>JARYHS010008075.1:114147044-114752037 GCA_031002005.1 Vandiemenella viatica | reverse complement strand
AAACCGCTCAAGAAAATCTTATTTTACAACACTCTTCAACGCGTACAAAGTGGCGGGTAACTGCTAGTATGAAACAATTGAAAGCTATAATAACAGGATATAAATCAGTGTTAGGAGGAATAAGATTAGAAACAAGAGTTAATGACAGGAGAGTAAAAAAAAAAAAAAAAATGGCTGTTAGGCAAACAGTTTATATTAGCAACTAAGATCATCGAGTGGCAGGCACCCCATGCCAGTTTCCACAACTCTAACAAACTCAGCAACCATTTCACAGTTAGAGCTTGTAAGCTACCTTAGAATTTTGCAAATTCTAACAATAAAGTTTGTTGACACTAGAACGAAAAAAGTGAAGCACCCAATACCGCAGCCAACTGAAGTAGTAATGTTAATTAAACAGTCAATACGGAGAATAAACCAACCTTAAATAGTAAAAATCAAGCTTTAAACATACCTAAACAGCTGTAGCAGAGTATAATCCATCACTGTAAAGGCAATATTTTGTTACAAAGTAATTTCACAATAACCCAACACTTTTCTTCAATCTGAGAGTTTTTCAGAAAAATAGACAGACTATTGTTAGTAAATTATGTTATGTAGAAACCTTAATAAATAGTTTAAAGTCATAAAAAGTTTAAAAAGTCAGTATAGTAACTTATCATCTAAATATGCATGGGCACCGGGAGGGGGGTGCAAGGGGGTGCACTTGCACCCCCCTACTATGAAAGAAAATATGCAGAAAAGAATAAGAAAAAAAATATTATTAAATTCACGTTTTGAATAATAACTTAAGGCTTCTAGCTTGTTGTCAAAATTTCTTCTAATACCTTGTCAATAAATTCTGTTTCCTTAATTAGTAATTAATGTGTTTGTAAGCACCTTAGAATTTTATCAAATTCTAGCTCCTCACCTTTAGGCATAAGGGGGGAAGCTAACTCTTTAGTAACAGATAGTTTAGTTGCTTGTGTAGGTTAGGAGAGTGAGGCTTCATATAGCATACAGATACTATGACCAAACAGACTAAATAAACCCTTTTAAATGCAGTAAAGGTATTCAGTATTTAATAAAAGCTGTATATAAACTTTGTATAACAGTAAACAAACTCTAAATCAACCGAAAATAAAATAATTATTAATAATACAACTTTGAAACAATGAGCTTCTACTATGGGAGCATTTCGTTACTTCTAGACCGATTTAAGAGCAATAAAGTGGCTCAACATTTAATAAAACAACTAAATTAACTTTCTATAATGATATATAAACCTTTTACTAACCTGAAATGTGATAATCCGTAATAATTCAGCTCACCAAACAATAGATTTTTGATATTCAGTATTTCACTATTTCTACACACTTTCAAATGAAATAAAGTAGTTTTAAAGGAATAATAATTCAATAAAAGAATAAATTCACTAAATTCCGTAGTTTCTGGATGTGTAAATAACTTAAATCAATTTTTAAACACTTCGTTATATTCACTTCACTTTTGGCATTTTTTATCACAGAATCCTAGAAAGCTTTCGGAATAAAAAGTAGATTCTTGAAAGATCCAAAAATCTAATATCACATATATTAATTTCAGGCCATTTCATGCAGTAGAACCGATTTTATAAAGATTTCAGAAATTATTTCATCAGGTAGCCATGTGCCAAGTTTAGGAATTTATTACAGCCAATCAAAGTTAGATACAGAGATGAGACAACTTTCAGAATACGTCATTTAATTCAGAGAATATTCTGGTAATTTTACATTTTCGATAAAAGCAATAGAAGTAAAGTTATTAAATTAAAACACATATATCATTTTTGTAAATCTTGTCAAAGCTGTAATTTCACTATCCGGGCACCCATCTTAATGAAACTTACACCACTAAACTCAGGAATTTTGGGAGAATGCGTTGATAATAATAATATTTAGATAAATTGTGATTTAGTCGAAATGACGAAATAATGCAAGCTCAAAGAGAGTAGTAATTCCCCTAAGCAGAAAGTAGATCGCCTCATACGCGTAGGATAAAATAGATCTTTAAAACCAAGCACTTAATGTTACTCACTGCTTATCCACTCTTTCTCTATTAAAAAAGTCTAAACATTGTTTACCTTTAATTACCGTATATCTGTTTGGTTACAGAGTTAGCTAAGGCCTAATTTTGCTAGGTGGTAGCAGAAAGTTGCGCTTAGGCGGTGACGTCATAGAACCTATGTAATCTGGTGCGGACTTGATCCACCATCTTTATTTTTTTGCAAGCCGAGCAGTATGTGCGTATAGCCTGTGTGAGTGTCGAGTCGGTTGGGAGGAGGACGGTTATGGTAAAGCTACCGAGTCGGCCATCTTGGGGGATGGCGCGCATCACTCTTAACATGAACTGGTAATTTTACATCAGGGGTTCGGTCGGTTCTAATATCTCTCCACAACTTGCAAACTTTTGGAAAAGTATGTTCGATTTGCCAACTCAACTATTAAGTGCATATGGGAAATTTTGAACTTTTGATTTTCTTTTAAATAAATTTGGAATTTTCGGAAAGTGAACTGTTTTCATTTCATAGTTATCAGACAACCTTTTCTCTATTTGTGGTTTAACAAATATTGTGGCAACCTCAAGCATTTAGATTGAGTTATCCTGGCTACATGGTCAAACCAAATCAAAATTATTTCGTGAATTTTCTAATGAACTGTGAATCAACATCAAGAGTTTAGTCGGGGCACTAAGGCTATACTTCAGCCCCGGTATCAGCCTAGGGTCTTACATGTTATTTATATAAAAAAAAAGATACAGATGCACCCCCCTTTAAGTAATCCTGCCGGCGCCTATGTAAATATGTACTTTTAAATTCATGAAATCAGTTGTTAGAAGGAATATTAAAAGTCAGCTGATAGGAAAGGACTAACTTTATGTACTTCAGCACAACATATTTAAATTTAATACAGTATAAATGTTATTTAAATATAATATGATAAACCAACCTATGTGTTCATGGAGGTTTTTAACTATGGCAAACCAGTCACATAAATTCAGTGGAAGAAATAATTTCAGAAAATGAAACAGTAACCCTTTTAAACCAAATTTTGTAAGACTTTTCAGTAACCTTTAATATTGTAATAATAATAATATAAAACAGTGATATTTGGCCTATGGCCGGTTTTATTTTTTCAGACCCGGAAGTAGCTAATTTTCAGAAAGTAATTACAATGCAGAGAAAGTAGCTACAGGAGAGATTAAAAGCTTTTTAAGTAGTAGAAAATCTGGAGAATCATTTAAAATAGGTCTTAAAGCAATAATAATATTATGAGCAGGGGCCATTCCGAAAAAAATGACGTTTGCTAAACTAGTCACATTTGGTATAAAATGAAAGATAATTTTATTAGAAGCTCTAAAAACTTTGTTTAAACCTTCTATTATCAAAACTGCCAAAGTTATTAACAGATTGTATCACATCATAAAATCATTTTTAATGGCAAATCTGTTAAACCCACAGAAAATTTTATAAAGATTGTAAGAACCAAAACTTATGCTTGGGGTGGAGCATAAACCCGTGTCCAAGCTCTGATCATGTGTGGCCTTGGATGCTCCAGTTTTGGCTTAAATAGAATAATCCGGTCGCCACATAGATTTTAACCCAAAAACTATGAAAAGGTAAAGTTCAATGATGATAAATAGTTCATTTTCATTATATCAACTATATTCTTCCAATTTCACAAAGCCAACAACTGTACAGGCTATCAGACAAATTTTCCAAAGAAATGTTTTTGTAAGTTCGATTAACCGTTTGAGCCAGACCACACCCCAATAGTTCACAGTTCAAACATTTAGTTGCTGAAATTAAATAACTGTGAATCACTAACTGAAAGAATACAATATAATTTTGTCACATGCTCCCATTGTTCAATAGTTTTAGTTAACTTCGAACAATCCCGAGGCCCAACTTGGCGAAATACTATTTTACAGCAACATTATGATTAACTTGAATAAAAGAAGTGGCATTATTCCAAAATAAAACTTGTACAGTTGTGCTTGATATGAACCTTGCAGGCCTACTCAGCTACATGTTATTGTGCGCACGCTTCCTGACAGACTGAGACCAACTAACTGCACGTACACATCTATATTACATCGTGCTCCCTGCTTCTCGAAGGTTCCTGGCAACTGCTCTCTCACGAACCGTGGGAACAAATTCTTTTCCTCATTCACATGGATGGCTGCCGTGAGGCTCATCAGCTATCAAAAACGCACGTCTAAAAACCTTGCAATAGCTAATTTGACCTTGACAATAAAAATAATTCTATCCCTTTGAAACTTTACAGATCGCTAGATCTTGAAGTAAATGTTAACTTTAGTTATTATGAAAAATATCGTAACTTTAATAATATATGTGAGATTGAAGGCTTTCACGGCGTATCGATGAAATGTAGTCTTCACGGGTTTTCCGCCGTATGTTGTTGAAATGCGACAACGAGCTTTCGGTGGTTGACTCTGCCACCATCTTCAGGTTGAAAGTTGTGCAGTGCAGCGCTGGTTCTCCCTGCACAACTTTCAACCTGAAGATGGTGGCAGAGTCAGCCGCCGAAAGCTCGTTGTCGCATTTCAACAACGTACGGCGGAAAACCCGTGAAGACTATATTTAATAATATAGCTGAAAATAAATAATTTAGATATGAACTTTCGCAATCAAACTCCAAGTGAATGCTAAAGTATATTGAAATTGGTAAAATTATACTAAAACTGCAAAACTGTTTTCTAACTTGAATAAACATAAAAACTAACTTTGAAAATGAAATGCACTAATATTCTATCCAATCTAACTCGTGGTTCTAAGAATAAAATTTTGTTACGCAGTTACAAAATTTAACAGATAGCTTACAAGATATAAAATATTAGTTACATGTATATCTATCTACTGATAAATGATAGAACTCTAGGAGCCGAGATGGTAGAACTATTCTGCACAGTTGGACTTCGAACCTTGCTGATGACTGCACTAAATCATATAAGCATATATATACAAGTTTCTACACGGCCATCTTTGTCTTTTGATCAGTTGCTTCTGGTTGTGTTTCATGATTTTCAATAATTAAAACTGGCGAAGAATTTTCTGATAGCCATCGATTGTAATGAAACTGTAATTATTTCCAAGAATATAGCAGATTTTGACTTTGAAACATTAGCATTGACTTTCTTTCGTGATGTTAACTTGGAGTTTAAATCAAGACAAGTGGTGGACATTTTAACGTCATGCAGTTGATAATCCAGTGGCTATTTAACACATGGTTGGAGCTGAGGTGATAAGCTGATATTGCAACCTAGGTACAGTACTTTTTGTCCCCTACATGGGATCAAAGATGACAACACGTGTACACTGTACATTCCAACCCCAGTAAACAATTAGGTCGTTACAAGCTGTCAAATTTTTTTTTTGTTACTACTGTCCCTTCAGAACTTTATGGATAGGAAAACTAGCTTACACCAGGCATTCTCTTAGCATTAACCTTGAGTAAGATTCCCCAAGTAAACCCATAACTTTTCTTGAATATATTTTTATTTTCTTTCATTTTATACATAATTTTTTTGATCCAAATTTTTATTTTACTTTATTTTATTTCTTTGTATGGCATTTACAGAGATTATACTTTCCATAACTTTGCCATCCCTATTCATCAAGCATCGTACATATCTGGTGTAAATATGATGAAGTTAGTTAACTGTTTTAAATGGTGGTTTCTTCCTCCTTACTAATTTATTTTTTACTTTTCTCTTAAGCACTTCATGTTTCATTTTGATCCAGGTTGCTGCTTTGCCATTCTGTTGTGTTGTCCCATTGTTTACTGTTCATTCCACCTTTCATTTTTAATTTTCAGTTTTTATTTAAGCCTTTCAACCTTGTGTAAATGTTTCTTTGTTTCATCACACTGAATATCATTCTCTTTGATCTATCATAAATCTGTTTCTGATTGTATATTCACACAAACTCAGTTTACATTAACACTGATTACCTACTTTTGTCAATAAATATGCTTCTGGTATTTTATTCCCTAATATACCATCTTTTTTCAATGCATTACTTATTCTATGATTCATTTGAATTGAGAACATCTCCTCCTGGCCATGGTCAATTTGTTTTATTTGAGCCCCCTTGAAGTCTCTTCCATAGAATGTTTCATTCTGTTTTAAATTAAAATCTTTTCAAAAGTGTATTAACAAATGTCAAGTTCTTGTAGAATTTTATTTGCTTTTTTGAGTAACTGAACACGCAAACGTTAATTCCTTTTGAAAAGTGAAATGATTTTCCATTTTCAATCTTTCATTAAAAATTCTACATCCCATTAAAAAATACAGAAGATTAATTTTTATTAATTTCATGATGTTTCACTAGGTTAGAAGTGTTCTTTCCTATAAAACAGAAGACTGTCATTGGTACTGCTAGTTTCCCTTGTATAATCATCTACCCTCTAATTTTTGTAAGAAGTAAATTGTTATAAATATTTATAATTTTTAATGTATGTTCCCTGTTTCTAAAACTAAACTGAATTGATCATGTTCTTTTCATAATAACACCATTAGATCATTTGGTATATTTCATTTCTTTCTGTTAATATTAGCACAAGATTGTTAGTCACTTGCAGACAAAAGTCTGGGATGAATACTGAAGAAAGAATCAGAAGCATAGCAAATGAAAAAGAGGATCATGTCAATAAGTTGAGACTTTGTCACATAACCTTATTTTTTCAGACATATCTTCATGAATAGTTTAACAGATCCTTAGAACACATAAAATCAATAGCATCACACTTTTAGAAACATTTTTTTGCATTTGTGGGGTCAAAAAAGTACGTTAAATGAGAAAGTAGGCAAAATTTTATAATGGGAGTTATTGTTTTTATATTGATTTGACTACGTCCATTCTCAGAGATGTAAAATAAAATCACTATCAAAATAATGTATGATACTTATGGTCTGAAAAATTTTTGCTAAGGATTTATTGCAAATTTAAGAACTATTTCAACACATGGGAGAAGTTGCATTAGAATCAGCTTTTCTTTTAGAAAACTGCCTTAATTTTCAAGCTATTATAATGATTTATACATGGAAATGTTCAGCATAAAAGATGCCAATAGATGAAAAAAATAGAATCAATAGCTAAACATAATGAAAGGTTTTCTAGATGAAAAGACAGATATTTATTGGTTTCAAAATTTTGAAAATTAGTGAAATTATGCACCTGAGAGTTTAATGAGTACATAACTATTGAAGATTAAATTTTATTGATTAAGAATATCTATTTTGTTTGTCGATTCCAGAAATATCTAGGCCTTAAATAGTAAATTAAAAGCTGGTGTTTAGGAATAAGTTCGACACCACACAGCGAAACAACACAAGACAATAGGTTTGAATAAAATTAAGCAATGTCGAGGAAGATCACAGGGATGAGTTTAAGTTACCAGTAGATAGTAGAATTTTGGAGAAGAAAAATGACAGTTATTTGAGCTTCATAGAAGCAGTGGTTCCTGAAATTTTTAAGATTAAACTTTGGAAAAGATTGCATCATATCAGGAATATGTTTTCACTTTAGAAATTATGGAAATTATTATTATTTGTTTTGACACCAAAATCAGCTCAAGGAATTAAGAATTTTAAGAGCAATCATAAATTAAGGAATTTTTAAATTTGGAATTTTATGACACTTAGAGGTAATTTCCCATAATGATTAAATTGTGGTCTAACACTTGTAAAAATTCCAGAGTTATTGGAGAAAAAAATAAGGATCCTCTGTGTCTAATCAGATTTCATTTTTACTTCATCACAGACAAAAGTGTTTATAAGAGTGACTGAAAACAAGGAAAAAAGGGACAATTTTTGGCTGATAGTTGATCAGAACACATGTGTGTCTCAGGCAGTATGATGTAGTGTGGGGAAATTTCTAAGTAATTGCAACATGCTGGTGCAAAACAGAACTTTCTTCCATATGCACTAGTAAATTTCGGTAATAATAGAGGGAAGAAGCTAGTTTGCTTACTGTAAATATGCCTAATATGCAATTATTATTTTTTTGGATCTGAGGTTTGTTACCTTTCCAAAAATTTCTGGTACCAAGAGGCATAAAGGACTTTTCCTAAATATACAAACTATTAAACTGTCAATAAGTCTATGGTGTCATCTTTTCTGAACATACCTTTAACAATTGGGGTGTTATCAATAGTTTTGTGGCTATATACAAACTAAAAATGTACTGCATGGTCATAGAAGTAATCTTACAACTACATGTTTGTGTAACAACTTGATTTCAGTCATTAGGTTGTGGAAAACTCTTTATTTTTAATCTAATTTAATTGAAATGGAGCACAGTCTCTGTTGGCAATTTCCCTACACCCCCATCTTTCCCCAATCCTGCACCCACCTACATTTTCCCTCTACAAATTTAAACTTTAAATTATTTGGTAAATTATTCATCATTTTTCTTGGTAATTCATTCCAATCCCTGACACCTTTACCTAAAAAAGAGAATCTTCGCACACCCTTGTGCCTAAAATCCAGTGACAGCTTGTGATTATGGTCATCTTTTCCTTTACATGCACTGCTTATCATACCTACACCAATATCTTTCCATCACCAGTATACGCCCTGTACACTCCCATGAACCTCCTCATCCTCCTCCTGTACTGCAATGAATCCCATTCCTGCTCCTTTATCATATCCATCACTGATTGTATGCTGCAATAATTTCCAGAAACAAATCTAGCACCCTTATTTTGCACCTTCTCCAACTCCTTTATTTGATACATAAAATGAGGGTTCCATACTACACTACCATATTCGAGCAATGGTCTGACCAAAGTTTTGTAACCCAATTCTTTTCCTTCTCTTGTACATCCCCTCAACACTCTCTCCAACAAGTGAAGAATTTTGAAACCATTTCCTACCACCTGTCCAATGTGTCCTGCCCAGTTAAGCTTGTTATCAAATGTAATGCTAAGATATTTACATTTCAAGTCTTCATCAAGCAATTCTTTCCCCACCTTATATTGATAATTAACATTTTATTTTTTATTTGTGTATCTAATAAGCTGACTCTTCTTTGCATTTATATTCATTCCATGTTTACCAACCCAACTAGATATCTTGTCCAGATCACCCTGCAACTGTTTACAATCCTCTATCGTTTTGATTCTTTTATATAGCATTATGTCAACTGCAAACATCTAATTTCAGATAGTAAACAATCAACACAATTATTTGTTAGAATAAAGAATAGCAATGGTCCCAATACGCTACCCCATTTTTACTTACAATTCTTTTGATACTACATTTCCTATTCTAACTTTCTGTTTTTTACCTTTTAAAATTTTTTCTACCCGGAAAATCTCTTTCTCATCCACTCCAATAGTTTCTACCTTATTTACTACCATTTTATGGCATACTCTGTCAATAGCTACACTGTCAATATTTCCTCCCTCGTCAATTTCATCTGAAATATCTTGCATATCTCCCAACAACTGAGATTTGCATGAATATCCTTGCCTGAGCCCATGTTGCCTGCTTGAAAATCACTTACGTTCCTCACATATTTCTGATGTGGTTGTATATCAATCTTTCCATTAATTTACCTACCACTGATGTCAAACTGATTAGCCTGTAATTCTCAACTCTATTTCAGTGATTGGAACAAATTATGGAAGGAGTTTGTGAACAATTTACTCTAAACTGAAAGAGAACTGATAGTAAAATTAACACAATTCATAATTAGATTTGCAGAAAAATTTTCACCAGTTTTAATCTTGATCAATATAAATAATAAAATTTTCCAATTTTCCTGGTCTTTTCATCACAGCAATATGTTGGACAATTTCTTGGTTTCCTAATGCCATAAACAATTTCAAACTTCCTTCTACATTGTTTCTTAAGCAGCATGTCTACGTTACTATTCACAGTTATCTTCTTCAGTTTTGAGATTTCTATGCTTCCAATTTGTTTTGACTCTGATGTCCCATCTTTACTAGACTTATTGTAGACTCCACAGACTTTTATCTGAATGATGTGCTCTTTCATCATCTATTCACCTTATCACCCATTTCACCATTGAATTAGAGGAAACTGACTACATTATTTTCCTCTACAATTTTACTACCTATTGTGTATCACAGTTCTATACACACCAATCTCTACTTGTGTACTAGTAGCTATCACTATCCCACTCAGAGAAGAGAAATTTATGATTTGGAATCCCTCAGGCAAAACTTGAACATCTTGACCACACATTTATGTAGAATGGCTACTCTGAACAACAAATAAAAGTGGTGGTTTGTGTAAACTGGGGGAGATGGGGAGAGGAAAAAACACCAGAGCTGAGAGACATAAGCTTTTATTCAGACACAGCAAATAGTTTTGCAAAAGTGGGGATTTAGGCTCATCATAGGACTAACAGTATTTCCCACTGGTCTTCAAACATTTTGGATTGGTTTTCTCCAGTGTTCCTAAGTGATAGATAACTTGGATTTAAGGATACTCTATGAATATTGAAATTTCTACATTCATCCATTCTATTGAGACTCTCTGTGCTATGCAGAAGCTCAACTTTTAACTGTTACTACTAGATAAATCTATAGTCACAAAACACATTGCTGACTGGAGCCATAAAATGTACTCTATAAATGTAAAGTTTTCAGCTTGGAACCTTACTTTCAGGGAAACTATCATAAAAAGAAGCTGTTTTTTGCTGACTGCTTTCTACTTACTGAAGTATTTAAAGTATTCTTCAGTTATTTCACATTTAGGCACAATGTCAGTGTTCATACATTGACTGATGTGAGAATTGCTTATTTATGTTTTTTCTAATGAGAGTTTGTTTATACCAGTTTAAGTAATCCACAGTGCTGTACAATTTGTCCTATCAGTGATGGAATTTTAAGTAAATAATATTTTAAAAGTGGTTTAAGAGGAAAATTGTCACTAGAGCATCAACCTTTTTTTTTTTTTTTTTTTTTAAGAAAAAAACAGTCATTTTGGACACCCAATAGAAGTGAAAACTTAAAACAATGAATATCATATGCATAACACGTTATACTTATAGCTATAGATCTACTGCTATTACAGCATGTCAGTGACGTGAACTCATAAGATTTTAACCATCTAAGAAACATCCAATATGCAACAGTTCATATCATGTCAGTGATGGGGAAGTCATGAATTCATAGATTTACCTCCATTGAAACATTATCCAATGCACCTAAAGAACCTCATTAATTTCGTGTTGTTGTAATGACCCAGTGAGAAAGTTTCTATTGGCTGTGTATTCCGCCACTGTCTTAGCCGCCTTAACCTAACCTGGTAGTGCTACCATGTTCATAGGACCTACAGTTTACTGGGGATTTCGAACTACAAAAGCATTTTGGCGTACTTCACATTACACAGCAAGCTGTGCCAGATGTCAAGGTCGGGTTAAGGGTCTATGAAAATCCCTGCCAAAACAGGGATTTGAACCAGGGACCTTTCATTCCCCCCTCAGACAACTAAATGACTGAGGTATGCTGTTAACATTAGCATGTCAGTGACACAAACTCATAAGATTTTACCCATCCAAAAATCGCCCAATGCACCTAAAGAAATTTTCACTTCAAAAAATAAAAATTAAACTTAGTCCACAAACTGGAGGTTTGTTGAATCTTCTGAAGGAAATATACCAAGCTGTTCTGTCAGAGATGAGAACGCTAATTCATTTCTTCAGAGGCCTTTAGCTTAACATGGAAACAGAACCACAGAATGTCCCGGCATAGCTCTTATAATTAAATACCTAACTCCTAAAAATTACTACTCTCCGGGCAAATTGAACCTGCACTGAGCTACCAGATCACCTAGTTTTGAAGGTTATGTGTGTTAAGTACTATCAAAATATGATTAAAACTCTTGGTGTCTTTGAACAATGTTGACAGAAATTAAGGTAAGGTGGGGAAGGAGAAGAGGGTTTAGGTATTTGTAAATGAAACATTAACAGTATTTTTCTATTTATTTTAAATTATGCGTATGCAAAGTACCATCAAACTCAGACAAAAACTGTGTGTTACAAATAGTGTCCAACGTGCATATCACATGCACAACAATGCAACAGGTGGCAAAGCGCAACAGGTGGCAAAGCACAACAGGTGGCATGTCAGTGATGCACTCAACAGTTGGCAAGTCGTTGTTGCAACATAGTGAAGACATAAATTAACCCTGTCCAAATAATTTGTAAAATACGCCTATTGAAGTTTTCACTTCAAAAGTTGCATATAATTATTTCATTGAACTGGCGTTGTTTGCTCTTTTATGGTTAATCTGCATTTAGTTTTGAATGAGTTCAATTTTTCTACATCTCAGTCTTAATTATAACTGAAATTAAAGCAAAAACATTTAGAAATTAAGGCCTGTTTGATTAGCTTTTCTAAATCTAACTAGCAGTTCTATTGCTCACAACATAACTAGCTAAAGGCCTCTTTCTTTCATGAAGATATTTTTTGTTTTTGTTTTGTTTCTAATTGGTTCACTGTTAGCTCTTCACTTTTGCTGTCTTTAATCATTATTAATTTTCTTCTTTTTGTTTACATTATGATTCAATATCACTGTTGTTTTCCAGCACTTAGTCTCTCAGTCTGGTAGAATAGCCATAGAAGTTTAAAAGAAGGGCATAAATAGAAACAATCACTTATGAGAAATTTCAGGAAGAACCTGTACTCTTCTTTTCATTGAATTGATATATATTTCCATTTCATGTCTTTGTAGTCTCCTACATGTGAATTTGTTCTGAATTTGGGTGCTCTTCAAGATTCTTTGCCATTTGCCAAATGCCATTTATTGCCTTTAGCTGACTAGCATAATTTATTTTATATATGAAAACCCTGGAATGTATGTTAGCTCTTAAAATTGAATTTTAATAGATACACATAAAAGAAAAATGATCATTACATTTTGTTGCTTCAAACATTTGTATTTGGCATTGACTAAAACAAGATGGATTTATTTTTGTTTTTAACAGATGTTTATATATAACATACAATTTAAAATAAACAGTGTCGTTAATGTTTTGTTCAATTCATTTTCAAGAGAGTCTTTCTTAATCATGTGAACCTAGCTGAGAGTATATTTACCAGAAGAAAACTTCTATGAAAGCAATAAAATTAAAAAAAATAAATGGTTTGATGTTATTTGTCTTTTTCGTCATAAATTCACCTTGATAATCAGAAAATGTTTTAAGCGAAAGAAATAGTATATTTTTAATCTCTGATAACATTTACCTGGGCTAATTGACCAAATTTCGATTTCTGTTCAAGTGGAATAGAAGAACTGTCTTTGAATAGGTCTTCAACAAACTTTCGCATAAATTCAACAGCTTCTGCAGTCATTTCATCTGATTGACTCTCATAGCTCAGACTGGATGCCCAGGACTGCACAGATCCCTCAGATCCTAAAATGAGAGTAGTAGGAAATGTCACTGTGAATTGGAGCACCTAAGCAAGGAAATTAACAGAAGGACCACTCAAAGTAGCATGTTGAAATTATATGTTAATTATTATTATGTCTTTTTAGGAAATTAATGTGCATATTAAAAATTTATTTTGGTCATACTCTATGTCATTAATAATTGTCTTGAGTATATAATTTTTATGTTGCTACCAAAATAACTGAAAGTTTTACTCTCAGGATTAGAAGTAAGTGTTTTTAGAATGTGTTTAATACAATATGCGATCAATATTTGAGATAAATTTCAAGTTTCTAAGTAACTAGTTTTTTTTTTTAATGAAGACCTGGCAAAAAATGATATATGATATTGAAAACTTCTACAGCTGCTTGCTTACTTTCTACTTTTTTTTAAAAAAATTCAATGTTTTCTACTTGACTAGCTTTAAACATCAAAATGCAAAACAGTGGAGTTGAAAAAATGTTTTGTGATCCTATCTTCTCGTATAGGGCCCAATTTAAATATAATTCTACAAAATTTTAAATTATGACATTTAATTTGCATCAGAAAAACACATATAATATGCACAACTTTGACATCTGTTGATTATTTTGTTTACATGCTAGAGGCCTGTAACAGACTGACAGACATTGGCACAATAGCTACAGGCTTTAATTTTTTAATATGTTTGAAATCCTAAAATGGAATGTATTAAAAATCATAGAAATAATGAAGGATAGGAAAAATAACCACTCATGACCACATCTATAAACTGGAGGACCAGATCAAAAGAAAAATATGAACAAAATTTACAATAATTTTGTGTTGGTGGTGAGAAATAATATAAAAAGAAAGATGTGTGCACATCCAAATCTACCACATGCCATATGTTTCACTTTTAACATGGGTAGAGTTATTCACTGATATATTGTAAAGTATGTTCATGTAGGCATATTTATGTTTAATAGTTAATCATAAACAGCAAGAAGCAACAGTTACAAAGGTAATTAATAAAATAAAAGTCCACTGAACTGCTTGTTTCAGAGTTACAGAGTAGCCTTATCTTTTATGAAGATTGCATATTAACTGAATGAGACACATTCACAATGTTTACAGCATTCAGACATTCTTGTTAAAGCCCTGAAACACCCCAAAATATTCTTCATAAAACATCCTAGTAAAACTTTATGGAGTGACGGAACAATGTCAAGCTCTTCTGCTGTTGGGGGTTATGCGCAGCTGATTGCTTGAAGCTCTGATTTTTACAGATACAGTTTATTAATTAAATCAGATTCATAAGTTACAGGTGTAAGCACCTTAGAATTTTGGTAAATTCTAGTTTCTTAGCTTCAAATATAAGGAGGGTTGAAGCTTTCATTTAAAAATATAATTTTCATTGCATACACAGGTTATGGGGGGATCGTTTCATATAGAAGCTGATACCACAACCTAACTTATTAAATAAACCATTTTAAAAGTAATAAAGTCACTCAACATTTAATGAAAGTACTAAATACACTTTTTATAATAATAAAGAAACTTTTAAACCAACATGGAATAGGATAATCCATTATTGGCCAACTCTCAAACAACAGATTTTGGTTACGTGATCATTTCACTATTTATGAACACTTTTAAGTTAAGTAAAGTAATTTTAAAATAATAATAATTCAAAACAAAGCTAAATTAACTAAAATTCCGTAGTTTCTGACCACGTAAATAACTTAAATAAATTTTTAAACTCTTCGATAAATGCAGTTAACTTTTAACATTTTTTATTTCATATTACTAGTACTTTCTTGATCAACAAAGTAGATTTCCTGAAAGAACTAAAAATCTAGTTTAACATATTTAAATTTCAGAACATTACATGCAGTAGAACAGAAGTTATATAAGTTTTTAAAATTATTTCGTCATTTAATACATGTGGTACACTTAAGACTTATTTACAACTAAACCCAACCACTTTCAGAGATAAAATAACTTTTAAAACACGTGACTAAATTCAAAGAAAATCCAGAAAATTTTACCTTCTTGATATTAATAATACTTTAAGAGTTATTAATGAAAAACCATATGACTTCTAAATAGTTAATTTACCAAATCTTGTCTAAGCTGTAATTTCATTATACTGCCATCAATCTCGGTATAATTTACACCATTAAACTCAGGAATTTTTGGAGAACATTTTGACACTAATTTTATTCAGGTAATTTGCAATTCAGCAGAATTTCTAAAAAAATTGAATAAATTCAAACATTTAGGTAATTCCCCAATTGTGTAGGAGGTCGTATCACTACGCAAAATTAAACAAAAAGTAAAACTAATCACTCGAAATTTCCCACTAAACAACCTTTAGGCTTCTAGCAGATAAGACTATACACTGTTAAAGTTTGAACTGTCTCTATACCTTCAATCACTGGGAATGTTTAGTAAATCGGAAGCAGAAAGGTGCTGTACAGTTGCTGACATCATTGGTTTGGGGGGGGTTCTATAAAAGATCGTGCCGCAACCTCTCGGTGTCTTTTCTCCAGGAGCATTAAGTGAGATAATCTGCACTAGTTTGTTTTGGAGGAGGGAGGCGGCAGTTGGAAACTTGCCCTCAATGTCGGCCATGTTGGGTGTCGTTTTAACAGATCGCGATTTTAATGACTACTCAGAACTTTTAAATTTCAAAAGGGGTCGTTCGGTACTATTTCTCTCCACAACCTATAATTTTCTGGAAATTTTTGTTCGATTGCCTACTCAACTTTATAATGCTAATTTTGAAAATGTGACTTTTTAAATAAACTCAAAAATTTTGTACAAGTGAACTTTTTTGTGATTTTATAGTAAACTGTTTCAACCTTTTCTAAGTTTGTGGTTTGAACAAATTTGGGGGCGACCATTAAGCATTCTAGTTGAGTATCCAGGCAGGCACATGGTCAAATTAAAATTATTTCATCAAAATTCCACAGAACTTATAATTCAAGTGAACTGCTAGTGAAGGTACTAAGCCGATAATAACACCCTGGTATCAGTTTTAAGCCTTTACACATGGTTTCCTGAACATCAGTTGCCAAGCTATTTATTTAACCTGTAACAGCTAACAGGTGTTGGGTTGCACAGCCAAATGAAAAAAAGTAATTTTATCAAAAACTGTATATTCTGAAAACTTTTTTAGCTTTATTGGTATCAGCTGTAAACCAAAGGAAAGCCATCTGACATATACATCTGGTAACAAAGATGTCATGAGCTGTAAACCAAAGGAAAGCCATCTGACATATACATCTCGTAACAAAGATGTCATGTAGATTCAACTAACTCATTTAAGTTCACAACTTCAGCGATGGTCTCACATCTCCCGAAAAGATAGTGAAAACCTTAGAAATTCCATTTATCTCATCGCAATATTTGATGTAGTTCATTGTTGACTGCTAAAGGAATGATGACAGTGCATAGAATAAAAGTCTTTGTAAGTTCTAAACACTCTGGCCAAATTCTATCACCCTAATGGTGATGATAGCTGTGTTCTTATGGAGCCAATCAAACACATGTCTTACCACAACCAAGTACTGCCAAAAACTGTATCGAAGCTGATGATGTGGCTGCCTTTTTATAAGAAAATTGATACAGGAAAATTTCTTCAGCCTCTCAATTTGCTCATATCTATCGGATATATTTACAGGATTAAGCCCCAATTTTTCAGTTACCAATTACCTATCAGGGGCAGATCCAGAGGGGGGGGGGGGCTAGGGGGCTCAAGCCCCCCCAAAAGTATCTAGTGACATCGCCGACATTGTAATTTTGGGGACCGGAGGAGGCTATAAAGACTACCCGATAGCCGACTCAAACCCCCCAAAACCAAAATCCACTAAAAGGCAAGCCCTCTGAACCAAAATTCATTCAAGCCAAGCCCCCCCCCCCCAAACCAAAATGCTGGATCCACCCCTTTTACCTATGACAACATTTTCTTAAAATTGTAAAGTTTGTGCATTATACTCTCCAGAAGTTATGTTTCTCGACAAGCTGGCAAGGTGTTGATTTTGGAGAAAGATTTCGCCGGACCCCCAACCCTCTATTTCACCTCACGTAACTTATGGATGTCCCCCTAGCTTATCAAAGCTAGCTCTTGCGTTTTCTAAATTCTATTTCACACCATTAAACTGGGTTTAGTATTTTTGATGTGAATGTGTACATATTTTCAAGTTTATAATAATAGTGAATCGATATCTAATTTTTTTTTTTTTGCTGTCATCAGTCTTTCGACTGGTTTGATGCAATCCTCCATCTCTTTCTATCTTCTGCTAATCTCTTCATCTCTATATATCCCCAACAACCCACATCCTCGATTTTCTGCTTCATATGTTGTAATCTATGTCTTTCCCAACAGTTCTTATCCTCCACCAGCAAATTAACTAATCCAGCATGTCTCATACTTGCTACTTACTACAGGACTGGAAAAGTGCAATAGTAGTACCGGTATATAAAGGAGGGGTGAGAAATAGAGTTGAGAATTACAGGCCAATCAGTTTGACATCAGTGGTAGGTAAATTAATGGCAAGATTGATATGCAACCACATCAGAAATATATGTGAGGAATGGAAGTGGTTTTCAAGCAGGCAACATGGGTTCAGGCAAGGATATTCATGCGAATCTCAGTTAGTGGGATACATGCAAGATATTTCTGATGAAATGGACAAGGGAGGCCAAATTGATAGTGTAGCACTAGATCTGTCAAAGGCGTTAGACAGAGTAAGCTATAAAATGGTAGTAAATAAGGTAAAAACCATTGGTGTGGATGAGAAAGTGATTTGCTGGGTAGAAGATTTTTTAAAATGTAGAAAACCGAAAGTTAGGGTAGGAAATGTAGTATCAATAGAAGTGGAAGCAAAAATGGGTGTGTCACAGGGTAGTGTATTGGGACCATTGCTATTCATTATTCTAATGAATAATTGTGTTGATTGTTTACTATCTGAAATTAGATTGTTTGCAGATGACATTATGCTGTATAAAAGAATCAAAACGAAAGAGGATTGTAAACAGTTGCATGGTGATCTGGAGAGGATATCTAGTTGGGTTGGTAAACATGGAATGAAGATAAATGCAAAGAAGAGTCAGCTTATTAGATACACAAATAAAAAACAAAAGGTTAATAATGAATATAAAGTGGGGAAAGAATTGCTTGCTGAAGACTTGAAATGTAAATACCTTGGCATTACTTTCGATAACAAGCTTAACTGGGCTGGACACATTGGACAGGTGGTAGGAAAAGGCTTCAAAGTTCTGCATTTGTTGTGGAGAGTGATGAGGGGATGTACAAGAGAAGTAAAGGAATTGGGTTACAAAACTTTGGTCAGACCATTGTTCGAATATAGTAGTGTAGTATGGGACCCTCATTTTATGTATCAAATAAAGGAGTTGGAGAAGGTGCAAAAAAGGGCTGCTAGATTTGTTTCTGGAAATTATCACAGAATGCAATCAGTAAGGGATATGATAAAGGAGCTGGAATGGGATTCATTGCAAGACAGGAGGAGGATGAGGAGGGTAATGGGAGTGTACAGGGCATATACTGGCAATGAGGCATGGAAAGATATTGCAATAGGTATGAAAAGTAGTGCATGGAAGGGAAAAGATGAGCATGACCACAAGCTGGTACGCTATTTCAGGCACAAGGGTGTGGGAGGATTCCCTTTTTTATAGGTAAGGGTGTCAGAGATTGGAATGAGTTACCAAGAGAAATGATGAATAATTTACCGTAAACTTTGAAAGAATTTAAAGATAAAATTTGTAGAGGGCAAATGTGGGTGGCTGCAGGATAGGGGGAAGATTGGTGTGTAGGGAAATTGCCACTGGAGTCTGTGCTCCATTGCAATTAAAAAATTAAAATTAAATAAATTAAAATACGATCTACCAGGCTGTCTCTTCTTTCTGTGAGCTTCTTCCACAAACTTCTTTCCTCACCCATCATTTCCAAACTTGTGCTTTTTTTACTTTGTCTGTCCACTTAATTTTCAGCATTCTTCTTTAACACCATGTTTCAAATGCTTCAATTTTCTTTATTTCTGGTATTCCTAAAGTCCATGTTTCACTACCGTAAAGTGCTGTGCTCCACACATAGAATTTTAAAAAGTTTATTCTAATTCCTAGATCAATATTTGAAACTAAAAGATTTCTATTTTTCATGAAGGCTCTTTTTGCTAGTGTTATTCTGCTTTGGCCATTGGTTGTAATTTTGTTTCCTAAGTAACAGAATTCAATTACATCTCCAATTGCATCTGATCCTATTTTTATATTTAATCTACTAGTATTGGTATTATTTCTGCTACATTTCATCACTTTAGTCTTGCTTTGATTTATATTCAGTCCAAAATCTTCCATCAGTATTTTTTTTTTCATGCCATTCAGTTATTTCTCAATGTCGTCAGCCCTTTCTGATAACATGACAGTGTCATCAGAAAATCGTAGCATACTAATTTTTTCTCCCTGAACACTTATGCCATATGGAAATTTTTCTTTTACTATCTTTATTGCTCTATATACAAGCCGAATATTAATGGGGATAGTCTAGAACCTTTTCTCACAACCCTTTTAACTGATGCTTGTCTCTCATGATTCTCTACCTTTATTACAGCCACTTGATTCTTATATAGTTTATAAAGTATTCTTCTATCTCGATATTTTAGACCAGACTTCTTTAAAATTTTGAACATCTTGTCCCACCTAACATAATCAAAAGCTTTTTCTAAATCAACAAATTCCATGAAAGTATCTTTGTATTTCTTGATCCACCCGAAAGTATTAATCTTAAGGCCAGAATTGCTTCCCTTGGACCGTGATTTTTCCAAAACCGAAACCCATCTTCACCTAATATGTATTCTACTACCCTTTCCATTAGTCTGTATATTATTCTGGTCAGTAATTTTGAAGCATGTGATGTTAGACTAATTGTGCAATAATTCTCACATTTGTTGGCTTGTGCTTTCTTTGGAAGTGTGAAAATGATATTTTTATTAAAATCAGTTGGAATTTCTCCTGTTTCATAACTTTTTGATATCAGCTTGAATAATCTTTGGATTCCTTATTCTCCTAGGGATCTAAGAAGTTCTGCAGCGATCTCATCAATTCCAACAGCCTGATTTGCTTTCAAGTCATTCAGAGCTCTATTAAATTCTGTCGTCAAAACAGGATCTCCTAAGTCATCAACGTTGATATCGCCTTCCTTTTCCATTACACTATTGTTCAAGTCGTTCCCATCATACTGTTTCTCAGTGTATTGCTTCCATCGGTTAGCTCTATCGTCTGAGCTTAAAAGAGGTTTCCCATCGGCAGCTTTAATGTTCACACCTGTTTTCATCATTTCTCCAAAATTCTGTTTGATCTTCTTATATGCAACATCTATTTTACCTACGACCATTTCCTTTTCTACTTCTTCACACTTTTCTTGTAGCCATTTTTCTTTTGCTTTTTTGCATTTCCTTTTTTTTTTTTATTTCTAAATTGTCTGTATTGCTCTCTTCCTGCTTCATCCTGAGCATTTTTGTACCTTCTCCTCCGATCCATCAGTTCCAAAATTTCTTCTGTGATCCAAGGTTTTCGGGCAGCTTCTTCCTTATAGTCTCATGTTTCTTTACCAGCTTTAATTAGGCTATTCCAGTCTTTAATGCATTCCATTCATCCTCGGTTGAGCTCCTTTCAGAGTTACTTCTTAGACCTAAGTCTACCATTTCTGCAAAATTATCTCTCGTAGTAGATTGTTTTAGTTTATTCACTTCCAGTCTGTTCTGCTTATGCTGCTTCCTTATTTGTTTGAATTTCAGCCTGCACTTCATCACTATCACATTATGGCCAGAGTCTATGTCTGCTCCTGGGTACACCTTACAGCCTAGAACTTGATTCCTGAATCGCTGTTGGACCATGACATAATCTAGCTGTTATCTACCTGTATCCCCTGGACGTTTCCAGGTGTATAACCATCTTGCATGGTTCTTAAACAGTGTATTCACCACTACTATAAGTCGGCGTCATGAAATTAGGCCTGCCAAGGTCACGTAGTCTCCACTGCCTCCCCTGCCCGCACCAACCCTCTCTCCCTTGGTTGGGCCGGCGACATTGCCACATTAGCTTTTGCCGGTCGTCCATGCGTATCTTTACACGCGGTCGCTTTATTTCCTTAGTTTAAGGCCTACTCGAGTAATGTTAATGGTGGTGATGTTCAGGAACATAATCATGCAATTAGTGTATTAACAGACAGAAGTAATATTCGCGAACCTGCAGGCCGCCTGGGCATTGGAAACCTAATTAAAATCATTGTAGCAGATATTTTAAAGTATTTTTAAGGAATATTACCAATAACTAATACGCAAAAATAAAAAATACTTCGCTAAATTACAAACACTGACATGGAGGTATTTGTGGCAGTCATTTCTATGTATAATCGATCCCTTACATTTTATAAATTAATTTTCGTTTTGTCTTTGCTTTTGAAGATTTCTCGCGAAATTTGTCATGTATGGGCCATTGTGTACAATGACAATAATAATTCTTACAGAAGCTGATAATATCTTTTCTGTAAAGGACAGGAAATATGTTTCTCAGTCGTAAACGAACCGACCGACCAGCCGGCACTGTGGCATGCGCTGCGCGCAAATATAAACTGTGAAACAATCCAAAAGGGGTTGTCTGAAGAGGCTTTGCCTGCTACCAGAATTAATTTCAGTATTTTCTTAGAAACTTTCTCGCTGGAAGTTTTTACGTAAACAAATAAAACGTAAGTTAGTCAGCGACAACATTTTACATTACACAGCCGAAACAACTAAGCGCTTCGTGTAACATTTTATTTTTTTTATTCACATGCTTCCCTATTTAATGAATAGAATGTATTCTGTATGAGTCTGTTAACTTTCAGGAAGGCGCATAATTTTTTTTGAGTTATTACTTATTATTTTTATTGCTTTTTCTGTCGGTTGAAGTGAAAAAGTATTTTGATTTCTAATTTTCATGGAAACACAATATTATTTTTTTAAAAACAGTCACACAAATATTTGGAATTATAAAGCACATCACCTTGTCCCGCATGTTAAGTATTATGTTTTAGAAATTTTTTCGCACTCATTACTGAAAGTTGATTTTTTTGCTGATTTGCAACACTGTTCGGATACTCCGTGACCTTCACAGGACTAATTTCGTGACTGCCACTATAGCTTGTATCTTTCACAAAATTCTAACAACCTGCTTCCTCGGTCATTTCTTTCTCCTAGAACAAAACTTTCTAAAGTATTCCCCTCTTTTCCTTCTCCCACTATCGCATTCCATTTACCTATGATTATTAGATTTTCCTTCCCCTTCACATATTAGATTAAGTCTTCAACTTCAGCACATATTTTCTTTATTTCTTCATCATCTTCCTGTGACATTGGCATGTACACTTGTACTAATGTGGTTGGGACGGGCTTAGTTTCTAACCTCATCAAAGTAATCCTGTCACTAAACTGTTCATAATAACTAACCCATTTCCCTACTCTCTTATTCATTACGAATCCTATACCAGTGACTCCATTGACAGCTTGTGTGCTAATCATCCTGTGTTCCCCAGACCAGAAATCCTGTGCGTCCTTCCATTTAATCTCACTAATCCCAACAACATCTCACTTAAGTCGTTCCATTTCCCATTTTTAAGTTTTCCAATCTACCTGCCCTATTCAGACTTCTAACATTCCACACTCTGACTTGTAGAATGTTTCTATTGATTGTAATGACTCCTTCCTGAGCAGTTCCCACCCGGAGATCTAACTGGGGGACTATTTAACCTCTGGAATATTCTACCAGGAGGAAGCCATCATGACATATATAATTTGAGATGATTACATGTCCTCGGGATACTCTTTGAGTCTTTAATGCAGTGGTTTCCCATTGCCTTCTGCATCCCCATGCCATTAATCATTTCTGATTCATCCAACTTTAAGGGCCATTTCCAACGCCAAGGGCAAGAGGGTGCCCTGGACCATTCCCCACTCTTCTGCCCTCCTTGCGGAGGCCGTTGGCAAGCAGTGGGTGACTCCTTATACTGGTAATCATTCAGTCACCAGAGCCTCGTCCGTAGAAACATGGTGCATCATGTGAAGGAGAGGTTGACATTTGGTTAGAAAAGGCTGGTATAGTCTCTTAGTATAGTGATATAAAAGAAGAAGGAAAAAATCACTTGTAAAAAATCAAATAAATCTAGATTGCACAATGAAGAATGGATTCCTACTGTAATAATAAAAATATAAAATGAAATAAATGATTTATTACTAACATAACTTTTACTAGCAGGAGATATTTGTTAGTACCTACTAAATGCACACAATTGTACTACAAACTGTATAATAAAACAATTATTATTAGTAAACCTCTTTAAGAAGGAATAATTTATTTTATAATCTATATAATTATAACAATTTTTCAGTGTAATTTTTTTTTGTCAATTCACAACTCTTCTTGTTCTTCTTTCTGATAAGGAATGCTGGGACTACATGGTAACTTTTCTTCATCCTATGTGTTCATTTTTTCTTCTGTTATATCTAATATTCCTTCATCATTTCACTGTATTTCTTCTTCGTTTAGACCATTTTGGAGCAAATTTCCTTTCTCTTCTGCCTTGTAATCCTTCCATACTTTATATGTTCTTTCTAAAGATCTCTCTATCCATCGTTTCCTCTTCTCTTATCTTATTATTTCCAAATCTTTCTTAACCTTTGAATCCAGCTGTTGTTGATTTTTTCTCCGAAGATAATTGAATTTCTTTTTCATTTATCTGTTATCATGCTTTCTATAGATATGTAAAAAAGCAGCAATTTCCTCTTCTTTATTGATTGCTTTAAATTTTCTATATTTCTGGTACATTTCCTTATTACTTCTTTATTTCCATGGTTCTGTTGTTTTTCTCATGATTTTTCTTTCTAGTATTTCCAATTTCTCCACTAGTTCAGCACTAGAAATTCACTAGATGCACTAGCATATAGACATTCTGGTTTCACCCCCAAGTTGAACTGCTTTATTATAAGATTTGTATACAAGCACTTTTTGTTATAAATTTTTTTTGTGATATCCAATGTTTACTGTTCCTGGTGCCATTTTTCCAAAGGTATTACTTTTTCCTCCTAAATTTTAAGTTTTTCTCTAACTGTTGTCATATTTATGCTTTATGAATTTTTATATATTTTCAAAACCTAATTCTGCCATTTCAACTAACTTATTTACAAAATTCAAATTCTTTATTTTATTGAAAACTATACTTAGAATTTACTTACAGAGTCAAAGTTTGATCAGAATGTGTCTGCCTATGCTGACAACCAGTGGCGTATCCAAGATTTTTTTTGGGGGGGGGAGGCTTGACTCGGGGGAGGAGGGGTTCGCTGACAGAAATCTCATTATTTCAGATTGCCTCGCTTATAAAAACAGTAGAGCAAAAAAAAAAAAAAAAAAAAAAAAAAACACTTGTTGTCAGGGGTGACCTTGGTGCTTGGGGGGGGGGGCTTCAGCCCCCTAGCCCACCCCCTGGATCCGCTACTCCTGACAACATACTTATGTGGTTAAATTTGGGTTAACTCTTTTAATTAACTGATAATTTATGATCTAACATTTTCTTTCTTATACACTCCACATAGTGAATTACATTTTAAAACTGCTCTTAATAAAAAAAAATTACCCTATACAAACCATACAGGAAAATATTTGTTATAATAATTACTGTATGTGAAAATGAAGGGAACTAAAACCCTTCATACAGAAATTTTGATTTTACTGTATGTCTACAATAATGGGTTATTTTCAAGTTGCTTCATTATTAAAATTTATTTAGTACTAGACGACCCGTGCGAAAATTTCGCGAATAAAATGCGATGAATAGTGAGGTTGAATATAATGTCACCAAGTTCAGTCATTACTCTTCATACTCCTACTTCATTTATCGATTTGGGTTAGAAATCCAGGGAGATAGATGGCTCGAAACACAAAAAACGTATTTTAGAAATATTGACATTTTATCAGAGTTGCTATGTGCATACTCATTGGCATCTAACCAGTGCTCAAAATTAATCGGGCATTAGGCATAATTATGCCCCAATTTTTTCATTTTACTGCAATCTCCATCAAAGGCATAGATACTATGCCTAAGCATTTTTTTTTTGTTTTAATTGCATTTCAGTACTTTGTTTTCAGTTTTTCATGTCAAAGGTTTAATTCTAATAATTAATTTCAATTATAATTCCTCTCACATTGTTGATCTGTTTCAGAGTTTCAAATAATACATCTCTGAAGTACAGAAGATGTGGAAACAGTGTAGGGAAGTACCACGAAGGAAAACACAATTCTAGTTCATGCGTTTTTCGTTTAGCAAAGGAAGCGAAGACGTGTCGTAAAATTACTAACTTTAACTTTATACCAGTTTGTAAAGACAAGTATGGTGATAAAAGCATTACAAGCACCAGTAAATCAGGAATGCCAGAGAATGAAAACAATCAGATGCTGTCAAATTATCAGGCTCTTCAGTGACTGCCAACATGCCTGCTCTGACTTCATGCAAACCAGGAAGTCAACAAGCAAGTAAATGATCATAAACACTTTAGTAACTCATCACTTATTGTGCCTACTGAAGATGAAGATCATTGTGTAAAATTAAAAGTTATTTTAGTGAATATAATAAAATCAAGAATGATATTAATCTATTCCAAATTTTGGATTGTAATTATTGGCACATTTAGGCCTATTTACAGTTTAAATTCTGTTGGAGTAGATTGTAAGGTATATTCTATATTTTCATAATTATAATATAACTAGGCAACCCGTGCGAAAATTTCATGAATAAAATGTGATGAATAGTGAGGTTGAATATGATGTCACCAAAGATTAGTCAATACTCTTCATACTCCTACGTCATTTATCAATTTTGGTTAGAAATCCAGGGAGATAACTGGCTCGAAACACAAAAAACGTATTTTAGAAATATTGACATTTTGCCCTTTAAGGGTCAAATTACAAAAAAATCCTTTCCTAGAATATAATGTTACCACGGCGGAGACCTTAGTCTTTAATATGATATGTCATTTATCTATATCGGTTAGATATCAAGGGAGATAAATAGCTTGTGACACAAAAATGCGTTGTAGAACCATTTATACTTTTTCCCTTTAAGGGATGAATTCCAAAAACTTCTTTCTTAAATATGATGTCACCAAAGCTGAAACATTATTCCTCATAAACTTACTTGATTTATCAATTTTGGATAGATATCCCGGGAGATAAGTGGCTTGAGATACTGTGACGTATCTGTATATATGTTACGTATAGGTCTTTGTAAAGTTATATGTATCATTATGTTATATTGTAAGAGGTTTCACGTTCGGAGTAGTTTGTTCAGTATGCATGTGTTTGTAAATTGTCTGTCCCAATGCTCGTAACCGAGCGGCCGGAGGCAGACAGCAAAAAATAAGGGAGTGTGAAACAGCTGCGACCCTGCCTGCAGCAAGGGTCGGCGGCAGTATTCAGTCTGGAGTGGTAGCCAACAGACCTGATGTGGTCGTGGCAATATTGAATGTTTTGTAATCTAACATGTGAAGAATAAATGATCAAAAGAAGACTTGAAATTACTGTGTTGTCGATATCTAAAATTAAGCAGCCTTCAACAAGTACTACAAATGAACCTGTATAACTGAATAAAATGTTCTTCAATCGTTCGTGGCCGAATAACTGGATTGGTTTGGCCCAAAAACGTGAGGAACACCAAGGGGAACCATAAAATCCAACCAACAAACCCCTTACAATATGGCGACCGTGTTCCAGGACTACAAATAGCTACTGAAGGTGAAGTACGCTATTTTTTAACGAACCAGCAACTTCAGGACTTCAAGGCAGATCGGCAAGTAATAAAAAACACTTATTTTTGGGGGCACCTTTGCAAGAGTTTTCAACGCGTTCTCCGCAGCAGTGATAGTCATTTACAGAACACTTTAAACTGAAAATTAAATAAACAAATTATTGAAGTTCTAAATGTAATACAAATTTTATATAAAAAAAGAAACCTTGTTTGAGTAGCTTGTTTCAATCTAAAATTAGCCAACGTGAAACCTCATAGTTTATTCAATAAAGTTTACCATTTCAGAATTAAATGGGATTTCGATGAATAATTGGAAAACAAATTTTTATGTGCTTTCATTATGATCAAGTGCAGTTTTTTTTATTGTTTGTTTCTGTCTTTTAAATTAAGTTTTACAGCAGAGCAGTTGATTTGGAGAATACGGTATTGTATTTTTTCAGTGTATTTGAATGCATTCATTGCACGATTGTGGCTGCGTTGTGAAATTGTGTTTACCAGCGTTGAAAATCAATAATGGTGATCTTGTGTCAATGTTAATCTTACCAGTGTTTCAAATCGAAAAATTGTAAATTCTTTGCATAAAAAAAAAGATGGAGAAAAGTGATAGGGAAGACCAAATTAAAGTTGAAGCTGATGGTAATTCAGATGGGGAGCATTCAAATGATTTTAATGTGGGGAATAATGGTGCTAATGTTGGCAGTAGTTTTTGTCATAGCCCGACTGAAGACAAAAATAAGGATCATGTAGTTTTGCAAGCACCAGTCGAACCTATTAAGATGATGGAATGGGAAAGCAATAAAGACCTAATTTTAACAATCCTGATGCAAATGAGAGAGGAATTCACTGAAGAATCTAGAAAAGGACGGGAAGAGATGAAACAAATGAAAGAAGAATCAAGAAAAACGACAGCAGAAGTCAAACAAATTAAACAAATGATTACGAGCAGTGAACAGATTATTACAGAAAAAGTGAACATGCGAATCGCACTGTTTGAACAGAAAGTAGAAGAGCTGCAACAAGGTTTGCGAAGGGAAGTAAATGAACTTCAGACAGATGTGGAAGTTAAGATAAACAATGTTTACCAGCACGTTGAAGAGAAGGAAATGTTAGCTAAACAAGAAATGATGAAGCAAACAGAAAAAGTGATTAAAAGCATGGAACAAATGGAGAAAAACCAGGAAATGGCCAATAGGAATTTCAGTGTAGCCATGTACGCAAACCATGAAGAAAGTAAGAAAGGAATTGAAGCAATCGGACAAAGAGTATCAACGGTGGATGAAAGAATAGCTGTTGTGGAGGAAAGTGTATTTACCGTCGATCGTGCAGTGACTATGGTGGCAGACAAAGTCAAAGACATCGAACAGAAGCGTGTTGCTGCTTTTGGTTGCCCCAGTGTATTTTACAGTCAACTTAAACTACCTGAAATCAAGTTTGCACCTGGAGGTAGTGTGCATCCAGTGATATTTGTAAAAACTTACAAAAAGGATTTACCAGTAGAATGGTCTGATGAGGAAAAAATAAAATATGTAAGGTATATGTTGCGTGGAGACGCCTATTCTTGGAGCTGTGATGTCGCTGAAGAATTTCTGAGAATATTTTTGGAGAAGTATTGGTCGCAGAGAAAGCAACGTAAAGTGAAAAGTGATTTCCGAAATGGACGAAACTATGGTAGGCGTGACGGGAATGTCAGAGAGTATTGCGAAATTATGATAAAAGAACTGGAGTATTTGCAAGACGGGGTCAGTACTGATGAAAAAATAGAGGTATTAATACAGAAGCTACCAAGGTCGATGCAAGACAGACTGATAGTTAACCAATGGGATCGCATCGAAGATTTTTTGGATGCGGTGGAAAGACTTGACAAATGGAGTATGTCATCAGAACGGTACTTGACGGATAAAGAAAAATTTGGTAATAGAAATGGAAGGGAAAACAATGACGGGAATTACAGGCGAGTGGATTTTTCAGCTCCGAGAGAAAATCTGGGATACGCAAGTGAACGAAGGGAGGTATGTCCACCTAGAAGTCCAGACGCCGTTCGTGTTTTAATAATAAAAACAACGTGGAAAATAGAAATGGAAGAGTGTTTGAAATGAGGGTTAGCGGCCCTGAGATGCATAATTCTAATAATGTTCCATTTAGAAGGCATGAAGAGGAAGTAAGAAGGGAGAAGAAAGAATATTGGAAAACTCAGCACCGCGACTGTAAAGGTCCTGGCACTAGCGGAGAATGGAAACTTAGGACCAAAGCATGTAAAAAGAAGAAACAATAATAGTTGTAACATGACCGAGACAGAAGGAGAGAATAAACAAAAAGAATATCGAACTGTTGAAGAAAATGATGATGAAGATAAGCCTCTAAAAAGGAAATTAAGTAGTGCATCAGATGAAGATACTTTCACAGAAGCAGATGGGGTAAACGAAGTACGGTAGTGGATAATATCGACGGCAGAATGTCAATAACCAGCAGCGTTAATAAGAATGAAGAGTATGCAGCGTTAAGTAGCGAAGAAGGAAGCAATGAAGATGAGAAAGAATCAGTCGACGAAGAGGAAGAAGAAATTAGGTACTTTATGATAAAGAAGAGGAAGAAGAAGAGGAAATATTATCCATGCAAGCAACAGAAGAAGTAAAAGAATTCAGCAAAGATAAAAATTTCTGCGCAAAGTATCGAAGTAGATGTTACTGCCTACCTACCTGAGAATGAGGAAGTATTCAAGGAGAAAGTTGTTTGCTAACTGGTGGTGAAAATAGCCAACTTCAATTTCATCATAGAAAAGAGAAGATTTAATATGTATAAGAAAAACAATGAAAGCATAATAGATTCTACAAAGAAATGTTTCAAAATGAATGGGTTACTAGAAGAAGAACTGGAAGAGAAGAAAAAAAGGGGGCAAGTAATGAAGAATGAAGAGATATAACAGGGGGCTTAAACCTACCGATTTTAATGTGGGGGACCTGGTGCTTGTAAGGTCACAAGGAATGCTATGTGATAATGATGCAGAGATAAATAAATACTTTCAGTCAAAGAAAAGGTTTTGGGCTGAGAAACGTAGTAGATCTAAAAATGTATAAAGTTGAGGGATAATTATGTTTTACTTTACTGAGCATTAGACTATATGAAAATTTGTGTGTCATCTCTTAGTGTGTAGTGCAGTGAACTATTCTGAACTGGCTAAGTGCCATACTGGTTGTGTTTTGTAAGCGAATATTGACTGAAAAAAAAAAAAAAAATGAATACTGAAGACAGTGAACGATTTCGCCACATCAGTGCAAATGGAACATTCCGTCCAACCTATCCAAATTCTACGAATTTGTTTTGTTTGGAACGGAATGGGGGGCAATTGTGACGTATCTGTATATATGTTACGTATAGGTCTTTGTAAAGTCATATGTATCATTATGTTATATTATAAGAGGTTTCACGTTCGGAGTAGTTTGTTCAGTATGCATGTGTTTGTAAATTGTCTGTCCCAATGCTCGTAACCGAGCGGCCAGAGGCAGACAGCAAAAAATAAGGGAGTGTGAAATAGCTGCGACCCTGCCTGCAGCAAGGGTCGGCGGCAGTATTCAGTCTGGAGTGGTAGCCAACAGACCTGATGTGGTCGTGGCAATATTGAATGTTTTGTAATCTAACATGCGAAGAATAAATGACCAAAAGAAGACTTGAAATTACTGTGTTGTCGATATGTAAAATTAAGCAGCCTTCAACAAGTACTACAAATGAACCTGTACAACTGAATAAAATGTTCTTCAATCGTTCGTGGCCGAATAACTGGATTGGTTTGGCCCAATAACGTGAGGAACACCAAAGGGAATCATGAAATTCAACCAATAAACCCCTTACAATACAAAAAACGCATTTAGAAAAATTAACATTTTTGCCCTTTAAGGATCGATTTACGAAAAATTCCTTTGTTAAAATACAACGTTACCACGGCGGAGACCTTATTCTTTAATATGATACCTCATTTATCTATATCGGTTAGATATCTAGGGGAGATAAATCGCTCGTGACACAAAAATGCATTATAGAAAAATTTATACTTTTCCCTTTAATGGTTGAATTCCAAAAACATTCTTTCTTAAAATATGATGTCACAAAGCTGAGACATTAATCCTCATAATCCTACTTCATTTATGGATTTTGGTTAGATATCCAGGGAGATAAATGGCTCAAGACATAAAAAACGAATTTTAGAAAAATTGATATTTTTGCATTTTAAGGGTCGAATACGAAAAAATTTCTGTCTTAAAATATAATGTTACCACGGCGGAAACCTTATTCTTTAACATGATACCACATTTATCTATACCGGTTAGATATCAAGGGAGATAAATCGCTCGTGACACAAAAATCGGTTATAGAAAAATTTATATTTTTTTCCCTTTAAGGATTGAATTCCAAAAACATTCTTTCTTAAAAAATTATGTCACAAAGCTGAGACATTACTCCTTATAATCCTACTTCATTTATCGATTTTGGTTAGATATCCAGGGAGATAAATAGCTCGAGATACAAAAAACGCAATTTAGAAAAATCGACATTTTTGCCCTTTAAGGGTCGAAAAACGATAAATTCTTTTCTTGAAATATAATGTTACCACGGCGGAGACCTTGATCTTTAATATGATACCTCATTTATCTATATCGGTTAGATATTAAAGGAGATAAATCGCTCGTGACACAAAAATTCGTTATTGAAAAAATTTTAACTTTTCCCTTTAAGGGTTGAATTCCAAAAACATTCTTTCTTAAAATATTATGTCACAAAGCTGAGACATTACTCCTCATAATCCTATTTCATTTATCGATTTTGGTTAGATATCCAGGGAGATAAATAGCTCGAGATACAAAAAACGCATTTTAGAAAAATCGACATTTTTGCCCTTTAAGGGTCGAAAAACGAAAAATTCTTTTCTTGAAATATAATGTTACCACGGCGGAGACCTTGATCTTTAATATGATACCTCATTTATCTATATCGGTTAGATATCAAGGGAGATAAATCGCTCGTGACACAAAAATCGGTTATAGAAAAATTTATTTTTTTTCCCTTTAAGGGTTGAATTCCAAAAACATTCTTTCTTAAAATATTATGTCACAAAGCTGAGACATTACTCCTTATAATCCTACTTCATTTATCGATTTTGGTTAGATATCCAGGGAGACAAATTGCTCAAGACATAAAAAACGAATTTTAGAAAAGTTGACATTTTTGGCCTTTAAGTGTAAAATTACGAACAATTCCTTTCTTAAAATATAATGTTACCACGGCGGAAACCTTATTCGTTAATATGATACCTCATTTATCTATATCGGTTAGTTATTAAGGGAGATAAATCACTCGTGACACAAAAATTCGTTATTGAAAAATTTTAACTTTTTCCCTTTAAGGGTTGAATTCCAAAAACATTCTTTCTTAAAATATTATGTCACAAAGCTGAGACATTACTGCTCATAATACTATTTCATTTATCGATTTTGGTTAGATATCCAAGGAGATAAATGGCTCGAGATACAAAAAACGCATTTTAGAAAAATCAACATTTTTCCCCTTTAAGGGTCGAAAAACGAAAAATTCTTTCTTGAAATATAATGTTACCACGGCTGAGACCTCGATCTTTAATATGATACCTCATTTATCTATATCGGTTAGATATTAAGAGAGATAAATCGCTCGTGACACAATTACTCATTGCAAAAATATTGATACTTTTGCCCTTTAAGGATCGAATTCTGAAAAATATCTGTCCTAATATATGACGTCACTAAAGCGGAGATCTTAATCTTTAAAACAATACTTCATAAAACGGTTTCAGATAGGTATCCAGGGAGATAACTGACTCGTAACACAGAAAACAGCATTTTAGAAAGATTGACATTTTTGCCCTTTAAGGGTCAAATTCCGAAAACTTCATTTCTTAAAATATGATGTGACCAAAGTGGAGACCATAAGCTTTAAAATGACACCTCATTCATTGATTTCGGTTAAGTATGAAGGAAGATACAGGCTTGTGACAAAAAAATACCTTATAGAAATAATATAAATGAACATCTTCATTTTATGCCTGAGTCTTAAAGTTAGGAGTAACAAATATGCCTGGATTTATAAACGAATTTCTAGCACTGCTTACATTGTTATTTATCACCCTCTCACATAAGTAACAGTTGCGCCAAAATACTGTACAAATGTTTTATTGTTTTTTATGACCTCGTAGCCTTCCTGCTTTCCTCTTCAGCAAATGATGGGTTTATTTTCCCTATCCTTTTTTTAATTATATATCTACAGAAAATCTGATTAAGTGGCAGTTATTATTTTCTATCTTGCTCTGTATCAGATGTTAAGTATTTCAAATATGTTCTTAATTTGTGACTTGAAAAGTTGGAAACTCAAGACTTATTATGTTGACCTCAGAGATGAACACATTGATGATCAGTCTGAAGATGATAACATCAAGAATATCTATGAGGAAAAAAATTCAGCAACATGGGTTTGGGAATGATTATGTACATGAAACTCAGTTGCCAGACTACATGCAAAATATTTCAAATAAAATGATCAAGGAAGGTCAAGTGTGGCACTTGAACTTTCCAATGAATTTGACAGAATTCAGAGGTAATGAATAAGATTAAGGAATTTATATGTTGTTCAGACATCACCACATAGTAATATGAAAAGCCAATATTTTCCAATCTAGGACATTGTGTCACCAAGAGAGCATAGATATTAAGATTAACGGTCATTGGAGTGAACTTGTAAAACTTCTTGCTTGCTTGCGGTTGTAGCATACAGCAGCTTGTCTTAACTGTGTTTGACGGTTGCCAGTCCCTCATTATTACCTCAAAGGATATGGATATGTTCTGAAAATAAAACATCAGACTTACTGATTAATTCCAAATTATATATTTTGAAAAAGCTCTTACATAGTCTTGGTACCAGGGTAGGCCTAATAGAAAAGCATCAGACTTCTATCCGAAATAAATGTTTACAAGTTAAACCATCTTCTCACAGTAAGCAACTTCCTCATAACCCCTAGATGAAAGTTAAAAGTTCATCTCGAAGGAAGAGTGAGCCTGCACCACTGTTGCATCACTACTAAAATATTCTCCTACAGCTTTGCAACGACCAACACACCATCCTCTCAGTTCAATTTCTGCCAGATTAATGCTGCTCCTTGATGCTAGCTTGGCCTCCTTATATCCATATTGGTCCCAGCAGACTCGGCATGTGCATGATTTGACAAAGGAAAACCTTATTTTTATTCCGATCATCCTGAAGTTATGATATGTTGTGAAGTATATTTTAAATGTCAATCTTAGTTATGATAGTTTTTCTCGTAGTTGTTGTGGATTTCGAGCTAAAGTTGTAAAAGCTTTAATCTGTCATCATTCCTACAATTCTTCAGTCTGTGAAATGATTGTGTTATCAAGATATTCAATATAAATTTCCTCAAAATTTGACATATAACATGTATTTGATAGTGAACATTTACTCTGACTATAAGTGCAAAGTCGGCTAAATTTTGATGTTGATTATCTCCAAATATATGAGAGCTATTGACTCTATCATTTTATATGTTGTGTATTATTTTATGCCGAACATTTTGAGCTATGAATCTTAACTGTACCTTGAAAATTAGGTTAAAATGTTTCTTGTGCAATATTTCCCATGTGCTTGCGAAATAACTTAGTTCACGATATCTGTTTAATCCAATTTTCTAAAACGTTAGACCTAATTGAATTGCCATCTCATCTTACACCTCTGAAAATGAATGTTGCCAAAAGGCATCTAAAAATTTTAATTTTCTTTATAGTACTTTCAAAAACTTATAAAACAGCTCAAACTCTCCTTACTAACATGTTTTCTGACTCTCAAACTACTGGAAAATGCTTCCAAAGTGATTTGCTGTTGGGTTTAAGTGTTTTAAGGACTTTTTTTTTTTATTAAGGTATACCGACATAAGTAAGGCTATTTGACAAACTGTAATATGCCTTACTGGGTGGTTTAATTCTAAAGAAATAAGAATCAAAGAGTCAGATTTGGAAATGTGTCAACAAAGTTGGAAGGAAATTAGGAGTGTCACAAGCAATTGTATTGGGACTGTTGGGTTACCAAAGTTTTTCTTACTATGGCTCCCTTTGTTAAAAGAAACATTCAGCTCACCCCAATTACAATTTTATTATTAAACAATAAATACCTATGTGTTTGTACTGACAATGACATCTCAGAGGAGACTCACTAAGTATTTGATCTTAGAATAAACGTTTTCAACATTAAGAGGCAGTGAGGGACACATAGTATTTCTGACGGGTTTGAGCTAGGGAATTGTCCACAATAGTGGCAAAGCTATCTCAACCTGGGGGTGCGCCCCCAAGTTTGGGAATCTTTAGTCCACAGTCAGAAACCATGATGTTAACTGATGTAATTCTTTATAATTAGATTACAATTGGAGAAGATGTTGTGCCATTACAGAAAGATTTTTACATCACGTCTAATTTAGAAGAGCATTATGTAATAAATATAAATGTCAAATTTTACTTCTTATTAAGCACACATTTAGGAAATTGAAGGATTTGTATCAGTATATGGTGGAAGGAGAATTGGTAGTGGAGGTATGATATATAAGTAATGAAATATCAGAATAAGATCAGTTGGGCAGTGAATAGGCTGAGAAAACATGTTGAGGGCCTTGCTATCATGGTTGCATATGCTGATGAGGGTTTTGCTTGCATATTCTAAATGTTGATGAGGATCTTGCTTCCAAATACTGAGATGGTATGGGACCCTCATTATGGGCATGAAATATGGGAGTTAGAGGGTATATTGAAGGAGGTATTAATTAATACTGAAAATTTGCCAAAATGTATAAATAAAGGGAAAGTAGTTATATTAATTTGAAGGAAGGCGGTAAATGAGTATAAGTTGGGGCTGGATGGATATTGACTGAAAAATTAGGAGCAGTATGGAGAAGGAATGAGAGGACTATGACCATAATTAGCATATGATTTAAGGCATAAGATGGATGGTGGAAATTTCAATTCATAAATAAGGGCATTGAGAACCAAAGTTAAGTTATTGAGAGAGGTTTGAATGTAATGGACAAAATCAAATGAGTAGGATAGTTGACAGTTGGGAATAAGTGCTATCAAAAGTGGAGTTAATTGTAAATTAATCTATACTTTCACACTATGAATCCAAAACAAGTTAAACTGTTGTGGTTGCTAGACACTGTACCAAATGTCCAAGAACTAATTAGTTTTTCTCAACAAACTTATTTATAGTAACAATGAAATCAAAGGCGCTAAGTAGCAAAAAGGAATGAAATAAAGATTGGAAAATAAGCCACTACTTACCTTTAGATGATGGATGTGGGGTGCGAACATGCAGAAAAGACAAAAATTCAAATGATACAGACATTTTCAGGACGTGCCATTTGTCAACAGGAGACCATTATGGAAGGTGGGTGATATGGGAGACTGCCTTACAGAAAGACTGCCAGGAAAATGGTGGGGGTAAATTCAAACAGAGGGCAAGTAGAGGGGCAGTAATTCAGAGCTAATACCCGAGAATAGATAAATATCAAAACTAATCTCAGGTAGGCGGGAAGAGCAAAACAATATAATTAAATCTAAATATTATTAATATATTTATATCTATAAAATGAAAACTGGATAAATTTGCACTACAAGAACTGAGAAACTACTGAGCAGATTTTGATGGGGTTTCCACAATTTCAAAGCTTATTTGTTTGGTATGTCTTATGTTTCAATGTTACATAATACCAGAGCATTCCAAAGATTAAACAAATAGATGTTGCATACTGCGCCATAAACATACAGCTACAATGCCTTTAAAGAAAGAAATAAAAGTAGTCTACAATTATAACTATTTTGCACACTAAACAAAACTTGAAATATTCTTTCCTTTGATTTGAGATATTCAGTTTTTAAACGCCATAGATGGCCATATTGAGATAAACTAATAACGAGAAAACAATAGAGATTTTCTTTGATCACAATCTCTGTCAGCACAGATAAATGTCTCTGGATACCAACACAATAAAATGGTGCCACATAATGAGAAAATGTTTAGCTCCTGTGGCAGATTAGTCAGCATAATGAGTCATTTCTAATGTTTGATACTGTGAAAACTTGGTCAAAATCGATTCAGCAGTTTTCAGGCAATGCTAGATTATTCGTAAAATAAATGTGTCATAATGTCTTAAGACATAGGGTATGTTAAATTTTAACTTTGACCCAAAGTTTTCAAATTCTGAAAATTCATTCAAAATCTGTGTTTTCGTCGTGATGCCAGAATAAATATACATATTCCAGATTCATTTTTATGTATGTGGTATGTATTAATGCACATTCGACCTATGTTTCAATTTTTGAGCAGCAGATTTAATTAGGTTGAAAGATAACCTGGACTAAAATGAAAAGTGATATTCCATTTCAAAGATCCAAACCACCCCATTCTTAGAACAGTTCTGCAAAAATCAATTTAGTTTAGTGCTGGAAATGGCTGGTACGAAATCAATGAAGTTTGGTATGCATGTATATATTCGCACGAATAAAAGTAGTGTACGGGGAAGTCAACTTCAACCCTCTCCTTTTATGGTAGGGTCCTTGTGAATCTAGATTTGCTCTAATTCCTGAAATGGGTGGTACAAATTAGAGGAAACATGGTACACATTTCTCAATGCATGAATAAAAATAGTGATTGCGTAAATCAATATGCCATCTAGACCGGGCAATGCTGGGAACTCTGCTAGTATATATATATATATATATATAAAACTAGAGACTCTATGAAGTAAAAATCACCACAGGTTAATGGTGGTTCAATATAGGTAGTGGGAATGGAGGCAAGGGGAGGATTAATGAAAGGTAAATATAAGTAATAATAATAAACCGGGTGTTATCTAAAGTTGAGACCAGGAGGTCGCCTAGTGCACAGTTTGTACTGGTACGCAAGTTCCCACCTTCTGAGTTCAGAGGACTCTGATAAAAGAGTTGAAACAAGTGTTAAAATTATTTGAGTCATCGATGATGGCATGGGCAGCAACTGGATGCTTTGGGTTCTGTGTGAAAACAGTCTGTTGGTGGCCATTTATTCTTATGGAAAGTGGATTTGTGGTCAAACCTAAATATGAATGGTTGCATGTTAACTAGTAAATTAGAGGTTTCACAGGTGGCATGTCCGATGAACAGAAAACTTTCCCCTTTGACAGGGTTGATGAAAGTGGTGGAGTCATGGTGTGCATCTTGCAGCAGGATCTATTGCAAGCGGTTAGAGCCTTGGGACTGACTATCGGGATGAGGAAGACTATATTTGTGGACTAGAAGATCACTGAGGTTAGGAGGTCTGCTTAAACAGGTTCTGGGTGGGGCCAGAGAGGATTTTGGGAAGAATGGATCTCATTTCTGGGCAGGTTTACAGGAAATCATAACCTTGCCAGAGGATTCTATTAATGAATTCGAGGTCTGTGTAGTACTGTGTGACCAAGACTGGATTGTGGTTGGTTTTTTTTTGGTTTTGGGATGATTGATGGGCTAAGTATATTGTAATGTTGTCCATGAAAGCTATTTGATCACTAAATCTGGAGGGTAGTTGTGAGCTATCAATGGTTGTGAAATATTGTTTAAATAATTCATGAGGGACTGTTGGTTGGAGCATATGCGACTAACCCTGAATGCCAAGACTGTAAGAGATGGAACGTTTGGTAAGGTATGGGTGGCAACTGTCAAAATGGGGATACTGTTGAAGGTTGGTGGTTTTGATGTGAACTGAGGAGTTGAGGTAGCCATTGGAGAGGGAAATCCCCATCCAATAATGTAGCCTGGGTGTGAGAGCAGGTCCAAGTGAATTTAAGCATGCTAAAGGTATTGAGATGGTTCAGGAAATTTAGCAGTTTGTGTTCAACATACATCCAAATTATAAAGATAATCAATGAATCAAAGTCAAATGTGGGGTTTGAGAGGGACTTCTTCCGGAAATGTCTATTTGAGATGGCCCATTAACAAACTAGCATAAGAAGGGGACATGTGGGCTCCCATGGCAGTGCCACAGGTTTGGTGATAAATGTTGCCTTCAAAGGAGAAGTAATTGTTATTGAGAATCAGGTGGACCAATTTGATGAATGATGTCATAGGGAGGCTGTTGGGAGGGTGGTGATTCAGGCCTTATACCATGCCAGTGTGGAATGTTTGTGTAAAAGGATGTGGCATCAATGGTTACCAGTATGGAGTTGGAAGTAAGAGGGGTGGATACAATAGAAAGTCGGAAGAGGAAGTGTAGGGTGTCCTTTATATGGGAAGGGACCTGACAAACCATAGGTTGCAGGTATTGGTCAACCAAGGCAGAGATGTGTTTAGTTGGTGATCTGTAAGTTGCAACAATAGTGGGTCCTGGATTGCCATGTTTATAGATTTTGGGAAGGAGGTTGTAAAACATCTTGCTTGCTCGGGGTTGTAGCTTACAGCAGCTTGTCTTAACTATGATCGTGTCTGGTACCCTTAAGTGATTCTATTTACGGTCGCCAATCCCCCATAATTACCCCAAGGGTAATACAACTTCAGACTTCCTGATTAATTCCAAATTATATATTTTGCAAATATTCTTACATAAACTCGGTACCAGCGTAGGCCTAATAGAAAAGCATCAGACTTCTCTCCGAAATAAATGATTACAGGTTAAACCATCCTCTCACAGTTAGCAACTTCCTCCTAACCCCTAGATGAAAGTTAAAAGTTCATCTCGAAGGAAGATTGACGCCGCACCATTATAACGTCACTACTAAATTTTTCTACATCTCCGCGACCAACCAACACACCGTCCTCCCGGTTCGATTTCTGCCGAATTACTGCCGCCCGCCTAGGCTAGTGGAGGCTCCTCATATTCATATTGGGCCAGCTGACTCAGCAGACGCTTGTTGATAAAGGGAAACCTTATTTTTATTCCGGTAATTCTGAAATTTTGATATGTTATGAAGCATATTTTAAATATCAGTTTTAGTTATGACAAGTTTTCTCCTAGGATTTATGGATTTGGAGTTAAAGTTGTAAAACCTTTACTCTGTCATCATTCCTACAATTTGTTAGTCTGTGAAATGATTCTGTAATCAAAATATTCTATAAAAATTTCCTCAACTTTTGACATATAACATGTGTAGATCCCAGATGTATTTGATAGTGAAAATCTACTTTGACTATAAGTGCAAAGTCAGCTAAAAAACTTTAATGTCGATTATCTCCAAAAATATGAGTGCTTCCGATCTGGAATATATTTCAAACTTTACTAAATTTGATTCTCCACCTGATGGAAATATTATTTCCGCATTATCTATTTCCCTTAGGGTTAATCCTTTGTTTCCAAAATGATGCTTTGTAGCAGCACTTATGTTCAAACCATAATTTCTCTATTACGGCTCATATATTGTCGGAATCTTTACGAAAATCACTCCATGTGTTCAGTGAAAGCTTCTCTTTAATCTAAATGTCATTTCTATGCCCTCAGATCTGTATGTCTACAGAAATTGTGAATTGAAAAGTCAGCGGAATCCCAATTTTGTCTAAAGAACATATTTTCCTTATAGTTATTGACTCCATCTTTTCATATGTTGTGTATTATCATATGCGGAACATTTTGAGGTCTGAATCTTAGCTGTACCTTGAGAATTAGGTGAAAAAGTGCAATAATTTCCATGAGCTTGCATGATCACCAATTTCACGACATCTCCTTAATATAATTTTCTAAAATGCAAGTGTTAGATCTAATTTGAATTGTCACCTTGTTTTACACCTCTGAAAATGAATGTGGCCAAAATGCTTCTAAAAATGTGTAAATTTCTTTATAGTATTTTCGAAAACTTACAAAATAAGTCAAACTCTCCTTACTAACATGTTTTCTGACTCTGAAACTACTGGAAAATGCTTATAACATGATCTGCTATTGGTTTTAAGTGTGTTAAGGACCCTTTGAACTGGTTTTTTTTTTAAGTATATTGACATAAGTAAGGTTATGTGACAAGGTAAAGGGTAGACATGCATGGATTTTGGAGGGTAAGAAGCGAAATGAATTGTAGAGTAAGACCTTGGAGGGGCCCACTAAACTGTAAGTGTTCCTGTATTTTCTTGTTGACAGCAGGAGTTGGATCTTAATACAGGCGGCACTAAGTGCTAGTGTCTGATAACTGACGAAGAGCTTCAGCCACATAGTCACTCCAGTTCATGACTACAGTGGATGAACCCTTGTTAGCTGGAAGGATAATAAGATCTGGATTGCTAGAGAGTTTTTTCTGGCACAGGTTCCAGCTGGGCTAAGGTTACTGGTGTCAGCCAAGGATTTAAGGAAAGTGTGAGAACCCAAACTAGTGGATAGGAAATCCTCGAAAATTTGTAGGGAATGGTTCTGGGTAAGAGGGGGATGGTCAAGGGTGGATGATGGTTCAAATTTATGCAGACTTGGTTCCAGGTGGTGCTGATTCCCTTGTTCACAGCCATGCATGGCAAAGTGGTACCGCTAGTGGAGTGTATGGCAGAATGATAGAGAGTCACAGACTAGTTTGGTATGGTCAAATATAGGGGTAAATGAGTTCTTAGGAGAGTACAAAGAGTTGGCATTCAGATAATGCTGAAGTGAATAGTTTTAACACAGATAGTTTAGGCTTGGGACTAAGGCTTGAGTGCAAAGAGTGAGGTGTTGGTTTTAAAGGGGGATGTTGAGGTATGTTGAGGAGCTGGGCAATGGAAGGTTTTGAGGAAATCAGAGGAGGCTAAAGTGTCGATTGGTAGACCGTAGGCTGGTGGGGAAGAAACTGCCCTAATGCAGGCTGGGACTACAGAAATTTGGACAACTACTGTAAATGCTTCTGGGCGGGCATGCATACTGCTGGAATTAGCCAATTGCTGTAAAATCATATATATTATTTCTATAAGGTATTTTTTTGTCACAAGCCTGTATCTTCCGTCATACTTAACCGAAATCAATATATGAGGTGTCATTTTAAAGAAAATGGTCTCCACTTTGGTCACATCATATTTTAAGAAAGAAAGTTTTCGGTATTCGACCCTTAAAGGGCAAAAATGTCAATATGTCTAAAATTCTGTTTTCTGTGTTACGAGTCATTTATCTCCCTGGGTACCTATGTGAAATCGTTTAACGAAGTATCATTTTAAATATTAATATCTCCACTTTAGTGACGTCATATATTAAGACAGAAATTTTTCGGAACTCGGCCCTTAAAGGGCAAAAGTATCAATATTTTTGCAATGCGTTTTTGTGTCACGAGCGATTTATCTCACTTAATATCTAACCAATATAAATAAATTAGGTATCATATTAAAGAATAAGGTCTCCGCCGTCGTAACATTATAGTTTTACAAAGGAATTTTTCGTAATTCGACCTTTAAAGGGCAAAAATGTCAATTTTTCTAAAATGGGTTTTTTGTATCTCGTGCCATTTATCTCCCTGAATATCTAACCAAAATCGATAAATGAAGTAGGAATATGAGGCGTAATGTCTCAGCTTTGTGACATCATATTTTAAGAAAGAATGTTTTTGGAATTCAACCCTTAAAGGGAAAAAGTATAAATGGTTCTACAACACATTTTTGTGTCACAAGCTATTTATCTCCCTTGATATCTAACCGACATAGATAAATGAGATATCATATTAAAGACTAAGGTCTCCGCCGTGGTAACATTATAGTTTTACAAAGGAATTTTTCTTAATTCGACCATTAAAGGGCAAAAATGCCAATTTTTCTAAAAAACATTTTTTGTTTTCGAGCCACTTATCTCCCAAAATCGATAAGTCAAGTAAGATTATGTGGAATATTGTCTCAGCTTTGATGACATCATATTTTAGGAAAGAAGTTTTCGGAATTCAACTCTTAGAGGGAAAAAGTATAAATGGTTCTACAACGCATTTTTGTGTCACAAGCTATTTATCTTCCTTGATATCTAACCGATATAGATAAATGAGATATCATATTAAAGACTAAGGTTTCCGCCGTGGTATCATTATATTTTAAGAAAGGAATTTTTCGTAATTCGAACCTTAAAGGGCAAAAATGTCAATTTTTCTAAAATGCGTTTTTTGTATCTCGAGCCATTTATCTCCCTTGACAATAAAAAAAATTGATAAACGAGGTACCATTTAAAAGATTGAGGTCTTCGTAATGTCTTTGGTTCCATTAACACATTTTAAGAAAGAAATTCAAAAAAATTCTAGCCTTAGACGGCAAAAATATTAATATTTTTACAACTCATTTTTCTGTCACCAACTATTTATTTCCCTTAATACCTACTCCAAATCAATAAATGAGGTTTCGATTTAAATATTAAATTATCCGCTATGGTCACATCATATTTTAAGAAAAAACTTTCTCCAAATTCAATCCTTAAGGGGCAAAAATATTATCATTTCCCAAAACTTTTTTTTTTTTTTTACCTCGCTTGATAACTAACCAAAATCGTTAAATGAGGTATCATTTTAAAGACCAAGGTGGCTGCTTTGGTCACACTATATTTTATAAAAGGAATGTTTTTGGAATTTAACCCTTAAAGGGCAAAAGTATCAATATTATTTATACAACGTGTTTTTATTACTATTACTATTATTATTATTATTATTACAAGCCATTTAACTTCTTCGATACCTAGCTGAAATCGATAAATGACATATCATTTTAAAAATGAAGGTTTCCAGCTAGGTAAAATAATAAATTAAGAAAGTATTTTTAGTAATTTGGTGCTTAAAGTGGTAGCGCGTATGAGACTGTTCAGAGCCAAGTCCCTAGATTGCAGCAGCGGATATCACAGACATGTCAATAAACGTTTTTTATTCAATAAGTAGCTTTTCAGATAATTTTTTTCTGTTACGGAAACACTGTCATTTTGCTATACAATTCCAATGTAAACATTTTATTCGCACAGCAACAAATATTTCAGAGATGTTGATATGTTGTGTGCATTTTGATCAGATTAGTTTTATTCTGTTAAAGTCAGTGACAGTTTTTTTTTATAAATACAGAGTGTTTTAAATTTCCCTAACTGTTTCGTAATATGTTGCGAGTATTTTGGTGCGTACCTATTACACCAAAAAAAAAAAAAAAAAAAAAAAAAAAAAAAAAAAAAAAAAAAAAAAAAAAAAAAAAAAAAATAAATAAATAAATAAATAAAAAATATTTGCTACAAAGGTACGGTTCTACTATTCATTATATTACAAGCATTCAACCTCACTATTCATCGCATTTTATTCGCGAAATTTTCGCACGGGTTGTCTAGTCTTCTATATATATTGATTATATTGTTTTGCTCTTCCCGCCCACCAGTTTTGATATTTATCTATGCTCGGGTATTAGCTCTGAATCACTGCCCCTGTAATTGCCCTCTGTTTGAATTTACCTCCACCATTTTCCTGGCTAACAGTCTTTCTGTGAAGCAGGCTCCCACATCATCCACCTTCTGTAATGGTCTCCTGTTGACAATGGGCTCATCCTGATAATTTCTGTATCATTTGTATTTTTGTCTTTTCTGTGTGTTCTCACCCACATCCATCATCTTAAGGTAAGTGGTGGCTCACTTCCCTATCCATAAGTTATTATCTCATATATATATATATATAACCATCATGCAGCTACCTTGTGATGATGGCTGGATTGAGTTATCTGCTGTCTCACTCTGTTGTGATGTAAACCGTAGAATTCAGTGTTCAATGTTTGTACTTGTCAGTCCATATCCCCTGTTTAGTAACTATCATAGAGGTGTGAGCCTTTGGCAAGAAACGTGCATGCACTATGAGGTCTACTGTATGGCTGATTATGCTGTGGGGAATGGGATGGGAGAAATTGGGGTTGAATAAAACAGAGTAATCTCTTGATAACTTTGGAAAAACAATGTTGCTATTGGAAGTTGAACTCAAGAAAATATGCAAATATGCAAAGCTAAATAAAAATAAAATGAATGTATAAGGGAAAAATAATGGAGAAAACACATAAAGAATAACTAGATAAATAAACAATAACTGGTGGTATTACAGGCTCTTTCTTAATGGAGATTGAAGCCAGATGGATTTCTGGTTTACAGGATATAGCTAGATCTGTTGTATGGAGTTTAGAAGTGGTAGTTTTGAACAAAAAATGTCTGACAGCTGTTACTGAAAAATATTTGTTTAGGTTGTGAGAACTGGCATGAGCTGTGAATGGCTGCTGTATGCAAGGGGTATAAAATGTTTGCCTGTGCCCATTCGATCTGGCATAAATCTAGTTGGTAGTGAGGGGTATGTAAGAAATAGTACAGAGGAGATCGGTAAGTTGATACATTGTGTATGTAATGTCACATGCAGCATATCCAATGATGGGAAATATTTCTTCTGTGGTCATATTGGGATAGGTCGTGATGGCCAAATACATGCTGCAAGTTTTTCAGTGAGGCATATTGCATAGAAAGGATCCATAGACTGCATAAGAACAAAATTTTCCTTGATGTTGAGTGTTAATATAATGATTTTGGATAACTAGCTGAGTTAACAAGGAGTTTACACCCATTATTTTGGATATCAAATTCACTGTCTCCATTTTTTCGTGTCACCAGAAGTCATCGGAAATGGCACTACTACCACTGGATGGTGTATGCAGGTGATATAAAATGTTTGCCTGTGCCCATTAATTTTGTTGTCACCAGAAGATGGCAACAGTATATTTGATCGCTGTAGAATTTTTTGTAATACCTTGTTAAACTGGCTAATCATCCAAGAAGATTACATTGACCCAATGAATGGTTTCATAAGTAGAGAAGGGTTTATTCATGGATTAGTGTTCTTCAAATGGGGTGGCCTTCTGAAGCACATGCAGGGGTAGGTGGAGGAGGGAGGGGGGGAGGTCAGTGAGTAGCATTTTGTGGACGATGGTGAACCTTTTAGGGTATGAACATATTAAGTTAGACCCATGTTAAAGGATTTGGTTAGTTGGAATTAATTTTTTTTGATTATGGCTTTACACTTCATTGACATTGAGATCATTAGAGGTGGGAAAGGACTGAGGGCAAGGAATGGGAAGGAATTTGGCCATGGCCTTTTGAAGGAAGCATTCTGACATTTACCTGGAGTGATTTTTGGAAACAATGGAAATCCCAAATCTGAATGCATGGATAGGGATTCAAACCTACGTCCTCTCTAATACAATGCTAAAACATTAACCACTCACCAACCACACTTGGTGGTTGGAATTAAGATCTACTACATACCAATATCCCTCATAGTCAGGGCCTAGTGCCCTAGATATTCAACTACCACCTAGCAAATCCTTCCTTATATCCTACGCCTTCTTCATGCTCTCCAAAAAATATTTCTGCTTCAGTTGCCAAGAACAACACCAAATATGTGGCACTGCCATATGTACCTGCATGTTTCTATCCTATGTCAATCTATTCCTGGGTCATCTGGAGGAACATTTTCTTAACCACATCCTATTTAAACTCAATGTGATGTTCAAATACATAGATGATATATTTGTGATTTGGATCCACTGTGAAAAACCACCTCCTTTAATTCCTCACATGACTACTCTCATATTCTAAAAAACTAACCATTTACCTCCTGGTATTGATTTCATGACCAAATCTGCACAGTGGGCATGACTTCCTAGGTTCCTTCCCTGAAATGTGTACCATATTCCCAAAAATTCTAACCACTGCTACCACCCCTTCCACAACTTCAGCAGAGCAACAAATCTGAAGAAGATATTGGTCCAAAAATATCTCCTTTTTGACTTCCCTAAATAACCACATGGATTCTTCTCATGCAACAGACCTTGCTGCAAAAATTGTAGCATGCATCTGGCCACAATGAAATTTTCTAATCCCATAGGGAAAATCTTTTCCACCAATAAACATGCTACATGCCACTATGCACTATGAACATAATATACCTACCTCACCATCATTCAGCTTTCAGTCAGAATGAATGATCACAGAAAATGTCTATACCTCCAATGATACCACCTGGTGTCAGTCCATGCCAGTTCCCATGACACTCTTAACATCATGTCTGTTTTATAGTAAGAACAGTGAGTGTTTTCATGGATACTGCCACTGCATCTGAACTCAAATAGAGACTGGTTTTCCATTATATGCTGGACACCAGGCATCATCTTGGCTCAGCCTCTGATAAGATCCTACCTATAACCCCGTCACTTATTATTTATTTATTCTTTGCGTGTTTTCTACATTATTCTTCTCTTATTTATGATATTAAGCCTTATATATTTGCATATACTCATAGGTTCTGCCCCTACCATAGATATTGTTTTTTCGTAGTTCTTGATATTTAACTCTGTTTTATTCAATGCCCTCTATCCCAACTTCTCCCATCCTGTTCTCCACAGCATATGCAGTCATACAGTAGGTCTCATGGTTGTCATATAGCTATAATCTCACCAAAACCATTTAGAAGCAAGGCTGTCACATACCACTTATATTGCAAATAACTTTTATTATCTTGATAATGAATCACTTTTAAACTCACAATCAAGCAAGAGTGTAAGGAAACATCAGTTTTGAGATAGTTGAAATTTTTAGTTTGTTCATTTTTGCTACAATTTCCATGGACAAACCTTAAAATTATGAGTATTTTGAAGTGTAATATGTATAGGCGGAACATTTTATTTAAATAGATATTGCGAATTTTATGTCTATTGCACCACATTGAGTGGTGATGGGGAAAAGTATGTTTAATCAAAGAAATATCATTCAATTTTAAAGATATTCCAAATTTCACTATGGCAGCTTATTGTTGACATTAAGGGACATGTTATAAATAAAATTAGACCCTGTAGTAAAATAGAAACAGTTTTTTTTTTTTTTTTTTTTTTGAGAAAGAATGATGGAAAATTTTGGAAAAGTTTATGCTATATAGTTGAAAGTATATTCAGATGAAACAGAAATTTTCACATATTAACAATATAGGATTGGTTTGGAGATAAATGCAAAATTTAAGGGGTAAAAGTGGAATTGTAGTTTGCTTGTAGTGCTACATCGAAATGATAAAGAATGGTTTTCGGGAGAGAATGTGAATACTGGAAGATAGAATGATTTTTTTCCAAGAAATGTAGTGTTTATTTCTTTTCAAACCAAATTGCAGTTAATGAGAAATTAATTCAAGAAGATTTTAGGATTAAATCATTCAGGTGTGAGAGTAAATATTTTGAAGCATAATTGATGTTTATTAAAAATTACACCAAAATTTACATGAGTATAATAAAACAGCATACACCAGATGTTAGGAAAATTTTAAGTAATACAATGAGACAAAAATAACTTGACAAATAACTTGAAAGGTATTAGCTGAAATCAGAAATATCTTCCATTAATAACTAGTAAACTACGTGATTTAAGATATAAGTTGTCATAGAATAAAACACTCAGAAAAATCGGGATTATAACATATTAGAATATCAGTTAGATCTGAGAATGTTAGCGTCTCCAGAAATTGTTCCCATGGTAAGGTACACAATATTAACAGTGACATAATAGTTATGTGCTTCAAATTTAATTCACCCCCTCTATTGGGTAATTGTGAAAGATTTTCAGGAGTATAAGTGAATAAGTAGTGATGACCTGTAACCTTCATGGAAAGGATTCAAATGTTCTGATGCCATATTTAGGTTGTATTAGAGTACTTAGTTCTAGAGTTAACTAAAAAAAATTTCTTGAATATATGATTTCTTTATACAGTAGACTTTTTTTTTTTAATCAACTTGAAACCTGTTATCTGTTGCAGGAACAAGTAAGCAGATTGGTGACCATGATAGTGAAAGACTGAAACTTTAACCACAGTATCCTATTTTACCTCAACCAACTTAGTATCAGCAATGGTCAGAGCTTAGCCTTATGTCTGTACAGTAAACCTCAAGCAAACAGAAATTTTAATATGGTGCAAGCACCTCCCTTGCCAAATGACTTATACCTCTCTACATGAATAAGGTGTTGAGCTAAAATATTGTACAATTTATTTACAAACCTTAGTATTGTGGAGTTTTTATTAGTCAATCTTAAAATTTTCTGTCACCAAAAATCAAATATTTTTTCTGTGGTTTATTTGAGCTACCTCTAATTTCCTTATCTTGATTTTGTTATGTGGCTCATAAGCCCTAAGAAAAATTCAGCTTTGTAAACCTTGCTCAGAACTTCCATACCCATGCCCTTTTATTATGTGATTTGCAGTTTAATAAAGAGACATAAATCATTTATATACCAGTTTTCAACTCTAAAGTTGCTTCAAAACATTAAACTCTCCTTCCAAAGTATAATAATACATAATCTCTTATCCAAAACCACCTGCATACTTCAAAATGTTTCAGTCTGAACTTAAACCAAGACAAGAGGGTAGCATATGGCATTGATATTGCTTTGCCTACATTAAGGACAATCCCATCTGCGATCTCAAAAGTACTAGAGAAAATTATGTATAAAAAGTTCATTAACAAAAATAGTATATTATTCGATTCACAACATGGATTTAGAATATGGAAATTAACTCAGACAGCTATTTTTGCTTGCATTAACAGTATATTAAAAATAATTGATAAAAAAGAGAAAGTAACTGGCATATTTCTAGATTTTTCTGAAGCTTTTTATGTGGTAGATCATAAAATCCCCTGTCTAAGCTTTATCATTATGGTATCAGGGGTGTAGCATACAAATAATTCAAGATGTACCATGATGGAAGGAAACAGGTTGTCACCTTAAAATGTAAGGACACAGAAATTGAAATAATCAGAGAGCATGTATCAGACATTATGTAACGTAGTTGGCCTTATTGGCAACTGAGAAAACGAGAAGGAAGAGTGTTTGGTATCTGGTTAAGTAGGTTACCCAAAGTAATATTTCCCCCAAAAGATAACACTAATCATGTGTAGAAGAGAATGTAAGACCCACATTGGTAGTAGTACGAATTTTCAGAAGGAAGTTATGAGCAATCTTTAAGTCCGAACAGAGACGCTTTGTGGCAGTGATGACGCAACAGCCGGCAGGTTCATTGAAGTATGAAAGAATGGTAATAAATGAATTAAGATACCAGGATGAAAGTATCGGATCTTTGTTTAGAAGTACAAAACATGGTTTCCAACGGAATTTAGAGTAAATATGACTAATTTTAAGGTACTTTTTCAATATAGGAAAAAATAGTAAGTCGAGAATAAAATAAGTAGTCAAAATAAAATTATGTTCGATTAAAGTCCTTCCTGTGAAAAGATAATGACAGCAGTTTGAGATCGTTGAGTTGAGTAGAAATATGTTAAAAGTAATTCCAAAGCGAAAGCGGTTAAAGCATCGTAGCTAACCAGGTTGTCGAGAATGGGTAGAAATGAAAGTTGACAAAGGCGAAAGAAAAAACTAGTAAAACATCTGGGAGGCACCCTATTTTTATGAAAGTACAATTTTTTTAAGTAAGTTTGGCGGAAAGTTTTATCAAAATAATGCACTCTCAATATAAGATATTTAATTTCAAAGTATTTAATTGGGATTCCATGATGGCTGATGAGAAGGGTTGAAAACTTTGATAGGCGATATCTTTTTAATGAAAGGGTTTTAGAAGGTAGTGAGATATACCAAATTAACTGTCAAAAGCTGTAGAATTCCGGAAGATTAGAACACTCGCGCTAAAACAAATAGTTTGGACACTAGATCTAGAAAATAGGTTTATTTAACTTCAAAAATTAATAACAACAAAAGGAGAGCAGATAGGAAAAATGTTATAAGGATAGAAAATTCTTAGGATGAGGAACTCTACGTTATCACAAAGTTTCAGGAAAATCGGAAAAACTTGGGGGGAAAGCCTTTGTGAGCGGAGCTGGGAGAGAGCGCATAGAGACGCTAGATGAGTGGGGATTTCCATCAGGCTTGGGTGAGCCTATATAAGGGACCTGAGGCGTTACCTCGGCCGCATTAGTTTCGAGCTGGTTAGAGGGTGAAGGTGTGAAGTGTGGGCGAGCGTTATGGCAGTGTCGCATGGTGTGGGTGTCGCGTTAGAACAATCATGAATAAACGGACTTGGAATATTTGTAGACGGCAACTATAATTTTTGAAACAGATTATTAATTTAACAAACTTCCTTTCCATAATTTAAATTTGACAATTTGTATGATTTTGGTTGAGGTTTCAAGTGGAGTGAACTTTTTATTGTGTCTGAATTGAGTGTATGCAATTATCATGGCATTAATCTGCAATTTTCGGAAACGAAGTCTTTCTGGTAACAATTTCTGTTGTCAGAGTGAATATGTCTTTAAATTTTGAACAATAAAATACTGGACTTTAAAATCTGTGTTGAGAACAATCTTTAGATATTAACCTTCATTGAAAAATCCCATTATTAAAAACATTTGGGTTGGCGACCGTTCTAACTAAATTAAATATTGCAGAGAAGAAAGTATAGGAAAGAATTGACTTTGTGAACATTGAGGGATCTCCACTCCACTATCCCCAATAAAGAGTTTTTTTTTCCTACAATTAGAAGTAATAAATGCCATATTCCATGGGTACAGTTCTTGGACACCTCCTGTTTCTTTTGTATATCAATAACATTAATGAAAATGTTGAGTCAAGTGATAATATTCTCTTTGCAGATGATACAACACTTTTAATGAAAGGTAAAACTGAACAAATTCTTCAGCAAAGTATTAATAAAAACATTAAACAGCTATCTATATGGTCCAAAAACAGCCATTTAATAATAAATTGTGATAAAACCATTGCAACAAATTTCTATACTGCTCAAAACAGGAACCCTGCCAACACAAATATTATTTTGAACAATCAGACTTTAGCAAATAGATTAGACTCAAAATTTTTAGGTTTATGAATTCAATCTGATCTTAAATGGAATAAACACATTCAATATTTGAACTCTAAATTAAATCAAACCTTTCATGCATTATGTATCTTAAAATCAACTACAAGTAAGAAACTTTGAAAAATGCATACTTTTCTCATTTTCATTCACAAATAAAGTATGGAATATATATTCTGTGGTTTATCATCAGATGCACTAAGTACTTTTAAAATTCAGAAGAGAGCAATAAGAATAATGATGAATCACAAATCATGGCAATCTTGTAGACCCTTATTTAAATATATGAATATTCTCCCACTACCAAGTGTTTTCATCTTTGAAAGCATTCTGTTTTTTAGAAATAATGTCGTAGGTAAAGAAGCAGCTCTAAAACAAATAATGAGTTACATGAACATTTTACAAGGAAACATTTAGATTTACATACAGAAACAAAGATGTATCAAAATGGAACATTTCACATGGGGATCAATCTTTTAAATAAAATACCACATAATAGAAAAGCAACATCATAATGGGGAAATTTTGAGAAATTGTTGATGTCATATCTTCAATACATTTCCTTTTACTCTGTAGAAAAATATTTGAATAATATGAAATTATTTAAGGCAAATTTCTTAATTTATAATTGATGTGTGTGATATCAGTATGTATATGATTTGGATATGATCAATATGTATATGATTTAGAGGAAAAATAAAATACTACTACTACTAGATTGGCCTCTTCAGGTGTGGGTGAAGAGTCCACTGAAATCTGATGAAAGGATTTTGTCACCTTTTTCACTGACTACTGGTTTTGATAATATGAATGTTTATATTCAACAACTATTATAAAATTATTAATGATTTTTACAGTTGTCTACATATTTATTTTTTATATCTTCCAGTAGTAGAAATTTCTCCATGTAGGCAAAACCTGATGACAGAGTGGCAACCCTACGATATTACATATTATTAGCGTTGATCATTTGTTGCTTTCTCACTTGGTATGTTTTGAAAATTTTATCATACTTCTGAAGATACCTGTCAGAGAAGTGAGAGATACAGAGACATGCATGCAATTTTTCTTGGTCAATAGAAGTAATTTGTTGCTGGATGTCAGAAATTGCTACTAAATGATCAAAACTAGTTTAAAAAGTTAATATCACTCCAACAGTGTAGCCATTTTCTTACAGATTTTAGGAAAATAATAGGAGTAAACACTAAAATTTGACCATAATGATTTGTCAACATTGGGCTTATAAAGAGAATTTCTTATTTTTTAATTGAAACAAAGAAACTAATTTCAGAGATGCAGTAAGTTATCAAGATGAAAACAACATATGACACTTCAGGGTTATAAAATAGTACTGAAGAGATATTTGAAAGTTGAATTTCACATGTGGGTAGAAATGATTGGAAAAAAAATAGTTAAGTAATTTCACAGCTCTCAGTTTCAAGTCACAACAGAGATTCATAGCTAAAAAGACAACATTATATAAAAATTTAGAGTCAGTGGGTAAAGGTTAAGTAACATTTTTAAGAGAAAATTATGATTTTGACTAGGAAACAGAAATTTCACACAGCGGGGTTTAGCCAGATAAAGGCTGGAAAGTATATTTAAAAGAAAGTTGAATTTTTGCTATCTATGCTGAATGAGTTTTGTAAAGTTCCATGCAGTATTATGGCCAGAATAAGAAAAAGTAAATTAATAATAATTACAAAAAAATGCCAGTAGCCAATTATGAAATTTGAAAATAGATTTTAAAAGAGAAAGTGAAAACTATATGAAGGAGACTTAACGAGTTAATAATTAAACAATTTCACTATAATGGAGTAAATTGCACCCTGTAACATTTGAAAAATATTTCAGCTTGGTAACACAAATACTTTTGGAGATAGAGAAAATAGAAATTTTTAGATGCAGTTACAGATTGCACTAGGATAGAAAATTGTAAACAAGCTGAATTATATACCAATAGATCAAGGAGAATGCAGAGGATATAAAACAAGAATTAACACCATAGCTTGGATACTGTGTAAATGAGATACAATCTTATGGTGTTCTACCATTTTTTACGGACAATTGGCTGAAATTAAAGAAAATTTCATAAGGAATTGTTTTAATGCATAGGTAAAGAGATACCACCCACAAAAGTTTCACAAAGATCAGAGTAAAAATAAGTTCAGATAATTCACAATTTCCCAGATAATTGCAAAAGCTACCTAGTATTCTACAAATAGAGCCCCGGACCCGTGGAGAGGGCAGTTTTTTTTAAATTTAATTTAATTGCAATGGAGCACAGGCTCTGGTGGCAATTTCCCTACACGCCTATCTTCCCCCTTGTTTGAAAGTGCTTTTACAAGGAGGTTTGGCACAATGAGTGGAGAAGGACTAGGAAGTCTTAGGCAAAAGTGAGGCTAGCCGGTTGGCCATGGTGGACTAACTTCAACAGATAGTGTGGAAGTATTTCTACTCATGATGTAATTGAACTTTATTCAGTTAGGAGGTCATCGGGAGTTGCTTGTGGCTTGTCTCAGGGTTTAAATCCTGCAATTGTTTATTATGGAGAATAGTTTTGATGTTTTAATATTGTTTACCGTATGATGTACTAAAACCTTAAGAATGTATTGTTTGAACGTTGCATGAAAGTCTACAGTGAACATTCTTAAAGAACCTACCTTCATCCCCGAGGTTATAACACAGGATTCAGAGGATTGGCGACCATATGACCGAATATCCTTAGGTTAAATTAATGGTTATAGTTAAGCGAAGCTGTTATGCACCAACCCCCACCATAACAGGATTAGTTAACATGGTACATATTTTATTTTACAGGAATTCTTTGCACTTGCTTTTGAAGATTGTTATTATTATTATATACACCTAATAGTATAAAAAATAGATGGATAAAACATACTTAAAAATAAATCAACATTTATTTTATTGCATGCATATTTTGCATCTGATTTTGCAATTCAATTGATCAAGCATTAGATATGTCAGGTAACCTAAAATATTGTTATTTCATAAACAAATTTGTTTAGAGAGCATTGAGGTCAACTCAATAACATTGCAGATAAGGTTAAAAGTCATTTATCAGAGAAAACAAAAATATAAAGTCATAACGTAATGTAAAAATAACTGCTATATGGGGCCTAGACTATGTTTGAAAAGAAAAAATTGCATTTATTAAAAATGAAATAGGTAACTTTACAACCAGGAATTTTTCCTGAATAGATATCAGAATTTTAAAATTGAGTTTGTCTGAAAGTAGAATGACGTAGTAAACACATTTAAAATTCTAGAAGTCACAGTTTTGAAAATAGGGAAACAGTTATAGCTTAAAAGAAGCATAAATTTTTCTTACATATCATATTAAAATTTGAAAATGTTCACTAAAGATTCAAAAGAAAGTACAATTCATTATGAAAATTTTACAGTAAGTCTCATTAAAATCCATAAAGTAGTTTGGTAAAGATATGAGAAAGAAAATTTTTTCATGATTTTGACGAAAACAAGCATTTCTGGATTGGCAGAGATAGATTTCAACCACAGGAAGGATTTTACGAAAATCTTATATGTCTTATATATATACAAAAAAAGACGTGTGTTTTCCTATATTTCACTTTTCAGCCACCACTACCTAGCACAGATCACTGGTTTTTGTGTGTGGAAGGAGCATGGAGCTTCCTGTCATGCACAACGTTGGCCCAATGTCGATACCTGTGGGAATGTGGGAGATATGATGGTTAAAAATTGTCGATGCAGGGCATTTTCCTATTTCGACCAAAGACATGTGTCTCTGTATATGTCACTCTGCTGCCACAACTATATAGCATAGACCATTGGTGTTTGTGTGTGGTAGTGGTATCATGTCTCCTGTCATGTACTATGGTGGTTAGATGTCGGTAGCTATGGGAGTGTGGGAGATATGGTAGTTGAAAGTGGCTGACCTGCGGCACTTTCATATTTCTATCAAAAACGTATGTGTCATGGTGTATTACTTTTCAGCCAAAACTATCTACCATAGATCACTGGTTTTTGTGTGTAGTAGTAGCACAGAGTCACCCATCGATAAAAACGTTGGCCAAATTTCGGTAACTGTGGTAGTGTGGGAGATATGGTGATTGAAAGTGTCCGATCAAGGATATTTTCGTATTTCCACCAAAGACATGTGTCTCCGTATGTCACTCAGCTGCTACAACTACAAAGCATATACCATTGGTGTTTGTGTGTGGTAGTGGTATTGCGTCTCCTATCGTGTACTATGGTGGTTAGGTGTCGGTATCTATGGGGGTGTGGGAGAAATGGTGGTTGAAATTGGTCGACCTGTGGCACTTTCATATTTATACCAAAAACATATGTGTCATGGTGTATCACTTTTCAGCCAAAATTATCTAGCGCAGATCACTGGTGTTTGTGTGTGGTAGTAGCATAGAGTCACCTGTCGATAACAACGTTGCCCGAATTTTGGTAACTGTGGTAGTGTGGGAGATATGGTGGTTGAAACTGGTTGTTCAAGGATGTTTTCGTATTTCATCCAAAGACATATGTGACCGTATATTTTACTTTGTTGCTTGAACTACATATCGCAGATGACTGGCGTTTGTGTGTGTTAATAGTATCGAGCTTCCCATTGTGCACTATGGTGGTTAAATGTTGGTAACTGTCAATCCAAATTTGTTACAAACACGAACGAAGTCGTGGGTACCAGCTAGTTAACAATAAATTGGGTAAGTCAGATAACAACTACACAACTATATCCCATATGGAGAAAGTTGCGTAGAATCTTTTAAAACAAGTTTCAGACCAGTAGATTCAAAAATTTAGGAGATATAGATTTTTAGCGAAAACACCCTGTCTAAACTTTTCAAATATCACCTTGCTAGAAAATTATGAACAGGCTAATTTATACATTAAAAGGGAGAGACAGTACTAGAGAACCGTTAAGAAGTAATTTTGTCTTAATAATTTAAAAACTTTAGACATGGGAGAAATTTTTGGAAAATGATTTTTTTACGGCTAAACTATGATATCTGCAGGAATTTTGACTATGATTCATTTTGAAATTTATGAGGTTAGCTATCTAATGTTAAAGTTTCAAGTCATTTGGAATAGTTCGGAGATTTCATGAGAATAGGGTATTTTCCTGATTCCCATGATGCCGCTATAAATCAGGGTAGGTTAGTAAAAGTCAGTTGAGCAAGCATCACATCGGTCAGGTCAGTGTTTGGTGCAGAGATGTAGCCAGTAGGCAACAAACGATAGCATGACAGTGGTTTTGGCAGCCATCTTAGAATTCCCAGAGCGCGTATCAAATACTTGCAACCTTCATGTGACTGTTAGCAGTTAGGGGTCTGAGGGTTGGTCTGACTTGAATCATTTATCAGTACTTGCAATCAATTAATTTGGTGAAGAATTCCAATGCCTAAAAGATTGTTCAAGTACTTGTAAAGTTTTCTGAAGAATATAGTGATGATTTAGTTTTTCAATTTCTACATACCTTCCGTGATTGAGGTTATCCAATCTGGTGGTGTCTGATTAACAGCAAGAACAATCTTAATATCAAAAGGCTACATATCACAGTTAGAGATTCAGGCTAAGTGTTTGGTACTAACCCTATCCAAGGACTTCCTGACAGATAGCCTATTATTGTAATCGTAGGCTTTTGCAGCCAGATTCAGATGTCTCTTGGCTATCCGAATGACACCACATCATAATGTGTTCTTGGGCAGTTCTGGGGAATTACCCAAGAAGAAGACCGCAGTACGGTGGTCGAAAGGTCAACTGCACACATGATGACGCAGCGTCATCTGGACAGTCAAGAGACAACCTATTTATTGATGTATCAGGAAGAACAGAAGCTATAAAGGTAAAACTTACTTAGAAATTATAGTAATCAATCAAAGAATTATTATGTAAACCATTAGCTTGAAGCTAAATATCCAAAATTTAGCGTCCTATGTTTTGAAAAATTGTATATTAAATTAGGCTACCCTCTATTAATGCAATTAGCACCCATAATCTTAAACATACCACAGAAATGTTTAAAAAAAATATATATTCTCAATGAAAGGTTTTTTCACCCCATTTATTTCTTTTAATTATTTCAAAAGTACATGAGTGCCATTAGTTCAGTTTGTCCCTTGCTTAAATCCATAAACATGAAATATGACCTTGGGGTTAAGGCCAAGTTTACAATGCTAACTGGGACTATGGATGTAGATGTAATAAATCTGATACCTATATGGAATGCAAAGTTCAATTAAATGGTCATCAAACTATTGAAACAGTTGTTGCAACAGTTACTGGTCAGGTACTATATAAAAATGAAAAGTAACATTTGATAGTAATTTAATTTAATTTAATTGCAATGGAGCACAGGCTCCAGTGGCAATTTCCCTACACACCCATCTTCCCCCTATCCTGCACCTACCTACATTTGCCCTCTACAAATTTTATCTTTAAATTTTTTCAAAGTTTTCGGTAAATTATTCATCATTTCTCTTGGTAACTTATACCAATCCCTAACACCCTTACCTAAAAAAGAGAATCTTCCTACACCCTTGTGCCTGAAATCGAGTGCCAGCTTATGGTCATGGTCATCTTTTCCCTTCCATGCACTACTTTTCATACCTATTGCAATATCTTTCCATGCCTCATTGCCAGTATATGCCCTGTACACTCCCATGACCCTCCTCCTGTCTTGCAATGAATCCCATTCCAGCTCCTTTATCATATCCATCACTGACTGCATTCTGCGATAATTTCCAGAAACAAATCTAGCAGCCCTTTTTTGCACCCTCTCCAACTCCTGTATTTGATACGTAATATGAGGGTCCCATACTACACTACCATATTCGAGCAATGGTCTGACCAAAGTTTTGTAACCCAATTCCTTGACTTCTCTGGTACATCCCCTCATCACTCTCTCCAACAAGTGCAGAACTTTGAAACCTTTTCCTACCACCTGTCCTATGTGTCCTGCCCAGTTAATATATTCACTCAAATTTCTGAATTTAAACTGGTGATCATGCATCACAATGTCCTAAAATAGATCTGGATCTTTTAAATCCTTTATGAAGACTACTGATCATCACAAATATGTCTTTAAATTCATAAAGAACATTCATGAAAGCCCCAATTTTTCATGAAAGGCAAAGTTAAATCTTCAGTTCATCATAAAAAGTATATAAAGTTTGTCATAATAGTTACCTTGTGAAATTTCTGAGTTTATATCAGGCAGAATATTGGCAGAGTCTGAAAACTGCATATTGACCAGAAAAATTCTATGTTCAAAAGGTTACATGTTTGACAAAAATTACAAGTCTGGCGGTTCCTGCCTGATCACGATGACAAGTGATGTGGAGGGTGCTTCCCTTAAAACTGGCATGGAAAGGCAGAATTCCAGGGGTATAAATAGTGTTAAGATGTGGGAGCAAAACTCTTTATTTTCTATTTTTACTCTGATTTTTCCACCATCATTTTATAAATTGTCTTATTCAGATTATGTTATGTTATGACACATTTTATCTTAAAGTTGTTTATTTATCAGCTGTTAAGTTGTGAAAGTTTATTTTAGTTATTTGGCTACATCTTTTAAAGCATTTAGTTCCTTACAAAGATTTTTTTCATCACAGGATTCCTTTTAATTTTCTCTTTGAACTGACATTTGTCTCATCTCCATAGCTATTTTTCTTCAGGTGAAATATTTGTTTACTGTTATTCCTTTAAATTTTAGTCCTTTTTCAGACTGCTTGGTATGTTCTTCAAACTTATAAAAATTAATATCTCAGTTAATGTATCATAACATTTAATGAAATTTGCTCCATTTCGTCAGAATTGTCTGCTCTGCCTTCCTTTCTTTTTGCAGATCCCTCATTTTAATTCTTAATTTTTTTTTTTTTTTTTTTTTTTTTTTTTTTTTTTTTTTTTTATATTGGTTTGTGGCGAATGATGATGTATGCTGCACTGAAGTGTTTAATAACTTTGTCTACAAATTCAGATTTGACAATCCCTTTTTTTCAGCCTTTAATCCTAATTTAAACTTTGAACTGGTGTTCCGATATTATATCATTTAATTTTCTCTATCTTTTAGTCATGATTTCTACTTCTTATTTCCTAAAAAAAAAAAAAACATACTTTCTCTAAAAAACATACTTATAGTTTATTTCTGATTTCTAATTTTAATCAGAAAGCTTTCCCCAGTGCTGACAACATATTGTTTAATCTGTTTAAATACCTGACATCACATGTGTTTTTGATTGTCTGCAGATACCATGCTTGCATCAGCAAAAACACATGGTGAACAAATCTTAAAATTGTTCTATCATCTATAGTAAAATTTTTAGACTTTGTAAATGATGCATCTAAATGTTTCTCTTATCCTATATTACCAATGAAAATGAATGTGGCAATTTCTTAACTCTTTAGTATTATGACTTTTATTATCAATGTATTTTTTATGATATTAGTTTAATTTGTCATTGAAAAATCCTTTAGTCATAAAATTATGTTATATTATCAGTTTACTGTATTAGAGGCTTCAAATTAACCCCACTTTATAGGTTTATAGTAACGAACCATGGTATTGGTGTATTTTTATCCTCAGCTATTACATACAAAAAATTGTTTTTCCTAAAACTATTATTATTATGAATTAGTATTAATCTATGTAAATCTAGTGCTATTGAAAATTTAATAATAAATTTAGCTTTCCGGGATGACGGTGTGAATCTTGTTTATACCTAGTTTCCAAATTTTCACTTATGAAAAAGAAAAATTATGTATATCTATATATATAAAGATGAATTTATGTTTGTTTGTTTGTTCATCATACAAATTCACAGTTTTCATCCAATCTTGATGAAAGTTTGCACACTTATCCTTTGAAACAAGAAGAAAAATACTATCTACATTTGGCTAAAAAATTTTATGTATAAATAATATATGTTGTCTTATAATTTTGAAAAATTACTGAACGGCGATAGACAGTCATGTAGGATGTGCAGGTCTCTGTACTACCTTTCCATATAGTGGTCTGGGAGCTCAGTGGTTAAAGCGATTGATTACTGCTGTTTGGATGGTGGTCACCAGATAAAATCTTTGTGGAGGCAAGGATTATGTTAAACTGTAGATATCACAAATTTAGGGGTACAATGAGAGGCAAATCATAGGTAGGTAGTCTTGCAATGCTGTAGGTGTAAATTATATTGATGCCTCAGGGATTGTTCACAGTCAGTGAGTGTGTGATCTGCAGTAATCTATATATATAAAGATGAATGTATGTATGTTTGTTTGTTCTGCATACAAATCCACAGTTTTTATCCGATCTTGATGAAACTTAGCACACTTATCCTTTGAAGCAAGGAGAAAAACACAATATACATTTGGTTGAAAATTTTTCTGTATAAATAATACATGTTGTCTTATAATTTTGAAAAATTACTGAATGGTGATGGAAAGACGCGTAGCATGCGTAGGACCCTTCTTTATAGCGGTCTGGTAGCTCAGTGGTTAAAGTGCCTGCTTACTACTATTTGGATCGTGGTCTCTGGTTCAAACCTCTGTGGAGGCAAAGATTGTTTTTTTTTTTAAATTTTGATCGTAAGAGTCACGCCTGAACCGTCGATTGTTCAGATTGAATGTTTAACTGTAGATATCACAAATTTAGGCATGCAATGTGAGGCAAATCGTAGGTAGGTAGTCTCGCAATGCTCTAGGTGTAAGTTATATTGATCCATCAGGGGTTGTTCACAGTCAGTGTGTGTCTGATCTGCACTAATAACACTATAAATGAGGAAGTAAGTCTCTGTCTTTTCGGTTACGTTTTGACGACTAAATGGTTATACTGATATTATTGGAATCGGACAAGAGAATATTTTGTTTCTCTAGGAATGGTACAAGACAAATTTTCAGTATGAATAACAGTTGTAGTCACAAAATTTTGAGAACTTATCGAATTGTGACAAAGACCCCCGCCCTACCCCCAACCCCCACATCCTCTTCATTTGATTTTCTGTTTTTAAATATGTTGGAAATTGATTCTCATCATGAGAATGATATAGTCATGGCTTTCTTGTCATATTATGCCGACTCGGTATTATTTGGGACCAATCCTACAGCTTTCTATATTCAATTCTGCAAACGAAATTCTTAATCCACGTGTATGAAGTCGCGGGTATCAGCTAGTTAATTACTACAATACGTTATACACAACCTCTTTTAAGAGATGATAGTTTACAATTGATTTCATGATGACTGATAATGGATATCTGTTAGTAAAAATCATAAGTTTAAATATATGAAATTTAATAAATAAAAATATCCAACTATTTTTTATTATTATTATTATTATGCTAGGGCTTGTTCTGTGTACATACTGAGATTCACAACATGAGTAATGGTGGGTAGGGTGGGGATGGCAGATAGGGAGAGGTGGAAGATAATCAGTGATAATTATTGGAAATTATAACCTCTGTAATGGGGGTCAAAGTAAAATAAAATTAATGAAAATAAATTAAGATAAATTTATTTAAAAATAAAATAAAATAATTATATAAAAATATTTTGGATCCTATCAATAAAAAACAATAAATAAATAATTAATTGCATATTACAAGCTTATTATCTTTATATTTTATCTGCAATTGAATAAGTTTTTGCTGTGTCTGTGCTTAGTAAAATTCAAATTTCAGTGCTATATTTTTGCACTCACATGTATTGTTCCTATCATTTTCGTGTAAATAATGTTGTCAGTTAATCTCCCATTCCATCTTCACACTGTCACTCATAATTTTGCATACTCATATTATAATCTTTGTTGCTTGCAGTGTGTTTCTGGTTGGGCCATTCTGCAAATTGTTAAAAAAAAAATCTATTTTTTCATACATTTTTTTCCACATTTGCTGCCGTTTTCAGTAAGGGCCAAAATACTTTGGGTCTTATAAAATTTTTGTTAATACCTGCTCATTTACTGATCCACTAAATTTCATCCTTTATCATTGTGACGAGCGAAGCTGATACCGGGGTGGGAGTATCAGCTTATGCACCTTAACTAACAGTTCACGTGAAATGAAATGTTCTCTGACAAAAATGTTCTGACTGACTTTAATAATTTTGAATGACCATGTAGCCTACTTAGAAACTTAACTGAAATGCTAAACAGCTGCCATAAAGCTTTATAACCCAAAGCTTAGGAAGTGTTTTACTATGAAGTCACAACAGTTCACTTCAAGAAAAATTTTAAGTTTATTTTCAAAGTCACATTTACTAAATATTGCATTTAAAAAAAAAAAATAATAATTTAATTGCAATGGAGCACAGGCTCCGGTGGCAATTTCCCTACACATCCATCTTCCCCCTATCCTGCATTCACCTACATTTGCCCTCTACAAATTTTATCTATAAATTCTTTCAGAGTTTTCGGTAAATTATTCATCATTTCTCTTGGTAACTCATTCCAATCCCTGACACCCTTACCTAAAAAAGAGAATCTTCCCACACCCTTGTCCCTGAAATCGAGTGCCAGATTATGGTCATGGTCATCGAACACTCATTTCCAGAAAATTGTAGGTTGTGGCAAGAAATCATACCGAATGACCCCTTTAGAAAATTTAAAAGTTCTTAGTAGTCATTACATTATCCGCCTATTATAACGATACCCAACATGACCGACATTGAGTGCAAGTTTCCAACTGCCACCTCCCCACTCCAAAACAAACTAGTGCGGATTACCTCACATAACGCTCCCGGAGTAAAGACACCGTGAAGTTGCGGCACCATCTTTTATACAGCCCCCTCAAACCAATGACGTCAGCAACTGTACAACACCTTTCTACTTCCGATTTACTGAACATTCCCAATGATGGAAGGTAATGAAAGCATTCAAACTTTGACAGTGTCTAGACTTATCTGCTAGAAGTCTAATGGATGTTTAGTGAGAAATTTCGAGTGATTAGTTATAATTTTTTGTTTAATTTTGCGTAGTGATACATGTCTCTGAAGCAAATGGGGGTTTTCCCAAATATCTTAATTTATTCCATTTTTTCGAAGTTCTGCTGAATTGCAAGTTACCTGGATAAAATTAGTGTCAAAATGTTCTAAAAAAATGGTGTAAATTATACAAAAATCGGTGTCAGGATAATGAAATTACAGCTTAGTCAAGATTTGGTAAATTAACTATTTAGAAGTGATATGGTTTTTCGTTAATAACTCTTAAAGTATTATTAATTTCAAAAAGGTAAAATTATTGGGATTTTCTTTGAATTTAGTCACGTGTTTTAAAAGTTATTTTATCTCTGAAAGTGGTTGGGTTTAGTTGTAAATAAAACTTAAGTGTACCAGGTGTGTTAAGTGATGAAATAATTTTAAAAACTTATATAACTTCTGCTCTACTGCATGTTCTGAAATTGAAATATGTTAAACTAGAGTTTTAGTTCTTTCAGGAAATCTACTTTTTAGATCAAGAAATTACTAAGAATATGTGATAAAAAATGTTAAAAGTGAAGTGCATTTATCAAAGTGTTTAAAAATTTATTTAAGTTATTTACATGGTCAGAAACAGCGAAATTTTGGTGAATTTAACTTTCTTTTGAATTATTGTTATTTTAAAATTACTTTACTTCACTTAAAAGTGTACAGAAATATTGAAATGGTCATGTAGCAAAAATCTATTGTTTGCAAATGGTACAATAATGGATTATCCTATTCCAGGTTGGTTTAAAAGTTTCTTTACTCTTAATAAAAAGTTTATTTAGAAGTTTTATTAAATGTTGAGTATCTTTACTACTTTTAAAAGTGTCCAGAAATAGTGAAATGCTCATATAGTAGAAATCTATTGTCTACAAATTGAACTATCATGGATTATCCTATTCAGGTTAACATAAAGTTTCTTTCCTGTTATAAAAAGTTTATTTAATGCTTTTATTAACTGTTGTAGGTCTTTATTGCTTTTAAAATGGTTTATTTAATAAGATAGGTTGTGGAATCAGCTTCTCCATACAAAGTTCCTCCTATAACCTGTGTATGCAATGAAAACTATATGTTTACTGTAAATTTACTTTCTCCCTTATACTTGAAGCTATGAAACTAGAATTTACCAAAATTCTAAGGCGCTTACATCATGAATTATACCATCCAGTTCTCTTCTGATTTGATGTTTGGTATTATTGTGTCCCCATTATTATTATTATTTTCCAAATTCATCAAAACTGAAACCCAAACAAAACACTACCATTTTAATTCCTTCCATCTTGCCAGACTCCTTTTCCATATACTATTTTTCTAATCATGTCTCTTTTTAACAAATCCCCCAATAACCTATAAACTGCCCATCTCTGGCTGCCACTCATAAGTCTACCCAAGCATCGATGCCTTTTGATTTGCACAATCTCTCTCCCTCACCCAAACTGTCTTCCAACAAAATGTTCTTAAAGCTCATTCTACTCATCTTTCCCCCATCACAAAATCATATCAGGTGTTGACAACAGCAGTAAATCCTAAACAAATGCAGCTATTTGTAATGTAAATATATACAAATATATCACTAGCAGCACAAACCATATCCTCCCTTGATTGCTAAAGCTCCATGTATTGCCTACATTTTCAGTCTCTCCCACCCAACTACTATACCACATGTCACAAGCCACTGCCCCATCCATGAAAATACTATAATTGTCAGCAGTTAATTCGTCATCCATCTTTCTGTCTAAATCGCAACTCTCTATCCTGTCCAAAGGACTCTCGTTCTCACCTACTTCCAAGTTTGACTTTGCTACTCTGGTCTCATAATCACTAGCATTCTGGCACAGTTTCTGCTGGTGGTATTACATTGCTGCCACAGAATGACAACCACAGGATTGAGCCCAGACTAGAGCAGCTCTAACCTCCATCCTAGCTGTATCCACCACCACTCCTCACATCTACCTTGTCCTCACTATCTTTCCTCAACTCCATACCAAACAACTCAGCTCCTCTGAAACCTGGGACATGAAAGAACTGCTCAGTAACTGAAATGTTATCATCCTTCCAGCTGATGAGGCTCTTCCACCTTGTCCTTGGACCACAGTGACCTCATTCTGATGCTAACACCTATCATCTTCATTTCACAGAGCACACATTTTCCATTTCCCAGGAAATATGCAATTGTCTTAGCCTTCAATGTGATTTAAAAGACTTTTAATCACAAACCATTTCTCTCTTTATTCCTTAAAATCTCCACTCACCTACCTTGTACCTTCTTCCTAAATAGTTGGAGCATATGGATTGCCCACTGAATGCATTTTAACCTTTGAAGATCAACATTTCCAACCTTTTGTGCAGTACCTTTCTTCTTACATCCTAGATACTCTATACTTCCCCATCCTCTACCTCCAGACTTTATCCTTGTCTCCGTCAATGTTGCCTTTCGGACATGACCATCCCCCACTGTCAAAGTTTCATCAATTCTTCTGAACACTTCCTGGATCATGTGTAAGCACCTAGATCACTCAGCTAGTCACCAGAGAACATTATATTAATTCTCAATGCCAAGAAACCTTCATTTGTATCTATTGTAAAGCATGTTCACGTTTTAATATTCGGTTTTGCCATCCTGTCTCCATCTGTGGCAAGTGATGGATTATTTTTCCTTCCTTCCATCCTTATTTTCATTACTTAATGGCAATTTCATTATCACTATTATCTAATAATTCTATTTGTTTGATAAATAGATTAAAATTGCAATATATATATATATATATATATATATATTTATATAAAAGAACAGAGAGGTGGCATGCGTCCATCTTCTTTTTCTGTAACAAATTAATGGCACATTTATATTTTTGTTATAATACAAAATCACCCTATTGAACACTGTTCCATTTGCTTCAACTATGGCAAATGAAAAGCAACTAATAACTAATATGAATTAATTTTATTGAGAAACACTCGGTTTTTAGTGTTCTTGAAATTCATTCCTTTGTAGTTTCTTATCTAAATACAATTATTAGCAAATAACATTCATAACTGTATTCATATTGTATAGTAACATCTCAGGCAATTGTTATTCTGGTAATGAAAGTGGGGTGCATGACATACTGTAACAGACCAATAGCTGTTTAGGTTACCACAGGCGGCGGCAGACAGAATGAACCCCAATGAAATTATATTGTGGCAGGGCATTGGTTACTTCCTACAACTGAAAGATGAGTGATGAAGGTAAAGAACATTGAGAGAAAATAAATTCATATTTGGAATTTAGAGAAGAGATGGCAGCTCATAATATGTGAGGAAATTAGCATGTCAGATGCTGGCTAGGAAGGGAATTCCATATAAGGGTGCATAGATTTATAAACCTCTTAGTGAAGGAGGTCTCTTATTTTTATGTATACTTCTCTTATTTTATTTTTATTCAATATCATATTTTAATATACTCCCTGCAGTTATTTTCATAGGCATTCTTCCAAAGTCTTGATGCGAAACTTCCATACAAACTTAATCTTTAGATAATTGAGTGATTATAAACTTTCATATCATTCATGGGTCTTTATTTTCGTTACATTACATTAAGGAATATCCGAAGATTACATAGGTTCTTGTTATACAGTAACTAGATGTCATCAGTTTGAAAGTGCTCACTCTCAACCAATTGCTCACCGGTTCTTGTTATGCTCTCATCTCCCTAGCAACCAACTTCACAGAGTAATTATTATAGTAGCCTGTTATACCACAGAGGGAGGTTTTAAATAATTGAAAAGGAAAGCTCAAGGGTATGGATTATGTCGGTGGTCATCCTAATAAAATGGGGTCTGAAGTCAAAGAGGGAATAAGTGATCAGAAAACAGTTGTAATCAGCTTAAGGTGATTCAGTAAATGAAGGACATTTTTTAAATTAAATTGCACTGGAGTATAACCCTTAGTGACAATATACCTACACTCCTAATATCCCATTTCACACATATTTTCATTTAAATTTTACTGTTAAACTTCTCCAACTACCTACCTTTGACCATTAAAAATTTAAATTAAATTCATGTTTAATTTTTTTGGCAAATTGTTAGGCATTTCCCTTGGTAATTTATTCTCATACCTGATTCCCTTACCAAATTTTTTTTTTTTTTTTTTTTTTTTTTTAAAAAAAAGTCCTACTTCCTTACACCGAAATAAATTTTCAATTTTGGTCATGATCATTTCTTCCCTTTCACATACTGTTATTAATTCCAATATCCATCTGAGTATCATCATCAATATACACCTTATACAATCCTCATATCCTCTGTTATAAATAACTGTAGCTGGGGGTTTTACTACAACATGCCATGAACTATAACTGGGCCGGGTTACTTTTCTTGAATATGCTTATTCTTTAAATGGCTGCCAAACTATTTTACTTTTTCACAGCAGTTAAAGGAATCAAAAGAAATAAAACAGACCACTTCATTTCAAGTCTGTATTCTGAAAATAATGTATCTTACACTTTCCATTGTCAGGTCATAGAATAAAGCATCAAACTATTATATCCGTTAGTTAAGATTGAAAGTAGGCCACTACTCAATCAATCACTCCAGACAAAATTCCATCCTGTATCCCCCCATACAGGTGAAACACAAAGTCACGTCCATGAGAACTGCATACTGAAGACTAACTGGCTAACTCCACTATGCATTTACTTAAAATTCTTCTAAGTCCTTCGGTAGCGTTTGAACAGTCGATGAGTACAGTAGCATATTTTATTGTTATATTTTATCTGTAGTGGTGTGTAGATTTGGTTAGTGGAATCTCTGAGTGTATATATTTTTTGTTGGAAGTAAAGGTTATTTCGAGTTTCTGTTTCTTTTTTCTGTATTTTTTTTTTTCTTTTTCACGTTTTTCAAAAGCGGTATGTCTAGGGACTGTGATTGCTGTGTACAGACACGAGCTGAGGTATCTGATCTGCATGCACAGCTTGCAGCTTCGTTAGCAAAAGTTACACAGCTGGAAGCTGCCTTAAAAGTTGCAGCAGATTCAATATTGGGGAAACTGATGTAGCCATGCCTATCACAGTTTCTCCCATACCAACCGTCGTACCTGCAACCCAGGCTGAAGAGTTGCAGGCTGTGTCGCGGTCACCTGTCGCTGGCTGGCTTGTGGTTTTTAGACTTTGAAGCCGCACACGGGGGCAGTCAAACAGGTTTAAAGGCCAAGACGCTGAACTTGTTCGACTGTCCAACTGGTATGATGTATTGTTGGAGGCTGACTCAGTCCCACAATTGTCATCCTGTGAGTTAGCGGCCCCCCAGCCTGCTAGGTCTGAGTAAACACAAGACGGTATTCTGGTAGTTGGGAGCTCTAATGTTAGGCAGTTATTAGTGCCTCTTAGGGATATGGCGCATAACTCCAACGTTCATCCAGTGTGTAATTCGGGTGGCCCGATTCCGAGATGTGGAACAGGCCATCTCAGATGTCATAGAAGTGATGGGGTGTAGCCAACTACAGATTGTGGCCCGTGTCGGCACCATTGATGGTTATCGCCTTTGGTCGGAGGTTATCCTCTATTCCTTCCGGCGGATGGCTGTAAGGGTGAACTCTGTGGCCAGTGGCCGCAAGATATCAATAGAGCTAACCATCTGTAGCATTGTAGACAGAGTTGATTGTGGATCTCTAGTTCAGAGCTGTATTGAGGAACTGAAGCAGAGACTACGACGTTTCTGTTATGATATTGGCTGCAGATTTCTCGATCTTCGCTATAGGGTCGAGTCATGTAGGGTCAGGTGTGCACTACACACGTGAATTGTTTACACGGTTGGCAGGTTACCTGTGGAATGCACTGGGTGGTTTTTTAGGATGAGGGAGGAAGATCCGAAACATGAAATACAGTTACGGGCAACACAATCAGATGCAACACCGGAATGTAGGAGGAATGTAAAAGAATCTCGACAGTTAAAAGTTTTCATAATTAACTGCAGAAGCGTTTGTAACAAACAGCCGGAACATGAAAGCGTTATTTGTAGCACAGAAGCGGATATGGTTATTGGTACAGAAAGTTGGCTGAAACCGGAAATAAGTTCCGCCAAAACTTTTAAAGATAGCATGAACATTTTTCGTAAAAACAGATTACATTCTCATGGAGATAGGGTATTTATAGCTGTGAGTACATTTCTCCCATGTAATTAAATAGACGTCTATCTGATCTGTGAAATCATATGGATTAAACTCAATGTAGAAGTGTCAAAACTCATCATAGACGCCTTCTACCGTCCACCCAATTCCGACATAACTGTCGCCGAGGAGTTAAGAAATAATGCAAACAGTATAGCTAGCCATTTTCAGGATCATGCTATGATTCTAGGAGGCAACTTCACTCTGCCTTATATTGACTGGCGTAATTACGTTCATATTACAGATTTGTTGTCAGATAATCATCTCGAGCAGCTAGTTAATGAACCTACGCGGTGTCACAATGGTAGCGAAAATATTTTATATTTGTTGGTTACCAACAGGCCAGAATTATTCACCAACATTTTAATGACCACAGGAATAAGCGATCACAAAGCAGTAATTGTGACTATCACATTAATGACCAAGCGAAAAAGGAGAAAAGGGCGGATTGTATACAGATTCAGTAAGGCCTCAATAGAGTGTTTTAGAACCTACCTGAGGAATAATTACCATAACTTTAAATCAACAAAGGACACCGTTGAAAAGATGTGGTATCGATTTATACATATAGTAAGGGAAGGTATGGAAATACATATACTGAAGCGGACAATAAAGGTGGAGAATGATCCACCGTGGTACACATGGGAAGTCAAAGATTACTCAAAAAACAAAGGAGGGGGTGTAGCAGCTATTTAGAAACCTTAGCTGGGTTAATAGTACATATTGAGAATGTGATGCGTGAGGCCTTCAACGATTTTCATTCCAACTCTCTTTCTTAGAGTCTCAGAAAACCCAAAGAAATTTTGGTTGTATGTACGAAAAGTCAATTGTGCCAACAGCAATATTCTATCACTAATTTGTGAAGGTTCCGAGGTTAATGAAAGCCGCAATATAGCTAACATACTAAATATTGTATTCGAAATTAATTTACTGATGAAAATAAGGATAGCATTCCCGTTTTCCCACGCCATGTCGAGTTGATGATGGAATCATTACGATTAGATACTGCAGGTATCATTAAGCAATTAGAGCTCCTGAAGTGGGGGAAAGTACCGGGCCTGGATGGAATTCCAGTAAGAGTATGGGGTGGAAATTGGGCAATTTCTTTCTGATATATTCAGTAAATCATTAGAAGAACGAAAAGTACCTTCAGACTGGAAAATCGCTCAAGTAAATCCAATTTTCAAGAAAGGTGATTGAAGTGATCCTGGAAACTATCATACCATATCTATAACATCAGTTTGTAGTAGGGTTATGGAGCATATTATATGCTCGAACATTATGAATTTTCTAGGTGAAAATAATTTCCTTACAACAAAACAACACATATTTCGGAAGAAAAGATCACAGCTGGCCCTATTTACACACGGCGTAATAAAAGTTATTGATGCAGCTTCACAAGTAGATGCAATTTTTTTTTAGATTTTCAGAAAGCCTTTGACCCTGTGCCACACAACTGCCTTTTAGCGAATCTTCGAGCGTACGGTATATCGGATCAGCTTTGTGAATGGATAAAGGATTTTCTAACTGGTTGGTTGCAGTATGTCGTCGTTGAAGGAGAAAGTTCTTCTAATCTAGATGTTACATCGGGGGTACCTCAAGGAAGTGTAATAGGGCCACTTCTTTTCTTAAATTTTATAAACGATCTCGGAGACAAAGTGAAAAGCATCTTTAGATTGTTTGCTGATGATGCGGTTATTTATAGAGAAGTAAGGAATTTGGCCGATTGCTTAGAAATTCAGCGTGATCTGGATATTATTTTGGCTTAGTGCACTGAGCAGCAACTTAAGCTAAATTGTAAAAAGTGCAAGACAATGAGCATAACTAACAAAAAGAATCCAATTGTTCAGAAATACGAGTTAAAAAATTCAGTTATTGATATGGTTGATTCTATGAAATATTTGGGAGTAACAGTACAGAGGAACATGAAATGATACTTACACATTAATTCGTTAGTAGGTAGAGCTAATTCTAGGCAGCGATTCATAGGTCAAATTATATTGAACAAACAAAGGAGATAGCATACAAATCACTTGTGCGTTCACATTTGGACTATTGTTGTGCCATTTGGGATCTGTTTTGTAAGGGGTTGATTGAAAGTACAGAGAAGATCCGCTCGATTCGTGACCGCTTGCTACAGTCCTTATGAAAGCATCACAGAACTGATTAGTAGACTAGGCTGGGAGTCTCTGGAAGATAGACGACGCACGTTTCATTTAAACTTATTGGTGAACATGTGTACTCCCACTTTCACTTACGAGTGTGGTGAAATACTTCTTCCACCAACCTATTTGGGCCAGAATGACAGGAAGGATAAGATTAGAGAAATGAGGTGCCGCACTGATTATTATATGAATTCCTTTTCCCTCATACCATTAGGGATTGGAATGCACAACAAAGTGATTAGCTTTGGTACTGAGCACCCTCTGCCACCCACAATTTTGTGAATTGGAGAGTGTATATGTAGATGTAGATGTAGATCACGGAACTCTCGACCTGTGTCCTCTCATCTCGATGGTCGTCCATAATATGCTTATTTTTGCTCATTTCTGGGCTGCTTTATGTAGACTACAGTCCCTGAGACATCATCCTGATCTTTGTTCCTGCCCAAGAAATCCTTAATTGTACTCCAATCTTTTTCCAGTTTTGATATGTTGTAGTCTTGAATTTCCTTGTTATTTCATCTTATGATGAGTTTTGCCTAAAAGACTATAGTTTCCGAGACATTAATTCCAAAAGATTAAAACCACTAAATCTCAAATTATTTCTAAAATTCTTACTCCCCTGTGACAATAGGGGACCCGACAAAGTTTCAGAAAGTTTTTAAGTTGACCATTGTGAATGTATTTAGTCAAGAAAAATAGGAATTTACTTAAATAAAGCTTTATATGTACATAAAACCAAAGTTAAATGTTAAACTGTTTAAATTCGCTCGCAAACAGATTATGACGCAATCTTCCAACAGTACTAAGTGATTTTAAGCGTTTTGTGAAATTATAGTTGTAATGGAATGAAAGACGTATCGTTGGTGTGTAGTACCTAAATGAACCAATAATTCTATATTTTCTACAAACAAATTATTTATTTATGTACCACGAAAAGCAGAAAAACAAATAAAGCGGTTGCAACTAGCAAGATGTAATACGACAGAATTTCAATGCATAAGATTTCGATAGAATTTTTCGTTCCGTTCATACCTTGCACTTTATAGTATATATACCCAAATCATGGCGAAGTTGTGGGTATCCTAAGGCATCGTCGCCGTAGGATTGTCTCGCCGATCCGAAAATACACGAAACCAAAACTTTAAGTCTCATAGCTATGTACTAATACATGAAAAAAACCACATGACATTGATAACAAAGATTAGCCCATTTGCACTCGGTAGAGGTTGTGTTTTCTTTTATTTCAAAATTCAGTTTATTAGGCAAATAGTTAAAATACATGGTGTTAGCCGGTAAACGCTGCCCGAAGAGACGGCTCCCGGCAAGCGAGCGGCCAGCTTTGCACATAGTTACCGCGAACTACTTAGAAATAATTACATACCATACACATGTATAAATATGTGATAGCATATAAATATTACATATTCCGTTAACTTACTACACAAAAGATGCTGAAACATCTGCATAATGCATATTTGACATCTAAAAACCATGTTTTGAGGCACACGCTGGATTTCACACCTCTCCATGGACATTATTACTTGATAGATTTTGTTTTCACGTTCTTCCAATGTGTGAGCATTTCCTTCATACACCTTTCCCTTATGCTTTCCCCAAAGATAGAAGTCCAAAAGGGTTTAAATCGGGGTAATCTGGCGCCACAAGTCATCGCTGATTTCATGTTCACTTTTTTAAACTATACACAGAATCGTTGTTTTAGCTGACAGTAATGCGCGAGGATATTTGCAACGTTATTTACTGTGATCCGCTAGACCTTTTAAACGAATTTTTCTTCATAAGGGGCGCCGACTCTGTGATTGCTCAAGGGCCCTCACACCCATGAGATGTCAATAGTGGGTGTTGAGCACCCATGAACATTGTCATCGACTAACGAATAATTGGCTTTGAAGATTCCTGGTGCTAAGCACCCATGAACATTGACATCAACTAACCAGTAATTTGCTTTAAGCGATACCTGTATTAATTATCTCACACGCTGCTTGCAAGGCCAAACGTCTGAAAGAGATCGCGCTTGCTTAACATGCGGGCATGCTCGAGGAGAAAGTAAAAACTACGTTAGGCCATACTTAAAACCATCTAGTACACGGTAACTGTAGGTGTGATCTGAGAAGAGCTCCAGACTCAATGTACAAGGGTAATTCGGAAAGTAACCTCCATTGGGCTATAAATAAAAAAACTTGGATAGTAAAAAATATTTTATTTTATACATCTAAAAACTACAGCTTTTTACTATTTTTCAACATAGTCACCATTTAAATTTAAGCATTTGTCATAGCGTTTCACTAATTTACAAATTCCTCCTTCATAAAATTTAGACGTCTGGGCACATAGCCAATCTTTCACATCATTTTGAAGTTCGTCGCCGTCATCGAAGTGCTGCAACGCAAGCAACTTCTTCATGTGAGTGAAGAGATGAAAATCACTATGCGCCAAGTCGGGGCTGTAAGTGGGATGATCCAAAATGTCCATTGCTTAAAAAGCTCTTGAGTCTTACGGGGACGAGCGATGTCATGCAAAAACACAACACCAAATGACAGCATACCGTGACGTTTATTTTGAAGGGCTCACTTAAGTTTCTTCAAAGTTTCACAGTAGACATCTGAAGTGATTGTGGTGCCATGTTCCATAAATTCAACAAGCAAAATTCCCTCGGCATCCCAAAAAACTGTAGTCATAACCTTTCTCGTTGAAAGTGTTTGGCAGGCTTTCTTTGGCTTGCATGGAGAATTGTTATGTCCCCAGGCCATTGACTGTTGTTTCGTTTTGGTGTTTATGTGTGCCACCACCATTTCATCACCAGTCACAATCCTCTTCAAGAAAATCTTCTCCTTCTGCATTGTAGCATGAAAGGAAGTTTAAGGCAGAGCCCATTCATTTTGCTTTGTGGACCTCTGTAAGCAATTTCAGTAACCACCCAGCACAGAACTTATGGTAGCCTAATTTATTGGTTACAACCTCATACAAAACTGTACAAGAAATTTGTGGGAATTGTTCAGAAAGTTCAGAGGTTGTAAATCTTCGATTGTCACGAACTTTTTGTCAAGTTTCTTGACAAGATCATTACTCACAACAGAACATCTACCTCTTCTCTCTTCATCATGAATGTTTGTGCCACCACTTTTAAAAAATCAGACCCATTGCCACACAACACCTTCACTAACACTATTCGGACCATATATGGTACACAATTGACGATGAATGTCTACTGCTGAAACGTTTTACGCCAAAAGAAATCTTATTACAGCACACACTTCGCGGGATTTTCTATTACAGTGCTCATGTTTTAAGGTCGTAACAAGACAATGCGCAAAAGAACGAGGTTCATATTGTCACAGCTAGATGCTTACTGAATCGGGGAACACGCAGATGTGAAAATGGCGGCGCTCCGCGCATGACTGCTAGCCCATTGCTAGAACGTAGGTTACTTTCCAAATTACCCTTGTAAATAATATTTTAAGGTACAGTAGAATACCCCTATCTTAAATAAATCAGTAGTAATATTATTCTCCCTGTTTTAGCTTTCTTAGCTCCTCCTTGATATCCTTAGGATTTATTTTCCAATTTTAGGTCTTCTCTTTTTTATTTATATTGAGAAACTCCTGAGTTCATCCCTCCCATTTCTGAATGATAGTGCTTAATGATCTAACTAATGAACTAACTCATTAATTGTTCAAATTTTCAATAACTTCTTTTCCATACTCATTCAACTAGTCTGTTGTCATCTCTTATCCTTAGTTTTCTTATATAGCCACATACTGGCTCTGCTGAAAATCAAACATGTCTAACGCTAAGTAGGAGTGCAGCATACAGTATTGGTAATGCGGCCCAGGCTTCAGTTTGTAGTGTATAAAGAGGGCAAAAGAGCAAGATAATGCCATCCCTATAGTTTTGTATGAAGCTGGTTGCCGCAAATGCTTACAGCTAATGTGGAGCGCAGCATTTTCATAATACTAGGAGATGCCAGGCTTCCGATTTTTTAGTATAAGGACCACAAAAAGCAAGTTAGTGTAGTCCCCTTAATTTGATCTTTAAGTGTCATGAAGAACATTTGAGTCGGTAGAAATTCCAGTACGTGTGTGTACATAGCAGTCGAGCCTTTAGCGTGATAAGAACCTGTAGTCTGGAAAGAAGTTTCTCGATAGCCTTATCTGCAGTCAATAAACTTAAGCCAGGATAAACTTTAGAGCGACTGTTGACATAATATCAAACCTGCAAGCCTTAACAATCAGCGTAACATTTAACCAAAAATATCTTCAAATCCAAGCCAAAACCTTAATATCGTGACATGGCGTAAGTGTTGTGACCTGCAAAGAATTATTCCGCTGTCACATCTTTCTGAAAATCATGCTTTCAAGCTTGGCGATGCTGTGTTCGAGCTTGCCGTATCCGACGCAGACGTTCCTGTGGCCTGGAGCAGTTTTCCACGGCGCAGTTTCGCACCGGCTACTACTGACCTGAACAGCAGTTTGCAGCCTGTCCGCACAACGGAAGTCTCAGCTCCACTCATTATTCATCTCCAGATAAGTGCGCTATTTGCCGCAGTAAGCCTTTTCATGTTCTTTCAGAATCAACAGCACTAAGCACTAGGTGTAGTGCAGTGCTATGTAGCAGCCTGTCTTTACATGAAAAGAGTGCAGTTTTCAAAGTGATGTGCACATTTTTGTACGAAATTTTGAGTGAATTGGCTAGCACAAATGTTTTGCACAAATTTGGAATAAATCAGCAAGCTTGCGCCTGGCTACAGAGTAAGATAGTGTTATTATAACGAGTGTGACCAAACACGTGGAAACTACAGATCTGCAATTGCAGCATTCAGTTTTTTGGCTGCAGTTTTAACATATAAAGGATTTTAAATGGATTGAATATAAAAATAGTGATTTTCAAGTTGATATGTTTCATTTGAAAGGCAAAGGTATGTCAAATTGTTATATACTACAAATCTATCGACAACACATATGCATAGGCACAGCCTCAGTGTAACTATGTGGCTTGCTGCGAAATTTTTGTAAAAAATTTTAGCAAATTTCCTGTTTCAGTGACCAACAAATCAACTGGAAATTGTAATTTTAGTGGCTGTTGAATTCGTAAATACGTAGCTGGTGCTATATTGCCTTTGCGAGCAGGTCAAAGATAGTAAGCGTAAACAGAGGGTGCTTTGGAACAATGATTCTGTTCGTTTGTTAACAGTGCGATCTTTGACATTGAATGTTCTTTGGAAAATCGATATTGTTCATTTGTATACATTGCAAGTGTCGATCTTTAACATATAAGAAGTTTAAAATTGATATCAGTTCAGTAGAAGACGTTTTCACTTGAACATATTTTGTTTGTTTTGATTTGTTTGTTTATTCCTTTCGAAGAAATCATTATAAATGTAAACACTTTTTTCCCAAGCTACAGAAAATTTAAATTTTAAAGTAGTTGTGAATGGTTAGTTCTCTCAGTTTTGTATAGTTGTTGATTCCTACCGTATCACAGAAAGTGTGATTACTGCATAGTCGGTGTGTAATTTTGTTTTTGTTATGTTTCATTAGTGGATTCTAATTAATATTTAAGTCCCCTTTATAAAGCTACCAACACAGTTTTGCTTGATGAAGTTAAAAGCAATTTTTCTCCAGGGGAGGACACATCCCTAGAACAGAGTATCAATCTTGCACCTCTTACTAGACAAGAGGCTCATTTGACATCCACAGGTATTACCCGAGGCCAGTTGCTGTCTTGTGGCCAAACGGAGTTCTCTGCCAGGTCGTCCTCTGTCAATGACGTACAGAGTTTTTATGGAAATTATGTACACCGTCTACAACCAGTTGTTCCAAATGCTACAGTCATAATTAGATTCACATTTTGAGGCACAGACTAAGTGGTTTGAATCACTTGAGTTCCAAACCAAACAAACTTGTGTATCACTTGAAGAACAAACTAAACAAACATTGGATGCACAGACTAAACAATTTGAATCATTTAAAAAAGAAATACTTGAAACACAACAGGCACAGTCTAACAGCTTTGCCAAAAACTCAAGGAGACATTTCAGCAGTATTCTGATACTATAAACACACAGTTTGACCAACTTTCCCAGTCATTTGATATTTATAAAGAGGAGGTCTACACTTAGGGAACAAGTCTGGAAAAATAAGATTGATTTAAACGAATCAAAAAGGAAAATTTCCTCATTGCACCAGTTGCAAGAACGTACTTGTTAATTAAAAATTAGATAAAATACATTGATGTCTTGACCACAATGTGTACGACAAATAGTAGTAGAATCAAACATTGTTAGGAACAATTTGTTTCATTAAAGACATAGGTGACAGATGACGTTTCGTTAAAGATGCAGGTGACAGGTGCACTGAATACACATACCCAACCAAACTCATCAGCACAGTGCATGGTTACCATGCTTGAAAAAGTGGAGTAAAGCAGTTTTAGTGGACATGAGAATCTACACCTGGTCAAATTTGTGAAATGTTTTGACGATTCCAGACCTGTTGCCAATTACTCAGACAAAGAGAAAATAAATTGTGTTTGCCAAGATTTTTCATGGCCTTCCAGGTTGTGGGGTGACAGCTACCTACAAAATTGTATAACTTTTGATGAATTAAACAGTGTTGTCTTAATCATTTCTGGTAACACGGAGAACCAGTACTGCGTTCATAGATCTATATGGCATGGGGCACAATGGAAGGGGACTCCTCCCACACTTTATGATTTCTTTCTGCAGGAAGCTGATAAAGCTACCTATTTAGATGACCCCATACTGGATATAATTTTAATCAAAAAAATTGTTAAATGCCAAAACAGGTAGCAACACAGTTTGCGATACAAGGGGTTATCACACGTGAGGGAGCAGAAAAGCTCTTGCAAGTGTTAGATATATATGATGAAATATAACTTAAATTTTGTCATTACATCAACAAAATTTCTTTAGAGAGTATCAAGCTAAGATTAATTATAAGGTAAGACATATTTAAATTCATTTTCTTAAGAGTTCTAATCCTGGATATCTTGAAGTAAATAATAATATTCAATAGTAATGTAATATAAACATTACCAATATTATTTTGTAATACAAAATGTTGCATTCATTTTCAGAGGTACTTTAGATCTCAAGAAAGAAATTAGATAGGTAACTGAGCAGATACAAAATTGCACTAAGATATAGGACTCTGAAAGTTAAAACTAACATGTTTGGACAAGATGCAATAAACAGAGAAAATAATTCCTGAGTGCATTGTTTTCTAGCTATGAAAATATTCATAGCTTAAAAAAAGTGTAAATTATTATTACATGTTATGTAAAAGTTTGAGAAGGATAGCTAAAATTTAATGGTTTTTTGTAATGTTTAATGAAAATCATTAGCCATGTGCTTGAAAGTAGAAATTTTAGGTACGAGAATGTGATTAAATTTGGAGTGGAAAAGAAAGAAGAATTTTTCCTGAGTAAAATACATAAGTTTTATCAAAATCTATGCAGTATGTTGTCCAGAATTGAAAAAAGTAAATTAATGTAAACTCTATAGAATTGGGGGGGGGGAGGGAGAGGTGAGATCGAGGCTGGTGTGATCTTAAGAATCTCAGCTTATGTCAGATGGGCTGAGACAGTAAAACCTTGAGAAATGCCTCTGCAATCTATCTTAGCAGCTCTGCCAGAAAACCCTACTCCCACGTCCATGAAGGCGAAAGCCGCGTGGACCATGGGCAATGCATTCTTTCGAGTGTAGCTAATGGGAGAGGATGGAAGGCAACCCCCGGCACCTTAAAACTGGGGCACTCTGGCTAAGGGGAGGAAAACCCTTAAATAAAATCCTGGTACTCCAGGATTGGGGTTGTGGGAAGGGCTGGTAACCCTTCCACATAAAAACATACATTACTCATAAACCTCAAACTATGGAAAGCCGGAAGGATCTTATGAGGACAACAAAGGCAAGGTCAAAGGACAAATGATTTGGAATCAAAGATAATTTGAAAATACGAATGTGGAATGTGAGAGGTATAAATAATAAAGAATATGATCTGGACAGGGAGTTAATTGGAAAGGGGATCAATGTTGCTGTAATTACAGAAAAAAAAAGAAATTGAAGGGAACAGAATAAATAGATAAATATATAATGGTCTACAGTGGAGAAGCATGAGAGAAAAGAGCTGCACCTGGAGTGGCAATATTAGTGGATAGGAAATGGAAAAAACAAAATTGAGAGTTACACTATGATAAGTGAAGGGATTCTCTAAGATTGAAAGTAGAGAGAGGCAACCTAACCTTGATCGCCATATATGCTCCAGAAGAAAACAAATGAGAAGAATCTGAACAATTTTATGAACAGCTTCAAGTGGTGATAGACAAAATTAACAAAAGTGATTTCCTAATACTGGCCAGTGATTTTAATACTCACGTAGGAAATAGTCCAATTCCAGAGCTAATGGGTAATAAAGGCGAATACACATTAAATGAAAATGGGAAACTACTGAGAGAATATGCATCCTTCAAGCAGTTAAAGATTACAAATACATTCTTTACAAAAAATAATATCCATAAATTTACATGGATGGCAAGAGGACAAAGGTCTATCATTGACTGTGTAATAGTTAGTAAAAAATTAGGTCCAGATGTAGTACACACCAGTGTACATAGAGTAATATGTATACAGATCACTTTCTTGTTATATCAAAAATAAGAATACTTGCTAAATGGAGGAAAAGAATTAATAAACACTTACAAAAAGATCAAGAAGCTTTTAAGACCTACATTTTAAAAGATGAAGGGATAAGACATTTATATTAAAGCTGATTACAATAGCATTTACTGGAAAATCAAACAAATAATGATATCAATAAAGAGTGGAAACTATAGCTTCATCAATACTAAAAGCAGCATATGAAGCCATTGGCAAGAAAAAGAAATTTAGAAGAAAAACTGGACTTAAAATGTGGAATGAAGATATTGCAGAAGCCGTCAAACAAAAACAAAAGTATTATTTAAAAATGATACAGCATAGAACACTAGAAAATGGATATAAAAGAAGAAATATTGTGAAGAATAACAAAGAAGTTGAAACAAGAGTTATGGGATAGATTAATCATTTCAATAGAATATGATGTCCATGGTAGACAAGAGATGGCTTATAAACTTATGAAACATCTTAACAAGGATGAAAAGGAAAGTGCTAACATAAATGTAATTGAAGAAGAGGCATGGATAAAGCACTACAAAACATTATGGTACAGTAGTAATTATAAAGAAGAAAAGAAAATAGGAATTGACCATGTGGATACTAAAGAAATTGATTTAATCAACTTAGAGGAGGTTGATGCAGCACTAAGATCATTTAAAAATAGAAAAGCTCCTCAACTAGATACAAGTAATTTAGAATTGATTAAGTATGGGGGAATGATTTTGAAATTTAGATATTACACTTAATTAATATGTGTTGGAAAAAGGGAATCATCCCAGAAGAATGGAGGAAGGCCACAGTTATTTCATTGTTTAACAAAGGAGATAGGAATTCATGTGATAACTATCAAGGAATTAGTTTATTAAAAATGGGCTACAAAATTTATACAAAAATAATAAATAACAGGCTAAAAGTAATAGCAGATATTCTCCTATCAGATGAATATTGTGGGTTTAGGAAAGGAAGATCCTGTATAGATAATATATTTTGCCTTAAACAATTACTGGAAAAGAGAAGAGAATTTAATTTAAAGACTTTCATTGCTTTCATAGATCATGAAAAGACTTTCGATAAAGTAAATAGACAAAAACTATGGGAAAAAATGCAAAGAAAAGGATATCCAGAGCATGTAATACAAGTTAATCAAGATATGTATAGAAGGACATAAATCGTGTTAGATTAACCTAGGAGTGCGGCAAGGTTTTACCCTGTCTCCAACACTCCTCAATATATTTATAGATGACTTAGTTAGGAAATGGAAAGAAAATGTCCAGCCTGGTATAGAAATAAGCAACAACACATATATAAACACGATGTTGTTTGCAGACGACCAATTTATCCTCCAGAAAAATGAAGATGGACTTCAAAAAGCAATTCATATACTAAACATTATCAGCATAGATTACAATCTGCAGTTGTCTCATGAAAAAATGGAAGTTATGACATGGCAGAGGAAATACCCTATCAGAGTTAAAATAGTGGTAGACAATCAGCCAATAGAACAAGTCTCCAGCTTTACTTATTTCGGATGTAAACTATCTTTTAATGAGGATAATGAGGTGAAGAAGAAACTTCACCAATTTCAGTATATGTGTGGAACAATTTGATAAACACTGAAAGGTAAAGCACGAGAGGAGATGCAACTCAAGTTTTGTAAAACAATGGCCATACTATCTCTGCTATATGGCAGTGAAACATGGGTAAATAAAACACAATACAAAAACAAAATTCAATCATCTGAAATGAAATTTTTAAGGTCAATAAAAGGGTATTCCCTAAATGATAGGAGGAGAAATGTGGAAATAAGGAAACAACTGAATATCTCCCCGCTAAATGATAGAATTACCCAAAAAAGGGATAACTGGAAGAACCACATCCTATGGATGAGAAATGACAGATTTCCTAAGCTTGCCCTGGAGTATCATCCCACAGGCAGAAGGGACATTGGAAGACCTAGGAAGAGATGGTCAGGAGAATGAGGTCGGAACAGTTTTTTGGCCTATCCATGAAGAAGAAGTAAGTAAGTAAGTAAGTCTATACAATTGGATTCCGGAAGTTGTTAAATTTGGTAGAGTCAAGGGGGATGAGGAATTTTAGAAATATTAAATAATAGACTAAAGAATAAGTTTCATAGCCTCAAAATGTGACTATCTTATAGGAAATTTGGAACACATTTTGTAAGCACTTTAGAATTTGGTTAAATTCTACTTTTCTTGGCTATAAGGCATAGGGTAAACCTTCCAAAAATTGCAAAATCATTAACTTTTTAACTATAGTACATGCGAGGAACGATTCATATATAAGCTGATACTGCAGCTCATTGTAGAGCGGAATGCGTTTTAAAGGTAGAAAAGTCATTAAACACATAATAATAGCCACAAGTAAACATCTAAGGACAGTTAATAATAGTAAACAGCTTGTAAACTTACCAAAATCAGTTAAATCCTTAGTTATCCAAATTATAAACAATCAGTTTTGGTTACATGACCATATCGTTATTTTGGAACACTTTTCAATGCAGTAAAGTATTTTTATAATAATAATAAACCGAAAGAAAGTAAAGTTAAGTAAAAGCCAATAGTTTCAGGCTGTATAAATAAAGAAAATATTTTTAAAACTTCATTGAACATACTGGCATTGTTAACACACCATAATAACATAATTTCAGTACTTTTTGGAGCTAACAAATAAATTTTGAGTAATAATAGAGAACACTGTATAACATATAAAAGTTTTAAAACATTCCACACTGTTTAATAAACACTAAATCAGTTTTAAACAAAATTACGTTGCGAAGGAAAACGTGCCAACTTTCATATTGAATTGTGAGCTTCTAAGACCACCTAAGTAAATAAAATCACTTTTAAAATGAATAATAAAATTGTGAAAACATTCTGAAACAAACACTCTTTTGAAATAAACTGTAAATAAGAAAATAGTATTTTTGCATTACTAGCGGTTGTAACATCTACCACCTCCGAATTTCAAAGGCCCATAACTTTTGAAGTACTTAACGTATCAAAATTCTAAATAGCACCTCGGAAAGTTCAGAAATTTTGGAACAATCTGATTAGAGTTTATATAAGATATTCTAAAAATTTTTACATAATGAATAATTACATTACTCCGGAAGTGAAGAAACTAGTCAAAATAACAGTACCATTTTTCTAACACAAATTAAAGTTTTACATGGATTTGAGAAACTTTAGAGACATAACAAGAAACATTACTGAGGAGTCACTCTATACACTGTGAATTTTTGAGGGCTCTTCATTAAAATATTTTCATAAAACCCTTTTTGACATGCGTGGTAAAGAGGCTAATCTACAAAAGAACCTGCTGGCCCAACATTGGGTCTTTTTGTCGGGGAAGCTCGATGTGTTAAGACGTATAGCTTGAATTCTCATGGCGAGGCTCTATGCCTCTTGGATAGCTGGACTAGGAAGTGAAACTTACCACAAGTTGTAACCGCCATATTAGGTTTTGAGCGTTGGTGCGACTGTGGAATATCCATGATGTAACATTAAAATTTTCTACTTGGGGTTTGTTTGGTCTGTTCTGGCTTCATAATCTGTAATTTTTGTGTGAAGAATAGTCTAATTGCCTATACTAACTGTAATATGTGAATTTCAGTGAACTTTGAGGATTATAGAAACTTTATTATCTGAACAGTTCAGTATTTCATTTTTACAACTTTCTCTCCTAAGGTCTAAATAGGATTGTGGCGACCAATTTAATTTACAGTTGGACTATCCTAGGTATACAACGGTCAATAGTTTGAACATTTTAATTTTCTTTATCAGACAAAGTGCAAGTGAAGGATGGAATCTAATAGTTGAGGGTACAACCTGATATCCTAACCCCAGTATCAGGTTATTCCCTTACAATTTTAAACTTGTAGATTTGATATTTTTGGAGATAGAGATTTATTAGTATTTTACACATAGTTAAACATTTAAAGACAAGCCAGTTTTTACACCACAAGATAGAGGAGGAGGAGATACCATTTTAAAATCAGTTATAGCTCTATAACTTAAGTACCTAAGAGCTAATTTTTGGTAACATTTATATAATAACTTTTTACGGAAAATCTATGTGAGATAGGAAAATTTTCCCTGGATTTGATTTTGACGTTTAGACCATAAACTACCCCTAACAAGAATTTCGAGTCGATTGGAGGAAAAATTATTTCGGTAAAGTTTTGTGTATTTTGGAAGTACTGATACTTTGCGCAACCCTGAGCTGCAGCTATAAATGATCCATCAGAAGCTTGGGGGAAGGGGGAGGGGACAGTTGTTGCATCTGAATTAAAGCAGTAGCCATGGAGGGCTTGCTACCAGTTTTGGCACAACATGTAGGAGCTAGGCAATATGCGATACAGGAAGTGATATGTTTCAGCAACCATCTTGAAAATGTTGAAAGTGTTCGTAGTGTAGTAGCCACACTCTGATGTAACTGACTTCAGTTAAGGGGTTATGTGAGTTGACCGTGCATGATTTCACTGATCTAAACCTGCTACCATTTTATTTGGAGAAGAAGAACCAGTTGTTATAGATTGGTCAACGATCTAAATTTTTGAAGAATACAGTGTTGTTACAATTACCTTTGAGGCTATAGTGAACTTTATTTCAACCACTAACCTTTTCTAGATGCAGTTATCAATCTAGATGGCAACTGAGAGGCCGAATTGACAATCTACTCCAAAGGCTACATTAACAGTTAGAGTTCAGGATTTAGGTTTTTTATATCAACTCTGATAGCAGTTTCAGTCATGATAACCAGTGCTCCTGGAATTCGGGAGAAAGGTTTTTGTGGAAAGATACCTAAGAAACACTAGACACAAGAGACCAGAGTTACCAGAAGTTATTGCATGATAGTCCACAGGACATATTCCATCATAATCGAGGCAGGGGAAAGTTTTATAATTCCTAACAGTATTCATGCAGTATCCCACATACAATTTACAGGTAGAGGCAGAGGAGAAAGAGGTGGTAAAGGCAACTGTGGTGGTCAAAAATACCACAGAAGTGTCCCAACATTGGAGCAGAATCCTAAACCTGAATTGGCTCACCAACAGGAGGGGGGGGATGTTCAAAAAACTAGTTCCAGCCAATGCCCTGGCCCAAGCAATGGTGGACGATGAGCCTGGGCCTAACTGAGTCACTTGCATTTATCAAAATAATTCTAGGGAGGATCTCATTTAGGAAGACCCTTACACCTCAGTACCACTAATAAGAGCACCGCCAGGGGCGTATCCCGGGGGGGGGGGGGCTAGGCGGCTCAAGGCCCCCCCCAAAAGTATCTTGGTCTCCCTGACATTGTAATTTTGGAGACTTTTTTTATTTTTTTTATTTTTTTTAGCTCTACCGATTTGATTCGAGGCGGCCCGAGGAGGCTATAAAGACTACCCCATGCCCGACTCAAGCCCCCCCAAAACCAAAATCTACTGAAGGAAAGCCCTCTGAACCAAAATTCACTCAAGCCAAGCCCCCCCCCCAAACCAAAGTCCGCTCAAGTCCCCCCCCCCCCCCCAAACCAAAATCCTGGATCCACCCCTGAGCACCGCTCATAGAAATCACAGTTAAGGGAAAGTTGATCAGGGTGTTAAATGATACTGGAGCAGAGCTGTCTGCTATTTCACAATCACTTTATGATTAATTGAATCTCCACAAGCAAAGACTGACATTTTATCCAGTGCCGAAGTTAATAGCTACTGTGTCCAAAGGAGGCATAACCAAACCTATAACTACCCAAGTACTACCAGAGGGGGAAGTTATTGGGTTCAGTTTTGAGACACATGTGTATGTTATCCCTCAACTTAGACCTGACTGTACTTTCGAGTAGCTACAGTCTGTTTATGCTACATTGGGGTGGCTTTTACATTTTCAAATAGAAGACAAACAACTTTGAGTCCCGATGAATTGTTTTTGGAAAGAAAAGACAAATATATCACTAAAGTCTCTGGAAGCAAAAGCAATAGGGGCTAGTATAGAATCTCACTTTTATATACATATATATATATAAACCTTGTGCGTTTTTTCCTGACCACTGTAATTAATGAATATTTAAATACTAGTTTGCAAACAGTAGTTAACATGGTTGACATAGTATCTTGGACAGGCTGGAACTTATTCGGAATTATTAGTGCCATTTTACGGTCAATTTTGCTCAGCCATTCAACATTAAATGTTATCCAATTCCAATAGCAAATCAAAAACAAGTAGAAGCAGAGATGAATAGAATATTGGAGTGGGGAGTCATCGAACAGGCACAGAGTCCGTACAATAACCCATTGGTTGTAATAACAAAAGTGGACCAGTCATTCTGCCTCGTGTTAGATGCTCGAGCTTTAAATAAAATCTTAGTGCCAGAGAGAGATCACCCTCCGCCGATTGATGAAATTCTACACACATTTCACGGGATTTTTTTTTAACCAGTTTGGACCTTACTGCCTCTTACTGGCAGCTCCATGTTTCCAAAGATTCAAGGAAGTTCACAGCTTTTCTTTATCAGGGTAGACCTCATCAATTCAAAGTTTTACCTTTCATATTGAATGTCGCAGTAGCAAATTTTATAAGAGCCTTAGATTTAGTCCCTGGGAAGGATTTATCATAGAGAATCCAAGTACATGTAGATAATATACTGATTGCCAGTATGATGATTGAAGAGCATTGGGCAACCCTGAGGGAAGTATTAATGGCTTTAAAAACTATGGGCATGACAAGAAATTCAGGAGGTGTGTCTTTTTAACTAACAAAATATAATTACACCCACGGGTATATCTCCCAGTGACAGTAAGCTGAGGGCCATAAAAGATTTCTCTTTCCTTATGAACAAGAAGCAATAGGAGAGTTTTTTGGGCCTTTGTAATTACTATGGGAAGTTCATAAAAGGACAAGTCTTAAATAGCCCTCATTTTGAACAATTAAAGAAAAAGTGATCCACTTGGAAATGGACTGGAGATTGTGAGCAGGATTTCAAGACAGTTAAAAAACTCTTGTTAGAGCATACAGTTCTATACTCACGAATATGGGAGCTCCCTATGTGTATAGCAATTGATAGTACTGAGAGTACAGACTAGGAGGAGAAATTTTCCAAATAGTCGAGTCACAGGGAGTGTCAGAAAAGAGACCTATCGCTTTCACAAGTCGGTTATTGAATAAAGCTGAACATAATTATGGCATCACACAATGATATTGTCTAGCTGTGGTATGGATATTCCAGAAATTTTGATATTTGTTGTTGGGGAGAAAGCTGATTGTTTTTTCAGATCATAAGGCTTTATTGTACTTGGATAAGTCTAGATTACTGAAAGGGGTGGTTGACTCACTGGACCCTTTTACTCCCAGAATTCGATTGCCAGCAAAGGACAGCCAGCAGGCGGATGTGCTGTCCAGGTTTAAAGGATACTGAAAAGTTCCCGATTTGGTTTTCCATGGATAAAACTAAGATCTAGGTAGTAATGCTTTTAATTGGTGTTGTTGCTGGTTCACCATTTACTTTTGAACACCACAATTATTTCTCTTCTTTCACTGTACCTCAGTTGAAGGGAAGAGTGAATCCTTGTCGGCACAATGTTTAAAGGTTGTTTGTCAAGCTAAAGTGTTTGTCATTAGAAGGAAAAGTAAACTCTCTTTTTGGGTCTGACTCTTTTTTCATTTGTAATTTTGTAATTTATCAAGCTGTAATGATGTATAAGTCACACAAGCCACCTAGAGTTTTGGATGTGTTGTATATAATGTCTTTTTTTTATTCAGAGTTTAAGTTTCATAAAAGCTGAGAGGCTACATAATTGTATTAAGAGAATATCAAGACATGTTACAATAATAATGTCCTTGTGTGCCCTGGGATATAGTACCTAGAGTTGACTTTAGAAATATTTTTCATAACTTGCAAACAATGAGTCAAAATAGCCCCAAAGTGATTTGTCTATTTTCTTTTCATGTTAAATCATGAAAATATGTCGACATGCATTAATTATCAAACTCATGTATTGTAGTTAGAGTGATAAGACAAATTTTGTGGAGCACAAAATAATTTGTGTATTTTTACCTCCATGAGATTTTGTTTAGAAATGGGGGTTTTACCTCGCAGCATTGAACTGTTAATGATTAATTTTAAGTTTAGTATATTACAAATGTATTTTTCTACTGATTGTAAGTGTGTATATATTGACCAATTGTGTTATTTATGATAAAAATGACACTACTTTCTGTCTTATCATATTAGTGTCTTAGTCATGTGGCATTGTAATAGGACAATGAACTTGGTGATTTTTTAGACATTTCGGATGCATTTGTAAATTTTGAACATTATTTTGGATGTCAGTGTATGTGTGATAATTATTAAGGAGAAATGATGTAACTATTTGATGTAATGGCGAATGTAATTAGTCATCCATCTCCTACTGAGTCTAGTATTCTAAAGTAGGATTTGTGTATGAGTTGGGAATTATTACCAGAAAAAAACTTTCTCTAAATTTTGTGGGGTTTATCTGTGCTATTGGGCACTATAGGTCCCAAGTAGCACATATAAACCCAGGGGGGTTGTGACGAGACAGCATTTAAATTAGACATAGAGAAAGAGATTGGATAAGCTGTTGTGCCTTTAGCGTGGTAAGAACCTGTAGTCTGGAAACAAGAAGTTTCTCGATACCCTTATCCATGGTCAATAAACTTATTTCATTCAGCAGTGGTGATGGGCAGTGTATATGTTATGTGAATTAAACCAGGATAAACTTTAGAGCAACTGTGTATTTATTTCTGGATATAATATCGAACCTGCAAGCCTTAACAGTCAGCGTAACATACAACCAAATATATCTTCACACACAAGCCAAAACCTTAATATCGTGAAAATTCCTTATTTTAAAACATGTTACTAATCTGCCCCTGATTATAACCATTAAGTTCTCCAGAGTTAATCAATTCACCTGCAAGACTATGTTTCTCCCAAATCCGTCATGCTCTGAGTACCAAAGTGGTTAAAATAGTGTTCCATTGCACTGGGTGGTGACAACTGTTGGTGTTTAAATATAAGTCAGTATGGGTAAGCTTCTGATAAACATCCGGTCCAAGTTAATGCGCTGGGTTGACTTTTGTCTTCCACCATTTAAACAGAAGCATATAAACAAATAATTATTCAGTGACATCCATGGTTGAAAATGAGGGCTGATATAAACACCAAAACATCCCACAAGTGTGACTTTTTTACGCCGCTAGAAGCCCAAGATGAGTTTATTTATTTACAACGCTGTGAAAAAGTTTGTTCTTATCACATTCAGTTCTGGCCAGGAGCTCTCTGCATAGTGATAATTTATTCCTTCAGTAATCTGAGACTCTGCAAAGTTATCATCATGTTTTGTTAGGAACATATCTGTCCTTCATGCACCACTCTACAAAGTGAGTAAAAAAAACTAACTTAGTCCACAACTCAAAGCCCGGTTTGCTCCTCCCAAAGGAGGTATACTAAGACATTGTGACAGAGGTAGGTTGGCCAATTCCCTTCCTCTGGGACTTACAGTTTAACATGGAATCCGAACCATGGACAAAGTGTGTAAACCCTCAGTAAGTTATTTGCAAATCTCTTTTCTCTTGTGCTGTTAATGATATTTTCTTCTCAATCAAAACATGGTAAAATAAAGTGCCCCTAATAAGACCATGCTATGCCCACCTATGAATTCTAAATTTGAATTTAATTCCTATTATTTTTGCATTATGGTAAACATCCAAAACCAATATATTTATTTTTGTTTCATATTTACCTAGAAATCTATCCCTGGTAACTTATCACTATGATATGAGAATACCATCAAACTATATTAGTCTTTGCTACCGTGTATGGTACTCCTTCAACAGGTTGTCTTTCTCTTTGCAACACATACCATATCTCCCAGGAAAAACTAATTTTTCAACACTCCTATCTTTGATCAAGAATGAACCTTATAACTACTTGTGGATTATGCATTTCTACAACATTATCAAACTCCATATTCATCACTAGTGACAGTAAAAAAAAACTGCTGTCAAGTAATAAATACAATGAAAAATAGGGTAAATAACCCATCACTCACCACAGATGAAGGCAGGAGGGCCAAGATGAACACAAAAATGTGACCACATTTTACATTATTTTGGCAAAAAGCCTTCATCATATAAGAACTGATAGATATGGCAATGGGGGAAAGATGTGTGCACATCCAGACTGCCTCATAACTAGCCAAAGATGAACAGAAGGTGGGAATGGTAATAGTAGGAGGGAGGGGAAGGTAAGGCAAAGATAATTATGGGAAAATATAATTTTTATAATGATCAGTTAAACTAAAATCAAAATAAATAATTTTTCTAAGAAAATTTATATATATTTTTCAAAAATTCAAATGCATACCCTCCAATTCTTTTTAAATCACTGTAGCTTACATAACGAAATTTTATCCTCCTACGATGCCTTTAACCTGTGCCATGTTGACCCGATAGTTTATGAAAAATGCATATTTTGACTAATGCTTGGTATGTGACTAAACCATTAAAATTTTATATTATTCTGGGATACCGTAACTATTTAATCCGAACAACAAAAAAAAAAAATACTTCATTTTTTAGTAAGACAAAAGTATTAAAATTATGAGGGGTATTTTTTACGGAGCGGGTACAATTTTCGGTGTTTTTGCACGAAAATTGTTTCTGTTCTTCATTGGTATAATTAAACCATGAAACTCATGAATTAATTTTGGAGCTCTTTCAGCTGTGTGCTTCAGATAAAATACCTTTATTTTAGCTTGACCAGCGTTAAAAGTGAAACAAAATAATCTTTGTGTAGCATAATTCATAAAGTTATAATTTTATTTAGATTGGTTATAGACAAAAATAAAGGGAGATGTATATATATATATATATATATATATATATATATAATGAATAGATCAAATGTACATATATAAGTAACTGACTGTAAAATGAAATGAGAGATAGCAAGTGACAGGTTTAACGTAGGTTTAGGCCAGGGGTGTCTGGTGTCAAGGATATGTTGGTAGGCTAGTTCCCGGAGTTCTGAAGGGGTGGTGGTACTTGGAAAAACTCTAATAGCTCTTACTGTGAAATAGGTGTTGAGGTTGTTAAAATTATGTAAGTTTGCATGAATAGCCACTGGATGGTCTGGGTTGGAAGTATAAACTGTTTTCCTGTGGCCATTCATCCTGTAGGATAGTTGTTGAGTGGTGAGACCAATATAAGAGGCAGTGCAATGGAGGCAGGTGAGTTGGCAAATAAGGTGAGTGGAAGCACTTGTAGGATGTCCAATTATAGGAAAAGATTCGCCTGTGACAGGATTAGAATAAGTGGTGGTGGCAGGGTGCATGCTGCATGTTTTGCAGCGGGGTCTGTTACAAGGTAAAGATCCCTGTGGAGGTTTAGGAGAGTCGGCAGGTAAAAACTTGTGGCCCAAGATGTTATTCAGAATGGGTGGTCTGCCAAAACAAGTGCGGGGTGCAGTGGGTAGGATTTTGGGAAAGAGTAGACACATTTCAGAGAAGGACCGTAGGAAATCATGCCATGGCGGAGTATCTGGTTGATAGATTCCAGGCCAGGAAAGAACTGGGTGACAAGTGTTGGTCCACAGTCAGTTTTAGGAGGTGCAGAATGAGGGTTGTTGGTGATGGCAAGGGAAATTTGTTTTTCCACGAGATCATCGGGGTATCGGTGGGAAACAAGGGCTTGTGATAGTTTTTGGGAGTAACTGGAAATTGGTTCTTGATCGGAACAGATGCGTCTGCCATGGATTGCAAGGCTGTATGCGAGGGAACTTTTGATGTGGAAGGGGTGACAACTGTGAAAGTATAGGTATTGTTGTAAATTGGTTGGTTTGATGTGTACTGAGATATGGAGGGCCCCCTGTTGTAGGGTGATATCTACGTCAAGGTAGGTGATACAATTGTGGGAATATGACCATGTGAAATTGATGGAGTGATTTTTATTGAGTGAGTTGAGGAATTCTAGTAGGTGGTCCTCCCTGTCGGTCCAGATCATAAATATATCATCTGTGTATCTGAACTACATGAGGAGACAGTTCTTCAGAAAAAAAATTCCAGACAGCCCAGTGTAAGGTATCCCTCGTTCTATTTTCAATATTCTGTTAAAATCCGGCCAAGTTTGAGGTTAACTTCAATACACGATACCACAGTTAAAATCTAGATAACAACACTTCTAGTACAGTAAAGTGAATAAATAGCACATAGCCAACATAAATAAACTCTAAAACGTAATAAATCAATTATATTCCAGCGGGAAATAGGTTGTTCCACATAAAAGCGAACTTTCAATAACAGATCCCAGCATTGGTTAGCGAGATATTCTAAACTGATTTAAAAGAAGTAAATGTTGTATAATTGTAAATAGAGTGCCTAAACAAACTTTTTATCATGATTGCTAAGCATTATTCCAGAGATAAATAATTAATTTCAATATTAATCAAATCTAACCTGAATTTTGGCATATACCAGATTTTGGTATTTCGGGAGAGAATTTTATAAAGATTGTAAAGAACTAATAATAGCCAGGCCTAGACCTACCATAACCATAACACCACAGTAATATGTAGTTTCAGTAAGATTTAAAGCCGTTTGAAGAAATATGATAACACATCTGCATAAGCTATTTACATAAACGATTTGAGACCTTTTAAGTAATTTCAGGATTTAAAAAGTAGATAAAAACATAATAAATAATCGCATCTTTCAGTTTTAATAGATTTCAAGTAGTTCTAATCTGTAAAATATGAAATATTAGTGAAAACCGGGAGCCGGTAAATAGGCGAAATTTTCGAGCCTTTCAGAATTAATTCCAATAAAATTAAACCCTTTTAAAAGCGTTAAGAACATGTAAATTCTAGTGAACACACATAATTAATTTTTTATAACCAATAAAAGACATTTTACTGACCTTCTGTCTGTTAATCCAATTGAGAAGTAACTTGCCGTAGGCACACTACACTTAATATGCTTTTTCACGGATGTTAAACACTGTCATCCAATATAAAGTAAATAATAAATTAAAACAGTCCTAAAGAGAATTAAATTCATCTAAATCTTGTAGTTTCCAACCGTCTAAGTATTTTTAAATGCCATCTGAACACTTAAAATAGATCACTCAACTTTAACATTTTTTCACTCAAAAGCCTACTGTGACTCCGGGCTAAAAAAGTAGTTTATCTTAAAGATCCATTCTTCTAGCTTCATACACATTAATTTCATGCCATTTAAAGCAGTAACACCGATGTTAGTGAATTTTCTAAAACACTCTGTAATAGCGCACGTGTAAATAATAGAACATTTATTGTGTCTAAGATACACCACCTAAAGAGATGAAATAACCTTTAAAATTCGCAGTTTAATTCAGGCTACACATTAGTAATTTTTCCGGTTTAATAATCAAAATACTTTCAGTGCTACACATAAAAACATAAATAATAATTATGGCGGATTTGAGAAAATAACTGTTTTTGCAATAACTTAATCAATTCTTGGCAGATCTAAATAAAGTTTATATTTCTGAGAGGCTAAAATCGGGGACAATATTTTGAGCCTAATTTAGTGTTTGTAACTAAAGCCGATTTAAAAAAGTTCTAAAACGCTGACCGATGATGCAAACCCTTAACGATGACCATATTTGGTCATGTCATCAGACGTGAGAATTAAAGTTTAAATAAATTAAATTTGTTCCTAAACCACTACACCCGTAAACGCCCACAACTTATTCAGTTTCACATTTTAAATTGAACACTTAATAGATGAATTATAAAATTAAACATAAGGGAATGTTTAAGATCGCGGAGGCGATCAGCCGGAGCGCCACCTCACGTGAGGTAAAGCTAAATAGGCGATGTAGCGCGCGTAGGTTTTAGCTCGGGTTTTCAGTCTTTCTTCAAACTTGTAAGAGAGAGGTCACGTGGAGGACGCGGGGACGCAGTTGGCACTATATTCAACAGCAGTCACGCGGGACCGCAGCCATCTTCAAAATTCGGCACTGTCCATATACAGCATAGCAGTTTTCGATAATGTGACTTTCTAATTTCTTTTTCATTTTTGGGGGAGTGCGTGTTTGCTCTGTTTCTCAATCTGTGATTTTCGGTGAACGATCATATCCGATTGCCTTTGCTAACTGTGAACATTTATATTTAATGTGAAAATTTCGAGAATATATGGCAGTTATTTGACTTTCGACTTTCATTTCTACAATAGCACCTTTCTTACAGGAGGTTAAATCTGTAAGTGGCGACTGTGGTCAATTTTAACAGTTAGCAACCATATGGTTTAACACGGTAATAGAACTTTTCAGGACTTTGATAAATTTTTGGAAGACTTCAAGTTCAGGTGATGAAGCCGATACTAACCCCCGTATACGCGCTTTACCCCTGACACCAGGTAGAGGTTGGCATAGGACGGGACCATGCAGGTACCCATGGTAGTACTGGGTATCTGGTGATAAATCTGGGAGTTGAAGGAGAAATAGTTTTTGGAGATAAAGTTGGCTAGGGATATGAGAAAGGATGTTCTGGGAAGACTGTTAAGAGGGTGCATATCCAGGAAGTGTTGAAGGGAACTGAGGCCTTCAAGGTGGGGAATATTGGTGTACAAGGAGGTAACATCAATGGAAACAAGGAGGGAGTCTGGTGGTAAAGCACTGGGGACTTTTGACAGATGCTCCAAAAAATGTGGTGTGTCTTTGATGTAAGAAGGAAGGTTCTGCACAAAAAGTTGGAGGTGTTGATCCACCAAGGCTGAAATCCGTTCAGTGGGGGAACCATAGGCCACAACTATAGATCGTCCCAGATTGCCAGCCTTGTGTATCTTGGGGAGAAGGTATAAGGTAGGTGTGCAGGGATTCTGAGGGGTGAGAAGGGATAAGGATTGTGAGGAAAGGTCTTGTAAGGGGCACAGGAGGTCCAGGAAGGAGCTGATTTCAAGGCAGATGGAAGAAGTGGGATCTGTGGTATGTGGACGATAAGTGTTGGTATCAGAAAAGTGTTTAAGGGGCTCCGCATCGTAGTCACTTGTCTGCTGGAAGGATACTGGACAGTGCTCTCATGGCCCGGATTTCAGTAGGGTTGAGGTTATTGGAATTGGGACTAGAGTTGAGGAAGGATTTTGAGGATATGGCCGATGTGAGGAAGTCTTTGAAAAATAAGGGACACCCTAATATATATATTATAATGCAAATGACAGGTTTATAGGTGGGGTCATAAAAGAGGCCAGGGGGATGTTTGGTGTCTAGGATTTGTTGGTAGGTTGATTTATATCTTAGGAGATCCAAAGGTCTAGCTGTGTCAATCCGACAGCACTAACTGTAAACACTATATTGTTTTGGTTAAATGTGTTAATGTTTTATACTTTAAATATATCATGCTACTATCCTCCTGCCTTCACTAAGTGTTAGAGGAAAGGTTTATGTTACCTATCATTCTTTCCTTTATATTACTTAAAATATTTTGCTTCTCATTATTATCGGACTGAGGCCCGCCGTAAGCGGGCATGATAGCGTGTGCTGCATGCAGGTTTCACGTCCAGGGAGGGCGGCAATTCGAGTGAACGGCAAAAAAAAAGGTGGCATGGGAAATAAATTTGCCACCTTTCAATCACAATTTTGCCGCCCCCCTGAAGATGAGCATAGGTAGCTATAGTTAAACAGAGGGCGGCATTATCGGTGCACAAGGGCACTCAAACAGCTAGCGGCGGGCCTGATTGTAACACAACAAACTGAAACCTTTTTTACTTAAGTAATGCATCAGGTGCTCAAGAAAAATGCTTAAAAACCTAATTGATGCATTATATTAACTAAAATTATATTTATTGATTGCCTATATTACAGATACTTTTAAAAATTTTAAAGGTGATGAAAAAATGATTTTGCTACTAGATCAAAGCTTAAGTGTCCCTATTTATGCACTTACCTGATCTGATCCAGTACTTTTTTCCATCATGATCTGAATCTATGCTGGTACTTGGACCATAACCATCCCCATCACTTGCTGAGCCACTGCTGGGAGCTTCTGAAATTTATAATGTCAACTAACTAAAAATTTTATGATTTGGTATCTGGTGCAGATTTTAATGGGTTTTATCCCAGAACCATTTAAAATGCTTTTGTTTATATGAATTTTATGTGAAACATTATAAAATATTAGCAACAATTATAAATATGTTCATTTATACACAAAAACTTAATTCAGATTCTAAACTTAGCAGAAATCCTCTTTCAGTATAATTTCGTAACCAAATTTCCTAAATTACCTGGTACATCCTCTCATCACCCTTTCCAGTAAATGAAGGATTTTGTAACCTTATCCTAATAACTATCCAATGTGCTCTGCCCAGTTGAGTTTATTATCAAATATTATGCCAAGATATTTACACTTGAAGCCTTCAACAAGCAATTCTGACCCGAACCTATAATCATAGACAACTTTTAGTTTTTTACCTATGTACCTAATAAGTATACTCTTCTTGAAATTTATCTTCATTCCATGTTGACCTACCCATTTAGATATTCTATCCAGGTCACCATTCAGCTGTTCACAGTCTTCTCCTATTTTGATTCTGTTATATACTATTATGTCATCTGCAAACAACCTAAATTATAACTGTAAACCATCAACACAATCATTCATTAGAATAAATAACTGCAATGGTCCCGATACACTACCCTGTGGTACTGTCATATTTACTTTCACCTCTTTTAATACTGTATTTCCTTATGTTTAGTTTCACTGGTTCACCAGCAGTTTAAATGATGTGGATAAAGTCATGTGCATACTCTAGTGGTAGATATAAGGCTCTTTGAAGATGCTTGATTATGGATGATGGGGTAGTGATAGCAGGTGTCACAGTGACTGGAAGAATGTACTAGGGTAGAACTAATGCAGATCCTGAGTTTCCATGACTCACCACAGTTGTCAGCTAAAATTGTAAGGGTGATGGTGTGGTCAGCACTGTACCTAATTTGTGTTGGGTGTTGCTGGTCAGGGAATGGAGTTAGATAATCAAAGGGATACTGATGGTAGATCAATGATAGTAGAAAACACAAATGCTAAAGAAATGGATGAAGCTGCTGAAACAATAATTGATGGGGACAGGATGGTGTAACATCACAGTTACCTTCTGCCGGCTACGAATTAGTGCCTGAGAGGCGTAGGAACTCATTGTTTCAGTCAGTTGGTAGCTGGCCACCGCTGAAGCATGATCTGCATATTACAGAGTGCGGCTAGCGCTGAGCAGTATAATTACTATGCAGTGCAATTCAGTGTGCGTGAACTTTGTTTAAGAAGAACTGTATGTCGTCGATAGGAACTGTGATTATAAAAGTGAAGTTTGAACAGTATTTAAATGAACATTGAACGTCAATTGTGATAGTGGATAATTTAGCTGGAAGGTGATATGAATTATAATTTTCCTTTTGTCTCAAGAACTCTGTAATCTTTCGGATACGAAGTTTTGATTAGCCTTTACTTTGAAATTTTATGGTGGCCAAACTGTTCACAAGTGTTAACGTGCTTTATCAATATTCCTTTCATGGACATAATTATTCTTATGAATGAACTTAATGACCTTTATTAACCCTTTGACTGCTGTTGACGAGTTTACTCGTCATGCTGCCTGCTTCCCCCGTGTGCTAGTGATGAGTTTAGTTGCAGCCGCCGGTTTTCCCCTGAGCGTTGTTGACAAGTTAAGTCACACCCGTCAGCCACTACCTGAGTGCTGATGACGAATATAGACGCGCCGCTACTTGAGTCGTACAGCGGACTTCACGACCCATTTCTCAATAGCCTTTCGCAGTTCTGGTTGCTAGCTTATCATCCAAATGTTTGTCTGTTGGGAGCCTAAGCTTTGCTCTATAGTTCACTGTTCAATGGAAATTACATCAATGTTCTTTGTGTCCTGTATTTTATAAAGGAAATGGCAAGACGTCATGGGTGCATTAAGAAAGAAGTCATGGAGATTCTTACGAGGAGCGACACTGAGGTTGAACTACTTTATTTTGATGGAACTGATAGCTTTTCCACAGAATCGGAAAGCTGTAGTCCTAAACCATACTCGTCAGCAGGGGTGACAATGCAATCTCATGTTTCAACAAGAGATAATAGTTGTTCTGAATCTGAAGAATCAGAATGTGATAGTGAAACGCCTACGAAGAAATTACGTTTTGGCGATAAATCTGACTGGAAAGAAAGTGATTTTCGTCCAATTAGTCATGCTTTTGATGATACGCTATCGTGACATGTGTGTCAAATAGGGAATGTGCCAAGTATTCTGTCAGTGTTCATATTATTTTTTATAGAAGAACTGATGAAACATATAGCGGATGAAAAGAATCGGTCTTATATGAGTAACCACTGTAGAGAATACTCCAGAATCAGTGCATTCTCAAATATCAAAGTGGAAAGATACTGGATGTGATGAAATGTATTGTTTCATAGCTATTTCTCTTCTGATGCCTCACGTGGAAAAAATGGAAAATTAGCAAATATTGGACCAGAGATGTTCTTCTAAATATAACAATTTTTAGTGAACTTATGTCCAGATACCACTTTTTGTTACTTTGGTGAGGTTTCGTGAGATTTCGCTGGACCCCCCCTCCCCTCCTATTTCACCTCACATAATTAATGGACAGACATTTCAGAGCTTTGAAATGTTGAAAAATCTGTTAAGTTCTTATGTGGAACAGATTTCATCAAAGAAACAAAATTACCTATAATCGGGTAATTACAAAGCGCAGCCAACATTCAGTCAACATCGAGATATTTTGGGAATCTGCATCTACAAAGATATTCCACAAGCCAAATTTCGGTGTGTGGGGGAGGCTGCTTGTACAATTATCATTTACAGATGTCATTTTATATTCGTGAATAACACGAAGAAAAATCGGATGCCTTTAACTCTCTGTATAAGTTCAAATATCTCTAATTTTACAGTCGTGGTCTGAATGTGGTATGTAAGTGTGGAAGTAAAACATTTCTAGCATCTTCTTCGAATCTTCTATAAATTTCAACAATAACACTCTAATACAGTAAGAAACCTGCAGAACATTGCAGTTGTTATAAATGGGTATGCAAGAAAGAACAGTAAACTATTGAGATAAATTTAAGAATCATGAGACTTTCGACATAAGCTTGATTCTGCAGTAATTTATTTGCAGAGAAACTATGTAGTGAGAGCATTTATTGTGTATCAGCCATGAGAGGTTACAGTGCTTTGTCAGGAAAATTCAGCACTGAGCGAGTGGGGCAGCGCGGGCTGTCTCCGTCCCCAGGAATAATCACTTAGCACAGGTAGGAGGCCTCAGTGCGGCAGGTAGACAATCCACCGTCAGCAGTCAAAGGGTTAATTGTTCTTACAATTGGTGCTTAGGACGGCTTTGGTTTCATCATCTGGTGACCGACAGCACAAACGGAACATTTAAAATTAAATTAACTTGCTTCCAAAACTGTGTCTTTGAGAGAACATATTTTTTGCAAGTATTAATATACCACTAATTATAAAAGATCAGTAGTAAAAGTGTTTTTACATGTCTATAAATTGTTCTTACAACTGGAAGGTAATAGTTAATGCTGAAAATAATACAAAGCCAGTTACAGGAGTGTTACTGGTGATCTGTAGAAGAATAACAAAGTAATATAATGTGCAAACTTCACAGAGATATATAAACCACAATGAATTGTAAGGGTAGAGCCTTGGTTAAAATAAATAATAACAGACAATGAGGTTTTTCCCACTGGCTACAGACTTTAACACAGAGAGGAGCAAATGGTAGATGGATATTCATACTGGTTACCACACAACAGTACACTGTTGTTTATAGAACATGACCATGAGTTACTTGGGGAAGATTTCTGGGATAATAAAAAAGAAAACCATAGGGTGTTGGCTGCTTACCATAGTGGATGAATGAATGAGGAAAATGAGACTCTTGGAAAGAAACTAAATTCGAGTTCAGAAGGAGAGGAGCATTGTCATTTAACTGAAGGAATAAATGATTATGAATCAGTTCTGATGGCTGGTAGGACATTCAGCAAACCAATGGCAACAAATGAATGGGAAATAAGTATAACAATAAAAAAGTACATATTTTGAAATGAAGAGATATTTAACATAACAGAGTTAAGGCACAGAAATGCAGTAGGGAATACTTGAAACAATAAGAAATTTTTAATAGCAAAGAAGATGGCTAACTATGGGTTTAAAAAGAATATTACTGGTTCAGGGGGACCACTGATGGGTGCGTTTAGAAATTTCTAGAGCTACGTTAGAAAACTGAAGAGTGGGGAAGGTATTCAGATGATTACAGATAAGTATGAAGAAGTTTCAATGGATTTAAAAAAGGCAGAGTTTTTAAGTAATTGGTTTAGTGAGACCATTAAGAACTATGGTTCATGAATCGTAGGGTGTAAATTTAACAACCAGCTTATCAACATGTAAAAACGGGCGGACTAAAAAATTTAAAATTCTCCATGAGAGAACTATGGAAGCTAAAAAAGCATAAAGGGGCTGGTGTTGATAATATTACTACGGATTTCTTCAAAATAGAAGGATGTGACATTGTACCTTATTTTTAAACATAATTTAAACTGAGTCTGGATACTTGCTGCTTACCAGAGGACTGGAAAAGTGTAACAGCAGTACTGGTCAATGAAGGTGGGGTGACAAATAGGGCCGAATATTACAGGCCTTTCAGTTTAATGTCACTAATAGGTAAATTAATGGACAGATTGATATATAGGGTGTGGCAGCATAACTTCCTTTTTTCAAAACTTAATAAAAGCCATTTTATGAATCAGAAAATTTTTATTTGTTTTTTATAATGTAGACACATACATAAAGTTTTGTTTCACTTAGTTTTGAAGATCAAATCAGGTAGGTGATGTCCCCCAATCTGCACGCACCGAGTAAACCAATTTCTGGTGTTTGTCATGACTCCCGCCAGCATAGCAGGCATTATGTTGGAAATTTCTTCCTGGATGCTGGTCTTTAAATCTTGTAGGATCCTTGGATGGTTCACATAAACACGGGATTTCAAAAAAACCTATAGAAGAAAATCACAAGGGGTCAAATCGGGGGAGCGGGCCGGCAACTCTTTTAGATGAAGCACTGAGGGAAGTGTTCCCTCAAAACATCCATCGATGCTCTTGAAGTGTGTGCCAGTGCACCGTCTTGTTGGAACCAAGTGTCCCCTAAATCCAACACATCTAGCTGTGGGAAAAAAAATTACTGTAACATGTTTACATACCTGTCCGAATTTACTGTCACTGTGACTTCATTTTCCTCAAAGAACAAGGGACCAATAATTCCACCTGAGGATATTGCACACCACACTGTGAATTTAGGTGAATGCAGAGGCCTTTGATGCAACTGCTGAGTATTGGTGTCAGCTCAGTAGTGCATGTTTTGTTTGTTGACGTTTCCACAGAAATGAAAATGGATTTCATCACTCAAAAAAAAATAGCGTCCTCAGGAACGTCTTCCAGAAGAACCTCACGAGTGTTCCTCCGAGAATTGAAGTCACGTTCAGAAAGTTCGTACACAATTGCCATCTTGTATGGATTTAAATGAAGATTATCATGAAGAATTCTCCTCAGAGAACGATCAGAAATTCCAAAGGCAGACGCATGTTTGTGCGCAGAACGTCATGGTGATCGCAACATTGAAGCTCTCATTGACTCAATGTTCTCAGATGATCTAATGGGCCGAGGGCCTCCAGTTCTTCGTCTTGTCACAGTTGCAGTTTGTCTGAATGTAGTTACCCATGTAACAATTGCTTTCTGGTCTGGGACAATGGGGCTAAATTAAAGTGATTCTGAAAAGCATGTTGGGTTGCAATCACAGAACATCCGCTTGAAAATTAGGCCTCAACGGCAAACGTACGATCCTCACTGTTCCAACGCATGATGGTGACTGAACTGTGTCAGGACAAAGCTTTATATTCATGCCTCTTGAGCAAGACCACTAGCGCTGCACTACGATATCAATCGACTGAATGGCACACATTTTAAAAAAGAAAGTTATGCTGCCGCACCCTGTACAACCACAACAGAAAAGTCTGTGTAGAAGATAAGTGGTTTTTAAGTTGATCACACAGCTTTAGGCAAGGATATTCATGTGAATCTTGGTTAGTAAGCTACATGCAAGATATTGCTATGAAATGCACAAGGGAGGACAAATTGATAGTGGAACACTAGATCTTTGAAAGGCTATTAAAAGAGTGGGCCATAAAATGTTGCAAAGTAGGGTAAAAACTACTGGAGTGGATGAAAAAGTGATTTTCTGGCTGGGAAAAAGAATTCTTAAAAGGTAGAAAATGCAGTATCAGGAGCCGTGGAAATTAAAATGGGAATACGACAGGGTAGTGGATTAAGACTAGTGTTGTGCAAATTGCTGTCAACTCATGCTCATACTCGCTCGGTTATTCTTATAACAGTGACAATAAGATTGTATGGCAGCAGGCCTGCTGTAAGCGGGTGTACAAGGCGTGCACCACACGCGGGCAGCACACCGGGACAGTAGCAACACCGCTGCACAAAATAAACATGCAGTGCAGGAAATAGGAGCGGAAAATTTAATGTTTGAAGGGGCGGCAATCTCACAGTTTTTAGACCCGGATCAGAAAATTCCTAGATCCACCACTGGCTGTAGTTAGATAAAGGGTGGCCTTATCAATATTTCACAAGGGCGTTCAAATTGCTAGTAGCTGGCCTGTATGGCAGGGACACTCTCGAAACTACATTAAGTAAATGACTATTGTCAACATATCCACGATATTCAATCAAATAACAAATCAAGGTCATGGGGTAAAATGAGAGCAGAAAGAAAACATCTTCAAGAACCATAAACAAAATCATGTGTCCCTCCAGAAGAAGAACCAAATAGATAAACTTACTTTTTATGGGCTCTTCCTGTAGACTGACAGCCAAATAAATTCCAATATACAAATGGTGAACCCCTTAGTTCGAGCTTTTTTTTTTTTTTTTTTTTTTTTTTTTGCTGTCGTCAGTCTTCAGACTGGTTTGATGCAATCCTCCATCCCTTTCTATCCTGTGCTAACCTTTTCGTTTCTACATACCCCTTACAACCCACGTCCTCATATATCTCCTTCATATATTCTAATCTCTGTCTACCTCTACAGTTCTTACCTTCGACTGTTCCCTCCACTAACAAATTAACCAATCCAGCATGTCTCAAAATATGACCTAAAAGCCTGTCTCTTCTTCCTGTAAGCTTCTTCCATAAACTTCTTTTCTCACCCATCATTTCCAAAACTCGTTCATTTCTTACTTTGTCTGTCCACCTAATTTTTAGCATTCTTCTGTAGCACCACATTTCAAATGCTTCAAGTTTCTTTCTTTCTGGTATTCCTAAAGTCCATGTTTCACTACCGTAAAGTGCTGTGCTCCACACATAGAGTTTTAAAAAGTTCTTTCTAATTCCTAGATTAATATTTGAAACTAAAAGGTTTCTCTTCTTCATGAAGGCTCTTTTAGCTAGTGCTATTCTGCTTTTAATATCCTTCCTGCTTCAGCCATCGGTTGTAATTTTGCTTCCCAAGTAACAGAACTCACTCACTTCTCCTATAGCATCCGATCCTATTTTTATATTTAATCTGCTACTATTGGTATCATTTCTGCTACATTTCATCACTTTTGTCTTACTTTGATTTATATTCAGTCCAAAATCTTCCTTCAGTATTTTGTTCAAGCCATTCAATAACTTCTCAATATCCTCAGCCCTCTCTGCTAACAAGACAATGTCATCAGCAAATCGTAGCATACTGATTTTTTCTCCCTGAAAACTTATGCCGCATGGAAATTTTTCTTTGACTTTCTTCATTGCTTCTTCTACATACAAGTTGAATATTAAGGGGGATAGACTACAACCTTGTCTCACACCCTTTTTAACCGATACATGTCTCTTGTGATTCTCTACTTTTATTACAGCCACTTGATTCTTATATAGTTTATAGAGTATTCTTCTATCTCGATACTTTAGACCTGACTTCTTTAAAATTTTGAACATCTTGCCCCACCTAACATTATCAAAAGCTTTTTCTAAATCAACAAATGCCATAAAAGTATCTTTGTTTTTCTTGATCCACCCTTCAAGTATTAATCTTAAAGACAGAATTGCTTCCCTTGTACCGCGATTTTTCCTAAACCCAAACTGATCTTCACCTACTATCTCTTCTACTACCCTTTCCATCCTTCTGTATATTATTCTGGTCAGTAATTTTGAAGCATGTGATGTTAGACTAATGGTGCGATAATTCTCACATTTGTCGGCTTGTGCTTTCTTTGGAAGTGTGAAGATGATATTTTTGTTAAAATCAGTTGGAATTTCTCCTGTTTCATAACTTTTTGATATCAGCTTGAATAATCTTTCGATTCCTTCCTCTCCTAGAGATTTAAGAAGTTCTGCAGGGATCTCATCAATACCAACTGCCTTATTTGCTTTCAAGTCATTCAGAGCTTTATTAAATTCTGTTTTCAAAACAGGATCTCCTAAGTCATCAATGTCGACATCGCCTTCCTTTTCCAATACACTATTGTTCAAGTCGTCCCCATCATTCAGTTTCTCAATGTATTCCTTCCATCGGTTAGCTCTATCTTCTGAGCTTAAAAGAGGTTTCCCATCGGCAGCTTTAATGTTCATACCTCTTTTCTTCATTTCTCCAAAATTCTGTTTGATCTTTCTATATGCAACATCTACTTTTCCTACGTCCATTTCCTTTTCTACTTCTTCACACTTTTCTTGTAGCCATTTTTCTTTTGCTATTTTGCATTTCCTATTTATTTGATTTCTAAATTTCCTGTACTGCTCTCTTCCTGCTTCATCCTGAGCATTTTTGTACCTTCCCCTCTGATTCATCAGCTCCAAAATTTCTTCCGTGATCCAAGGTTTTCGGGCGGCTTGTTCCCTAAGACCTAATGCTTCTTTACCAGCTTTCATTATTTCGGTCTTTATTGTATTCCATTCGTCCTCGGTTGAGCATCTTTTAGTGTTACGTCTTAGACCCCAAAACTACAATTTCTGCAAATTTTTCTCTTGTGCTAGATTGTTTCAGTTTATTCACTTCCAGTCTGTTCTGCTTATATTGCTTCCTTATTCGTTTGAATTTCAGTCTGCACTTCATTACTGTCAAATTATGGTCAGAATCTATGTCTGCTCCTGGGTACGCTTTACAGTCTAGAACTTGATTCCTGAATCTTTGTTTGGCCAAGATATAATCTAGCTGATATCTGCCAGTATCCACTGGACGTTCCCAGGTGTATATCTTTCTTGAATGTTTCTTAAACAGTGTGTTTGTCACAACTAACTTATATCTTTCACAAAATTCTAAAAACCTGCTTCCTCGCTCATTTCTTTCTCCTAGACCAAAACTTCCTACAGTATTCCCATCTTTTCCTTCTCCCACTATTGCATTCCAATCACCCATGATTATTAGATTTTCCTCCCCTTTCACATATTGGATTAATTCTTCAATTTCAGCATATATTTTTTCTATTTCTTCGTCATCTTCCTGTGACGTTGGCATATAAACTTGTACTAATGTGGTTGGGACGGGCTTAGTTTCTAACCTCATCAAAATAATCCTGTCACTAAACTGTTCATAATAACTCACCCGTTTCCCTACTTTCTTGTTCATTAAAAATCCTACACCAGTGACTCCATTGACAGCTTGTGTGCTAATTACCCTGTGTTCCCCAGACCAGAAATCCTGTGCGTCCTTCCATTTAATCTCACTAATCCCAACATCATCTAACCTAACTTATTCCATCTCCCTTTTTAAGTTTTCTAACCTACCTGCCCTATTCAGACTTCTAACATTCCACGCTCCTACTCGTAGAATGTTTCTATCCATTCTGATGACTCCTCCCTGAGATCCGATTGGGGGACTATTTTACCTCCGGAATATTTTACCCAGGAAGAAGCCATCATCACATGTCCTCGGGATACCCTTTGGATCTTTAAAGCAGTGGTTGCCCGTTGCCTTCTGCATCCCCATGCCGTTGATCATTTCTGATTCATCCGCCTTTAGGGGCCGTTTCCAACCCCAAGGGCAAGAGGGTGCCCTGAACCACTCCCCGCTCTTCCGCCCTCCTTTCGGAGGCCGTTGGCAAGCAGTGGGCGACTCCTTATACTGGGAGTCTTTCAGTCGCCAGAGCCTCGTCCGTGCAAACAGGGTGCACCACGTGAAGGAAAGGTTGACATTTGGTTGGAAAAGACTAGTATTGTCTCTCCCAAACCCTTACACCTCTAGTTCTAGCTAAAGTGTGAAAATGTAACAATGAAATAGGGGATATCAATAAAGAGGAAAGTGGTCAAGCAAATAAAAGCAAGTTCAAATTTTATAATTAGTTATCACAATGTGCAATCACTTAAAATAAGAAAAATGAAATTGAATTACTTCTTTCATCACAACTGAAAGGTGTATCAGTTTTGTGTTTCATAGAAACAGGCTCAATTCAACACAACTACATGTAACAAACATCCCAATCTTTACCTTAGCCTCACATTTTTGCAGGAGGAAACTGTATATTTATTTAAAATAACATTTTGAAGAAATAAACCCACTTAAAAATATTCTGAAGAAGTAAAATTTGAAATATCAGGTATATCTATCCCAAAAAAAAAATAGAACCATACTAACTTGTGTATACAGATCTCCAGATGGAGGCAGTATTATATTTATTAACATGTTTGAGAAAACGTTTGAAAAATTATCATTGGTAAATAAAACAATAATTGGTAAAGTAAACTATAATTGTATCTGGTGATTTTTCTAAGAATTCAAAATTGAGGGATGATACTTTGAACCTTGCATCTTGCTTCAACATTAAAAGTTTGATAGAAGCACCTACACATATCGCAATAATTACATGAGCAATAATTGTCCAATTGTTCTAAATAGCAGTAATTACAGCCATGAAGCAATGAATTTTGATACTGGATATTTGAACAACTCAGTGCAAATTTTGGCATTAAAGTTAGAATCTAAAACTAACACTCAGGCAATAGTAAAATCACATGATCATCACATTAACCATTTTAATAAACTATTAAGAAATGAAATTTGAGCAGAAGTGTACAGTTGCTAGATACAAATCAGAAATGTCATTCATTCATAAGTATATTTTTGTGCTATTGCAAAATGTGTTTCCCACTTATGGCAAGAAAGCTAAGTGTAATAAATAATACAAAAGGCAGGATTACCTCTGGAATCTTAGTATCAAGAAAAGAGAAACAACTGTTAAGTACAATTTCAAAAACATGGAAACAAGACCAGAATTTGGTAACAGATTCTTAGCGTGGAAGAAAGACACAATTTCTTTCTTTTCTTTTTTTTTTTTTTTTTTTTAGAAAATTAAGGATATATTTCCAGCTACCAATAAAATAAAATAAAATTAAAGCCATGAGGAAACTAGAAATAGTAGTGAGACAAGAAGCTAGCCATAACAATCAGCGGCAGGAGGATAAAAAATTAATATCTTATTCGTTCAAGATATCTAATACCTCACATACACTGAAGAGCCAAAGAAATTGGTATACCCGCCTAATATCATGTAGGGCCTCCGCAAGCATGCAGAAGTGCCACAACATGACATGGCATGGAATCAACTAATGTCTGAAGTAGTGCTGGAGGGAATTGACACCATGAATCCTGTAGGGCTGTCCATAAATCCGTAAGGGTGCGAGTGAGTGGATATCTCTTCTGAACGGCACGTTGCAAGGCGTTTCAGATATGCTCAATAATGTACATGTCTGGGGAGTTTGGTGGCCAGTGGAGGTGTTTAAACTCAGAAGAGTGCTCCTGGGGTCACACTGTAGCAATCCTGGATGTGTGGAGTGTCGAATTGTCCTGTTAGAATTGTCCAAGTCCATCGGAATGCACAATGGACATGAATGGATGCAGGTGATCAGCCAGGATGCGTACATACAAGTCACCTGTTAGAGTCATATGTATCAGGGATCCCATGTCACTCCAAATATACACACCCCACACCATTACAGAGCCTACATTAGCTTGAACATTCCCCAGCTGACATGCAAGGTCCATGAATTCATGAGGTTGTCTCTATACCCATATACGTCCATCTACTTGATACAATTGGAAACGAGCCTCGTTAGACTAGGCAACATGTTTCCAATCATCAACAGTCCAACATTGGTGTTGATGGGCCCAGGCCAGGTGTAAAGCTTTGTGTTGTGCACTCAGCAAGGGTATACGAGTGGGCTTTCACCTCTGAAAGCCCATATGAATGATGTTTCATTGAATGGTTCACATGCTGTTCACAGCATTGAAATTCGCAGCAGTTTTTAGAAGGGTTGCATTTCTGTCATGTTGAATGATTCTCTTCAGTCATCGTTGGTCCCGTTCTTGCAGTATATTTTTCTAGTGGCAGCGATGTTGGAGATTTGATGTTTTACCGGATTCCCCATATTCACGGTGCACTTGTGAAATGGTCATATGGGAAAATCCCCACCTAATCACTACCTCAGAGATGCTGTGACCCATCTCTCATGCACTGACTATAACACCACATTTAAACTCACTTAAATTGTGATAACCTGCCATTGTAGTAGCCGTAACCAATCTAACGCATGCACCAGACACCTGTTGTCTTATATAGTCGTTGCTGACTGCAGCGCCGTACTCTGAGTGTTTACATACCTCCGTGTTTGCATATACATGCCTATATGAGTTTCTTTGGCTCTTCAGTGTATATTTGATTGTGATGGAGCACACAATCTGGTGACAATTCCCTTAGACATCTAATTACCTTTTTTATTTTATTTTTTAACTATCGTATATAATTTGAGTGATAAATTCTTCCCTCCTCTACTTCTGCAATTTACAAATTTTAAAGTCCTTCAGCATTTTTGGTATATCACTCATCACTTCACTTGGCAATTTGTTCCAATCCTTGACACTCTTATCCACAAATGAAAAACATCCCACTCCCTTATGTATGAAACCGAGTGGATCTCTTTAATGCAATATTCCTAATTCTTCCAATATCCCTCCAAGCACCATCACCTTGTACATTCCCAGCTCTCTCTTCACCCTCCTCCTGTCCTCCAGTGATTCCCAACTCCAGCTCCTTTATCAGATCAGGTACTGACTCGGTCCCTGCAATAATTTCCAAAAACAAATATAGCTGTTCTTCTTTGCACGCCCTCCAACTCCTGTATTTGATACCCAAAATGTGGTCCCAAACTACAACACCATATTCAACCAATGGTCTGACCAAAATTTTGTAACCCAATTGCTTCACTTCTCTAGCACATCATCTCATTACCCTCTTCAGTAATAATAATAATTCTTGGGGGTTGTAGTGACCTGGTGACAGGGTTTCTATTGGCTGCCATTCCGCCCCTCTTGTAGCTGCCTCAACCTAATTTGGCAATCCTACCAGGTATAGGGGACCTACAGTTTAATGTGGAATATGAACCATGGAGGTGTTCAGGTGTACTTCACATTACACAAGAAGCTGTGCTAGAGGTGAAGGCCAGATTAAGGGCTTTTGAAAATTCCTACCAAGACAGGGATTTGAACCGGGGACCTTTCAATTCCCAGTCAGACACCTTAATCACAGAGCCACCAGCCACCAGACCACTCTGTACCGTCTTCAGTAATACTTGTCCTTTGATATATGTAACTCAAACATTACTAATTACTTGATTTTTTTAATGATAAGTTAACATCAACACTCAAATTAATGTCAGCCATATTAATAGGAAACCCCTTTAATTTAACCCACAAATTGAATATGAAGTATTAAAAACTAATGGTGAGTTTAAATTTTTAGCTGGAATTGATGATGTTACAGATTTTCTTTTTTTAAATTTCTTAAATTAATAGCGTGTCCTCTCTCTCATACATGCAATAGCTTATTTTCTAGTGGAATATTTCCGGATAGGATTAAAACAGCAAAAGTAAAATCTTAACTGAAAAAAGGATCCCACAAGTCTTTGGTAGGTTTCCAGAGGTATCTGACACCAGATGCCTATGCACAGGTCACTCAGCTCCCTTAAATTATGTGCCGGTGGTTTGTGGGTGCGGAGCTGGCACCTGATAGTGTCCCTGATGTGTTCTATAGAGTTGAGACCAGGCAAATTTGAAGACCACTAACATGCTCCTTTAAACATAGTAGAATGATTCTGGTATTGTGATATGTGCAGCCAACCAGCTGGAAAATGCCATTACTGTAGTGGAAGACATGAAGCATGAAAGGATCTAGTTGATTACAGATGTCATGGTGTCTTCAATCACTGCAAGTGTCAGGGACGCCCACGTGAATGACCCCATAGCATAATAATCCCATCACCGGCCTTTGTCCATGGCATGGTGCATGTTTCGAGCAGCTGTTCACCTAGAAAACAGCATATCCAGACAAGACCATTGAACTGATGTGACAAGAAATGTAGGAGTGGGAGTGCCACACAAGCAGCCGCGTCACGCTTCGCTCTCGAAGTTTAGTTCATTTTGATCGGGAAAAACAAAACGCATAACTTTCAAAAGTCGCGATGGTGTAAAATTAGTGTTTCAGTGAGTGTGTGTGAAAGTGGATCAATAATAGCTAAATTAACATTGGCTCTGTGAACAATCATTTGGTTTGCGATTGGTTGCGGTAGTCATAGGCAGTTCAATGCCATGCGATGTCAGCATATTGACAGCTCAGCGGTGTCCAACAGCTGCAACATAAGTAAAAGGTGCTCGCAAAACCATGACAGCGGCTTCCTCGAGTGCAAATAAAACCAATGAAACCCCAGTGCTAGCTGAAAAATATGAAAATCTGGTCGGCTATTTAAACGAAAACGTGCACAAAAAATTGAATGATATGCTACTCCGTGAAATTAAAGACAAGCTTGTCACTTTGTAAGACCCCTGGCTGATACCGGGGCTGTAGTATCGCCTTAGCACCTCAACTAACAGTTTAAGTGGATTCAAAGTTCTGCGGAAAGTTCATAAAATAATTTGAATTTAACCATGTAGCCTGACAGAAACTCAACTTAAATGCTTGAAGGTCGCCACCAGATCTGTTACTAAACCACAAATCTAGAAAAGGTTTCAAGATAACTATGAAATGTCAAAAGTTCACTTCCAGAAAATTCAAAGTTTTATTTCTGAAGTCACATTTACGAAAATTTGCATTTAATAGTTGAGTAGGTAAATTGAACACAATTTTCCAAAATATTGCAGTTTGTGGAGAGAAATTTCACTGACCAACACCTTTTGTAAATTTATATGTTCATGTTAACAGTTATCCTCGCAGGCCATCACACCAAGGTACCAACATGGCTGACCCAATGGCGCGAACATCTAACCATTTCCTCCCCGCTCCTACACCAAACTTGCGCAGACTACCCAAACATAACACTCCGAGGAAAGAGATGCGGTTACATGTAACATGTTAGATAGAATCAATGACATCACTGCCTAAACACAACTTTCTACTGTGGCCTTGCCAAAATATGACCCATTAAATTCAATAAACAAGAGGATAAAAAGCAAATAAAGGCTGACAGTGTTTAGACCTATTTAATAGAAGATCAGCGGATATTTAGTGAGTATTTTTAAGTAATTAGTTTTAAATGTCTTATTCAACCTTCGCGTAGTGACACGACCTATTTCCGGCTTGGGGAAATACCAGTTCGTTTAAATTTGTGCAATTTCGTCATTTCTACTGAATCGCAAATTATTTGAATAAAATTATTATCAACGTGTTCTCCAAAAATTAATGAGTTTAACGATGTAAGTTTTATCGAGATTGATGCCTGTATAGTGAAATTACAGCTTTGACAAGATTTACTAAAATAACATATGGTTTTTATTTAATAACTTTGAAAGTGCTGTCTATATCAAAAAGGAAAAATTATCAGAATGTTCTCTGCATTTAGTTACTTATTTTACCGTTTATTTTATCTATGTAGATGGCTTCTATTGGTTGTAATAAATTCCTAAGTGAAACACATGGTTTCATACTGAAATAATCATTAGAATCTTTATAAAATCTGTTCTGCTGCATGGAATGGTCTGAAATTAAAATACTAGATTTTTTGTTCTTTCAAGAAATCTACTTTTTATTTCGAAAGCTTACTAGGATTCTGTGATAAAAAATGTTAAAAGTGAAGTGCATCCAACGAAGTGTTTAAAAATTTATTTAAGTCATTTTCACATCCAGAAACTACGGAATTTTAGTGAATTTAACCTTTTATTAAATTATTGTTCCTTTAAAATTACTTTATTTCATTTGAAAGTCTCCAGAAATAGTGAAATATCATATATCAAGAATCTATTGTTTGGTTAGCTGGATTATTATGGATTATGCTATTTCAGGTTAGTATGAGGTTTTTATATCATTATAAAAAGTTAGTTTATTAATTTTGTTAAGTATTGGGTCACTTTATTTGTTTCAAATCGGTTTAGAAATGATGAAATGCTCATATAGCAGAAGTTCATTGTTTCCAAATTGAACTATTATTAATTATTTTATTTTCGATTGACATAGAGTTTGTTTACTGTTAAAAAAAGTTCATTTAGGGCTTTTATTCAATACTGACAGTCTTTACTGCGTTTAAATTGGTTTAGAAATAGTGAAATTGACCCGTGGTAGAGTTTATTGTTTGAAAATTGAATTAATGTGAATTAACCTATTTCTTAGCAAAATAATGTTTTCTTACTATCATAGGAAGTTTATTTAGGTCTTTTATGTATCTTTACTGCTTCTGAAAGGGTTTATTTAGTCAGTTGGTCATGGTATCTGCTTCCTATATAAAGCGTCCCTCTCCTAACCTATATAAGCAATGAAATTATCTGTTACTAGAGTGTTAGCTTCCTCCCATATACTTAAAAGTGAGAAGCTAGAATTTAACAAAATTCTAAGGTGCTTACATCTTGGGTGGTTGTGGTTTCTTTCATAGAAGGAAAAAACTCAGAATTAAACAAAGAAGTAGAGAGGCTAAAGGAACCTAAGTCAAATGGAAACACAACTTTTCGGCCAAGCTATGCTGCAGTGGCCAGTAAGGCAATGAGCTTAACAAAAAATAGAATCACACCCAAAAAAACAAGTTCTCTTTTCGTAAGTGTCGAAAACCAAAAGTAATTGTGTAACAGATTACCAAATTAATCAAACCATCAAAAGACAAAATAAAAATTAATAAAATAAGGAGTACCAATAACTCAGTAATTATAGATACAGAAAGTAAAGAGGATGTCAAAAAATTGATGGAACACAAAGAATTAAATGAGAAGCTATAATGCGAGCTTCCAAGAAAGAGGAGACCATTGTTAATCTTATATGATGTACCAAAAAATCTGGAAATAAATGATCTAGTAGACAAAGTATATGACCAAAATTTTAAAGTTAAATTGTCAAAGGAGGAGTTCGCAAGCAGTTTCTGCCCTAAATTTAAAACAGGACCCCGTGAAAAGCCAACCATTCATCACGTTATAGAAGTAATCCCAGCTATGCGCAAATTATTACTAGAGCAACATAAAATATACGTGGAATTCAGTGCAATCAATTGCAAAGGTTACGCCATGGTACCAACTTGTGTCAAGTGCAGAGACCTCGGACATGTGAGTAATCACTGCCAAATGGACATAGAGACTTGTAGTCATTGTGGTCAGAACAATCACAAGCGTGATCAGTGTGATAAGAAGTCGATGCCTCAAACGTGCATCCCATGACAGAAAAGAGGTAAGTCATGCAAAAATAAAAGGAAAGGATTGTCCCACGTATCAACTGCTACTGCAACGCCTAGTTAACAGAATAGATTATGGCTAGTCTACAATCCAGTTGCAGGATAAATCAAGAAATGATGGAGAATATAGCAGACCTGATGTACAGAGCAGTTGAAATAGCAGTTGGAAAAGTGGGAATGAAAAATGAAAAGAAGAGAGGCAATCCCCCATCTCGTAGATGAAGAAATGCTGCAAGAGCTGAAACATTTAGGAAGAAGTAGGTGATGGAAATGCAGAAAATGATGGTAAGCACCGGCATGCAAACAGATCAGCAGCTGTTAATAGACGAGCAATTAGAAGAAATTTCCTCCATCTCTGACTTGTCTTATTGCCAGCATTTTGTTAGAGGCAGTGGGCTCGGATATTCCAAAGAAAACAAATATCATCTTCACAAACCAAGTATGCGTACCAGCCAAATAAAACACCCAAACTTTGTAAAAAGTCAACCGAATGCCATTACTGCAGATCCAGCGGTATTGTACGCTGATTTTGAGGATACACTTTGGCTAACTAGACTTGAAGAAGTGTATACACTTACACTTACACTTGCCCTCCGACATTTGACAAGAGTCCTCCATCCTGGCAGTAAAAACATAATGTTTCCACAACCTTCGGCAATTGATAGAATACAACTGAGATCACTAAACCTTCCAACAGATCCATCTCAGCTCCTGACACTAATTCACAAGATTTTCGATAGAAGAGGAGAAATATTTGATCCTGTGGAAACATACAAGCAGTTTGTCATGACCCATTGACGTATTCTGTTAGATAAAAGACTACCTTGGCCCCAGTGCAATGTGCACACAAGACACCCGTAAATTCTATGTTAAAAGTTACTCAGTTGAATACTAAAGGAAACGCCAAGTTTCTACATGAAATCAGAAAGGTGGCTGAGGAATTGAGATCAGATATTATTTGTCTACAAGAACCATATTCATGGCAAGGCAAAATCCCGCACATGCCCATAACATCATGAATAATCACAGAGGGCAATAACCCAATGGCAGCAACAATTGTTTTAAATAAACAGATAACAGTTACAAAAATTACGCAGTTATGTGATGAACACACAGTATGTGCTGAGATAGGAGCAGCATGGGGAAGCTTCATAATGGTAAGCATGTATTTCCAGTACAGTGACGAGATCTTCCCATACCTAGATAGAATACGGCAGATAGATGCAGCTCTGGGAAATTATCCATTAGTTATTGCAGCGGACATCAATGCAAAGTCTACTCTTTGGCACAGCAAGAAGACTGATAGGAGAGGGCAACTCCTAGAAGAACTATTAAGCAAATTGGGTCTAGAGGTTAGAAACCAATCACATAATCCTACTTTCTGCAACAGTGTTGGCACAAGAACAAATATTGACGTAACAATTACAAACATTCATGCGGGAAATGTGCTTTGGGATTGGAGAGTGCTTGACAATATGACAACAAGTGATCACAATTTGATTTTCTATGAACTGGGCAGAACGCAGACAGAAGAAAGCAGTGGCAACGGAAACATTAAAACAGCATATAACATCAAGAAAGCTGAATGGGAAAAATTAAGGAATGTGTTCACTCCATCGGATTTGCCAGAAAACCATTTCGATGTAGACAAAGCCACAAGAGAGCTGACAACTGCAATACAAAGTGCCAAAAAAACGGGTGATACCACTAAAAAAGATAGTAGTTCCCACTGACAAAATATGGACAGAAAAACTTCAGAAACTATGACAAAACATAAGAAGAGCGAGGAGAACGTATCAACGAAGCATGGTGCCAGCAGACAGAAGTTTTCTCCTTGAACACTAAAGGCAGAAAAGGCAGATTTTCAAAGACGCAATGAGAGAGACAAAACAAAAATGCTGGGAAGTCTTCGTGAAGGAAAACCTCAGGAACAATCCATGGGGTATTCCTTACAAAATAGCTGCTGATAAAATCAGGCCTCCCAAAATACTATCCACAGTAAAAAGAACAGATGAACGATTAACCTCGAATTGGAGAGACTCGGAGGAGTTATTAAAAGTTTTGCTTCCTGATAACAACCTGGAAGAAGAAACAGTAGAACAAGCTACACTATGAAAGAACATGTGGCAGCCCTGCTGGGTAAAGAGGAAGGAAGTAATATTACACCCGAAGAAGTAATAACCGCGATAAACAAAATGAAAAAAGGAAAAGCTCCCGGCCTGGATGGAATTCCAGCCAAAGTCCTGCAGGAGTTAATCATAAAATTAACCCCTGTCCTATGCAGGCTCCTGAATGGATTCCTATATCAGGCTAGAGTTCCGGGAATATGGAAGAAAATCGAAGTGATAATTCTAAAGAAAGGAAACAACAAGGATTTTCTTCAACCGAAATCTTACCGGCCGATTTGTTTATTGAATGTGCTTGGCAAAGTTCAAGAGAAGATTCTATGCAAAAAATTACAAAACCACCAGGAGGTTCAGGGAATGAATCCTAGTCAATATGGATTTAGAACCAGGAAGTTGACAGAGGATGCCGTAAATCGGTCGATGGAATTAATTTGTAGCAGTATAAAAAACTATGCAGTAGGCATATTTATTGATATTTTGGGAGCTTTCAACAATTTATGGTGGCCCGCCCTGTTTGAATCACTGAGGGAGATTGGTTGTCCAAGAAGATTATTCTACACCATCAGGGACTATTACAGATTTCGAACTGCTTCCTTGAGATGCCAGAACGCGTTCATCATGAAGACCCTTAATAATGGATGCCTGCAAGGTTCAGTTTTTGGTCCCATATTCTGGGATATAGGGATGGAACCAGTGATTGAAATATTACAAAAAATACCTGAACTTCTAGGCCTAATAGCTTTTGCTGATGAACTTTTACTACTCGTGGAAGTAGCAACAAGAGCAGAAATTGAGTACAATAGTAATCTACTACTTAACTGCCTTAGCCAATGGTGCAGTAAAGTCAAGCTGAGTTTAGCACCACATAAAACAGCATTTATGTTGGTCAAGGGCAAGCTGACTCAAAAACCAATTATAAGAATCGATGGTAAATCAATTCGTAGAAACCCAGTGTGCAGGTACTTAGACATTCAGTTGGAAGAACATTTAAACTTCGAAGCACACTTAGAGAAGACAATAGCAAGAGCAGTGGCGGTCATGAACAAAATCATTAATATTGGCCAACGAAAATTCACTGTTCCAGTCCAAACAATAAGACAATACCATTACGCAATTTTATCCTCTATGGCAGCTACTTTTATGATCTAATAGAGAACAAAATATTCCAGAAAATCATCCCTATAAAAAAATACAAGGTATTATACTGGTTTAAATATGTTGATGATATAATCTGCCTTACAGATGAACCACACCAACAAATTGATGAATTCCACAGTGATATTAACAATATACACAAAAATATCAACTTCACCATCGAAAGAGAAACTAAAAACCAAATACACTTCCTAGACTTAACAATAAAGAAGATACATAATAAACATGGCTTCAACATCTACGGAAAACCAACCACTACAGACACAATTATACATGTTACTTCTAATCACCCCATCAACCACAAACAAGCTGCTATCAGATACATGTTACACAGAATGAATGAGACACCCCTCTCCAAAGAAAACTATACAGCAGAACTCAATAATATTATTCTGATAGTATCCAATAACGGCTATAACACCGACATGGTACAGAAGATTAACTACAAAATTAAACAACAAATATACAAATGTGGCCAACAAACACTCCCACCTCATCAGACAATTACCCAAACCACACTCACCAATGACACACAACAAGAAAACAGACAATGGCACACAATGACCTACTTGAATACTAACACATACGGAATCAGCAACATTCTCAGAAGAATGGGAATAAATATAGCTTTCAGAACTAACAACACCATCCAAAAACATTTTAATAGTAATACACCTGAAAATAAATATCAACAGTCAGGAATATACAAACTGACCTGCCAACAGTGTAAGGCTATCTATATTTGACAAACAGCCGGAAAATTTGAAATCCGATATATAGAGCACATAAGGGCATTAAGATGCTCCAATCATTCTACATATGCAGAACATTTAATTGAAAACAAACACGAACACACAGAAATGGGAACAGACATGCAAATATTGGCAATCAATAACCACAGAAAAAACATGTTGACAGTTCAAGAAAATTTTCATATACGGTACAAAAGGCACTAAACGAAAGGGAAAATGTGATCAATGAATACATCCATCTTATGAACCAGACACTATTTAGGGCACTAAAAATGAACTCGCATTCAAACAAACCGCTACAGCAAAGATACACAGACGGAAAAAAAAATCCCAACACCAAGAAAAAATTATTGTAGAGTAATGAAATTTGGACAATGCATTTGTCAAGTTAACATGTTTAATTGATTAAATTTTCAAGATCACAGGTTAATTTAAGCTCAAGAAAATGCATTTCAAATGTGAAATACTGTTAAATTAATAGCCGGTGTAACCTCCAGAATTTTGAATGCAAGCCTGCAAACGTGAATGCATTGTGTCATACAGGTTTCGAATGTCACTTTGTGGTATGGAGTTCCATGCTTGTTGTACTTGTGCTGTCAATACTGGGACGGTCAGTGCTGGCTGTGGATGATGCTGGAGTTGTCGTCCAATGATATCCCATACGTGTTCAATTGGAGACAGATCTGGTGATCTCGCAGGCCAAGGTAACATGTCGACACTCTGTAGAGCACGTTGCGAGACAACAGCGGTATGAGGGCGAGCGTTATCCTGTTGAAAAACTCCCCCTTGAATGCTGTTCATGAATGGCAGCACTACAGGTTGAATTACCAGACTGACGTACAAATTTGCAGTCAGTGTGTTTGGTATAACCACAAGAGTGCTCCTGCTGTCATAGGAAATTGCTCCCCAGACCATGACTCCAGGTGTAGGTCCAGTGTGTCTAGGCCGCAGACAGTTTGGTTGCAGGCGTTCCCCTGGCCTCCTTCTGACCAACACTCGGCCATCACTGGCACCAAGGCAGAACCTGCTTTCATCAGAAAACACAACAGATCTCCACTCCGTCCTCCAATGAGCTCTGGCTTGATACCACTGGAGTCGCAAACGGCGATGGCTTGTAGTCAGTGGAATGCACGCTACAGGGCGCCTGGCTCGGAGCTGTCCTTGAAGTAACCGATTTCCTATGACAGCAGGAGCACTCTTGTGGTTATACCAAACACACTGACTGCAAATTTGTACGTCAGTCTGGTAATTCAACCTGTAGTGCTGCCATTCATGAACAGCATTCAAGGGGGAGTTTTTCAACAGGATAACGCTCGCCCTCATACCGCTGTTGTCTCGCAACGTGCTCTACAGAGTGTCGACATGTTACCTTGGCCTGCGAGATCACCAGATCTGTCTCCAATTGAACACGTATGGGATATCATTGGACGACAACTCCAGCATCATCCACAGCCAGCACTGACCGTCCCAGTATTGACAGCACAAGTACAACAAGCATGGAACTCCATACCACAAAGTGACATTCGAAACCTGTATGACACAATGCATTCACGTTTGCAGGCTTGCATTCAAAATTCTGGAGGTTACACCGGCTATTAATTTAACAGTATTTCACATTTGAAATGCATTTTCTTGAGCTTAAATTAACCTGTGATCTTGAAAATTTAATCAATTAAACATGTTAACTTGACAAATGCATTGTCCAAATTTCATTACTCTACAGTAATTTTTTCTTGGTGTTGGGATTTTTTTTTTCCGTCTGTGTATAACTTAACTTCAGTAAGCAAATTAGGTTGGTAATACATAAGCCATAGACTATCAGCATCTTTGAGAAGAAACCATAAACAATAACAAAAGTCTGTTTAAAAGCTACATTGTGTAAATACATGTATAAATATGCTTTTCATAACAAAATGGTCAGTTGGTGAATAACCACAAGAAGAATAACAACAACTAAGCTTGTTCCAGACGTTACCTTCAAAATCAGATGTGTGCAAATTATGTTTCTTATTCATAATTGTTCAGTGAGTGAGAAACCTCAAGGGGAGAAACTGATATGGAACAATTCCATACACTAATGTAATATAGAAAATCTGTAAGTAAAATAAGCTATAATAATATTTAATAACAAAATTTATACCTTCATTTAGATAAACATTATGCTGCACATCAAAAATTGTACATAACTTGTTCTAGGGCACTGATGATGGTCTAATAAACCGAAACGCATATGCCATAACAAAGTTTTTTCATTTGTTAGCTGCACTAGATGGAGAATAAAACCCAACATTTTTATCCTCTTTAGTGGGATACACAGCAAGTGTGTGAGCAAAACATCTAAGAAAAATAAAACTAAAACAACGAGTGAGACGTGTCCAATGAGGAATACTTTTAAGATTGACAGGAGCATACAGAACCGTGGCAACAAATTCATTAACCGTTGCCATTGGGTGCCATATACTGGCTCAGAAAAGGGAAACAAGATAAGGTAGCAGATATTGTAGGCAGCGAAGCAACATCGGAGATGCACATTCGGAAGCTTCTATTGGTGGAATGGCAACAAGAATGGAACAACAGTGAAACAGGTCAAAGAGCATATGATATGTTCCCATCCATAGAGGAGAGGTTAAAGTTGAAGTACCTTCAACCCTCTCCCGGATTGGTGCACTACATCACAGGTCATGGGCCATACAATAGCTGGCTCCGAAGTCGAAATATTGTGGACTCAGACAGGTGCGAATGTGGTGAAGAGAGTACACCGGAGCACGTGATATGGGAATGTGAAATAACAGCCAGTTTGAGAAAATACAAACAATCTCAGCTGCAAGGTAGAAGAATATTTGACATACTGTGTGACAAAAGTTTGTGGCATTTGCTGGATGAGGCAGCTGATCTAGCCTCAAAATTTTGGATGGAGAAATTTATAAAAAGGAAAAATGCCAAGCAAAATCAAAAGCCACAGATAGCAGAAGAGGAGAACACAATTACAAATCGTTGAATAGAGGAAGCTAATTCCAGAAACAACTTCAATGGGAACAATGTTGCTGGAAGCCTGGCTTTGACCACACCAGATTGAAGGAAGATATCCTACGACAATGAGCAACATCAATCGTCAGAGGAACTTCTGTGTGCTCCAGAGAGGCCGTTTTCTGAGCGACAGCTGGGGCCATCTTGGTATTCCAGGAGGTCAACTCTTGATGACCTGGGCAGCCGAATTTGCTGCCGGTTCCGGGGGACTCTACCTTTGGAGCGCACTCAGCACCAAGAAAAATGAACATTAGTGGACTGAAGTGTGGCTGTGACAATTGGTGGTGGTAATAGTAGTATTAGTAATAGTAGTAATGGTATTAGTAGTAGTAGTAGTAATGTTAGTAGTAATATTAGGGACAATAGCAGTAGTAGTAGATGTAGTAGTGGTGTGGTACCCACTCTGTTTAATAACAGTAGATGTAATAAATATTGGAAATTGAATCAAAATTTTCTTGCATTCATTGTTTATATGTTAACACATTATATATATATTGGAAATAAGGGCCCAGATTAGATACTAGGAGCTGGGCTATGTTGTATATGGGAAAATAAATAAATAAAATGAATAAATAAGAAATGTGATTCAGGTGACCAGGTGACATGTTTCCATTGATCCGTGGTCCAATCTTGATGATTTCATCCTCACTGCAATCATAATTGATGATGTCATTGGGTCAACATGGAAACTAGTAGGGGTCATCAACTGCGGCGTTCCAAGCTCAACAATGTGAGTTGAATGGTATTCTCCAAAATACTTTTGCCTACACCAGAATTGTACTCTGCTATCAGATCTGCCACAGATCGCTCTCTATGCTACTTTACAGAGTGAGGCTTGGTCATCTATACCGTATTTCCATTTTTTAGCCAGCCGTTGTCAATCTGGCAGTGTTACACTGAGTGAACCCATTTTCTGTGATGAGGAGTCCATGTCCACCACCTTGTCGGCTACTCTTGGTTTCACCGTGCTTCATCCACTTCACATAGATGCTCACTACAGTAGCATGCGATCAGCTGACCAGCCTCACCGTTTCCATGCGCCGCGCCATAAGAATCTGCCCTTTGTCAAGGTCACTTACATCAGTGGATTTCCTCATTTTCCATTCGTATCACAACTAGAATGACTCCCCATGCATCATTGCTGTGTGTATGTAGTTATCTTACAGCATGACTTACCTACAATGTCATAAGAAGGCATTCAGTTTCACAGTGGGCAATGGTCATAATGTTTTGCCTCATCAGTGTATTATATGGTGTCAATCCTCTCATGATTCTCTAAAATCTTAGTAAAGATATTTCACAAAAGACATGTGAAAATAATAAATTATTCTCAGATACTCAATATGGATTTAGTAAGAATAAATCAACTGAAACACTTTTTTTAATTGTATACAGAAATCTTAGAGATACTTGACATGAAAGGACATGTGTCTGGAATATGCTTAGATCTTTCAAAGGTATTATGATTTGATTGATCATAATATCTTTCCTACAAAATTAGAACAATTATCAGTTAGAGAAGTAGCAAAGGATTGCCTAAAGTCATACCTGCATGTTAAAAAACAGATTGTTGAACATAATCTTAACACTAACAGTGCAAACTGCGAGCACTCAGATTGCAAACATAGGAAATAAGGCATGCTGCAAAGGTCATTGTGTCTGTACTTTTCTTAGTGTATATAAATTATCTAGAAACAACAAATAACCACCAAAATAATATATAGATATAAAAAAAACCAGTTTAGTTACAATAATAAAAATAACAAAATCAATGAGTCCTTTGCCGAGATTTTTTGAAAAAAAATTATATTCAAAAGGTTAAAAACATCAATGAGGCCTTCACAGAGGTTTTTGAGCTAGCATATTCTAGACCAGTGTTTCTCAAACTTTTAAGGGCACATGCCTCTATAAAATGTCCTAGGCGCTGTCACACTCCCTTGAGAAATAACTGCAACTTTTTTTTATTTTAGCTCCACTACTAGGGAAAATGGGCAACAATCAGCAATATTCACCTTTGTGCATATTATACACATGAGATGGCCAGTCCACCATTATGGAATTCTTGTCGCAAACCCCCTACTATCAACTTGCGAACCCCTCGGGGTTTGGGGTTTGTGTACCCCACTTTGAGAAACACTGTTCATTGCTTTTGGCAGGCAAATTCAAATAGGCTGGTGGGTCTGTAGTTGGGCAACCTTGATCTAGCTGGCATCTACTTGTATCCCCTGGACATTTCGAGTTGTTTTTCCTTGTTCACAATTCTTATATAGTGTATTTGCCACATTTAGTTTAGATTTTCCACAAAGTTGTAACAAGCTGCTTCCTTGCTCATTTCTTTCTTGTGGATCAAAATTTCCTAAAGTATTCCCATCTTTTCTTTCACCCACCAGTGTGTTCCAATCACTCATCTTATTCCCATATCTGATTAATTCTCCAATATTATCATATGTATTCTCTATTTCTACATCATCTTCCTATGGTGTTTGTATACACACTTGTGCTAACACAGTTGGAGCAGGCTTATATTCTACCTTGTTTTGGGGTCTGTTTTACCCAGAACAAGCTATCATCCTGTATGTATTTTGAGAGGATTACATATATCTTTGGGTCTCTAATGAAGTGGCTACCTGTTGCATTATGCATCCCCATGCTCATGATCATTTCTGATTCATTTATCTTTATATAAATATAGCCATAGAAATTTCTAGATGCATCCATCAGTGGTTCCCCTGCACCAATAATATTTTTCATAAACCCATCTTTAACCAGCTTCTTTGCTATTGTTAATTCTTTGTTTAATTTTTTCATCTATTCCCTTCTGCCTTGCTGTTTCTTAACTTTGTTTTGTTCTCTTCTCCAACATCTTTAACCACCAAAGCCCCTGTTACAGTACATAAGTTCAGTACTTCTCTTTATTTTATGTTTTGGAATAAATACTCCTTCACTCCTTTTTAGCATCTTCTTGAACTCTTTCCACTACAGTTCCATTGTACTTGTGCCATCCTTCCATATGCTGAAGTTTTGGCTCAAATTTCTCTTCAGTTTCGAAATGCGTGTTTTTTTTAGTCTTATGTAAGCTACCTTACTCTCCATTTTCAATATTCAGTTAAAATCCGACGAAGTTTGAGGTTAACATTCAGTACAAGATACTATAGTTGAAATCGAGATAACAACACTTTAGGTTCAGAAAAGGAAATAAACAACACGTAAAAACCATAAATAAGAAGTTTCTAATAAAATATAAACCATAAACTTACCTAAATGAGAGTAATCCATAATAATTCTGAAGTAAAATGAACAGGTTTGATTAAGCAACCATAGCACTAATATTCCACTAAATTGACCACTGTAAAGCACTTTCACAATAATAATTTCACCGTTTGATATTAAATTCACCAATAACTCACAGTTCCAGACTAATTTAAAACAGTAAATATGATTTTTAAAGCACTACCACATGGATTTAGTTCAATAATTAATTCCACCACATCTAAGTAGTTTCAGAGCTTTAAAAGTAGATTTAACCAAGCAAAATAACCGGCCAGTCAATATTCTTTAAGTTTCCAATAGCCATCAACTAATAAACAGAAGATATGAATAAATACAAATCCGCTTTTTAATGACGTCATAGAAACCGATTTGCAAATTGAATTTCTTTCTGACGAACTTGTTTCACGAACTAAAAACTTTTCTAAAGTACTTAAATTAAATAAAGGTATGATTTAAAATTAGTTTCAGGCCATAACAGACTTTAAATAAAAAGTGGATATATTATTGCACCATCCAGGAAACCAGTAAATTTTAGAAATTCAATAACTTTTGATATCCTCAACCGATTTAAAAGATTTTTACACCACTGAACTCAGCAAAGGCTGGGGAACACTTTGAAAATAGTATTAACTTGATATTTTAAAATTTTGCAAATCCATATTGCGGATGTGACGTATCGCAATACTTTAAACAAATGTGCTTTTAGATTAACCAACTTTCAAAACTCATTTACACCAGTCTGGAAGCTTTAAAACCCTAACCAACCACATCACTACACTTGTCTCATTACGCTCTTTATCTTGTGATTTTCTGGTAGTTTGTAGTTAACAATTTTTGTTTCTAGATAGACTGTTGTCTAGTTCAGTAGGCCATTTTGATAAAAGTTAGCCTGGACAGCCTCTCCAGGCAGACGATCGGAACATCTCGTGGAGTAAACACGTAGATCGCGGTTTCATGGATTTTGAGCGAGGCCGGCTCGTGGTGGCTGATGGGAAGCGGGAATTCGGGCAGCATGGCTGACAGACGCCATTACTAACAGGATAGGCAACCATTGAAATCTGAATTGCTCCGGCATGTGTTCATCGATGTGAACTTTAACATTCAATTTCATTCGCGGTGGTGCGGTCTGTTCTGTTTCATGACTTGTGATCTTCGGCAATTGATTTTCTCTGATTGCCTTTGCTAACTGTGACTTTATGTAAATTCTGTGAAAATTTTTAAGAATATATACTTCAGTGATCCGGACTTCGACTTTCATTTCTACTATAGTACTTTTCTTACAGGAGGTTAATCTGTAAGTGGCGGCCATCTTCATCATACAGTTAGCATTCTCCAAGGTTTTTCACGGTTATAGAACTTTTCCCGAACTTATGGCAACATTTTGGAAGACTTTAAGTTTAGGTGTACAAGCCGATACATACCCCGATATCGCGCTTTGTCCCTAACACTTACCTATTTCTTCCCATCAGTTATGGCCATTGGTTTATGGAATCCTCTAATATAAATCAGACCTGTTTTATAATTATTTATTTATTCACCACAAAAGGTTTATCACCAGGTTTTATTAAGAATGAATCCAACATTCTCATCTCCTTGTGTTCTGCTCTGTCACTTGTGTAAAGCCTCCTTCCCTTTTTGAGGTATTTGTGAATCTCTATTTCCTTGTGTTATTACTCTTATTTCCTACTTAGCTGACACATAGTAAATTTAAATCCCCAGCAATAATGATCATTCTACTCTCTCTTCTGAACTCTGGGTATGAATTTAGTTTATCCCCAAAATCCTCATTTTCATCATTCATTCTTCCACTACAGTAAGCAGCCAATACCCTGATTTTTTTTAACACTCCAGAAATCTATCCAAGTAAGCTGTGGTCAAGATATATAAACATCAGTGCAGTGTGCTAACCAGTATGAATACTACTCCAACAATTTATCCTCTATTTCTGTGATACATTCTGTAACCATAAGGGAAAACCTCATTATCTAATACTTCTTCTTGTAGCCAAGAATCTACCCCTATAATCACTTGTCAGTATTTCTACTAAGTTTGCAAATTCCATTACTTTAGTGTTCATACTTCTGCAGTTGACCAGTAACATTCTTACTGCTGGCTTTGTGATATTTTCAGCATTAACCTTTGTTTCCCAGTTTTGTCCCTGTCAGTTATTGTTTCATCTGCTTCCTCTATTTCTTTAGCACTTGTGTTTGTAATCATCATGGATCTACAGTGAGTATCCTCTTTTTCATCTTTCTCAATCCCCTCACCAGCAGCTCCTAACCTAAAAAATGGCACAGTTCATAGAATGCTTCATTTGCACATATGTATTGTATGAGATGAAGAACCCCGTTGGGTACATAATGTCTTACCGGTGCAGTACTTGAGCTTGTCGTATGGGTCAGGTCCTGAAGCACGTATCTCTGTGCTCCTGAGGAAGGGTTCGCTGTCACTGCTTGACAAGCCACCCCCACCCCCTGTTGCCTCCTCTTGTTGATGTTGCCTCTTCCTGGCCATGGCAGCGTAGTCCTCAAATGGCAGCCCTGGGCCGAATTGAGGAAGGCGGAGTTTCCGGCCAAGTGACGTACCTCCTGGAAGGCACCATTTAACACAGTTGCTTATTTAATATAGTTTTATGTGAAATAATGTGAATTACTCGAGAATCAGTATTGACCAATAATGTTACATTACAAAACAATCAAGTTATTTTGATTAAAATTAAATTTTTACCATTACTCATTATCACATTATAAATTATTGGAACTAAACAACAGTTATAACATGAAATATTGATGTCCTGGGAGTCCACTATGAGTGGCATAAATGCAAAAATATCACCTTACATTTGTTAATGCATATATATTTGTTTGACCATGATAGAATCAGCTGACATATACCTGTATCCCCTGAACATTTCTGGGTGTGTATGCTTCGTACATAATTTTTAAATAATGTGTACATCACAACTAGTTTATATTTTTCACATAATTTTAACAACCTGTTTCCTCACTTTTTTCTTTCTCCTAGACCAAAACTTCCCACAATTTACCCCTCTTTACCCTTTCCCACTATCTCATTCCAATAACCAATGATTATTAGTTTTTCATCCCCCTTCACATGTAGGATTAATTCTTAAATTTCGTGATATATTTTCTCTATTGCTTCATCTTCCACCTGTGACATTGGCATACACTTGCACAAATGTTGATGCAGGCTTAGTTTCTTCTCTCATCAAAATAATCCTATCATAATAACTCATTTATTTTCCTACTCTCTTGTTCATTATAAGAACTACTCTAGTAACTCCACTGACAGCTTGTTTGTTAATTATTCTGTGTTCCCAAGACAAGAAATACTATGTATCCTTCTAATTAATCTCACTAATCCCAATGACATCTAACTTAAGTTGTCCCATCTCCCTTTTTAAGTTTTCAAATCTTCCTGCTCCGTTCAGACTTCTAACATTCCATACTCCAGCTTGTAGAATGTTCTGTCCATTCTGATGACTTCTCCCTGAGCATTTCCCACCTGGAGATTCGTTTGGAGGACTATTTTACTTCCGTATTATTTTATCCAGGAAGAAGCCACAATGCTATATGTAATTTGAGAGGATTACTTGTTTTTCCGGATACCTTTTGTGTCTTTAATGCAGTAGCTTCCCACTTCCTTATAGGTCACCATGTTCTTGGTCATTAATGATTTATCTCCATTCGGGGACTGTTTCCAATCCAAGGGCAAGAGAGCACAGGAGGCTGTTGCAAGCAGTGGATGACTGTTCATACCAGGAATCATTCAGTCACTGGACCCTTGTTCATGCAAACAGGGTGAACCACATGGAGGGGAGGTTGAAATTTGATTGGAAGGAGCAAATACAGTCTCCCACAAACTCTTACATCCCAAAATAGACTTACCATTTCAGAAAATGTTTGCATAAATGATAAAAATTAATGCATTTCACTCAGAAGAAATGTGGTGTTTGATGATAATTTAAGAGTGAAAATTCTAATTAACAGTAGAATTATAATTATAGGCTTATTATATAAAGAAGAAGCAATGACTAGGGGGAGGGGGGAGGGGTTATGTAGCAGTAGCCAAGAGCCAACCGACTTGTGCAGCACGATAGTCAGGAATCCAGCCTATGTGAGTATACACTGTTCCACTGACCGAGTAATCACTTACTAGATATGTAACCTACTAAGAACACTTGATAATGTGATATCTTGGAAACTGAATTAATTATTACCAAATCTGGCAGCTCCCTGCCAGTAAAATGTTCTCTCTGAATATCTGCAGAAATCATCTAACTACATATAAATGAATGTGCAATGGACAGGTTGTATGATTACACAGGTAAAGAGCTGAAAGTTACACAATATTTAGATGATGGGTAATCATTGAAACAGTAAAAATAATAATAATTCCTACCTTCAAAAATGATATTTGAATAGTAATTTTGAAATATAAGATAAGGATGAAAATAACTGGTTAATGGTTTTAAAAACTGGTGACAGTCTTTAGAACCTACCTCTGTTATTGATCCTATGTATAATCCAAACCAACATATCCCCTAGCATACTTCACATCAATAAAGCAATGTTTTGTGAGATGTGGTATAGTCACTTGAAAGGCTAAGAAATTCATGCCAAGAGTGCGATTTCAATCATCAGTCAGGTTCCTGAACCAACTGAGCAATCAAACCAATCTGTAAACTGAATAATAGTGGAAGAAGTAACCGTGTAGTCAAAATATTTCGAATTATTTGTTTTCGTCTTTTGACAAGCTACATACCTGTTAGCTTCTTCAGAAATGGTAATTGCTTCATAAGGATTCCTTCTGCTAGTTTTCCTGTTGACTTTACATCAAATTTAGATCAATCCATTAATTGAATAATCTATTGGAGTCAATTATTTCTGTGATCATTATGTTCATAAAAATTGGACTTTTAGTCAATTTAACAGAATTCTTTTTACATATAAATAGGGAAAGAACAGGTGTTCGACTCAACACAGCGCAGTTAGTGAGTGGTTAATATTCTAATCTACCACTTGCAAAAAACACGGATTCGAAACCCAGACAGACCAAAATGTGGTTTATCCAAAAACACTCCAGGTGAATTCCAGAATGGTTCCGTTAGAGAGGCCATGACCATTAATTTTCTTCCCATTTCCTGCTCACATTTATATCCCAACTCTAATTACATCATCTTCAACAGACAGTAAATCCTTATTTTAGAATCAGTGACTTTCTGTTCCTTGATTTCAGAAAGTTATAAAGAACACCTAAATGCCCCAATATGTTTGATTTCTACGACTGATTCACCACATGGGCGGAAGAAGAAATTGCTCCATTCAATGATGAAATGTAGTGAGATCATTGTAACAAACATATTGTAATGGGACAAGATTGGTCCTTACAACATGAAGGAACCTTGAAAGGAGGAGTTGGAGGTCATATTGTGTAATAGCTCCAATGTGATAGAGAAAGCCAGTGATTGGCAGTGCCAAATCACGTGATTCTGAGGGGAGAGCAGATAGGCAAACTCAGGAGGTTAAGCAGTCTGGCGCGTGTTGTTGAAGTAGCCAGTTGGGTAGTTGTATTGCCCTCGAAATGATCATTAGCAAGGGGAGAATGAAGTAAATCATAAAGGGCTATTACCTCTACTAATATAAAACAGCATTGTGAACACCAAAATTGAAAAATGTGGAGGTCCATTTCTAGAATAGCGGCAGGAAGTACACCATTTTAGACAGATTTTAAAGGTAACCTCAAAAAAAAAAAATGTAGCGCTGAATTTCGGCACAGACATTCTTTAGTACCTAAGAAATAATTACTGAAATGTCCCCACCTCTGGGGTGCCCGCGTCATAGTTTTTTTCAAGTCAAAATGGCTTAAAAAGGGATTGAGTGCCAAATCGGTAAAAACTCGTTGTAACATTTCAGATTACTTAGTAATGTTTTATTGCACCCTTCGTAATTAGGGTAGGCTAACCACTGCATAAAAGTGTAATATCAGCACTATTATTATTTAAAAGTATAGTCACATTTTATCATGAAGGCAGTACGAAACACACTTTTTTTTTTTAATATCTCTGCATTGTGGAAAAACTATCAATATTAACAGGTCAGGACCTAGGATCAAAGTAGTACACACTTTCAGCGTTAAAATGGTCTATCGTTCATCCCTCTGTAACATATGGTTGTCAAGATTCGCGTTGAAACAAGCACAGGTAAGTCAGCGCTAGACTGAGAGCTCCGCACGCTGCTCCCCGGGCATTATGGCTATGAACCTGAAATAATATAATGTAGACCTGAAAATTGGCACAGATGTTATTTACTACCTGCGAAACATGTTTTGAAAAGTCCCCATCTCTGAGGTGTCCTCTTCATAGTTTTATCAAGGCAAAAGTTTTTAAGTGGGGCTTAAGTACCATAATCAGTATAAACGTCTTGTTCCTCTTAAAATACCAGCTTCTATATCATTTCGTTGCACTATATGTAATTGGGAAGGTTAATGATTGAATGATGGCATAATTTTGGGGACAATTATTGTACAGAAGTAAAAAAAAACCTCACATTTGATCGTGAAACAGGTACGAAACATGACTTATTTTGTAACAAAGTCAAATTTGCTAAAATTAATCAAGCCTATTATCAAAGTTGTAGAACGCAGTTTCAGCATTAAAATGGTATATTCATCATGTTTTTGTGACAAATGGTTGGCGAGATATGCATCAAAACATTCAAAACAACGCGCAGAGCTCAGCATAAAGCGCTGTTCCACTTACCCTTCCTCTTGTGCCTGTATCTTTCTAATGTCTTCGAGCAGTGCGCTGAGATTTTGTGCTCTTGGCATTATGTATAAACTGACAGGAAGAAACCTTGAAAATGATGAAACATTTTGTAAAATTAATTTTTTTTATTAAAATCTTTAAATGAAATTTGAATTTCAGCTTCATCATCAATCTCATCATCTGAACTATTTTAGGTGACATAATCGCATGCAGATCCTTGGCAATGTCCGCACATTAGTAAACACTTTAGCCCACAGCGCACACATTCACACCTATTTCCGCAGATGTTCTTTCAATTTCAGGACACCAATTACGGATATGATTCAGAGCAGGTGGAAGTTGGGTAGTCACTGGCACAAGAGCTCAATTTTGAATTTTCCATCCTAGCCATTCTTGAATCTGTAAGGAAACTCGTAATGAATTTTGCTCGCATGCTGCAGATGTTGGTGGAAGGGACGCAAGCTGGAAGGATGTAGTGACTGGTCGGGTTGCAATCTTCCGACCGTATTTTATTACCCAAAGTTTGTCTAGATTTGACACTGAGATCTAAAATTGTAATAGCTCCATTAGTCACAGCTAAACCTTCAGATAGCCATAGGTTCATTGCACATGTGTAACAGAGGGTTGACATGACTCGGGTAAATAATGAAATCCCAAGTTTGAAGACAGCAGGAACAGCTGTGCATCCAGTAGACAGGGGAAAACATACATGACTCATGTATTCTCTACAAGAGATTATGAGCCGGGATGCTTCCTTCAAAAGGCCATGGCCGAATTCCTTCCCATTCCTTGCCCCCCATCCTTTCCCGTCTCTAAAGACCTCGTAGTTATAGGAGACGTAAAACAGTTAAAAAAAAAAAAAAGAGAGATTATGAACAGTATCAATTCACAACTGGCCACAATAAATTCAAAATTTGACTCACAAAAAGTGAGTATAACCTCAGATATTCACTCGCTAGAGGTAAAACTGATCACATAGCAAGCCACTATAGATTCCAAATTTGATTCTCTAAATTCAAAATTTGACTCAACAAACCAATATAGCCTGGATAGATACAAAATTGTAAAAGACCACCCAGCAGCTTGAAGGTCTTCAGAAATCCCTAAATGTTAAGATTGATGACAACATGCATATCTGTGAGCAGCTGCATAATGCACTGGCTATTAAAATCTATGATGACATGTCCACTTCCCTGTCACAAATTTCAAACCAACTTCAATCTAAATTAGAAACTACCCAAAATAATTTTGAGACAAGGCTGACCAAACTAGACCAATTAATAACACACACAGCTTTAGTTATCCAGAAAGAGGTTCAAGAATTTAAAGTGAGTTGCAACAGTATGTTCTTAAGCAACAGTTGGAACAGCGAGTCCAACAAGACCTCTAAGTAATAAGCAATCAAGTCCTACAAGACCTTTTGGTAATTAATAGGGAAGTACAGGAGATACAACGCAAGGTCACAACACAAGAGGACCATCCGAAAACAATTAACCAGTAGGGGTTAACCATATACCCCCCACCACGTTTGAACCTATAAATATTAAACATTTTGATGACTCAGGAGAGATACTCCCCATTACCTTCATAAACAACTTTCAAACATACAAACTGTTACTATCTTATGATGAGGTTGAGAGAATAAACTGCATTTATGAGTGTATGGAAAAGGTGCCGCCCATGTAGGCGGAACAACGACTACATTCATGCACAACTTTTGCGGAAATTTAAGGAAAAATTCTCGAGGCAGTATTGGTCCCACAACAAGCAGCTTGAAGCTAAGAGGAAAGTATGGTCCTGGCACCCATCACTGCGTGGACTACGGTTCAATGGTAGACAGCAGCCCCTACAACAATTTTTTGTTGTTGGAAAATCTATCCTATACTCATTATTTGCATGACCCTTTCCCAGAATGTGAGATAGTAGCCCATATTAATCGAAAAATGCCTGTAGAGGTCCAACAGCTTCTAGCTGCGCCAAATGGCACCACAATTAAAAAGGCTGATGAACTGTTCAGAAATCTAGATCTGCAAAGAAATGACTACTTCAATGATCAAGACAACCAACCATGAAGGAGGGATAACTGACCCCAAGGAGGAAATGACAGGGGATTAATGTAATGAGGGGGGGAAACGGATAAGGCTTGGGTAGAAGAAGGGGAGGAAGAGATACACATCAGTCAACTCGGAATGAAGAGGGTACCAACCATTCACAAGATGTACAAAGAGACATGCAATTTTTCCAACCTGAACTAACGGACGAGACCAGTACTGAGAAGTGATAAAACTAGATCTTGCCACTGATGAGGTCCGACCAGGGGATTTACATCCAAGGAACCATACACTTACAAACAAATCGCAAGCATGCCACAAACAATTAATCCTAGAGAAGACCTTCTGCAGGAGGCAGAGGACGATTCAGACGTCTTTGTGAGAGCACCGGTGATCCCATTCCATATCCATAATAGAACTAAAGACGTCCTATTAGATATGGGTGAGGAAATTTCAGGGGTTTCAGAAAAATCGTACATGGAGTTAACATCAACAAAGCATGTCCCACATTTCCCAGTTCCAAGGATGACAGCAACAACAGCCACAGGAGGGAAAACCGAATTCATTACACAACTAGCCCTATTAGATGGAACTGTCGCAGATACCAAATCAAAATAGAAGCATATGTGATCCCAGGCCTACACCCGTACTGTATAATCAGTATATAATGGATAAACTCAGTAGAAGCAATAATCAATCGTGAACCCGAACTTCCCACGTTTACAGTGAATGGATCATCAGGTTCAGTACAAATGAGGCTTGTATACAGAGCGAAAAGGAGTGGATGCATTAGGATTCTAAACCATGGAGGTGAACTAGAGAGAGGAATATGGTCTCAGAAAAGTGAGAAATTGGTAGAGAGATGTCTAGCTATTATGGGTAAACAGTATGCCAAGATCCTTCAAGGTGTCGATGGGCAATACAGAAAGGACTTACAGTAGATTGTTCAAGATTTTAAAGATGTTTTCTCTGGCAAGCCTGGTAGGGCAAGGGTCTATGAATGATCTTTCTCAGTTACCTCTGATGAACCGTTTTCTGTTAAACCCTACAGCATTCCTATAACAAAGAGGAAATTGGTAGGAGCAGAAACAGAGAGAATGTTGCAGGATGACATCACCGAACACTCTAGTAGTCCCTATAATAAACCATTAGTGGTAGTGACAAAGTCAGACTAGTCTGCCTGGCTGGTATTAGATGCATGGGCATGGAGTAAAGTCCTTGTCCCCGAATGTGACCACCCACCTGCCATCGATGAGATATGGTACTACATTCCTTCCATGGGAAGTAGATTTTGTCGTCTTTTGATTTAACCCAATTGTACAGGCAGATACCTGACGCCAAAGACTCCACTGCTTTTCTGTATCATGGAAGATCCTACCAATTCAAAGTCCTTCCGTTTGGCCTAAAAAATGCAGTGGCAAACTTTATTCAGGCACTTGACAGTAGACTGTTAAACAAGCTTCAAGTATATGTTGATGACATTTCGGTAGCCAGCTCTTCCATTGAAGAACACTGGGACACCTTGCATGAAGTCCTCACTGCATTAAAATGAGGAGGAATCACATTAAAATTAAGAATATATTCGTCACAAGTAAAATAGAATTCCTTGGCCATGCCATCACACCTTCTGGGATAACTGCTATGTGAGGACAAACTAAAGGCAATTATGGACTTCCCTGCACAAAAGACGAGACAACAACCATAAATCTTCATGGGTTGGTGCAATTATTACTGGAAATTCATGGAGAGACAAGCCCTCAATAGTCCGTATATGGAAATAATAAATAAAAAAAGTGACTAAGTGGAACTCGGATTCAAAAAGTCGGTTAGAATTTCAAGAAATAAAGGATTCCCTATTGCAACACACTGTTTTGCATGCACCATATTGGAACCTTGATTTCTGTATCACAACAGACATCTCCGGCTATGGGGTAGGAGCTCAAATTTTTCAGGAAGCAACAGTTGATGGAGTAATGCAGCAAGTAGGCTTTTGAAGAAATCCGAATGCAAGTATTGTAAAACTCAAAAAGAGGCATTGGCAATAGTGTGTACATTTGAGAAATTTAGGTATTTGCTGCTGGGTAGGAAAGTGATCGTTTACACCAACCACAAGGTACTTTCATTTTTAAGTAAGTGCTGAATGGTCCATGGACGACTAACCCACTAGGTGCTCCTGTTACAAGAGTTCCAATACTAAATATGGTACATTAGGGGGATCAAAATGTTGGGGCAGACACGCTATCTAGACTACCTCTAGATTTAGAAGAATATGAAGGGGAGACAGTAAGATATGGACTAAAACTTCTATAAATCCGAGGGGTTGAAGGAAAGCGTGAAGTTAGAGATTCCCTGAAACACATGCGGAGAGAGCAGCTTATAAGGTTATTAACAAACTTGGTGAGGAGGATTCTTCCAAATGGCCACCTTGTTACTGCCTAAAGGATGGAGTGCTGTTCAGGAAAAGACAGCCAGTGTAAGACCCAAGGCTGATACTGGGGTTGAAGTATAGCCTTAGTGCCTCAACTAAACTCTTGATGTTGACTCACAGTTCTATGGAAAACTTAAAATAATTTAACTTAAATGCTTTAGGTCGCCACAATATTTGTTAACCCACAAATAGAGAAAAGGTTTTATGCTATCTACTAAAGCACACAAGTTCACTGTTAGAAAATCCAAAGTTTTATTTCAGAATCACAAGTTCAAAATTGCATTTAACAGTTGAGCAGGCAAATCGAACACTCTTTACCAAAAGTTGCAGGTTGTGGAGAAAAATTTGAACCGACCGAACCCCTTTAGTGAATTTACAAGTTCTTAACAGTCATTAAAATTACTCCATAACCCGACACGATCCAACATGGTTGAACTAGCCATCATGGCGAGTTACAACCAGCGTGACGAAAGACAGACCGAAACAGACTCCAGACAGAAACAGACCACAGGCAGGAACAGACAAACCATAATGGCGGCGGGGTCGTTTTATAGAAACCACGAGAACCAGTGACATCAGCAACTGTATCACATCTTTTTGCTTCCGCGTTGCTAAAAGTATGTGTAATTTATTTGACGATCCAGACTATTAAAAATGTTTGAACTTTGTCAGTATCTGGACTTATCTACTAGAAGTCCAGCGGCAGTCTCGTGAGAAATTTAGAGTAATTAGTTTTAAAGTTTTAGCTGTTTAAAACTCCGCGTAGTGATACATTCTAATTTGGGGAAAATCCCTAAGTGTTCTGGAATTTTACGCCCTTGCACAACAATCCGTGACAATCTATTTTTCAAAAACTTAATTACCGGACAAATGCTAAAACTTTTTATGGAAACCCATATATGTATGAAATCTTCTTAATTAGGTCTATCTGCTGATGTAAATTTTAATTTAATATTTCTTTTAATAAAAAAGCTTATTTTTCTTTTAATTAAAACTACTAATTAAACTTGGCCGAATTACTTAATTTTATTGCCAAAATATCGGGGATAGTGCTGACTACAGCTGGTGATAAAAGTTCGGTTGTAGCTTTACGCGATTTAAAGATATTGCAAATCTTAGAATTTCCATTTTTCCGATCGCGTGTTTCAAAACATTAACAAACGGGAATATCTCTTAAACTAAACGTTTCCCGATGTGATAAATACACTTTAAAATGATTTTTATGATGAATTGTAACTGTGAGCACGATTACAGGAAAATTCCTTAAAGTTGAAAACTGCATTTCTCGAAATTTCTAAGTCCCGCCTAAGCAAAACTAGAATGTGCCAAAATTCTAAGGTGCTTACACCAGACAGGGAGAACTGGCAACTCTGGATACTGGAAGAACATGTAGAAAAGCTGTTAATTATACAACATCACAACAGCTATGGCCATTTAGGGGCAAACAAGTGCTATAAAATAACGAATAAAACCCTTTACTTCCCAAATATGAGTAAATGAATAAAGAAACTAGTTGCATCTTGTAAAATATGTCACAAGATGAAAGTAGATAATGTAAAAAGAATAGGTGAGATGAAAAGTATCATCCCAACAAAACGAGCCACTGGCATTAGATGTTTATGGGCCACTACCAAAATACAGAGGGAGGACGGGTCACACAAATATGTGTTGTTATGGATGTTTACTCAAAGTACAGTAGACTTTTTCCAGTCAAGCTGGTCACTGCAAAGACATTGTGCTCAAAAGTTGTTAATGAGTACATTGCACAGATGGGCACACCACATGGAATTCTTGCAGACAATGCACCTCAGTTTATAAGTACAGTTTGGATGAATAGCCTTGAACAACTAGGGATGAGATACTAAACACTGCATACTACCATCCACAGGCAAACCCAGTAGAGCATGTCATGAGGGAACTAGGGCACACATTCAGGATGCACTGCCATGAAAGCAATAATGGTGGGTCCTGGAAATACAGGACATAAAAGAAGTAATTAATACAATCCCCCATGGTGGCACATATAGAATCCACCACATAATCATGTTTCAGAAACATCCACCAAGAATTGTATATGAACTCCTAGAACTCGAATCCTTGTCAATAAACTTTAACAAAAGATTAAAATCTGTGCTAGAAACACTCCAGAAACATGCCTGGAAGAGACGGGAAAGGAACAAGTTATATGGCTAATGTACAGGATGGTGACAGGGTGCTTATACAAACACGTTACAAGTCTTCATCCTTGGATAAAGAGATTAAGAAGTTGCAACCGCTATATGAAGGTCCTTATAACATACACCCGAAATTAATTGGCAACTCCTATGTGGCAACTCACCCAAACACTGGGGATATAAATGGAACATAGGATGTAACTTTGATAAAACCCTTTAAATGACTTTTCACAACAGCACTATAAATTGTTTTTCCTATAAAAATGTACAAAACTGAGTGAAATGATGAGAGGGGCGTGTCATAAATATATTTTAAAAAAAGAAGAAAAAAAATGAGGGTGGCATTACATGTAAAATGTACAAATGATTTGTTTTTATGAACACTATGTTTTTTAATTATGTTTGTGGATTTTCCTTTTTAATGACCCAAATTGAAATAAGAAACTATCAACGTAAACTTTTGTTACAGCATACAAAGCCACAATATGAGTTCAAAACGCTGTGATAACTTCTGTTCCAATGTATATGTAAATTAAGTGATTAATTTTCAATGAAATTTTATTTGTTTCCAATTTTCAAATGCGTTTTCCTAATTCTGAATGTATTTTTTATTATATACCTTTTGTATGGAGATTTGGCAACCTCACAGGACTTGTGGGTTATAAGGAAAAAGAGCCAATATTTCTATGTTGTTTAGGGAAGGTATTGTATTTCCATGACATGGTAGAGGAGATGAGCCCTGTAGAAAATGTATTGTATTGTAACAGTTATGTATTTCAAAGATGTGACAATTGTATTACAACATTCTATCACCAACACAAGCCCATAGATATTTTTGAAATATCTAACAAGTTTATAAAAATGAGTAACTGGTATATGTTGAATGTATGTGAGGAATGAGAGTTGTAGGAAGGGGAATTTTGTTTTTAGAATTTCAACCTTATTTTTGTGGCATTGGCATTTCACAAAATAAGCTTTAAATTGAGAGGGGTTGTAACAGATCAAGATTGGTCCTTAGAAGGTTAAGGAAACTTGAAAGGAGGAGTTGGAGGACATATTGTGGAATAGTTCCAATGTGATAGAGAAAGCCAGTGATTGGCTAAGCCGAATCATGTGATTCCGAGGAGAGAGCAGATAGGCGGACTCAGGAGGTCAAGTCAGTCTGGCGTGTGTTGTTGAAGTGTCTGGTTGGGAAGTTGGATCGCCCTCAAAATGATCATCATCAAGGATAGAATGAAGTGAATCATAAAAGGCTATCACCTCTACGAATATAAAAGAGGATTGTGAACACCAAAAGTGAAAAATATGTAGGACCATATCAAGAATAGCGGCGAGAAGTACTCCCAGGCCATGTGCGTAAGTTGTGAGTTTGTGTGACCAATGCACATGTGTTCCAATTAGAACCTGTGATCTGAATTTGAAACGAAGTTAGATTCTAATCTTAAAAGGCTATGTTGGGGAAGACTTTCAGTACCATTAAAGTTGGAAGTATTATTAAACCTTGGGTTTGATTAATTACCATCCAACCATTTAGAAATTGTATTTTAGTGTTTAGAGACTTAGGACTCAAGAACAGGGTGCAATTCCCTGAGTTGCAACCACGAGGTGAATGCTTCAAATATCGGGAATCAACCAACAGGTAAGTTCCACACAGTCTTAGTTGGCGGGAGGGTCGATATGAAGGGCTAGGAACTTAAATGAACTAAGGAGACCCCTTGCCGGTTCCATCATAATATCTTCTGATTCCTTTTCAAAGAGGTGGTATGTGTTTATTAGAGCTAGTTTGTTAAGGTTTCCAACTTCGAATTTTGCTTAAAAGTTTTTAAAATTATTTTCTATAAACCAAAGTCCATTGTTTGCTTTTGCTACAATTTTAATAATTTTTGAGCTTATACTCATTCAAGTATGTATGAGTTTCCATATTGTAATATTTGTTTCAAAATGTAATGTGAATGGCAATCACAATAGAATCAAATGAAGGATGGCAATCAAACTTTCAGATGTTTGGTTAGACCTATGTTTTCATTTTAGGAATACCTGGTGGATGATTGATAACTTTCTGGTCTTACATTTGGGAGGACATGGGTTTAGATCCCCATGCAGCCATCTAGATTTGGGTTTCCCATTGTTTCCCCTAATCACTTCAGATGAATGCTGAGAAGGTTCTTCAAAAGGCGATAGCCGAATTTCTTCCAATCGCTTGCCCCAGTCCTTTCACGCCTCTAATGACCTCAACATTGAAGAGGCATAAAGCCACTTGCATCTTTCTGTTCTCACCTCTTCCTACATTTGTAGGGGGAGACAAGGCAGAAACTGATAAGACAACAGACATTAGGCTGAGATGTTCGCCTTTCCTTTTCCTGATAAAACTGTCGAATGACAGCACCACAGTGATGCCAATTTGATAAGTGTTTTACAGTGAATAATCACTCTGTAATGACTGTATAAAGATTTATACTAAATTAGAAAACAATATCATCTTTCATTCATTGACAATTGCTTACATATAAATTTATTGCAGCAGGTTGGGTCAGAAAAAGGAGTGTCACAAATCACATCCCAGTGTCTGTTGTCAGGTACCATCCATCACATTGCTCATCAGTTATTAATTAAATAAATTTAATTCCTATGAAGCCCTTGCTCCGATGGCAGTTTGTCACAAATCACATCCCAATGTCTGTTGTCAGGTACCATCCCTCACATTGCTCATCAGCTATTAATTAAATAAATTTAATTCCTATGAAGCCCTTGCTCTGATGGCAGTTTCACTACACATCCATTTACCTTTTTCCTTTTTCCACCTACTTTTATTTCTACTAAATTCTAGTTAAAATTCATTTAACATTTTTGTTAATTAGTCATCATTCATTCATAATTTATTGCACTCCTTGGCTATCTTACCTACAAAAGAAAATCTCCAGGGCCCTTATGCCTGAAATTGAGTCCCAATTTGTGGTCATGGTCATCTTCTCCCTTCCCTATACCCCTACTAATATTACCACCAAAATCTTTTCATGCCTCATCTCCAGGATACGCCTTGTACATTTCCATGATTATCTTCACCCTCTTCCTGTCTTCCAATGAATTCCATTTCAGCTCCTTCATCATTCTATTACTAATTGTGTTCTCTGGTAATTTCCAGAGAAAAATATAGCAGTCCTTTTTTGTACCCCCTCCAGATCCCGTATATGATACCCAAAATGTCAATCGCATACTACACTACCATATTCAGGCAATGGTCTGACCAAAATTCTTTAACCCAAATTACTTACTTGTCTTGCACATCTCTTCATCACTCTCTCCAACAAGTAAAGTATTTTGAAACTTTTTCCTACTACTTGTCCAATGTGCCCTACTCAATTGAATTTGCTATCAAATTTTATGCCAAAGAATTTACATTTCAAGTCTCCAACAAGTCACCTGCATTTCTCTTTCATTTTTTATCTGTGTACCTAGTAAGCTGACTCTTCATTGCAGTAATCTTCAACCCAAATTGACCTACCCAGCTACATATCTAGACCAAACCACCCTGAAACTATTTACAGATGTCTACAATTTTCACCCTATTACAAGCATAGATAGCATTATGTCATCATCTATCAACCTAACTTCTGATAGTAACACAACCATTCATTTAAATAAGGAATAATAATGGTCCCTACAAACTACCCTGTGAGACTCCCATTTTCACTTGATACTGCATTTCCTATCCTATCATTTTGATTTCTACCTTTTAAGAATTATTCTACCCATAAAACACTTTTTCTTTCACTCTAATAACTTTTACCTTATGTAGAACCATTTTAGGGCTTATTCTGTCAAAAGCCTTTGAAAGATCTAGTGGTAGCTACCAATTTTACCTCACTTGTCCATTTCATCCAAAATATCTTGCTTAAAGCCTACTAACTGAAATTTGTATGAACATCCTTTCCTAAAGCCATGTTGCTGAACTGAAAACCACTTACGTTCATCAAAGTTTTTTCTAACCAATCACTCCATTAATTTACCTACCATTGATCTCAAACTGATTGGCCTGTAATTTCCAACTCTGTTTAACACTCCACTTTTATTTAGCTGTGTTACAATCATACTTTTCCAGTCCTCTGGCAATTCAGATACAGTGTTACATCCTTCAAACATTAAGACATCTATATACAGCCCTTCTAAGATGAAAAATTTACTAAACTGTTCCGCCTTAACTCCAACCATGTGCTGTTGCCTTTGGATAAGCAGTTTGTGCTTTACTGAAACTTGGCTGCCACCTAAATTGATCTAATCCCGTATGTTAATTTCACTACACGATAGACTCAAAGTTCAACATGCCTGTCAGGCATACACTCACGCCTTGCTTCATGCCCGTGGTTGTGCTACCTAGTAGCGTGGTCATGCTCTAAGTGATTTCCAAAGATTGGCCCGGAGAAGAGCATAGGGCTGCTATTTATAGAAAGCTCAAGAGAATGCTTTGTTTTCCCGTTTCCCATGAAAGCTGTCCCTTGTTCTGATCAAACATAGTCCTTCATGCTTGTGGATTTCGTAATCAGATTTCCTCAACGTGAATAAATAAATTCCTATCTGCCTGAAATTTTTACAGTAGCTAGGGTTACTTATGAGTGTTAAAATCAATCCTTATATATAAAAAAAATTTGTAACTATAATGGTTTGGCCATAAAAAATTATTTTCAGAAATTCCAAAGAAGGTTTATATCTTTCTTAGTTTTAAAAGCTACGAAGCTGAAATTACTTTTAGTCTGCTTCTAATTTATTGCTCTTTTATTTGGTACTAAGGTCACCTTGTTTACTATTTTCTAACAGGTTGAACCGAAATTGATATCTTTTAAACTATTTAAGTGACAAACCTGAAATATACTTTAAACGATTCTATGTGTTTTTATCTGTAAGGTGTGAAGTTTTGGAGTTGCTATCTGATTCCCTCGATTTATTATGAATTTCTAAAGTAGACGCTGTCTCAGGACGATACAACAGGAACTTGTTCCAACATTTTCTCAAAAGTGTAAAAATCTATACTTTGTCCTATCCTGATCAAAATACTAAATGTATCTTAATGAATCTTACTGAAAACTATTTATCTCAAATTATACTTTCTTTTGAATATAGTTTTCTCAACTCAATTTACTTATATTTTCTAAACTGGTTATTTTGATCATTCTCCATGAGTTGAAAGTTTTCTTCAGATTGCTCAGAAATCAGTCTTTAAACTTTAGTGAACCTTTCTAAACTTTAATTTACTGTGTAAGCCAAAATTATGCTCCTTTCCTACTATACAATAAATCTTTAAAATTACGACTTCTAGATTTTTTGTTTGTTTAATGTGTAATTGCTTTTTAATTTTTTGCTGGTTCCAGATTTCGAAGTCTCATATCTCCTAATGGAAACTTTCTACCTATAATATTACTAACTTCATTCTACTAGTTACAGTCCTAATCAGATGACGTTGCTGAAACAATAATAAATTGGGTTAGAACTGGAAAGTGGGAGGTAAATGCTAAAAATATACAGCCAGAAATAAGGGTGTTATTGGTGAACTGTAGAAGTATAATGAACAAAGTAATCGAATTTGCAAACTTAATTGAAATACACGAGCCACAAGTAATAATAGGGGCAGAGAGTTGGTTAAAAGAAGAAGGAATAGACAGTGATGTTTTTGCCTAAAGTTACACAGTGTATCACAGAGATAGGGGAGCAATAGGTGGACGAGTTTTCATACTAGTTAACAAAACCTACCACAGTTCACTGGTGTTCATAGATCATGACCATGAATTACTTGGGGTAGATTTCTGGGGCAATAAAAAAGAAAAAATCAGGGTGTTGGCTGCTTACCACAGTAGAAGAATGGCAGATGAAGATGAGGCTCTTGCGGGGAAATTAAATTCATACTCAGATTTCAGAGGTGAGAATAGAATGGTCATTATTGGTGGAGATTTAAATTTACCAGGTGTAAATTGGGTAGGAAATAAGATTAATAACAAAAGAGAACAGAGATTTGCAAATACTCTAAGAGGAAAGGAGGATTTACACAAGTGGTAGAGCAGAACACCAGTGGACAAAATATTTTGGATATATTCATAATAAAGACTGATGATAACCTTGTAGGGTGTCAAGTAACCGAAGGAATAAGTGATCATGAAGCAGTTCTGATGGATATTAGAGGTTTCAGTGAACCAGCAGCCAAAATTGAAGAAGGAAATAGGTACAATTATAAAAAGGCACAGATTTCGAATTTGAAATGATATTTCAGAGAATGTTTCAGCACATGGAAGGAGGGCACAAGTATAGTAAAGTGAAGGTGGGAAGAGTTCAAGGAGATAATAAGAAAGGGGTAAGAAAAATTTATTCCAAAGCAGAAAATAAAAAGAAGTAAAGAACCAGGGACTATACCAGGGAGGTGAGGCTGTCAAAGAGGTTGGTAAGAAGAGAACATAACAGAGTTAAGAGACAGCAGGGCAATCGGTAATATTTAAAACAACTAAACAAGGACCTAATAATAGCTAAGAAGGTGGCTAAAGATGGTTTTATGAATGGTATTGTCAATACAGGGGCACCAGTGACTGATTCACCTAGAAATTTCTGTAACTATGTTAGAAAACTGAGAGGAAGGGAGGGTGTTGAGACACTTTTAGATAAGAATGGACAAGAAGTTATGGAGGATTTGAAAAAGGCAGAGATTTTAAGTAACTGATTTAGTGAGAGCATTAGGGACAATGATTCAGAAACAGGTGGTTCTGAATCGGATAACAAGCTTAAAAAAAAAAAAAAAAAAAAAAAAAAAAAAAATACAATTAGAAATGAGCATACCATAAAATTTGAAATTCATCCTGAGGATATCATGAAGGAACTAAGAAAGCTGAAAAAGCATAAAGGGGCTGGTGTAGATAATATTACTACATATGTCTTAAAAATAGCAGGATGTGACATTGTACCTTATTTTGAAATATTATTTAAATTGAGTCTTGATAATTGCTGCTTACCAGAGGATTGGAAAAGTGCAATAGTAGTGCCGCTACATAAAGGACGGGTGAGAAAATTATAGGCGAATTAGCTTGACGTCAGTGGTAGGTAAATTAATGGAGAGATTGATATGCAACCACATCAGAAATATATGTGAAGAGCATAAGTAGTTTGCAAGTAGGGGACATAGCTTTAGGCAAAGATATTCATGTGAATCTCTGTTGGTGGGATATATGCAAGATATTTCAGATTAAATGGACAAGGGAGGTCAAATTGATAGTGTAGCACTAGATCTTTCAAAGGCTTTTGACAGAATGAACCATAAAATGGTAGTAAATAAGGTAAAATCTATTGGAGTGGATCAGAAAGTGATTTGCTGGATAGAAGAATTTTTGAAAAGTAGAAAACAGAAAGTTAGGGTAGGCAACGCAGTATCAAAAGAAGTGGAAGTTAAAGTGGGAGTGCCACAGGGTAGCTTATTGGGACCATTGCTATTATTCTATTGAATAATTGTGTTGATTGTTTACTATCAGAAATTAGATTGTTTGCAGTTAACATATTGCTATATAAAAGGATAAAGATGGTTGAGGATTGGAAACAGTTGCAGGCTGATCTGGACAGGATATCTACAGTAGTTGGGTTGGTAACCATGGGATGAAGATAAATGCAAAAAAGAGTCAGCTTATTAGATACACAAATAAAAAACTAAAGGTTTATTAAGATTATAAGTTGGGGCTTATTGAAGACTTGAAATGTTAATATCTTGGCATTACATTTGATAACAAGCTTAACTGGGCAGATCACATTGGACAGGTAGCAGGAAATGGTTTCAAAATCCTGCATGTGTCAGAGAGGGTGATGAGGGGATTGTAGGAGAAATGTAAAGGAATTGGGTTACAAAACTTTGGTCAGACCATTGCTTGAATATGGTAGTGTAGTATGGGACCCACGATTTGAGTATCAAATACAGGAGTTGGAGAAGGTGCAAAGAAGGGCTGCTCGATTTATTTCTGGAAATTATCGCAGAATGCAATCAGTAACAGATATGATAAAAGAGCTGGAATGGGACTCATTGGAAGACAGAAGAAGGGTGTACAAGGCATATATTGGTGATGAGGCATGGAAAGATATTGGTGTAAGAACTGAAAGTAATGCATGGAAGAGAAAAGATGACCATGACCACAAGCTGGCACTTGATTTCAGGCACAAGGGTGTAGGAAGATTCTCATTTTTAGGTAAGGGTGTCAGGGATTGGAATAAGTTACCAAGAGAAATGATGAATAATTTGCCAAAAATGTTGAAAGAATTTAAAGTTTAAATTTGTAAAGTGTAAATGTAGGTGGATGCAGAAAAGGGGGAAGTGGGTGTTTAGGTAGATTGCCACCGGAGCATGTGCTCCATTGCAATTTAATTTTATTTAAAAGCTCAGAAAATGAAGGTAATGTTAACTTAGGGTTATGAAGTTGTTGGCTAACTTAAGCAACTGTGGATTTTAAATTTTGATAATAGAATTTAAAGTAAATACTGTGTAAACATAATGTGAATAACATCAATTTATTTATGAATAATTAATTAGTACTATTATTATTTATTACTAGCAAGTAGTTATTTTAATGAATATTTTGCTGTTATCAGAGTATATCATCCCTCATCTCGTGGTCAATGACATTACACGCAGTAGTAGTTTATGTCATGTGTTAACATATGGAATACTTTCATATCCCATTTATGTTTAGAAATTTTTGTTTTTCTCGTTGACAGTTTGTGTACGATCTGTTATAACATATTCTACAAGCATGCCATTTAACATTTTTATTATGTTGCACAGATGGCGAACAGCACTTATCTTGTTAGATACAATAGGGTGTTTATACTGACACTAAAAAAGGGAAAAGGTACCTCTTTAATAACATGTCATTCTTTGCATCAGAAAAGAGCAACAATTCAGCTAAACGGTGGAGTCACCAGAAAGCTTCTCCAACCATGCTATCTCTGCATCTGCCCATAGCTATGTTGTTGTAGGTGCAGGACATCATGCATTGTGCATGGTTGATCATACTCCATCCACTGGGCTCATATCTGAGTATCTAGTTGGCAAAATTGGGTGATGGAAATATTCAGATTTCCCCTCAAATCAATCATGTAAAATTTGTTCCCGGTAACACAGTGAATTATCACACCAAATTCACATAGTTATCGCAGTTCCTGAAACCCATAGAGAACTATAAATGGTCAACACACATCTGAGAATAGCAGTTCCTGCCATTTCTACTTGGTGTTGAACCCAATATAAGCCCAGACAAATATATTACATACAATAGTAAAACCACCAATAATTTGCACAGTTACGTAGTTGAACTTGGGCCAGTTCTGAATCCGACTGTCAGAGCGTACTAACTGGGAAGATGATTCATAAGACCATGCTGTCTTGTTTCAATCATGTACTCGTAAGCCCAGGTGAGCCACTGAAACCTATTCTGTGGCATGTTATGATAAAGCAACAGAGTAGCTGTACTAAAAGCATACACTTCTTCAAAACATCCCTCAATTACTGACAGTGCACACATTTTACCTATTCGATATGGATTGATTAGTCAGCAGACATGGCTAGTCACTGTGCCTTCCCGTTAGGAGGGTGATATCTTCCTTGACACAACTCTCCTCGGCATTGTGGAGTGTGGAGTACTAAATCACTTCCAAAATGCTATGCCCCATGCATGGTGATCAAACTACATTAATTCTCACCAGATAGCCTTTGTCAGGTTGGTAAACTTTTCACTTTTCACTCACTATGCCAACTAACAGCACTAAAAACCATCTACCAATACATTCAATGTGATGCGTGCACCACCTGTAAATTTGTATCCTGTTATCTAGTGACCACAGTAAGTATAAAAGATATATACATTTGTGTTCTTAAGAGAGAATAAGCTATAAATATATAACAATAAGTTTGCATGCAGTTTGTGATGATTTATGAGCAATTCTTATTATGGAAAGTCAGCAGTGTGATTATTTGGCTATTTGAACATCTAGTTCAGGTATGGTTATAGCACAGAGCAATGATACAAAGCTAATATTTCATTTAATCGGATTTTCTGCGTCAGTAAAGAAGTTCCAACAGTTTCTTCATGTCACTACATAAGCGTTTCGATGGGAATGGGGATGCAAAAATGGGCTGATTCGAAATGAAAAGTACATGTAGGTCCGCAACGTCATGCAAGGCAACCATATTTATCCTTTTATATAGCATTATGTTAACTGCAAACAATCTAATTTCTGATAGTAAACAATCAACACAATTATTCATTAGAATAATAGCAATGGTCCCAATAAGCTACCCTGTGGCACTCCCATTTTAACTTTCACTTCTTTTGATACTGCATTGCCTACCCTAACTTTCTGTTTTCTACCTTTCAAAAATTCTTCTATCCAGCAAATCACTTTCTGATCCACTCCAATAGATTTTACCTTATTTACTACCATCTTATGGTTCACTCTGTCAAAAGCCTTTATTTTTTTTATTTTTTTTGTTTTTCGTAAACAAAAAAGTAGTTTGATAAATTGGTGTATGGGAGTGCCAACTGGATGGAGAAGCGTGGAGTAAACAATTTTACAAGTCGAAATTTAAAGGCGTATTCTTTTTATCTCACCAATAGTACGTGGACTGTAAATAGACAAGTGAAAGTTCACTGACTGTGTGTACCGGCGTCTAGATGCGAGGCGGGGCGATCACTGGTGCTGGCGACGTCGCTGTCCGGCTCGGAGGTGAGGCTGAGTGCAGATTCGAGGCGGGACGACAGCCCCGACAGAAGGTCGTTACTGCCCTCCAGCACAGACAGCAGTCGCGAGCGTAGAGTCTGCCGTATCTCTGCACCGCCCTCCTTAGCTCCCAGCATGTCCACCATCTCCTGCACACACCATTAGCAAAACCCCGATCACCGAAATACCGCAACGTATTGGCTGACAAACAAAGAACACCCTTGCGCTATTTGTGGCATTTCAAGGTACTGACGCAGAGGGGTTAATCTGCTGTTTCAAGTGAGCTTCTTTCTCTGAGGCGACTTGTATCAAACTTAACTTCAGGAATTTGGCCATTGTAGCCGCACAGCCAGCTGCAGTTTTTTTTTGATTATTCTAGTGTTTAGTAATCATTAACAGTATTCTTTTTCTTCACACGACGGGCGACACAGGGCGGACACAAAACTTAAATACAAGTACCCATGCTCGGACTCAGTCCTTCACCCTTGCAACGCAAGGCCAGCGCGATAGCTTCTTTATCAACTTATCGAAAAATATGGTGGAGTGGAAAGCCGGTGGAACAATGTTTTTCTACATGATTAATTGACTTTCGGGTTATGCCGCGTTATTTATTTCATTACCTAAGCTTTCGGCTGGTATCCTCCAGCCTTCGTCAGAGATACTGTTTATGTTGACATAGCAACGAGCGCCAAGCATCGCAGAGTAAAAGGCCGCTATCTTCGTTGATGTTGTTGGTATTTTTTAAAATTTCTGCTGCCTCTTTCACCCGTCGGGGCCACCACTGGTCTTCTCTCCACAGTAGCCTCGTTTCTTGAAATTTTACTTCATGCCCGGTATTAATAGCATGGCGGACTACGGCGGATTTGTCGCTGTTGTTATATTTGTAGTGGTGGATATGTTCTTTAAGTCTCTCCACCACAGTGCGACCTGTCTCGCCGATATAAACACTGCCACAGCTGCAGGGGATTTCGTAAACACCCATAAGCTGGTGTGGGTGTAATTTGTCTTTTACCTTTGTCAGTGACTGACCAAGTTTGTAGTTAGTTTTTCTACTCGGTAATCTCTGATTTTCGAACGTAACGACGTCAGGAAGGGCTGTCAGAGAATCACGTTTGTTGTTTTGGACGACTTGCATCTAACTGTCTCCGCAAACTGGAACTGTTACAGTATTCTGAACCGATTGAATCAACCAATTTTCTAGAATGTAATATTGGGGTCAGTCTGGGAGAGGGTGATTTGGACTTAAAATTTGACAGAAACACTTTCTGCGTTTGACGTCTTTTCAAAACTAGTTAAACTACATATAATCGTACTCACACTTTGTGTTGTACGATGTTATTTTTCTTTAATATGTATGGGAGTGCCACTATGCCACTCTAAACGGGCAGATTTGTCTATACACCCATGTATCTTAATTGTATTCCATTCGAAGTGTTGTATCCTGTATAGCATACTGTTGGCAATGTCCTCTCATAAATCGTCCAGTCCGGGATCTTGCCGGGTAAACTGTACAACATATTTTGGCATTTGTATACCGGTTAAAGTAGCCGGAATATCATTTATGATGCACATATCGTGTATTTGTGCACCATTCAAATTTAGTAAATGTGCCGCTACATTTGATCGAGATGGGCTCTTCCGCAAGACAAATATGGAATGTGCATTGTAAACGTTACGCCCACTTTTTACGCCACATGAGAATCTGATTCATATCATTATAACTAAAACAACTAGAAATAACTGACACTATGAGTACAAGCTTCTAGTACTACATTCTAAATTTCTTCTTATTATAATACTTTAATATAGCACTTGCTATATGATATACAAATTAAACCTTTTTCAAGACATTTTTTGCTGCCACACTGTTATATTATGTGTATACAGGCCGTGTACATGTGTGAAAAAGCTGTCAAAATCTTATATCTCACAAGGAGAGGTCACGACCTCCGGAGAAGTGATTTCAATCAGCTTTAAGGTAATGACACCGTATCACATTAGGACTTGCGGGAATCAGAAGATAATAAAAACAATTAATTTTTATAACTTTATAAAGGAGTCAGCAAGCTAATAGTTTTAGAGAAATACTAGAACAGATAATTTTCAGCCGGGATTTATATTTCAATAATGTTTAGTCTCTTGCAACTTGTTCATTAGCTTCGTGGTAATAAGTAGAGTATGGCCGTTCAAAGTTCTCTAGTTCGTATCTGTCCATACTCCATATTAAACGTTTTCTGAATAAAATATATTTCTTCATAAGAACACATTCTGGAAAATCTACATTAAGATAAAAGTATTTGTGAAAGAAACCTTGTGAATACTCTAAAGTTGATGGAGATTTATTGCATACGAATAACAAATCTTTGTACAGATATTAAAATTTAAATGAAAGCAATAACATTTGTGTCCTTCTCGTTATCTTTCATTCACTCTCTAACTTCGCGTTTAGAACTTTAAGATAAAATTAAGAATAAATTTCTAAATGTATTTTGGAATATTTCATGAGAATGTAAACCTATTAATTATTATGAGACATTATAGATACATATTTTTGGAAAGCAAGGTAAGAGACAGATACAAAGTAGCAGCCATTTGCGGACTCAGTTAGGTGATGTTCTTACATCACTAGTCAAACTGTTTGACACCTACAACCGGGTAGTAGATCAAGATCTTGTCCTTTGGATGAGAGGGGAAGGCTAATGTCTATGCCCATGAGGTAGAGGAGGTATACCTGCCTTCGTAGTGTGGGCACATTTTGGAGTACGAGGTGATACTAGTAGTCTATTCATCACCACGACACACACGCTGTTTTTTTTAATCTGCCAAGTTGATGGTAGGGCCCCCCTGGCTAATTATTGGGGCCCCATGGCTGAGTATGGGGGCCCCGGAGCTGAGCTTGGAGGCCCCCTAAGCAGCAGCGTATCTAGGTTTTCACAAGGCCCTCAGAGTTTTTTTTTTTTTTTAAATCGCCCATTTGCCCTGAAGACCCATGGTGGACCCCCTGGGCTGCGCTCAGGGGCTCCCTGAGCGTGGAGGCTCCGGTACACTGCACCGCCTAGCCCTATGGTAGCTATGCCCCTGGTTTGGACAATCATATGCAAGCAATGGTAGAGATCCACTGATTCACGTATCATTCAACATTGCACTGTAATAAGCGACTTTCTACCAAAGTTCGTCAGAAACCTATTACCAGTGCTGGTTTTAGGGTGGGGCATCCTGTATTATCCTTTCTTTGCTTTATATTTAATCGTTGGTTCACAAGAAAATTTTTAAAAAATTTGAAACACTTATATTTTATCAATAACTTACCAACGAATTGTTTATTTATTACTTGCGTGGTAGATTAAGTTAGTACCTACGATTAGTGCGCCCATTTAGTAGGCGGGAAAGTCCCTGTAAAGTGATTGAGTTTAGAATAACGGGTAACACTTACGGAGCGATTGAGCCGTTTTATTTGCGGGGAAGTCCCAATAAATATTTTTCTGAAGTGAGTAAGTCGTCATTAACGAATGAATGAAATGAGAAAAGTTCATTTCATTGGACTTCTATTTAAATATTGATTGGCACGGTTCAGTAGGTAGTAACGTAGTGAGTGGTGATAAATATTGTAATTAACTTAGACGAAATTGTAAGACTTTGGACGAAGCTTGTAAGGATACACAGTCTCTTAGGTTTAGTAATTAATGTTTATTTTTTATGTTATTTCTGTGGTAATTGGTTATTGACAGTGGTATTTTCAATTCACTATTTTGTATCTGATTAATGTTAAGCTATATGTGTATGTTGTTAAAAGTTCTTTATATCGTGTTATTATTATTTCTTAAGTATTATGTCAAAGAAATCCAATTACCAGACGAACAAGGTACATGAAAATCTCTGGACGATAAACAGTACAGGAAGATGATCTTTGGAAGAAGAGATGAAAGGGTATGCACGGCAGACGTAAGCATGGAGGAAGGAAATATATGGAGGAGAAGTGACGTTAAATAGGTGAAGCAGGCTCGCGCATGCGCAGTGGCGGCAGTGGCGATATTGCGCTTCCAAACAATTGCGATGTTCCCAGTATGTCCCGAAAACTAAGCAAGATATCGAAAAATTTTATTCTTTATTTTCGATTTGTCTCGTCGTGTTACATAAGAATCGATCATTAAATTTGACTTTTGCGAAATTTTTCTTCTCCATTTCAACTCAAAACACCTCACTTTTGATACAGTATATCTCTAGAACTAGGTGAGATATCGAAAATTTTTATTTTTTATTTTTCATTTGTCTCGTCTTTTTAAATAAGAATACATCATCAAATTTGACTTTGACCAATTTTTTCTTCTGAATTTCAACCAAAACCATTTCACATTTGGGACAGAATATCTCGAAAACTAAGCAGGATATCAAAAAATTTTATTCTTCATTTTTTATTTTTCATATTGAGTTACATAATAATCCATCACCAGATTGCGGCGTCACCTTTATCCTAGAGTCCCCTTGAGGTTTTTGTACATATTCCCCGTGTCTGTATGGAAGCGGCCATGCCCCCCCCCCCCCACTCCTCCTCCGCCCTGCTTCACTTCAATGCGTGGTGAAGGTCTCTTGCGTCGTCTCCATATATTTCCTTCCTCCATGGACGTACGTTTCATGGAGGAAGGACTATATGGAGACGAGATAACGCTAAATCCGTGAAACCTCGTGAAAAACTGCGCTTGCGCGGCGGACATCGTAGGAGTACCAAAACATTGGGATTTTTGCACTGTGTCAGCTGCTGAGAATATTTCATTTTCTAATATTCTGAAGTTTTCTATAATGCCAAGTTGTGATGCTTATGGTTGCACAAACAGACGAGATAGGAAAAAACCTGGAATAGCGTTTCATAAGTATGTCACATTGTAATTATCGTTCTTGAACTATCTGACAGGCAACTGCAACATTAGTGCCATTCGCTATAAATTTATTCATTGCTCTCAATCGGATCATATCATTCTCAAATTTTTGTTGGTGTAGTGTAGACAAGTAGCATATGTTACTGTTTTGCACCTGTAAAGCTAGCCTCATTGTAGACAAATGTTGGAAATTTAATTTAAGCGGGTCATGTTTACATCGCGACACAGTGAATATGGTATTCTGCATGCATTACTCACGTTTAAGTTTACACTGAAAGTGCACGATGAAATTAATTGTGATAATTTGTGCTGTTCGAACTACTAAATGTGATGAAATAAACTTTGTTGTCGGAAATGTAGTTCGCGATGCATTTCTTGTGTTTAGATGTGTCTACATAGTTTGGTTTTGTAGCAGCAATATTAATGGAAATGTTGGCAGGTTGAAATGCGGTGTATACCAGAAGAGAACAAACAATTTATTTATTATTAGCTGTTAGCTTCTGATTTATGAATGCACTGATTTTTCTAGCAAAATTATATAGGCCACTAACAGTACAATATCTTCTAAGTAAGCTCAGAAACTATGAGGTTTTATGAAGTATTAATTTTTTTTAAAGTTCTAAACATTGACTTTTGCTGTCTTTAAAATTTCAGATATGACTTGTTTCTGTTTGTAAATATATCTACAAGTATATTTCTAGATTTTGAAATCTTTCTTGTCAATTACTGAAATAGAATGTGAAAATATAACCTATTTGAACATCAATTGAAATTTAAGGACGGTAGAAACAAACAGTGTGTTATTCAAGTTAAAAAGAATTACCTGCTCATTAAGTTACGTCCGAATTCATCATCAAATATGGATATGGCGATAGTTTTTTTCTGGTCCAGGCCGCATTTCAACCTAATTACGTCAATTTTAAGGTACAATATCTCGAGAACTAAGCGAGATATCAAAAAAAATTTATTATTTACTTTCAGTTTCTCTCATCGAGTTACATAAGAATTCGTCATCAAATTGCGACGCCACGGTTATCGTTGAATCTCCTCATAACCTAACAACCTCACTTTCGAGACAGTATATCTCGCGAACTAAGCGAGATATCGAAAATTTTTATTATTTATTTTCGATTTGTATCGTCGTGTTACATAAGAATCTATCACCAAATTTGACTTTAGGGAAACGTTTATTCTGAATTTCAACGGGAAACTCCACTCTTTTTAGACAGTATATCTCGAGAACTAAGCACGATATCAAAAAATTTTATTCTTCATTTTTGATGTGTCTCGTAGAGTTACATAATAATCCATCATCAAATTGCGGTGCCCGGGTTGTCTTATGATTCCCTTGAGGCTTTTGTGCCATTTCCCGTGTTTCTCCTGTCAAGCAATATAGCGGCCTCCCCGCCCCACTTCTCTCCACCCTGTTTCACTCCAGTATGTGGCGAAGGTCCCTTGCGTCGTCTCCATATATTTCTTCCTCCATGGTACGTTTATTAAACTGTGAATTATATCTGTGCGTGAAGAAGCATTAAAATTAAAGGAATTTATAAAAAAAAAAAATAAGTGGAGTTTTTATTTGTTTATTTTTTTTATGAAGAATAATGAAGAAATGTTAATCTTTAATCCTTACAGGAAAGGTTAGAAAAAACAAAAATATTATAAACTAAACAGTTAAAAAAGGAGATTATGTTTTACTATTATTACTTAACAAAAATTATGTATTGAGTAAAGCGAGTGTCGAGACCATGATATTATTTTTAATTTTTGGTAAGTCTGAACAATATTTTTATCTTTCAGTTACATACTCAATGTTTTTTTTTAGTTACATTTCCTCACAAATATTTTTTATTTGTTATAGATGTAATATAACATTGTGATCGTGAAATAGAGCAGTGTCCACACTTCATGAACTATGGCAGAAAATAAAGAAATAATTAAAAAAAGTTATCTCGTTCAGAAAATAGTAAAAGAAAATCTGAAAAAGACAACGTTTTTGAACAAACTAAAAAAAAATATGACTATTAACAAATACTTGAAAGGAATTTCCAAGGCGAGTACTTCAGATATCACGCAGCGTGGTGGGTGAACGGATAACGTTCTGGCCTCGCATTCGGGAGGACGCGGGTTCGAATCCCCGTCCGGGCATCCAGATTTGGGTTTTCCATGGTTTCACAAAATCACTCCAGGCGAATGCCGGAATGCTTCCTTCAAAAAGACCATGGCCTAATTCCAGCTCGTTCCTTGTCCCCAGTCCCATGATCCCATCCCGCCTCTAATGACCTTAGCCGTCGATGAGGCGTAAAAAAAAAAAATAATAAAATAAAAATACACACACACTTTTTTAATGTTCTTTTGGACAGCGTGAATGCAAATTCTTCTGTCACTTGGAATTCCTTGTTTATCATTAAAAAAAAATCAAAATAAAGAAGAACAAATGCGACATTGTTCTGTACTGCAAAAAAAGTTAACGGTCAATTTTAAATCTGATATTGATTGAGATTTGTTGGGCAATGAAATTTTAGGTATGCAACACTATCTGGAAGACAGTCAGGCAACACCTATCGAAACATTAATCTTTATCAAAAAGAACAATCTTCAAGAATTGTATCCCAACACCTGGGTATCGCTGCGTATTCTGTTAACAATACCAATGACTGTTGCAAGTGGCGAAAGTAGTTTTTCTAAACTGATACTGATAAAAACGTACTTACGGTCTACAATGCCTTCAACAATAATAACTAGTTTGGTCTCGCTGTCTATCGAAAATCAAGTTGCAGAAAACTTAGATTTTGAAAGTCTTGTCAGAGGGTTTGCTGAAAAAAAACCTAAAAAAATAATGTTTAAGTCGTTTTAACTGACAGACGATATAGGTGCATTGTTTAGAGAATCAATTGGTAAATATGTTGCTATTAATAATAATAAATACATGTTTTTTGTATTCTATTAATTCAATAATAATATGATGCAAAATCCAAAATAATTTTTTTTAATTATAATAAAAAATTAAAGGTCGTCAAATGCATGACTCGCCCGGTGCGCCTAGGTGGTTATGGCCGGCTCTGCCTATTACAGCCCAGTAACACCAAAATATGCTTCACCAAAGTCCATAACTTTCCCTGAGCTTAATCATTTATGAATTGCTAAGATTTTAATTGTGTAATTATTAAGTTTGATTATATTTGACGTAGTGTTGTGAATTTCAATTTTATGTACAATAATAAAGTTAATTGATTGATTTACTAAACGGAGATAAATAAGTTTATATATCACTGTGAATTTTTGGTTTTCAATTCAAGAATGATAGTATTGGGAAGTCTCTTCTTATTAGGATGAAATATTAAAATATAAATTCATGTGAATAGAGATTAATTCCACTGGCAGGCAAGTTAATGTAATAATTAAATCCATAAGCAATCACAATTTATGCCGGGAAGATTAGTAAAATACCAATGTCAAAGCAATTATAATTAAATAAGAATGCTGGTTATATCTTTAAGGCATTTACTAGCGACGAGACCTTGATGTATATTGGTGGATGAATTATTACTAGTAATAATACTTTACAGGTAAAAAAGAAGACAATGATCATAAAATGGCTCCTTATTTTAAATATAAAAGAGTATGAAAATTTTCTTTAATTTATCGATAGATATGATGAACAATTGATGTCAAACATTTAAGAATTAAAAAATTAGTAAAATGTAAAAAATATGTGTGTAGGGAAATTGCAACCGGAACATATGCCACATCGAAATTGAGTCAGTAAAAAAAAAAAAAAAAAAAAAAAAAAAAAAAAAATTACTATCGGAACACGACTCTAGGCTCTGAAAGTCAGACTGCGATGGGGGAATTAAAAAATTCTGATCTCGTTTTGAAGATCTCTGGTATTAATCGAAGTGTATCACATTTTCAACAATATTGGACTGTACGCAGATCCAAAAGATTTCTCAATGTGTTATTTGTGAAGTATTCCCTAATACACAGGATTACGTCCTACACCAGTGTTATTTGCACAGGATAGCTGAATTTCCAATTGCTGTCACAGTGACAAATTCACAATATCTAGCTCCATAATAATAATAATTCCGTGTGGTCGTAATGACCTGGTGACAGGGTTTCTATGGGCTGCGGATTCTGCCCCCGCTGAGCCACCAGACCATTCATCTAGCTCCATGAAAGCCAATAGTCTTTACCAACACATACGCAGTTACGGTGTGTTGTATCTTCAGGATAACTTTAATCAAAAATAGTACATCTCGCCAATATTCGCAATAATAATTTCGCATTGCAAAGCTATAAATTTATATTGTTGGAGAGTATATGTCCGTATACAATGCCTTCGAATATTTATTGCCGCTTTGTTGTGACCTCTCATTGATGTTCTTCTTTTAGTACTCTGAGTCTGAATATAGAAACACGATTGTTAGGTTGTTTCTGTTGCCAACTTGGTCATATTGCCCAAAACAGCGTACCACGTGTTTGCTGGATAGGTGTGTGCAGCGTCATAGAATTTCCCAACCAATAGCTGAAAGCGTTCGATGATGGGTGGAATTTGCGTTGCTTCGTGTATTGCAGCTGTTTTGAAGAAGGTTACAAGTTGTAGATCCCACTTTAGTGATCTGTTTTGCAGCGAATACAACTTCCGCAAATGGGTTTTGGGTGCGTTTCCCCACGGCATATAATTATTCCATCAGTGGCCCGATCAATAAGTATATGGTGCCCCAAGGAGAAGACGCCAACTGACTACTCTTGTTGTGCACCGGGTATAAGGTGTTGTGGTGTGCACTGGCTCGCTTTTTGGTGTCTTCTCTGTGTGCTTTCCCCGTAAATTGTGTGTAGAATGTCACACGTCAGTAGCGAACCGTCGGAGCCCAGTATCGGATACGATCATTTACACTCACGCCAGCCTCAGTGTTGTTTAAATAAATTGCCTCAATTTTGGGAAAGATCGCTGATATTCGCCTTGTCTGTTGTTTGTTGTAGTGCTTCTAGGAGGCACCTCGTTGTTATTTACTCACTTCGACTTGCGACAAGAATGTCTGCACATTTTCTGGAGCTGGGAAGTCAGCAGTGAGCAGGAAATAAAGTACTAGTCTCTGAGACACTCCAGATATGATTATTCTACGTCGGGTTGACAACGCCTCGCAGAGGCAGAAGGTGAATCCAGTGACGTAACTTCGCAGAAGCGTCACATATGACCCCGACAGGCCTGCTTCATTGAGCGTGTACAGCAGACCAGTGTGCCATATCGAATCAAAGATCCTACAGATTTCTAGTAGCGCCAGACCACTATAGTTCCTTTCATTGAGTACTCTAGTTGTCGTCTTACTCATCAATTGCTGCGTCGTTGATTGGCCACGGCGGAATGACAGTTGGTTGTTGCCTAGAACACCCATAGCCTGAATGTGACCATCCAGGAGCCTCATCGTTAACAAGCTAATGGGCCAATAATGGTGTAGGAAGAGGCATTCCTCTCAACTTAGTGGGATCGGGATAACAATGGCATGCTTTTACGCTTTCGGAAAGGTTTGACTGCATTAGACAGAGGTAAAAAGGCGTGGTTTTTTTTTTTTTTTTTTTTTTTTTTTTTTTTTTTTTTTTTTTTTTTTTTTTTTTTTTTTTTTTTACAATTTCATTCTGTCGGGAGGCGTGCTGCTGGAGGGTCTCGGTGACCCTTTTCAGTCGACTAAACTACCGGGAGGGAAGGGGGATGGAAATCGGCCGTGGCCGTCTTGCAACGTATCTGGCAAATTCCTGGGCATCAAATTCAGTGATGTCTATTTGATCTTTTGCTGCCACACAAGCTGTTAGTAAGGTCTATCATGCCAAGGTGCTTTTCGTTGACATCTTCAATGGAAGGCCGGAAATTATTTTTAAAAGTCATCTAACGAATTTTCCTTGATTTTCGGGAAAAATGTAAGGCCATTCTGATGAGTCTCACTCCCCAACCCTTCATCATCCATTTGTAATGTAGATATAGAAGCAGACCACTCGCAGTTGTGATGTCGGCGAGAGCTATTTTCAGCTCTTGCTCTAGTTGACTGAGCAGTCAGCTTATAGAACCGTTTCTAGTTAACTTTCATTGTCGTCCAGAGCATTTACTGCTTTATATTCTTAAGCAGTTTATTGCGAAGGGTTTGTCTGTTGACACTTCCTTCAAACGTTAAAAGGTCAGTTCCATTACTTTTGATGTGTCTTTTGGTTTGCTCGGATCTATTTTTCGTTTTATGTGAATATAGACAGCGGTCTCTTGTGCTTGTCGTACAATGTGTAGTATTGCCCTAAGTTGGCAATTAAGGGATTGTTTGAGTTTCTGGATGCTCGGTAAAAAGATCTTGTAATCTGTGCGATTCTTTCTTCGAGCATCGGAATACCTGCGGCTTCGTGCAGGTCAGCTGTGGGAAACCGGAGAGGCACATGTAGTGCTCGCCGAAGCGCACGATTCTGCATGGTGTGCAGCCTTTTTATCGTGGACCTGGAGGCGTAGCCCCATACGGGACACGCGTACTCAATTACTGGTCTTATCAGGCAGCAATATACGCTCACTCCGGTATTGGCTGCCAGAGCACTGTCAGTATTTAGAATAGGGTACAGCTCCCTCAGCCTCGTTGCGGCTTTGAGTCGGGTCTCCTCAATGTGACGCTTCCATGTGAGCCTGGAGTCAAACGTCACACCAAGGTATTTTACAGTGGTTGACCACTCGATGTCCTCTCCGTGAAGTCGTAGTTTTGTTGTCTGGTTGCGCTGGCGATCACGTTTCCCCAGACGTCTCGTCAGCATTATTGCTTGGGTCTTTGTCGAGTTTATGGTAATCCTCCACCGCCTGGCCCAGGCTTCAGTTTGTTGAAGTACTTGTTGTAGACGGCGAATGGCAGCAGCTTTACATCTATGCGCGGTGAAGAAGGCCGTGTCATCCGCGTATAGGGCTGTGCGAACCGTTGCTGGAGCAGGGATGTCGGCAGTATACAGGTTGTACAGTACCGGCCCTAGTACAGACCCTTGCGGCACACCTGCATTGATTGGGCGGCGAGAAGATAGATCATTCCCAACTCTCACTCTGAAGGATCTTCCAGTGATGTAACTCCTTATTAGCTTCACAAGCGGGCCGGGGAGTTCCTGGTTGTAAAGCTTATAAAGTAATCCGCTGTGCCAAACGGAGTCAAATGCTCGTGCCACATCTAGTAGAACTAGCGGACAGTAGCTCCGGTGGTTGAATGTGGTGGTGGCGCTCTCGACTATGCGCATGATCTGCTGGGTGGCGGAGTGACCCTTCTGGAAACCAAACTGGAACTCCGGGATGATGTTCTCTCTGCGGATCTGTTCTTCCATCTTCTTGAGAAGGAGCCTCTCAAAGACCTTGCTTAGTGATGGGAGGAGGCTTATGGGCCTGTAGTTTTGGGGGAAAGTGCCGTTCTTCCCTGGCTTATGTACTCCGATCACCTTTGCCTGCTTCCAGCATCGGGGGTAGTGTTGAGTGCGTATTATACAGTTGAACAGCTCGGTTATGCGTTCTATTGCTGGAGCTGGAAGGTTTTTCAGCAGCCTATTTCCCAGGTTATTATTTCCAGGTGCCTTTTTGATGTTTAATCTGAAGGTGATTCGGCGAACTTCTTCTGCAGAGACCTCGTCGATCTGGTAGCCGTCGTCGTCAGCGGCGAGGAAGCGCCGCAGTCTTCTGCGGATATCCGCAGATTCTTCCTCGTCGTCGTCCTGCGCAGGCCGAAACTGTTTCTCAAAGTGGTCGGCAAGGGCATTGTCCTTGTCTTTGTCGCTGAAGACTAGTCCCCTCTCGCCATGTAGCGGGGGCATTCTTGTGCACTTCTTGGTGAACCGGCGGGTCTCCACCCACAGATTACCGTCGGTCACGTTCAGCGACGCCAGGTGAGTGGCCCATTCTCTGTTGCGCTGTTCCTGGAGACTCTCCTTCAACTCGCGCTGCAGGCGATTTAGGAGGCGCCTGGTGTTGGGCTGTCTCGTAAGCCTCCACTCCTTAGCCACTCTGTTCTTGTGTTTAATCTGAGCCAAGAGATTTGGCGGTAATTGACGTGACTGTTGTCTTGTCGCGGGAGGAGGCGTCGCAGAATTCGCTGCATCAAGGATGACAGATGAGACCTGTTTTATAGCCGCCTCAATTTGCCTCTCGTCCAGTGGGCGCAGGCGCTGGATGGATTCTGAGACTTCTTCGCCGAACCGTTCCCAGTTTGTACGGTTATAATTAAATTCATTTGGAACAATTCGTCTCCATGATCCTACGTCGATGCTCATCATGACTGGAGAGTGGTCTGATGAGAGCCTGTTCATGGTGGTTGCTGAGACGAATCCAGCGATGCCTCGGGTGATTACTATGTCAAGGACATCAGGGTGGCTGCCGCTCCAGGGGTGTTGGGTCGGCTCGTCCGGGCCCCAGACCTGGAGATTGTTCCTGGTACTCATTCTGTATAGCTGGTTTTCCGCTGGATTGCTGACTCTTGAATTCCATGCAGGATGTTTTGCATTGAAGCCACCTCCAATGATGAGCTTACCCCTAAGGGTGAGCAGCTGGTGGAAATAATCTTCAATTGGTGCTCTTCGTGTCGGTCTGTATGCTGAGACGACGGTGACCGGTCCCGATGTGGTTGCCATTTCGATTGCTGTTGCTTCCATTATTTGCAGTGGTGGAGTGTGTACCGTGTGGTGAGGGATGCCTCTTTTAATGTATATGGCCACTCCTCCTCCCGCAGTGGGTCTGTCATGACGGTAGCACAGGTAGTTGGCTACCGTTGCTCTAAGATCAGGTTTTATGTGAGTTTCGGCTACTAGACATATGTCTACGTTCTCTTCCCGTAGGAATTGCCGAAACTCACCGAGTTGTTGGAAAATGCCGTCGGCATTCCATATGCATATTGATATGCCATCTGTGTTAACTCTGTCCATGACTGGCGTGGGAATTCTGTGGAAGGTCAGCTCGGTGAGCCGTTGTTATTGCGGATTTAATGTCCGCGGCCAGTTGATCGAACTTTGTCAGTAGTGTCGTTAACATTGTCAGAAGTGACCCAACAATGTCGAACAGACGATCCATAGCTGCTCCTACCTCGTTGCTTAGTGTGGGGAGTGGATAGTGCTGTTGGTGGTTTTGCCTTGCTTGAGTGGGCAAGCCTTGAGTTTCTGCCGCTTGTGGCAGTGGTTCTGTAGTGTCTCGCGGCTGGCTAGTAGATGCCTCCGCGTAGGAGGTCATTGGAGTTGTTTTCTTTGACGGTTTGGTGTTGTTTTTCTTCTTATTTGGACCTTGTGCCTTTTCCTGCGGGATTTGGCGCTTAGGGGCTTCTGAGATGTCTTGGGTGACTTCTGAGATGTCGTGGAGGTTGTGTTATTGTCGCCTCGTCGTGGTTGGTTCCGTTCTGTGGTGGGTTTGTCAGCCGGTGGCTGGGTGTTCCCGGAATCCTGTCTTTTCTTTTCCTAACGCTGCTTTTGTACGTTGGCAGTCTGTTCTGCAGTGACCCCGCGCTGCCTGTCCCTTGCCCGCTTGAAGGCCATACAGCCTTTATAGCTAGCCACATGCTGACCACCGCAATTTGCACATTTGGGACGGCCCTCCCCCTTCTTTAGTGTGCAGTCATTTGATAAATGTGCTCCTGCACACTTTACACACTTTCAGGGCATGTTGCAGTGGCGGGCGACATGTCCTAGGGCCTGGCAATTGAAACATTGAACTGGGCCATTCGAGGATCTCAGTTTTTCAACAGAGATGCGCAGTGACATAAGAGACTCCAGTTGAAAGATTTTTCTATTTTGGGGCCTGTCAGGCATGACCACCAAAAAGAGTGGCATAATGTCTGAAGTGCCAGGTCTCTTCAGCTGGGCCACTGTGCGTATGTCAAGTCCGAGATCTTCAAGCTCTTCCTTGATGTCATCTGTTGGTAATGTTGAGGGCATCCCACGGAGGACGACCTTCAGTATCTTCTCAGCAGCAGAAGGGAAGGTATAATAGGGTATGCCCTTCCTCTGCAACGCTGCCGTCACCTTAAGGTAGTGGTCGGTCGAACTAAAGGTTAGCTTGACCTTGTCGCCTCCGGCCGACTTCGCTTGGAAGGGTTGATTTTCCAGAATGCCTTTGATCATTTGGTACAATTCCTTATAACTGTTTTGAAATTGTGCCACAATAGGAGGAATCAAATGCTTTGATTGCTGCTGTTGTCCCTGCTGCTGTCGTTGTTGTATATGCTGTTGCTGCTGCGGCTGCTGTTGTTGCTGCTGCAGCTGTTGTTGCTGCTGCAGCTGTTGTTGCTGCTGCAGCTTCTGCTGTGGCTGTGTTTGCTGCTGCTGCTGTTGTTGTTGTTGATGATGCTGCTCTGGTTCTTCCTCGATCAGCACGTCGTATGGGTTGCTGAGTTCAATTCTGCCATGGTCTAGAGTAGGCGGAGGCTTACAGGTGCGACGCGCCTCCGTGAACCCTTCACCGTCTGTTTGATCCCCAGCTGAACTTGTTTTTCTGTTCTTGTTCGTGGATTTACCGCGAAACAGGAAAGTGGCGGATGGTTCCGGGAAACTGAAGGCCCACCTTCTTGTCTTTGCTGGTCGTGGCGAGCTGCGACACAGGGATGCTGAGTTTACTATGGCTGGCTCTCTTCTCACTCCTCGACATCTTCGCTTTACCACCGAGGAGCGATGAGGTGCACCGCTTAGTTGCGCGGGAGTCAAGTCCGTGGGCAGGCCCGGGTGTCAATTGCGTTGTGTGAACGGTCCCAGTCGTATCCATATTCGAATCCGAGTTCGGTTGCCAGGTCGTCGTACCATCTTGCGTAGTCGTCCTATTCATATCCGTTGCCAAGTCCGTTTCCGTTAGCCGGTTCGTCAACGTGGCCGCTACTGCCGCCGGCAAAGCCGAGTGCGCTGGGGCACTCGGCCTGCCTGGCGCGACAGCGCGGCGAGCACTTTCCTCATCGCACATCTTGACTCAGCGAATGCCAACTCGGAACTGTGTGTTAACTTTCATTATTTCGCAATCCGGTTTCTATGCCCGAGGAATAGTGGAGGAAGGTGGCATGAACGAGCGGTATGAGAATGCAGTTTTGACGCTTCTGCTCCCGCGGCTTCTTTGAGAGTTGCTACGAAGAAGTTTAGCGCTTCGTCAGTGTTGTCACTGTGGGCTGTCTCTCTGCCTAGTTTAGTCGATGTTTCGCACTTGAACAGCTCCCAATTGGTTCGTGGTTATTGGGAGTGAGTCAATCCGTTGAATGTTGATTTTGAGAATTACCGGCGTTTGAAACTGAGAAAGATTATTCATAGTAGCGGCTGAGATGTATCTAGAGATTTCCATCGCAAACGAAGGACATCTATCACATTGATTGGGCAGTGGGTACATTCTTCTGGGCCTATACAGTGATGTTGAATCAAGCGCTTTAGTTGCTCAACGGTTTCGCTGGCGAGCCTGCTGTGTTAGTCCTGCTATTTGGCCTTTTAGGTCTCTACTGTCAGATAATCAAGCCACGGATGCTGGGAAATGATGTGAAGTAGTTCTCGTAGAGTGGCTTATGTGCAAGCCTGTATGATGCCACTGCAGTGACTAATCCTGATAATGTCACCTCACCTTCTTGGCTGCCACTACTTTCACCTGATAAACTGGTGGCAAAGGTACGTCATTGTATGTAGTAGCAGCAATAGTTCGGCGTTGTACGGTTTGAGAAACATCTCACTGATAAGGCAGACGTCTACGTTCTCCTTCCCTAGGAATTCCCTGAACTCGATAAGCTGACTAGCAGGCTATTTGTGTTCAATGCGCAGTATGTGAGGCTGTTTCTGAGGCCTTGTATTCATGATTGGTTTGTCGGTTCATTGAGGTAACAGCGGCTAACACCGACGTCAAAGCACTGGTGTGTCCGTAAACATCTTGTTCAGTCAAGAAAAGTGATTAACCATAATGCTCAGAATATCTTTAAGCATGTCAACCAGTGGATACGAGTAAGAAGGCCGCCGAATTGGGTTGTGTGTCACGTTGCTCTCACCGCTTAATGCGTTCCATACAGATAATAACGAGTTTCTTGAGGTTAAATAAGTTGTGTTGGTGAAACAATGCCTGTGAGAACATATTGGCAAAATACATACGTTCTATTAGCGATTTTGTTAAATTGTGAAACGGGACAATAATGTGCATGGGCCCATGGTAGTGAGCCCTAATCACGTTGCGTTGCTCCAGAACTTCAACGTCGTCGGAGCATCGGAGTGGTCTGCAGGCTCAGTGCTTAGAGCATCTGACAGGAGATTCATGGGTCTCCGGTTCGAATTCCTGTCTCTGCGGGGATTTTCAAGAGCCCTTAACCCAACTTTCACCTCTGGCACAGCATGTCGTGATAATCTGAGCATCGGAATTATTGTCTTCAGCACCCTGCCATTCAACTGCGCTGAGTGAACACCTTCTACCTTTCTTAATACCCTGCTGACATCACGGACCGTATAGAAGGTGACAGTAACAACAATGCACATCAAAGATTAAATTCAGAATGTGCAGAGTGCAATGATTACAAGTACGAAAAACTCGTTACTTTAACGATTTGCTGAGCCAAAAAATGACTGAAGTCCGGCTGGGGACACTGCAGGCCAAACTTGAGTCCTTCGCAGTGACTGTGGGTTACACACAGAGAAGAAATGGCGAAACGAAGAAAAAAATTATGGCACTTAGAGAAGAGAGTAAAGAACTGAACATTCAGAAAAAAATTAATAAGTTAAGTAAAAATGTTTATATGACTCATGAGGATCGAATATTTGTCCTCTTCCTTCCAAAATTTTGTGATCTAGATTCAGGAGTTGAGATGGATCTGTTGGCATATTTAGTGATGTATGGTGTATCCTGGGTACTGCCGCGGATTTCAGGTATGCTACAGGTTTACCAACGTAATGGAGACTGATTTATATATTTCGTTTCTGAATATCAAATTCGTTTTCTCTGAAATATACAAGCCCCTTATTTCTAACAAAATACCGATAATATTTTATCAGAGGTGGAGAAAATCCATACCCTATTTCAACTTTCATTGCAGCCATACAGTTTGCACCAACATATTTTCTTAATGTTTTCACAACTTATCGCATTTCTTTGCTTAAGAGATATGAGGCAGTAATAATGACTCCGTAATTCTATTAATTTTTATTTTGCTGATTTGTTAATTTCTGTAACCATGTTCCATATCTTTCCGTTAGCACTGAATTTTACTGGGGTTGATTTTATTTGAAGTTATCCTCAACCATGGTATAATACTTCATGCAGCATTCACACGTTATAGCAGTAAAATAACATTGGAGATGACTTACGTCCCAAGAAGTATTGGGAATAATATTTGTCGATAATACAGTACAGAGGAAACTGAAACTTCGGTGCCATACAGCTGTAATTATTCCAAGATATCTAAGTTACATGATAAAGTCTGATCGCTCAAGATGACCCGGGTTCGAATTCTTAATTCGGTAGTTATTTATATAGGCTTAAAATTAATTTTCCTATCTGACACAGTTTTGCTTTGTTGATTTAAGTACGCTAGTCTGCTCTGTGGTTCGGATTACCCGTTAAACTGTAAATCCCATTAATATGCTAGGACTACCGAGTTACATCAGGCACAGCAGGTAAGAAACCTGTCACCAGGTCATTAAGAACAGATAAAGTTATTATTATTTTGATAGTTCTAGGATAATCTTAATGAACACATGCAAACAGTATTTTTAGTAGCTGTTACTGGTACTAAATCAGTTGAAGCATGGTGGAAACCGTTTATCATTTCAAAGTAATAAAACATTACTTGCATGAAAGCTATTTCTTCCACCTCTTAGGGCTTTACGCCTCGTCGACGTCGCGGTCATTAGAGGCAGAAAAGAACTGGTCGCAAGGAATTTGTCCAAGACGTTTTCAAGGAACCATCCCTGCATTTGCCTAGAAGGATTTAAACAGGCAATAGGAAGTCGAAATGGCCAAAGGAGAATCTGAGTCCTCCGGCATGCCAGGAACGATCGTTACCGCTCACGCACCACGTTTCGTAGTTTACGACTGGTAAATGCCACCTGTTAATATCAGTCGACAAGGGACATTCCACTGTCACAATGATTCATCACTGAAAGGCCTACATTTCAAGAATTGTGCGTAGCAAAAGTGAGTGAAAGTAAGCTTTTCAGCGTGTATTGGCATGTGTTGGCTGCTGAAGGCGAAACTTTTTTGTGTAAGTCACTTCAACTGTTCTCTGAATGGAAATGGCGAATCCGGGATTTGTTCATTTCCGAAATGATTGCTTCCGCCATCTACAAATCACCCTCCCCAAAATATTAATTCATAGATCTATTTTTTCAATGTATTGTATGGTAAACAGATTTATGTTTTGTAGAATCAATACGAATATTTGATCGTTGTGATCATTACTTGAAGACATTTAATCCAGCTCTATTTTCAATTTTTTATGTTTTAACGATTTTGTTCCATTTTCAGGAAGATATCTTGAAAAATAAAAATAAATAGGGATGATATCTTCTGCAAATCCCAGACTTTGGATCTACCCTCGCCAAAGAATTATGAAACCTAATAACAGGCGAATGTGCGGGTGTTTTGATTCAATTTCTGGACAATCATAATGAGAACAAACTGGAATAGATACAAAGATTGCTTACTCCTAAAACAATAATAAAATATCTATAATATGATGTAAAATTAATTTTCGTAGAATCAATTAGATGTAATACCTGTTTTAAACTATTAAACCAGCCAATTATAATGAAAGAAAAGTTCATTCAACAATATTCACATTACTATTACACTCTTTTATTAATATTTTAGTAAGTTGAGGGTGGTCATGTTGCTCAGACAGACAGCAGATTAGTCAGACGGGATTCAATCCTTCAGCAAACTGAGGATTTTTTCCTTATATGCTGTATATATAGAATTCGCGGCGTCTTCGAGTCTAGATTAGCCGCACATTCTGTATCTGTTGTGACTGCCTTAACTAGCAATCCTAGTAGATAACCGAGACCTTCAGTTTAATGTGGAATCCTATCATCGAGCATCCTATCCTACTTCAAATGAACAAATTTAATGTTGAATCAGGCGATGGAGTATTGGAAGCTGAACGTCAGAACATGTCTCCTACCAAACCCACTAAGAATGCTATCAAATGAATACCGTAACGTTCGGGCCGTGCCACTGCCCACGACAATTCCATATAAATTGCAGATCCTGTGTAGGGCATATCTCGTCAAATTCACTCTAACCCCAACTCACTTCACCCTCAAGGACAACCGCTATATGGTTAAACCGTAATCTGTTGTAGTTAACGACACGCTGATGTACATAAGTGAAATTCAAATAATAATTGAAAAAACATTATAACAGCTGAGGAATAATGTGACACGAATTAAAATAAATCTTGGATAAATGGAAGGACATGAATGCTGGGCATTCAGGACCACTGGGGTGCTTCAAAAGTGAAAAAGACAAATGCCGTTAAGCACAGGGCATTTCCATACTGCCAATCAACAGGCTATATCACGTCGCTATCATTTCTGCTTTCGAAAGCAACGGAAACATCATGTGCGCGTGGCCAGAACTTGCTGAAACCTCATAACGAAACGTGGGACGCTTTCGTATTTTTAAGGGGCATTTGGATTCACAACTACTGCTCCGTAGATATCGTGGAGTACACCCTTCTTAATTGCAGGTAAAATAGGAATAAGAAGCAATACTTAAACATATTCTTTGTTATTATTTTTGCTGCCACTTATCGGTCAATATTTCATTTGAAGATATTGACAGCTATTTGGATAAAACCAATGCAGCTGACGAAAGTGTTATCGTATGGGATTCCACGGCTCATTCTAGAGACAAGATACAAATACGTAAATTACTACGAAGACATTCTGTTAGCTTATAGACGCAAAGATGATCCCATATAGACGTCGCCTTGACAGCAGATGAAGAATATTGTTTGTCGCAGTAAAGAAATTACAGAACATGGGAGGAAATTTTGTAGAGAGTGATATTCAGATTTTGTGTGCGTATGTGGGGAGGGGAGGGGGTTATTATTATTATTTTTTATCTGGTAGTTTACTGGTGGAATCACGATCTATGACAAGTAGAGCTTACTTGAGATTATGCTTATATGTATCATTCCATCTCAATTTGATTACTATTGAGCAAAAGTCGGAGGCTGATCTCAAGCGACTGTGATGAGATGTTCTGCTGAACGATGAAAGATAAAACGACCCCGTTCTCACCAAGCGTCTCGGACAGCAAAACATTTGGCATATTGCAATCGACGACATGCCTACCTGTTTTTATAGCGTGGTTGCTAGTGTTATCGGCTATCGGGGAACATGGTGCGGTGATCAATAGCAGCGAGGGTTGGCGGCGAAGTGTCGGCGACAACTTCGCGCGCCTGTGGAGATGGATAACAGTGACGAACCAATCACATTCATGACTGCAGCACCCTGTGTGTCAGGCAGTCCCGCAGTAACTGGTTCTGGCCGAACGGCGACGCGGATCCCCCACTCCGCAGCCCGGTTACCCGGGAGACAGCAGTGCGCACCTCACACTAGCGCCGTCCACTGCAGCGGCCACGGCGCCAATTAACAGCTAGCACCGGCCGCGCCGGCGGAGTACGATCTTCCACGACGTAATTTCGTAATTTTCATTGCACACTAACAACACTAAGGAACTTCATGCGCCATACATTTACCGTAAGTATCGATTACAGACGTAACGTGTGAAATACTTCTCACTTCAAACAAAACAAGTGAGCCCGAAGCAGCTGCCAAAACGTCATGATTTGCGTTGTAAGTAATAGCAGCAAGCAACCTTCGAATTCTGTAAAGACAGACGTTCTGAAATATTTACCTCTAATACAAAAATTAAATAATAATTTCATTAAATTTCGAATTGTTCTCGTAACGTAGCTAAATGTTACCACTTGCCTAAGTAACACAGTTAACACTCAAAGTTTTGTTCAGAGTATGGCAAACACGAGAAATTTAGAGCTTCACAGCAAAAGCTCGAACATAAGCTACAACTTGATTAGCTGCGTTCAGGAATTTCCTCTGTACGTACGTTTCGGACACTCATTCGGACACTCATTCAATATGTCAAAGGTTTTTCCTTTTGCAATTTGGCGATGGTATCCTCCCGCTCCCCCCCCCCCCCACCCTAGCCCCCTTTATACATACGGGACTCATCTGTTATGATGTAAAACAATTAGTTGAATAGCGATGCAGATAATCGGCTGTTCTGTCACGTAATTCGTAATATGAAGGTTCTCAAAAGACTGCAATCATTAACTGAACCATTTTCTATGATGTCGAAACCTGACTATCAGATATCTTGCAACGGTTACGTTCACCCTTGACGTGTGAAACAATTTGTCGAATAGCACTGAAAATAACTGAGTGTCCTGTCACGATTGCCATGTGAAAGTACTCCGAATAGTGAAGCTTCTTTTTGGCTTATAAACATCTGCAGACTTGCTGACTTGTCTAAGTAAAAATACTTAAATTTTCAAGGGAGAAAAAGCTGGCTGTAGCCAAGACTCCGGAATTTGACACCACCTTAGTAGCTGACGGCATCTTGTCAAAATCAAAATCTGCAGTGCTAAAGGTGGTACTTTATCGACAGCATCTACTTATAAAACAAATACTACGTGCAGCACATCATTTGCGCGCTGCAGTGTTAAAATAATAATGAGTTAAAGGTCACGCGGGAATTACGAGCAATCCAGAAGTTGATTGTTTAACAAAGACAGCGGATGCAGAGGTTTTTTTTTTCGGAAAGGACTGTGGATAAGGAACAGGAATGAATTCGGGCATTCCCAAATTCATGGAATTCCATGGTGCTACAGAAGTGCCTCACACTTCCTTACTCCAATTAAAAAAGGCTTCTGAGAAACTTGAAATGAAGATTAGCAGATTAGCAGATTAGCTCATTGCAGAGGTAGTCATTATTACCTTCCTCGCTTTTTTTTTTTTTTTTTTTTTTTTTTTTTTTTTTTAAATGGTTGCATCCCATTGTAGTTCCGTTAAGAAATCTTCCGACAGCCGTTGAAATTAGAGAAACACAACAAATCAAAGTAACCAGTATCTCAATATGCGATTGTAATGGGGAGAGTGGAGAAAGCAAAAACCATATTATATTTCGGCGTAAGAAATATTGGAACATACAAGAGCATAACATAGACTTACTAGTCAGAATGTGTCACATACTGGCAATGAAAATGTATACCCTATTGGAACAATTCTAGAAGACCAAAAATCGAAATAATACTCTGCGTACAACACCTCTTTCATTCCTTGATTCATCTGGTCTAAACTGGGACCTTGCGAAGACAGGAGTCATTATTTAGTCAGTCCCATGCACAGTGAGTTGCGGTAGGGATGCTGAACAACATTATGGTTTTCCTGACTGGTCGGCACCTATAAACGCTACGGTCTGGAAAACGGCTCTTGAAGCCTTACGATTAGTATATAATTACTAGCTGGTACCCACGACTTCGTTCGTGATTGTAAAGAATTCATATTGACAGCTGTAGACATCTAACCACCATAGTGCACGATGGGAGACTCGATACTATTACCACACACAAGTACCAGTCTTCTGCGCTATGTAGTTCCGGCAGCAAGGTAAAACTTACGGATACACACAAGTCTTTGGATGAAACACGAAAATATTCATGATCGACAAATTTCAAACACCATATCTCACACACTCCCACAGTTACCGAATTTCGGCCAACGTTGTGATCGATGGGAGTCTCTGTGTTACTGCGATTGATAGTTTTCACTTTTCACTTAAAAGTGATACACCGTGACACATGCGTCTTTGGCAGAAATATGAAATTGCCGCAGGTCGACCATTTTCATCCCCCATATTTTCCACACCCCCATAGCTACAGACATCTAACAACCATAGTGCACGACAACAGACACGATTCTACTACCACACATAAACACCAATGCTCTATGCTATGTAGTCGTGGTAGAAAAGTGAAATCTGCGGAGACACATGCCTTTCGTCGAAATACGAAAATATCCTTGGTCGGCCACTTACAACCTACCATATCTACCACAGTACCACAGTTTCTGAAATTCGGCCGCTGTTGTGATCGAAAGGTGACTCTGTGCTACTACTACACACAAACGCCAGTTATCTGTGATCTGTAGTTTTCGCTGAATAGTGATACACCATGACACATTTGTCTTTGGCAGAAGTATGAAATTGCCACAGGTCGACCACTTTCAACCCCCATTTCTCCCCACACCCCCATAGCTACCGACATCTAACAACCATAGTGCACTACATGAGATACGATTCTAGTACCTAACACAAACACCAATGCTCCATGCTATGTAGTTGTGGCTAGAAAAGTGACAAATGCGGAGACAGTCGAAATACGAAATATCCTTGGTCGGCCACTTACAACCACCATATCTACCACAGTACCACAGATTTCTGAAATTCGGCCGCTGTTGTGATCGAAAGGTGACTCTGTGCTACTACTACACACAAACGCCAGTTATCTGTGATCTATAGTTTTCGCTGAAAAGTGATACACCATGACACTTTTGTCTTTGGCAGAAGTATGAAACTGCCACAGGTCGATCCACTTTCAGCCCCCATATCTCCCACACCCCCATAGCTACCGACATCTAACAACCATAGTGCACTACATGAGATACGATTCTACTACCAAACACAAACACCAATGCTCTATGCTATGTAGTTGTGGCAGAAAAGTGACATATGCGGAGACAGTCGAAATAGCGAAAATATCCTTGGTCGGCCACTTACAACCACCATATCTACCACAGTACCACAGTTTCTGAAATTCGGCCGCTGTTGTGATCGAAAGGTGACTCTGTGCTACTACTACACACAAACGCCAGTTATCTGTGATCTATAGTTTTCGCTGAAAAGTGATACACCATGACACTTTTGTCTTTGGCAGAAGTATGAAACTGCCACAGGTCGACCACTTTCAACCCCCATTTCTCCCACACCCCCATAGCTACCGACATCTAACAACCATAGTGCACTACATGAGATACGATTCTACTACCAAACACAAACACCAATGCTCTATGCTATGTAGTTGTGGCAGAAAAAGGACATATGCGGAGACAGTCGAAATACGAAAATATCCTTGGTCGGCCACTTACAACCACCATATCTACCACAGTACCACAGTTTCTGAAATTCGGCCGCTGTTGTGATCGAAAGGTGACTCTGTGCTACTACTACACACAAACGCCAGTTATCTGTGATCTATAGTTTTCGCTGAAAAGTGATACACCATGACACTTTTGTCTTTGGCAGAAGTATGAAATTGCCACAGGTCGACCACTTTCAACCCCCATATCTCCCACATCCCCATAGCTACCGACATCTAACAACCATAGTGCACGACAGGAAAGACGATTCTACTACCACACACAAACACCAAAAGTCTATGTTATGTAGTTGTGGCAGGAAAGAGAAATATACGGAGATACGAATTTTTGGTCGAAATATGAAAACGCCCTGCACTGACCAACTTTAATCATTATATCTCCCACATCCCCACAGATATCGGCATTCGGCCAACGTTGTGCACGACAGGAAGCTCCATGCTACTTCCACCCACAAAAATCAGTGATCTGTGCTAGGTAGTGGTGGCTGAAAAGTGAAATATAGGAAAAAACATGTCTATTTTTATATATATATAAGATTTGTGGAGATCCAATCTAACGTTAATTAGTCACTTTAGATATAGTATTTGTAGCTATTAAACCTGGTTTCTGGCTGTATTGAAGAAATCTGAGTGTCATTAAAATAAGACAAGTAAGTCTCTGCTGGAGTGCGTTAAACTTCCAAAATATGGCTGATAACTTTTTAAATAAAAGCTTTAAATTGACTTTTATTTCGTAGAACAACACATGTAAAAAATATACGTTAGATTACGCAAATGACGTAGAGTCGTGTGATCCCTATTACGGGCGAGCTTTCCCTTTTGCAGTAATAGAGAGGCTCACAGAAAGTTCTCGATAACTACGAGTCTTTTCTGGGGAGCTAACAGTTACTTGAGCAATATAAATCATACAGAACGATTAAAATGTATTCAAATCATATATAAACAATTTTCAATGAAAATATCAAAATATTTACAAACGCTTAACATCATTTTGATAAAATGAAGCATTCGTATGTCCAAATCTCACATTAAACAAACCGGTAATGGCTCACACAATATTCAGAATTACTGTACTTTTGATTATTGTACCAGACACTGTAATACATTTACAAAAACTAATCAGTGAATACATAACATTTTGACAAATGGGAACACATACTTACAACCAAACACTTTGCTTCTTTTTTAGACACTAACTCAGCTATTCACAAGGATGGTTTAACTAATGGAAAGCAGGTCTTTGCGACATTACAATCGCCAGTGCGTATTCGTTTGATCACAGATCACACTTCTGGAGATTGGTTGTCGACTGAAGGGTAGGCATTGATTGCAAAGGACAGTATCTTAACCATTTCTATTTCCATGCACTGTGAATGCGGAATTCAGCTGCCGTTTTCTTCAGTTATTTTTCGGGGAATAGCAGGTAGCACCGCAAAATGTATCAAATAGAATTCCCTAGTTTCAAAATAAGTAATATAAATCACATATAAAATATTATTATAAACTGGACTGAATCTTGGACTGAGATAACAATCATTGATAAGATTACGGTAGTTTCTAAAAAAAAATTGTGATTGTTTATTTATTGGCTAATTTTTGTGTTGTACATTATCAATCTTGGCTAACTACTCTGGTTCAGATTACAAATTGTAAACAAGCTAGTATCTATCATCGTATTGTATTTCTCATAAATGATATTTCTTTTATTCTTTGTGTACTTCATCCAAAACTATTATTTAGGTTGAATATATACTGTAGCACCACCAGTTCACAAAGGAGGAGAAGTAAATAGCGCTAAGAACCATAAATCTATTAGTCTGATGAATAAATTGATAGCCAGCTACAAAAAAACCTATAGAAGTGGTGTGAAAGCCACCAGCATGAGTTTAGAAGATTTTAATGATATGATTCTCAGTTATTAGGTTAGGTGCAAGATATTTCACACGACATTGGCAGCGGAAACAAGATTGATATAATTGCAAAAGCTCTTTCAAATTCCTTTTACCTAGATAGTCATAGATAAGGAGTCAGTAAGATTAAAATCATTGCGGCAAATCAAATGTAAAGAGTTCTTAAGAGGTATAAAGAAAATAGTCGAATAGGACATATAACAACAGCGAGGAGGAAGTGATAGTTGGAGTACCACAGTGTAGTTCATTTGGAACATTCTGTTCATTGTTCTAATAAATGATTCTGTTCTTGATTTACAATTGGTTTTGTTTGCGATAAAATAATGCTCTGTAACAAAATTAAAGCGTGAGAGAATTCTAAAAAATTATAGAAAGACCTAAACAGTATAGTATACAGTTAGGTGATTAATAATTGAATGAAGACAATCTACAAAATACCTACGCAGATAGAAAATGTTTTTGTATGCTCATACATTGTATGCATAACTGCTTGTTGATTAAGTAAAATATAAATTTCTAGGCATCCAGTTGACAATAAGATCTTGGGGCATTGAGGTGGTGGAAGTAAAAGGGTTTAAAGTATTTAATGGATTAGAGACGATGAGGATTGGAAGTATCGGGGAGATTTGTTACAAAACTTTGATCAGAATAAGTTACATAGGTACGTAATGCAGTACATACCTAAAGAGATTTAAAAATTTGAAAGTAAAAATACGGTTGAATCGTAAGTAGGCAAATAACGGAAACTACATTCAAGGCATACGCTCTGTCACAACAAATAAATTATAATAAATTGGCAAGAAGTTAAGAAACTATTAACAAAGCAATTTTAAACTATTACGTTTCTGTTTATCGTGAAACGTCCGCAGGTATCCTATTACTTGAACTTTATTTTGCTCGTCGCTACAATACCAACTAAACTACGAAGGTTAACTCATAAGTAAGGTTCCCTTATTTTTTGGTAATAGACAATACTGTTTATTATCATAATTATTTACATCATTGGAAAGCGTACAGATTAATTTATATTCTGTATAACGCCAATTTTTCTATGCATTTTTGTAGACGTTTCTCCAATTTTTGTATCGCCATGTAATAGATCAGCAAGACGGTTATAAAGTGCTAGGATTGCATCTTTCCCAGGGAATTGAGGACTTCCGCCTTTCCTTCAGTGTCATTGTTGGTTGTCTTCTTAATACGTGTCCCCAGAAACTTGCTGGCTAATGAAGTGAGCAGGTCGACCAGTGTTGGCCCTGGAAGACTGGCACCTGACAGCCATATGCCCGCTGCCTGTCGGCTGGTGACTAAGGATTGCAATCCCGCAGTGTTTTCAATCCCGCGGGATCCGTGCGAGATTGGTGCAAACAGTTTTTTAACGCATATTTTAAAAACATAATTACTTAAAACGTTAATATATTAAATAATAATTAAATTAATAAATAAATTTTAATGTTAAATGATAAAAATTAACAGTTAACAATATTTTAATTGGAAAAAAGACATTAAATTTTTTTAGCATGTCTTCAGTACATTTCGAGGTTTTACATTTTTGTTTTTTAATCTAAACCATTTTTTAAATAAATAATAAAAATGAAAAATATTCAATGTCATTATGTGCCTTACAATACATCACATAAGTTTATAAACATGGTTTGCTTAATGGCCAAGTTACCAGAGTTTTTTTTTTTTAATTCTAAATAAACGTTCCATAGCACTGAGAGAAAGTATTACATTTCAAAAAGTGAAGTGAATATACTCTGTTAAGTGTAGACTTGACTCAGAACAAGATCTCATAACTTTTTGTCACTGCAAGCACGAGACTTGGCCTTTTTCTACAAAAATTATTTTTGTGGGATTCCTTATTATATCTCCTGATTCCTTGATTGATCTTACAGTTGATTCAATGTTATTAAAAGAAACTGCTCACCAACACTAAAACTGTCAAGTATTTCAGTTTTACTTATGTGGCGTAGCGACGATTTTAGAGTGGAAATTATTACTTTTTAGTAAGAAAGGAGACTTTCTGGGCGAATGATTGCGGTGGTTTTCATAGGTTGTATTCATTGCAAAACACGAAATTTCACACGTGAGGGAGACGACGGAGGCAGCTGACGAAGTATGGTGTTCGATACACCCGTGAATACTTCATTATAACTTTTTTGCCTTTAGTCGAAATAATAACAAGGAGAAGAGGTATTAATCGATAGCTTGAATGGCACATGTAAGCAGGCGGCTTTCGTCAAAGAAACATATTGAGGGAGCGGCCAAAAGGATATACAATTGCCTTTTGATAGCTGCTAAATAATTAGGTATGCGATCTTTAAAATTACGTTAACATTAGTTTCCTATCAACGAATAATCAAATTTTCAGCCGAAAATAATGAAATTGTAACAATAATTTTATCTGCAAATACAGAAAATGGGAATAATGAAACCGTGAATAAAAAGCTGTAATTGTGTAGTTCAGATAACGTTTGCGACAGACACATAAAAAATAATTATATAGTTAGAAAATCTTACTAAATACGCAACATAACTCAAATTACAGAAATGTGTACTCGAAAATGAATACGTAAAAGTGTATCAATTCAATTACGAATGACGAAGGTTGACAAAAACAAACGTTTGTTCACACGCGTCAAATGCCAACTGCAAGGGTATAGGCAGACAGTGCAAAACATCCGATAGAGACCGAGTGGGCCAGCGAATCACGCAGACTGACACACGTTTCCGCCGGATTTTGCGGATCCCCTTAATTTTGTGCGGGATCCGCCAGACTGTCTAATGATTCGGGATCCCGCGGGATTGCGGGATCCCGCTTTGCTGGATTGCAATCCCTACTGGTGACTGAAGGTAGCACCGCGCACACGGCTGCTAAATGCTGCCCGGTTTGGCTGACCGCTGTGTCACAGTTGTTTTCATACTGGCGGCGTCTTGTCGATATCTTGGACATTTGGACTGATTGATGACAGCTTCCGCATCGAACCAGCTTCCCCTTGTTGATGGCGTCTGCTGCACGATGCCCATATTTTTAGGACCGGAAACATTACTGGTGTATACGTGCAAGCTTTTCTTGTATAACTGTCGTTAGTCTTCGTTTGTCCGGATGCAGTTGTAGCAAACCAAGACATATGACAATTGAAGGTATTCCGGATTGGATTTTGTTATACGTTACAACATTGAACATTTTAAAGAAATAATTAAAGTTAGTTAATTTTCACTACTTAGTTGATTGATGAGTAATGATCAGTAAATTTAATCGAATATAATATTGTCACGGGGTACGAAAATTTATGCAAAGTTTCAAGTCAATCGGACACAAGAAAGTTGGTGAATCATTTCAACATACAGGTGACGGGTGAATATAAACTAGGTAATAAGGATGTGGGAAGAAATATTTATTCTAAAACCGCAAATAAACGAGAGTGAGGAACCTACTGACTATAATCGGAAGTTGAGAAGCTGAAGCATATTGTTAAAAAGATGGCTAATATAATAGAAGGAGTTAAACACTGCATAATCAACTACAAATTGAAATTTTTTAAAAAACTGAGGGACGGAGAAGTTTTCCAAACATTAATGGAAAAGGTTTGAGAAGAAGTTACCAAAGATACGAAAAAAGCAGAACCATTAAGCAACAGGTTCTATAAGACCATTAGGAACTGTCATGTAGAAATGTTATTACAGGAACGCTTACATGTAAGTAGAATAAGCACACTAGAAAATTATAAATAAATATTGCGTTTCCATCTCAGATCCCATATACGTTTGGAACTGCCTAACCAACAATCAAGTAAGATGTCTTAGTAATGACTCTACTTTTAGACACATTGCGAAACAATTACTAGAAGGACAGCTTCGTGAGAGTTCTGCTGTTAAAACTAAATACAGTTAATTTCTTGGTAGTAAATGAATAAAAGTCTCGTATTTTAATAAGAAATTCCTTACAAAACGTATTTGAGTTAAGTAACTTTTAATAAACTTTGAGGGGGGAGGGGGACAGAAAGAAACAGTATTTTCCAGAGAATTGGAAATGTTAAAATAAATTTTCTTTGATGTTGGTAGTACTTGTGCTTGTTGCATGAAAACGAATGATTTTAAAAATTATGCAGTTATGGAGTGCAAACAGGGCTGACATTTGAATGGAAAAAATGGCGGCTAAGGTTCAGAATTTAATGTATAAAACTTTCAGGAAAAACAGATAACGAAATAAAAAGAAAAACAATTCGTGGGAGCTAATGAGTTTTTCACACCGCCCTTCATACCATTTTGAAATTGTTTAGTGCTACTGGCAACTACAGTCTCCCGCACAACGAACGAAAGGATAATTCAACCTTGTACTGCGGGCTCACCAATCCGCAGGCGCTCTCTGTTTTTGCCTTCGCTGATATCGTAGGTCCCTCTCATTGCGTTAATTGAATTCCTTAAGTTTATGAGGAATGCTCAGAATATTTGCTGAATTTATCTTATGAAGTGAGTAAACAGTTTAACGTTGTCTCATTTTTCTGAGCGTCTTTTTTCTGGGTTTGGAAAAGCAGTATTTTTTCACATTTTAACACTTTCACCTATAAGCTGCTGTTCTCAGTTAACTGGATGCTCTACTTCACTCAAAGCACCAGAGATATCGTTATGTACACTACATAAAGTTACTCTGACATCAAAATGTGGCCCTTGCGAACAAATCAGAACAATGGGAATAATTCAAGTGAATTAGTTAACACTGTAAAATTTCAGTCATATTAAATATTATGAACCTCCATTAATTAAAGCAAACAATTGCTCATTTCTAATGTTTAAATTAATAAATAGGCAGAAATAAACCACTGAAGCTCGTACGGAAGCAACTTTTCAAATTTACCCGTAGATGTCATTACCTCCAATTCTCCAGATCATTATTATTGATTGCAAACGTGTCAGTTTATCTACAGACTTACTTTGGCATTATGCGAAATTTATGTTTTACTTTAATATTTTTACTCTTTGAGGTAAATTATTAGCACTTTCCTTAGTAATTTATTTCAGTTATTTCATAGCTTACAAGCGAAAATTTCTACATTCCCTTATTTAAGAAAGCAAGAGCTATGGTCATTGTCGTTTCTTCTCTTCCATATTCAGCTGCTAATTCTTCTTTCAATATCAATGCAGGCTTCATCGCTTACGTATGCTTTAAAACTTAACCACTGATATACACCCCGTACTGTCTTACAATGTTTTCCAACCGGTGACCGTATTCATAACAGTCATAAAGTGTGAGAACACACAACAACAATTTAGAAATTAATCATGACTGACTTCAGTAACGTAGCCAAGTCCCTGACTCATTGACCTAGAAATGAAAGTCTTTTAACATTCTGAAACCAAGTGCAAATTAATAGTAATGATAGGCCTTTCTCTCCGAAGTTCTGCTCCTAAATCTTCGCCCATTATTATCCAGGCCTCATGGCCATCGCCGTTCTTAATCACACCTAGCGTTCTGTTCCCCTGCATTCAGTATTCCAATGATTTCCAACGCAACTTTTTTGTTATGTTACTTATTGACTGTGTTCTCCAGTAATTTCTGCAAGCAAATTATCTACAGATCCAGAGCCACACCATCGGTTTGGCCTCCGTTGTTCATTTAATCAAAAACATCTGGCACATACCTCAATGAAATTGAAATGAATAATCTCTGAATCCGTGAAAAAAGTGCTTCGTCCAATTACGTTAACAGCAGATGTTTCTTGGTACCACCTTAGTTTATGAGGCTGTCAAGTTGGTGGTGGTTCCATACTGGTATGGGTTATGTTTACATGGCAAACTGAACCCACCACTCATGGTGCTATGTCACCTGGTCAAAACAGTTTAAGATTGGTTTGTGAAACATTCTGGATAATTCCCGTTAATGATACGGCCACCAAAATCGGCAGACACGAATCCAATTGAACGTATCTGTGACTTGATCAAAAGATCAATTCGTGGACAATTTCCGGCAATACTTTCGTAATGATGGACGGCTGTAAAGGAAGAAAAAATGATTTTTTCTTCAGGGTACTTACGACGACTTGTTGAATCAATGTCACGCCAGGTTGCTGCACTTCACTGGGCTAGAAGGTATCCCATGACTTTTGGCACTTAAGTGTAAATACTTATATCAAAGCTCTTAGAGGGGAAAGGCTAGGGAACAAAGTTTAGACGTCCCTTTCCTTTAATGAAAGGTTACCTTAAATCTGCTATAGTATTTGTGAAATACAAACCGCGAAGTGTGTATTTTTTTATCATTTTTAATTAAAAATCGATTTAAATTTTCATAATTTTAGAGATTGTTTGTTTTAACATAAGGTGAGCTCTTAAAAGTAATGTCACATAACCTTTAAAAACGGAATATTAAATAAATGTTAAATGACTTCAATAAATTATTGTTGTAACATACATCCAATTCATTTAAATTAAGGATTGAGTGCGAATTTATGGATCAAAGATACTCATAATTCTAAGACGCCACATCATTCCACGAATGAATTGGTTGTTATGACGCCTGTGTGGATTAAAGAATTATATCTTAATAGAAACAATTAAAATGCAGTTACGGATTTTATCTTTTATTGTGGCCTGATTCCGTGTTTCGGATTCCACCTTAAACTGTAGGTGCCAGAGAAAACGAATTAGCCGTCCTACCTCTGACACAATGGCTTAGTATTCTTCCTTCAGGAGGATCAAAGCAATCATAGGGTTATGGACTAAGTTATTTATGCATAATATTACCTAAAAATTCAGAGAACTTGTAACTCGAATTGAAATCTCTGGATTCGAGGATGAAACACCAGTGGGGCCAACAGTTTCTGAAAACTTTGCTTTGATCGTATGAGAACACCAGGACACTTTGTGGTTCGGTTTTCATGTTAAACTAAAGTTTCGTCCACGAAAGGTGAGAAATGGGCGTCAAATCGAAACTTTGTTACTTGGTGGCAGATCAACCCTTCGGAGTCTCCCGGGCAAAAATGCCATACGCATTTAAAATTTTACCTGAAAATTAAATCTTTATTACGGGACTTGATAGTGCAAATGTAAATATAAATCCCTCGACTCATATGCCTCCTTCCTCTTTCCGCTCAGGTCAAGCAAAGTATTTCGATTTTAACTATGGAGGAGCTAAAGTTGTCAGTGCCAGACTCTTTCAGTCCCCGAAGTTCTTCTTTGGTGCTCACTGAATAGCAGATTCAGTAGTCGCACAGAGCAATTCAGGACCTTCAGCTTGGTAGATAATCTTATGGCTCGGTCTTCCATGCCGCAGTCAAGAGCTTTATCGACTGAGTTTCATGGACAATTTTTTTGGCGTGATTATCTGTGAATAGTTGATAATAAGGAATCACGTTATTCATTCTGCCGGTTGTTATGAAACTTTTTAATTCTCATAACACGCACATTACTGCATAGTCACATTACAAATCGGTTATTAAGGGTAGATAATGAAAGCTAAATATCATTATCAGGCAGTTCAATCATTTTCTAATGAGGCCTCTTAATGATATGATTTGAAAGCTAAATATAAAGATCAAAATTTGATTGTATCTGCAACTCATTACTGTGTTATTAAATTAGTGAATAATAATGTCTTCACCTTCTTTTTAGTTCTTCTATCACAGCATTCTAAGAGCACAGCATAAAAAATTACGTCTTCGAAAACACATTACTCATTTTCCGTAATGATTTCTGGTATCTAAGTAAATGTGTCATGTATTGTCAACCTGTTTCAAATATAAGCTTCTGAACTTCTTTTTAAATTTTAAATGAAACCAATCAAAACTGAAAGAGGAAAATGAAACTTTAAGTCATAAACTCTAATTATATCAAAAATTAAGTTATTTATTTGGAACGTTCATAAACTGAGTCCAGTGACATTAAAATTACAGAAAGTGGGAACGAACAAAAGAAATCAATCACTCAAGTTTGCTCTTATAGGTAGAGAATGTGTAGGAATTTTATTATGTTTCGAAATGGGCATCAACTGAATGTTCTTCATTGAGAAAAGAGTTCTAGCAAATAATTTTTTACTGTGGATAAATTTGCTATCGTGAATAAAGTTAAGAAGAGAGGCTTAGCTGTGACTCTCAACTCAGTCTTATTTTTATTGTTAATTTTCTTGAATTTTAGTGAGTAACCGTAATGTATATTGAAAGTGCTTCCACCTAACGTAATTCCGTGAACCAATTACACGTATCTTAGCGTTACTGCCCAGTGACAAACACGTCAGCTGCACCCGATATTTCCGTCGGCACTCTATCTTCCAGAAATAGAGACCTCCGACTTCTTTTTCCAACAAGAAGTGCTTGGCTGTCAACTGCAGGAAGCGGCGTTTCTGTCGAAATCCCCCTCTCGCTACTTAATTACAGGGAAAAAGTTTATTACACGAAACCATATAACTGGTAATGCATGCATTCAGATAAATGACGTAACGTTGGTTGTGAAGTTAGTGGAAAGTTACTTCTTCTAATGTTTCTTCTACTTTTGTTTCTTATACTATTGTTTTTGTGTGACAACTGTAGACTCAATAATTTTCGCCTGTGAAGTTTAGATTCTGACAACGAGAAGATGGTTGATTGCGGAATAATATTAGAACATTTACTAAAACGCCCGTGAGGAAATATAGAATCATTCACTGTCCTTGCTATTAGACGGGAGAGTTCCATTTAGCCATACAGCATACAGATTGTAACAGAAACATTAAGGTTCCCAGTAATTTAAGAATACAATTGCTTTGAACTGAATTGCGATTTCCCTAGTCATCTAATTACTCTTTTCTTAGTATTTATCATTATTATTATGTTATATATTTTCAGTGTTGAAATTCATGTTCCATCTACTTTGCCATTTAAGAATTTTAATTTTAAATTTCTTTGTAAATTATTAGTCACTTCTCTAGGTAACGTATTCCAACCTGACACCCTCACACATGAAAGAAAATTTTCCCACTCCCTATGCATAAAATCGAATGCCAGCTTGTGCCCTTGGCCATATTTTCCCTTCCATGCGCTACTCCTAACTCTTCGACTAATATACTTTCAAGTCCCATCACCTTGTACACTCCCAGCACTCTCTTCATTCTTCTCCTGTCTTCCAGTTACTCTATCATATCGGTTAATGAGTGGGTATTGTGATAATTTCCATAAACAAATCTAGCTGCTGTCCTATGCACACACACAACACCTGATTCACAAAATGTAGAACTCAAGATAGACCACTATATTCAAGAAAAGGTTTGACCAAAGTTTTGTAACCCAATTCCTTAACTTCTATGGTACATCCCTCATCTTTCTCTTCACTAAATGAAGTACTTTGTAATCTTTCCCTACCGCCTACTCAATATGTCTTGCCCAGTTGAATTTGTTCAGTCGTTTCGAAATACAAGTGTAATCAGTTTGAAATGTTCATAACTATTTACACATTAATATTTTTTCTGTCATATAGATTTTGAAGTGGACCCAATCAGAGACTCTTAAATCATTAGAATGTTTCTTTTTTCCTAATCGGTACCAATGAGTTCTAAACGACGACCATCCACAGGAGACCGTAGTTCGAGGAATTAAAATGTAACGGATACACGTAAGCTGGATACTGACACCGTACAACAAGCAATTTCACCATCTTCTCTAATCCTATGGTATCATCAGTGGTTGGTTGGTAGTAAATAGTACGCAAAGTAGAACGCATCACAAAATACTGACCAACATTTTTTAAAAGTACCTGATCTGACGCATTGTTGAGAATTTAAAAGTTCATGACGTAGAGGACATTGCTAATCTAGAACAATTTCCTAATGATCTGAGCAGTATTCACTGAGTAGGCCACCGTGTGTAGGAAGAACCTAAACGCAATCGTTAATCCAATTCGAGACATTTTCTACGCTTCCTAAATCTCTTCCTGTTTACTGCGATGGTTCAGTGATATATACTGGTTGTTAATGTTCTTTGTATAACAAGGACTTGAATTCAATATCAGCTTTGAAAATTTATTCATAAAAAGACATTTAATCTTATATATATATAAAAATAGACGTGTTTTTTCCTATATTTCACTTTTCAGCCACCACTACCTAGCACAGATCACTGATGTTTGTGGGTGGAAGTAGCATGGAGTTTCCTGTCGTGCACAACGTTGCCCGAATGCCGATAGCTGTGGGGATGTGGCAGATATAATGATTAAAGTTGGTCAGTGCAGGGCGTTTTCATATTTCGACCAAAAACTTCTCTTTCCGTATACTTCTCTTTCCTGCCACAACTACATAACATAGACCTTTGGTGTTTGTGTGTGGTAGCAGAATCGTCTTTCCTGTCGTGCACTATGGTTGTTAGATGTCGGTAGCTATGAGGGTGTGGGAGATATGGGGGTTGAAAGTGGTCGACCTATGGCAATTTCATACTTCTGCCAAAGACAAAAGTGTCATGGTGTATCAGTTTTCAGCGAAAACTATAGATCACAGATAACTGTCGTTTGTGTGTAGTAGTAGCGCAGAGTCACCTTTCGATCACAACAGCGGCCGAATTTCAGAAACTGTGGTACTGTGGTAGATATGGTGGTTGTAAGTGGCCGACCAAGGATATTTTCGTATTTCGACTGTCTCTGAATATGTCACTTTTCTACCACAACTACATAGCATAGAGCATTGGTGTTTGTGTTTGGTAGTAAAATCGTATCTCATGTAGTGCACTATGGTTGTTAGATGTCGGTAGCTATGGGGGTGTGGGAGAAATGGGGGTTGAAAGTGACCGAGCGGGGCGGTGTAACGGTTAGCGTTCTCGCCTCGCATTCGGGAGCACGGCGGTTCGAATCCCCGTCCGGGCATCCAGATTTGGGTTTTCCATGGTTTCCCCAAATCACTCCTGGCAAATGCCGGGAGGCTTCCTTCAAAAAGGCCATGGCCGAGTTCCTTCCCATTCCTTGCCCCCATCCTTGCCCCCCATCCTTTCCCGTCTCTAAAGACCTCGATGTTAAAAAGAGACGTAAAGCAGTTAAAAAAAAAAAGTTGTAAGTGATCGTCCTGTGGCAATTTCATATTTCTGCCAAATACAAAAGTGTGATGGTGTATCACTTTTCAGCGAAAACTATCGATCACAGATCTCTGGCGTTTGTGTGTGGTAGTAACACAGAGTCACCTTTCGATCACAACAGCTGCCGAATTTCAGAAACTGTGGTTGTGTGGGAGATATGGTGGTTGTAAGTGGCCGACCAAGGATATTTTCGTATTTCGACGAAAGGCATGTATCTCCGCAGATTTCACTTTTCTGCCACGACTACATAGCATAGAGCATTGGTGTTTATATGTGGTAGTAGAATCGTGTCTGTTGTCGTGCACTATGGTTGTTAGATGTCTGTAGCTATGGGGGTGTGGAAGATATGCGGGATGAAAATGGTCGACCTGCGGCAATTTCATATTTCTGCCAAAGACGCATGTGTCACGGTGTATCACTTTTAAGTGAAAACTATCAATCGCAGATCACTGGCGTTTGTGTGTGGTAGTAACACAGAGACTCCCATCGATCACAACGTTTGCCGAAATTCGGTAACTGTGGGAGTGTGTGAGATATGGTGTTTGAAATTGGTCGATCATGAATATTTTAGTATTTCATCTAAAGACTTGTGTGTATCTGTAAATTTTACTTTGCTGCCGGAACTACATAGCGCAGAAGACTGGTATTTGTGTGTGGTAATAGTATCGAGTCTCCCATCGTGCACTATGGTGGTTAGATGTCTATAGCTGTCAATATGAATTCTTTACAGTCACGAACGAAGTCGTGGGTACCAGCTATTTGATGATAATTTTCGTTTAGGTAAAAAACGTATTATTTATTATAGATGCCGATTTTCTCTGTCCTATTATTTTGTCTGCTTAAATGTTTCTGGCACCAGTTTATTTTGCCTTCTTTTTTGACATGCCTTTACTGGCGTAAACTGGCCTAAGTTGTACCTCTAGCAAAACACGAGCAGCTAAAGTTATTAGAACCCAAGAATCGGATGGCCATGCTGAAGAAAGAAGAAAAGACCAAGCTGAAATAAAGCTGCCCTTAGTTAACACCCCCTCCGTCACATCCCCTCACCTTCGTTTGTTTTTCTGTTTTTTAGTATGTTGGAAATTGACTCACTTCAAGAGACAGGTTCGATGGTAGAATGATATAGTGATGGCTTTCCGGTCATATTATGCCGACTCGGTGTTGTTTGTGGCAAATCCTTTGCTACCACAACTTTCTATATTCAATTCTGGCAAAGAAATTCTTAATCCAAGCGTACGAAGTCGCGGGTATCAGCTAGTTGGAAATATAAAAGACATTTCCTGTTGAGGCCCGATGGTTCATTGGGTCGGTTTGACTTACGGACTGAGCGTGGTGGGTGAGCGGTTAACGCTCTGGCCTCGCATTCGGGGGACACCGGCTCGAATCCCCGTCCGGGCATCCAAATTTGAGTTTTGCATGGTTTCCCAAATCACTCCAGGCGAATGCCGGGATGCTTCTTTCAAAAGGCCATGACCGAATTCCTAACCGTTCCTGCAACCGATATTTCCGCCTCTAATGACCTCAACGTCGACGAGGCGTAAAGCCATAAGTAAAAAAAAATAAAATAAAAAAAAATGGACTTATGAAGAGCTCCATATTTGCCTGTTGGCCACGACTGTCATCACAACAAACACTTGAAATCTAGTAGATCTATTGGTTAGGTGGACAGTTCAGCGCACTGGCCTCTTTATCTCCCAAGGAATACCCGCGCAATTTGACGGTGGGCTATTGTGGTTTGTAGGGCTTCAACGAGGTTTCATTATTGTTGTCCTGCCTGTAGATATTCTCTCTACCAATAGCTATTTGACAGTATTCAAAATATATTACAAATTGTAGTCATTCGCGTAGATTAATGCTTAAGGAAGCTATTTTTGTTAAATTTTGAAAAGGAAGATGGGTTGTTTTTAATTAAAAAAGCGAAATAAAAATTAAATTTTTCTTGTCTCTTGTCACGTGACAGAAAATGCTCTGGGATTTGAGATCGCTTTAGTGACGTCATCTGCCTGTAGGCGCTGCGGCTACGTATGGTGTGTTTCCCGCTATCCGAGTTTCAACTATTTGTTGCTGGTTATCACTTGTTAATTATGAGATTTTGTGTTGAATATAATATGAATAACAATTTGTAGAAACCTACAACGGGAAAATACCGATTGTCGGACTAGCTATAGAAACAACCACTGACTTTTATTCTATGAAGCTTGATAATATAATAACTTCAATTCGAGAATCATTTATATTTAAACTGGAAGTTAACAGAAATCCTTCATAAGAATTACTAAAATTTTATTTACCAACCGCGTTCCCCGCACGTAGAAACTGTGATGTTTAAGTGTTCACTACTAACGAGAAAAAAAAGTAACGATGCCATGGTGTCCAGGTAGCTGCATGGTGAAACATTGCTATAGAAATTTGAAAATCCTATGTTCGAACCTTGATTAGGAGAATATTTTTTTCGTGTGTAATTTTGTTTTCCGTTTCTGTTTGCAGTTTGTTGCTTTACAGAATCATATTTTTACTAATCATAAAACGTCATGCAAACGTTTGAAACATAAATTGCTGTCATACAAGAAGACTTTTATAAAAAGATAACTTTAATTTTGAAATATACCAGAGATACATCATCATTGCAACAAAACCAAAGTACTCGGTGGTGAATAATAGGATTTATTTTAACAATAACATTGTAGCTAATCTCGCAATAATTCCGGAACTCTTGGAATACTTTTTGTTGGAATTTTTACGTGACGATGCAACTGTATGTTGCCTTTCTGACATAAATGCATCTATTTAAGCGGTATTTACTTCTAATGCGCAAGTAATTTTCATTTTTTTAAAACTTTTTATCGGTGTGCAAGTAACGTCCAGTTTCAGTTTTGAAGCCTTTTTTGGTTATGTCTCAAATTTTTATAATACTCTTGCTATCCAAAAATTTGTGAAATATTCGGAAAAAAATTAATGTTTTGGTGGATTTTAGGAAAAGAATATGCGGTGCTACCGCTCACAAATAACAAAACATATTCCAAAGCGAGGATCGAACCTAAGGACCCTAACTTTACTGATACTCTCCTTAAACAGCGTACTACATTATCTCAAAGAAATTATGGTGTAAATTATATTTACAGTAAATGATATGCGACTTAGTCGCAATGTCGTCTGGGTTTCTATGAGCAAGTTGCAGCGACTTTTTTTTCCTATTTCAGCTAACGCGGGAACACTTATGTTTATTTGGAGAGTTTTTATTGTTGTGGTTGTAGACTAATGTGCTACACACTATTTATAAACCATATTTCCAACAATTTATTCACAAATTCAGAGAAGATAACGAAACGTTACTTACGTAGAGTGAGCGCCTGCTGGCACGTGACGTCACGAGTCTCGTTGGCCCGCGACAGGCAACAAAGGAGCGTTTTGGCGGGCTTTCAAATACTCAAAATTTTAACATTGAATTTTACGTAAAATAAGCACTTTTGTCAAAAAATAAATAGTACCCGATAAATAACGTGCATCAATAAACTATTTAAAACCATTTTAAAAAAATAGTCAAATAGCCAATTGAGTTACTCACCTCTTTGCAACGGATAAGAGAGAACTAAATACTTTAATTCCTCGCCGGATCACAAAAATACTTTACAAATTTAATTCAGATTAATAGAAGAAATGCTAATTAAAGATTAAATATCGGTTCGTAACTTGGATGGTTAAAATTACGATTTAAAGTTGAACCTGTTACAACCTATTGGTGTGAATGTTGCGAACTTACTAAAGACATTACAGAAAACGTAAGGGTGCTAGAAATTGGCCATCTCAGATTATCTTGTAGGAACTCACACCGTGATTGCGTGACAAATTAAACAAGAAGGGAAACTACATGGGCTCAGTCACGTATGGTGGAGTCGAAGGTGACTGCTCAAGCAGTGAGGGCGAATTCGAGAGATCATGGAAAGAAGTGACGTGCAAGCAGAACCGTGGCAAGATCGGGAAACATAGCACCGGAGATGCAAGAGTGCATAAAAGTTGTAGGACCTTCACTAAACATATAGACAGATTTTGACCGGTTTCATGTAACTATTTGCAACAGTCTGCTTTCACATTTTAATTAAAAACAATCTTCGTTAATTTGTATGAATGATATGATAAATAATCCCTGCGAATAAGCTTCATGCTTGGAATAGATAGCCTGTTATACGCTATAATAATCAAATTTTAGTTCATAGATCATTAACGTGTTTCCACTTTCATGTTTACTGTATTGAACAATGGTTCTCTACACAACACGGATATGTCTTCTACGTTTTATGCTGGTTGCAATATGTTATCAGAATTATACGAATAATTAATTCATTAGCTACATGTTTACAATGAGTTTTCTGTCAGTTTTGATACTTGATGCTGCCAGGTAGACGGAGGGCAGACACTCTGGTAGTCGGTGTCCACTGGAGCGGCCGCGCCCGACGCCGCCTCCACAGTGGCCGCGAGTTAAATTAAGACCTAGCTGCGCGGCGTCGCGGCGCTGGCTGGCGGAGCGCCGGAGGCGTCTAGGAATAGCGTCGGCGATCCTCACCTACCAGGAGACGAGCAGCGGCCGCTCTGCTGCAGGCACCGCACCATGAACGTGAGTACCACTCGCCGACTCAACAGATATGCGGAAACTGCTCTTGCGCCGCTGAGTTTGCCACATGTGCAGCTATCTTGTTGTCTGTTCAATTTGACACGGATACCTTTGTTTCTGACAGGCACACAGCCTCTCATGATGTTTATATATTTCATATACTACGTTTTTTGTTTGTTTTGTGACATCGAATGCGTTTTTTCTTTTAAAAAACCTAATGAACTAAGTAAGTAGTACCGACGTTAGAGCAGTTTCCAGGAAGAACGAGGAATTTTTTAAAATAGTTAAATATTCGTATAACTCATTTATCAAGATCTAATATTTAATTCCCGCCAATGATACACATTTATTCACTCTGCAAAGAGAATAGCATTAGTTTCTGCATACTATGTTGCTAATCTTCCATATCCGCCTTGACGAATCGAAACCAATTGACTTGAAACATATTAATTATGAAAGAACGTAATGAATGTCTTTTCATTCAGATGCATAAGTTATCGGAGATGAGGCACAGTGGTTTAAATAATCACTCGTGTAATTCATACTCTTCGCGATATAAATCTAACCAATTAGAAAACTGTTGAGCAAGAACATTTTTGCATAGGACTTACTGCCTTCTTCGCATGGCTCGCTAATACAGTGAGAATGGCATATTTAGCTGAGCTCCAAACGTTTAGCTGTGAAGGTGCGGCACTCTGCGTCGACCTATGAAGGGCAGTAACTCTACTGCAAGATTTGATTTAATTGTTTTCCATGCTCTGCTGAACGGTCGGATATCAGACGACATATGAGAGTTGGTTCGATTTCTATTAAGTTCAATCGAGAGTAGTCTTTTTGATTGCAGGAGGCATGGTTCACAAGTTATTTTAACACTAACATATAATCGTCATTTTTGCCTACTTGAACTAATTTTAATTGTGATTCGATTTCGTATGTATGTTCATAGTTTGTAATTGTTCAAATATTCTGAATATGCATCGACGATTATTAAGCAACCACCATTAAAAACGCTCTTTTTTTATCTTCAATTACAACATGGATCTTTCATGAAAGACAAATATTTATTACGTTATTACTGAATGGTTCACGTGTACTACTGAGAGAAGAAGGACCCATATAACTTCGTTACACACGGATGCGAGAGATTTGTTTATTTCGTAGTTAACTGCGATATGCTCATAACAAATAAATTTAATATTCCACTTATCGTTTGGTTTGAAATTGTTGTTATTACTGTAGTGTGAATACCTGCATATCAGCTTTACACGCATACCGAATTCAGTCTAACTTAATGAAATCGCACAAAATGCTAAATCTGTAAATATCACAGTCGAATGGAATAAAAACTATGTGTAGAACCTTTACAGGTCTTTGGCAATGGGGTACCAAAAATATTTAAGAAGTTTTTGGCCACTCTTCTTAATTTTTTTAAGCTAATTAGAAATTACGTAAGTGTATTTTACTTCCGTTTCACGTATTATGAGGAAACATTGTAATTTTTCCAGAAGTGTTGACCTGTTTTTTTTTCTGTCTTAGAGGTGTTATTATGAATAATTTGGATTGTTTGACATTTTAATGCCTTAATGGCTTTTTTCACTTCCTGCAACCAAAAAATAAAGTAAATTTCTGATTTCTAGTTGGCTTTTTCCTCGCTGTTAGGCTTACAAGTCTTTTCCGCTCTCAGAAATCGATCAAACACTACTTGATAAACCAATGTATCTTATTCCGGTAGGATGACATTTAAAGTGAAGTTTATTAATAGGATTTGATTTTTGTTGTCCGTTAGTTAATTGAAATATCCTGACTAGTAAAGAATATGACTGACTGCTCTCTTATTTTTTAATTTATTTTTTTATGAACGCCCTTTAGTCTTGGATAGAAATCACGTCTAAAATGGATTTATTCTGTTTTGTAATTTATTTTAAGTTCGGCAGTCATGGAAGGGAATAAATCACTGAAGGAACTGCTAATCAATTTACTTGAAACATTGAAAAAATTTAAAACAAAATTCATAAAAGGCGAAAAGTAAATAGGTGGAGGAATTACACTCAAATAATTTAACATAGGAATTCGTGTAATGGGAAAGTAGGTGAGGGTTCATTTATGTTATCGTAATTAAATATAGTAAAATAATTGTATTAATAACTACGTAAACTGTATATTAACGTTATCTGGTCATGGTGGAGACTTAATATACCATGAAATTATTTTTAAGCCCTACGGAGTCAACTTGAAATCTGTGAGGTCTTCCACTGTTCGGAGTGAACAGCGGCAAAATACTGACCAATCAAAGAACTCCCCCGTTCGATTTTTAGTATAAAATTAACTGTCTTAACATATTAATAATGTATTAATCAGAAATAATAATTAAAATTATAGAAATTATTTACAATGATAGCCGAGGTAATTAAAATTTGTTATTTGCGATTTTGCTCACATAATATCAACTGTAAGATCATTTTTTAATGAAAAACTTGTCTAAAATCAAGCTTATTATTATGTAATTAATAGAAATGATGTTGAAATAAGGTAAATATAGTATTTGTTTCACTGTTTGCCAGATGCGCGATAGTAAAGATTTTTGAAAGTTGCAGTCACAGTTAGTGCTCATTATACTTTGCAAAGAGTTATATTAAATTTTGTGAAATTCGGATTTTGGGTTTGTTAAAGTCGAAGTTGTTAGAGCCTGGGTAAGAAAACTGATCATAGTTGTCTGAAGGAATCATTCTTTCATTTGCTAGGAGTAATTCCGTAAAAACACATCATAATTGAAATAGGAGTGGTTACCAAACAGACCCTGTATGATTCGAAACATTGAAAATCTCAAAGTAACTATTTAATCGTAATTGTGCTTATATACTATATCGGATGGACATGAAGAGTTCGCATTCTGGAATACGCAGGTTAGAATCTGCAGATTCTGGTTCCTGCATTCGGCCATCCAGAAATCCGTTTTTCATGGTTTCCCGAAATCACTCCAAGCGAATGCCGGTATGGTTCCTTCAAAAGGCTATGGCCAAATTCCTTCTCGTTCGTTGCCACTGGTCCTTTCCCACCTCTAACGACCTCGTCGTCGACAATGCGAAATAACATGAGAAGAAAGACGTGAATAAAATCTGCTTGAACGATAGTACCGCAGTCTTTTCTTTACTTCCTGATCATGAAACTGAAATGACAAACTCCTGTTTGTATGCTTTTTTCTATTGGATCAACGGATGTTGCATTCGGTTAGTAGAAAAGTGGGGTTTATTACAGAGAGAGACCCCTATTTCAAAGCGAATCTTCGTGCGAAATGATGAATACATAATTTTTCCTCAGTTGTTAAAATTTGTCTCTGATAATCGCGAGCAGTTTATCTTTTTAAATAAATAACATACAGAGTGAAAATAAGTAGCGATTTTTATGCGAATAACATATTTTCATAACCATTCCCGCATTGTTAGAACACAATTGTGGAGATTTTTTTTAAAAAAATCCTGGTTTGTAAATCCTTACTTCAGGTACAATAGAAATTGTAGCAGTACCACAGTTCCTTAATTCGCATATTACACGCAGAGTTGTAGAGTGTCAACCTCGTTACGTGCCGTTACATGATGGAAATAGGCAGAGTCTGTAATGAGTCTGCAACGCAGCACACGCTGCCATGCGGTGTTGCCACATTCTCTGGCTGCGGGCCAAAACAAGACGCCCGTCTGGACTTCCTACACGAATTCCAATCACCCTTCACTTCCCTTGTGTACAACAAACGGCAAAATTTCTTAGCGGCAGTTACGTCGGGAATTCTTTCTTCAGTATTTGGGTGACTAAAAATAACATCAGTTCAGTGACCAGACCTACAAAAAAGAGAGAGTTTTGGTATGTCCCATACGGCAACAAACGTTTAACTTTAATTTAATTTAATTTAATTGCAATGGAGCACACGCTCAGGTGGCAATTTCCCTACACACCCAACTTCCCCCTATCCTACAGTCACCTACACTTGCCCTCTACAAATTTTAACTTTAAATTCTTTTAACGTTTTAGGTAGGTTATTCATCATTCCCGTTGGTAACTCATTCCAATCCCTGACACTCTTACCTAAAAAAGAAAATCTTCCCACACCCTTGTGCCTGAAATCGAGTGCCAGCTTGTGGTCATGGTCATTTTTTCCCTTCCACGAACTACTTTTCATACCTACTGCAATATCTTTCCATGCCTCATCGCCAGTATACGCCCTGTACACTCCCATTACCCTCCTCATCATCCTCCTGTCTTGCAATGAATCCCATTCCAGCTCCTTTATCATGTCTGTCACTGATTGCATTCTGCGATAATTTCCAGAAACAAATCTAGCAGCCCTTCTTTGCACCTTCTCCAACTCCTGTATTCGATACTCAAAATGTGGGTCCCCATACTACACTACCATATTCGAGCAACTGTTTACAGCCCTCTATCGTTTTGATCCTTTTATACCAGCATTATGTCAATCTGCAAACAATCTAATTTCAGATAATAAACAATCAACACAATTATTCATTAGAATAATGAATAGCAATGGTCCCAATACGCTATCCTGCGGCACTCCCATTTTTACTTCCACTTCCTTTGATACCGCATTTCCCACCCTAACTTTCTGTTTTCTACCTTTCAAAAATTCCTCTACCCAGCAAATCACTTTCTCATCAACTCCAATAGTTTTTACCTTATTTACTACCATTTTATGGCTTACTCTGTCAAACGCCTTTGAAAGATCTAGTGCTACACTATCAATTTGGCCTCCCTTGTCCATTTCATCTGAAATATCTTGCATATATCCCACCCAACTGAGATTCGCATCAATATCCTTGCCTGAACCCATGTTGCCTACTTGAAAACCACTTACGTTCCTCACATACATTTCTGATGTGGTTGCATATCAATCTTTCCATTAATTACCTACCACTGAAGTCAAACTGATTGGCCTGTAATTTTCGACTCTCCCCTCCTTTATGTACCGGTACTACTATCGCACTTTTCCAGTCTTGTGGTAAGCAGCAAGTATCCAGACTCAATTTAAATAATATTTCAAGTTATAAGGTACAATGTCACATCCGACTAACTCTGCATATCACTTTGGAATTACCGGAAGGATATATACGATGATGGAAACGACAGTTGAACACAAATCCCACATACTAAACTTTGCTGTTAATGATACTTTGGACGGCAATTTTGCTTGGCTGTTATTATTATTATCAATTCCGATGAGCGTATGCGTCGAAGGCAGTATCAGTGCACGTCTACTAATGTTTGAAGTACTCTACTATGGCCTGTCTCAATATCTTTTCTCTTTATCTTACTAGCCTATCTTTAATGACAATATTTCCACTAGCTTACGCCGGAAATCAAATGTTAATTAATGGCCCCTTCCGTAAACTTCTCCTTAGTCCATTCCCACTGGTATTTTTATCCACCTGCTGTCTTTCAGTATTCTTTACCATACAATCTGCTTTAATACAGTGGACCCCCGATAATCCGGCCCCTGGTCTAATCCGGCGCCCCCTGTAATCCGACATGACTTTGAATTATGTTTGACAATCTTCGCTAATGTAGATCACGCAGGTTTGAACAGGTCACAACTCCTACGCGCCACCGCTATTGTGCTCGACGCGTATGCATTGTTTTACTTAGTTTGAATTTGACTACTAGTGATAGCGGTACGGCCTAGCGTGCGTTCATTGTTTACTATTTATTCATTGTGCATTAGGTATAGTACCTAGTAATGTCGTCACAAACCCAGAAGCGAAAGCACAAAACGTTGACAATTAAAGAAAAATGTGATATTTTAGATCGCTTAAATCGCAATGAAACTTTCAGTAGTTTAGCAAGTGAATATGGCGTAGGCCGATCTACAATTATGACATTAAAAAAAACCACGAGAAGATTAAGAAGTTCGTGTCAACTACTGACTGCGGGCCAGGCAAGAGACAGACACTCAAGAAAGCTGAACATCCAGAAGTGGAAGAAGCTTTGTACATGTGGTTTCTTCAGGAAAGAAATAGGCATGCACCAATTTCGGGACCCATGTTGGCCATGAAAGCTAAGTTTTTTTATAAGGAAATAACAAAAAAAGATGATTTTGTGGCCAGCAAAGGATGGCTAGAACGTTTTAAAAGTCGTCATGGCATACGTTTAATGACTATTACAGGAGAGAAACTTTCTAACGATGCCACCTGCATAGAGCCCTTTAAATTAAGATTTTTGCAAAAGGTGAACGATTTAAATCTTGACCCGTCACAGGTGTACAATGCAGACGAATCAGGGCTTTTTTGGCGTGTGATGCCTAACAAAACTTTCGTTTCTTGTAACGAAAAATCCGTACCTGACGAAAAGTGAGTAAAGAGCGTGTAACCATACTACCATGTGCTAATGCTGCAGGTACACACGCGCTTAAGATGGTGGTCATTGGGAAATCTAATAAACCAAGGGCATTCAAAAACATTGATTTACCTGTACACTATTACGGACAAAAAAGTGCATGGATGACAAAAGACCTTTTCAAAAAGTGGTTTGATGAATGCTTCGTACCTGAAGTTAGAAAATGGTTAAAAGATCATAATTTTCCTCAAAAAGCGTTGTTGCTTCTTGATAACGCTCCCGGTCATCCGTCTGAAGAAGAACTGACAACTGAGGATAAATACATCACTGCGATGTTTCTTCCGCCAAATTGCACTGCACTGATTTCAACCAATGGACCAGAACATCATTCAGTTTGTTAGGCAAGACTATAAAAAAAACCTACTTCTGAGAGCCGTATCAAAAGACCAACCAATAGAAAAAACTTTAAAAGAATTTAATATGAAAGACTTGGTTTTTGCTCTTAGTCAGTCGTGGAGTGCGTTACCGTCATCAACTATTAAATCGTCTTGGAAAAAGTTATGGCCAGATTAGAGGTGGGCGCCGCGCCGGCGTGACGCCGCCGTGTCTCTGTGGCGCGCCGCCCGCCGCCGCCCCGACACTTGCTTCGCGGCGTGTCCTTGAGTAACACTTCCTAACACGACAACGCGTTTTTTTTTTTTTAAATCGTTAAATTGAGTGAATAAGTAGGTGTTCAAATGACTTTGAATTAGTTGACACTAATGTTAAAAAATTCTCCGTAACAGTGTTATATGGATCTCTAAGCTAAACTAGTTTTTGTTGAAAATATTTCGGAAGTTAAGTGAGAAGAAAATCATGAATTTCGATCAATTCTATCGCTTAGCTTAGCCTAAATGTAGTAAGAAAAGTATTTAACCCTGAGTACTCAAGTATGGAAGAAATTGAGACTGGAGACAAAATAGAAGATATAAAGAAACAGTTGAGACCTGAATGAAAACAAGATTCAAGCAAGTTTTTCATAAAGGTGAATAATACGTCAAATGCAATTGAATGTGCAGTGTAGTGTTTCATATCGTCAGAAGATTCCAAAATGAATCCTACAAAAACAGAGAAGCTACCCTGACCATGAGGACAAAATAAAATAGTAACATATATCGCTGATGATGCTCTGGAAATAGAGTGAAACGCGTGCGACACAAATAATAAAACAATCATTCAATTGCATTTGGCGTGTTATTCACCATTATAAAAAAAAATTAAAAAAACTGATTAACTCGCAATTGAGGAAATGGCCCACAATATCCAGTTGTTAAGATTCAAGCTGTCACTGATACTGGAGAAAACAAGGAAAGAGCAGTTTCTTTGGCTGATATGGAACATAATCTGTGTCTTGTCATGGACTCCATAATCTCGTGACAGTGGAGACATAAACAGATCCCAGAAATTGAAACGCTTGTAAAAAGAATGCAAGAAGATTGTTAAGAGACAGAGATATCCCTCACCATAGCTAGAAGCACATGTCGAAAAGATAGAAAAAGGTTTATGGATTTCCCTGATAACGTTGTTAATACCTAGAAAATGATGAGACCGATCCTATCATATATATTATTTCTATAAGGTATTTTTTTTTTTTGTCACAAGCCTGTATCTTCCTTCATACTTAACCGAAATCAATGAATGAAGTGTCATTTTAAGGCATATGGTCTCCACTTTGGTCTGATCATATTTTAAGAAATGAAGTTTTCGCAATTTGACCCTTAAAGGGCTAAAGTATCAATATTTTTGTAATGCCTTTTTGTGTCAGGAGTGATTTATCTCCCTTAATATCTAACCGATATAGATAAATTAGGTATCATATTAAAGACTAAGGTTTTCGCCGTGGTAACATTATATTTTAAGAAAGGAATTTTTCGTAATTTGACTCTTAAAGGGCAAAAATGTCAATTTTTCTAAAATGCGTTTTTTTGAATCTCGAGCCACTTATCTCCCTGGATATCAAGTCAGACTTCTGACAACATATTTTAAGAAAGAATGTTTGAGGAATTGAACCCTTAAAGGGAAAAAGTATAAATTTTTCTATATCGCATTTTGTGTCACGAGCAATTTATCTCACTTAATATCTAACTGATATAGATAAATAAGGTGTCAAATTAAAGACTGAGGTTTCTGCCGTGGTATCATTATATTTTAAGAAAAGAATTTTTCGTAATTCGACCCTTAAAGGGCAAAAATGTCCATTTTTCTAAAATGTGTTTTTTGTATCTCGAGCCACTTATCTCCCTGGATATCAAACCAAAATCGATAAATGAAGTAGGATTATGAGTAGTAATCTCTCAGACTTCTGACATCATATTTTAAGAAAGAATGCTTTAGGAATTCAACCCTTAAAGGGAAAAAGTATAAATGGTTCTATACCGCATTTGTGTGTCACGAGCGATTTATCTCCCTTAATATCTAACTGATATAGATAAATAAGGTATCATATTGAAGACTAAGGTTTCTGCCGTGGTAACATTATATTTTAAAAAACGAATTTTTCGTAATTCGACCCTTGAAGGGCAAAAATGTTAATTTTTCTAAAATGCGTTTTTTGTATCTCGAGCCACTTATCTCCCTTAACGGGCAAAAGTATCAATATTATTTATACAACGTTTTTTTTTATTTTCTTACAAGTCATTTATCTTCTCCGATACCTAGCCGAAATCGATAAATGACATATCGTTTTTAAAATTCAGGTCTCCAGCTATTTAAAATCATAAATTAAGCAAGAATTTTTCGAACTTTGGTGCTTAAAGTGGCAGCGCGTATAAGACAGTTCAGAGCCAAGTCCCTAGATAGCAGCAGTGGATATCACAGAGATGTCAATAAACTTTTTATTTATTCAATAAGTAGCGTTTCGGATTTTTTTTTTTTTTTCTGTTACGGAAATACTGTCGTTTTGCTATACAATTCTGACGTAAACATTTTATTCGCACAGCAACAAATATTTCAGAGTTGTTAAGTTGTGGGAATTTTGTTCAGGTTGGTTTTATTCTGGTAAGGTCAGTGACATTTTTTCATAAATACAGTGTGTTTTTAAATTTTCCTAACTGTTTCTTAATATGTTGCGAATATTTTGATGCGTACCTATTACACTAAAATATATATATATATATTTGCTACAAAAGTACGGTTCTACTTTTCATTATATTACAAACATTCAACCTCACTATTAATGGCATTTTATTCGCGAAATTTTTGCACGGGTCGTCTAGTTTTAGACGATTATTAGACGGAATCAGTATGCACAGAAAGATTGGATGAAGTAGTAGAAGAAAGCTCGCTATTCATATACTTTCCTTCTATCAAAACTGCAGACCAACTCGTTGGACACCAATTCGTTGGCACAGATTTCCAGAGTTGCTGGAAAGTTTAACCCACGTATCCAATCGTGAGCTAATAAACAAGATGTTTAGAAAGATTGGACAAGATGAGATAAAGATTAATCAAAGTGAGTCGGAAAATTTTTGAAAATGTTTCGCGAAGCAGTTGAGGTCATGTCGTCTCAAAGATATTTACAATGAGTGTGACTCATCTGTTCCGTTCTGAAATAATTGACATCCTGAATTCTGTCTTAGATGACGAATTATTTATTATGTTTTGGCTTAATCGCTGCTTGGCAGCACAAATTAATAAACGATTCTCTGGCACAAGAACGGTCATAGTAGTATCACTTATGGATTATCGTTTTGTGGGTCTGAAAGACGTAGATACATATTTGGAGTCAATATGACAGACCAGTACTTCCTTTCTTGCCTCATATATCAAGAAAGTAATCACTGCCCTTAATGTGCCAGAAACAAACGAAGGTAGGGACCCTGTTGCTTCTACAAACTCAACCAATGATACATCGTTGCTGCAAAAACTATCAATGGAACATCGTATATATGCTGATAAAGATTGTCCGATCAATTAAGAATGTTGGTGATATTTAGCTTCATCCGATATATCAGATCCTAAAGATGGAAATCTTTTAAGTTACTTAGACAGCAAAAAAAAAAAAAAAAAAAAAAAAAGATGCCTTTCCTCGGTTTTTGCCCTCGTCATGACTTGTCTTTGTGTGTATTTTCTGTAGCTACGTTATTCATTTATGCGAAAAGGTCTAGGCTAAGCTCAGTTTGCTTAAATAAAATTATCTTTATACACGATAACTACAGAGAGTGCAAAAATCTGCAATATTATGAATAAATAAGTGAAACGTTACTTCTTTTTTTCTTTTTTATACTAAGTAATGATATATACAAAATATTATAAAATCTAAATATAAAAGTCACGCCGCCGGCGTTACGCCGCCGCCGGCTGAAAATGTTCGGCGCGCCGCCGCCGAGAATTTAGCAGGCGGCGCCCACCTCTAGGCCAGATATAGTCACCACTCCTAGCAACGATCCACAAATCAGTGTAACTTCGGAAGTTATAGAACAAGTCGCTACTGAAACACAGATAAGTCCGGAAGATTTGGAAATCTGGTGCCGTGGAATGGATAAAGAAGAAAATGTTTTTCATTAAATGTCTGACGAAGATATTATAAAAGAGGTTTCTAATTATACAACAAACAATCAGGAAGATAACGACGACGTGATTGCAACTGCTCCACAAGTCACAGAACAAGACGCAGTTAACGCTTTTGAGCTAGGTTTACAATGGGCTGAAGAGAATGGTACATCCTACAACGAACTTTTACTTTTGAGAAGACTGAGGGACAAAGCTCTGATCTCGCGTTATAACAACCTTAAACAAAAAAAAAAAAATTGATGAATATTTCAAAGCTTCATAATTTGATATATTCACTACATGATTTTGATTAATAATTCTTGATTATTTTGGTAGATATGTATGTGCATTTATGCTTAATTTTATAATAAAACGTAAGCTCTCAATTGTTATTTAATTTACTAAATTCGACTAACATAAATTAAGTATGATTTGTACTTCAAAGTACATATGTACATACAGTATAACATATAGATTCTTATCATTGGATATGTAATTTGTCGGATTACAAGGTACTCTTTTGTAAAAAATTCCGGACTATAGCGGTCTTAGGCAGTTGCTCTATAATCCGACAAACTCGATAGTCCGACACTGCCCTGCATAATGTTTGTCGGATTACCGGAGGTCCACTGTATGCCAATTACTGAATGAGTTCTAGTATAATTTTCACGGACATATCCTCACTACCCTCTTTCCAACTCCGTCCAGTTCCTGTGTTTGACATTCATAATATAGTTATACTCGAACAACAGCTTGAGCGTTACTGTAGCCCTTCCATAGGAAATCTGCTCACCATCCTTTGCAACCTATGCTGGACTCGACTCGTCATCTTTCCACCACCACATTTTTTCCTCTTCAACCAAGCGTATTACTTTACGTTTTCTGTCTTCAACCACTGTCCACGCCTTGTATAATCGTTCGAAGTGTAAGACTGGAGGTTTTCTCGGCGTTGAGTATGAATAAAATCTTCTCGGGTAACTATCCGAGTTAGTCCATCGATAAAACACGAAGTTTCGGCGGTCATTAAAACTGCCGCTATTGTCATTGGCCTTTTGAAGGAACCATCCCGGAATTCACTTAGGGTGATTTTGAGCAGCTTTGGAAGACCAAAATCTGGATGGCTGAACGGGGATTTGGAACCCGTGTCTTAATACTCACCCACCAGGCATGATTCCCTCGTAATCCTATTATCCAACATTATGTCATCTGCAGTCAATCTAACTTACGATTTACCAACAACAAAAGGATACTTTAAAATAATAAATAACAATAGTGCTAACGCAGTACGCTGTAGCATTCCTGATTTGCTCTGTGTGCCTTGGTTCCTGTGTCCACGGCGGAAAGAAACCACGCCAACCAAAATGAATTCTAAGTTCAAAGGATTTCACTATTAGTGTCATCAAAATTATAGAAATTCATTTAGAACCTTCATCAAGGAATTTTGTAATAATTCAAGACGTTGTGTATTCCAGAATACGGGTATTATGATATATGCCCATAAGTTGATCGATATACTACACTTACTCTTCTTGAATATTTTCTCACTTCTACAGACGGTTGAAACCTTCTTAACCTGGGTGACAGCTATTCGTTCAGGAAAGGAATGCTTCGTTTTGGCTGCTTGTCTTGAAATGCCGTTATTGCATTTCTGTCTGGATGTGAAGTCTTTTTCAACTTCACTCTCTCAAGTTCCTCAGCCAGCAGCCAGTCACTGAAAATTTCGGATAGTTAAGACTTGCATTATTTCTAACTATCTGCATATTGTCGTTTGAATCTCTCTTTTTAGAAACGAAAAGTTGTTAAACTTTAGAACAGTGCATTAAGCAGATAATCAAAAGCTTAACGCATCGACTACTCTATTTTTCCTCTAGGCTCATTTCATGTTGTTTAGTCATTGTCTTGTACGTACATCTCTTATACTCCATCAAAAATTCTTTGAAACTCCTGAAAAAAATAGGATTTCTTCTATGAAACCATGCAGTTCTTTAACTGACTCAATAATTTTAAGTGTGATGAAGTATTATATAAATTACAGTAATATAATTAAATTAATAGGCAACAATATAAAATATTCCAAAGTTAATATGAATTACCAAACATTGTCGCTATTGACCATGATGTAAGTCTTCAGAATTCATATATTGGAAATATTAATGCTGTTAAAGATCTTTGTAAGTGTCCTAGCCCTTTCGGTTTTTAAAAATGAGGAGTAATTGAATTAAAAATACACAACTAATTCACAGTATGCTTGTAATTTGCAATCATATTCCAAGAACGCAACAGTAGCATTCAGTGAAGCGGCTTTTATGGAAAAAATTTTGTCACAGCTTATAGCTGCGTGCATTAAATGTCCCAAAGCTTATTTGTTTCACGGTTATAGTGAATGCAGTTCTCGAACATTTTAAGCGTCGTGTGTCTTGAGCTGGCGTCTGTGGAGACAGTTATCGATGCGGTGCAACTTCCGGTTCCGGTGGTATTTCTGAGGACAAATCTCTTCCACTCTCTTAAAGGCAAACCGAATGGTAAAATGCTGTTGCTTCTTTCAAACGAAGATCGCTTGAGAATAGGGTTTTTCCATCATCTATATTATTTCTATAAGGTATTTTTTTTTTTTTTTTTTTTTTTTTTTTTTTTTTTTTTTTTTTTTTTGTCACTAGCCATTATCTACCTTTATAACTTAGCGAAATCGATAAATGAGGTATCAATTTGAAGATGAAGGTATCCGTTTTGATCATACCATATTTTACGAAAGTATTTTTTTTTTCCAAATTCAACCCTTTAAGGGCAAAAATGTTTATATTTCTAAAACGCTGTTTTTGGTATAACGAGCCATTTATCTCCATGGATACCTAACTGAAATCTTTAAATGAAGTATCATTTTAAAGGTTAAGATCACCGTTTTGGTGACATCAAATATTAAGAAAGGAATTTTTCGGAATTTGACCCTTAAAATGACAAAAGTAACAACTGTGAATGTCGCGCGTCTGAGACAGCTCAGAGCCAAGCCGCTAAACTGCAGCAGCACATATCACGGAGATATTAACTGGCGTCGACTTTTGTTACGTACCTCTTACACTAAACAAATAAACAATTGAAACCAATGAGGCGGTTCTTCTTCCATCCTATTACAAACCCCCATCTTTACTATTCACAGTATTCGCGAAATTTTCACATGGGTCATCTAGTTTAATTAAAAGTTACAAAAATTGTTCACGATTTTAAACTAACTTAGTCCACAACCCGAAGGCTGGTTGTATCGACCCGAAGGAGACATACTCAGTCATTGTGTCAGAGGTTTGACGGTCAGTTCCTTTCCACTGAGACCTACAGATTAACGTGGAATCCAAACTACGGAACGACAAGACCGGACGTAGCTCACATGATCAAACACAACTCTTAAAAATTACTGCGCCCACCAGGATTTGGAGCAGCGAGGTTCCGAAAGCAAGCGCTTCAACCACTGAGCTACCACATCGGTAACGTTTTTATTTTATATGCAATTTAATGAAAGTATAGTATAGAACTTGATTTTTGATAGAATGTAAAGATCCGTTAATTTTTAGGTATTTTTTTTAATTAATGTCTTTTCTATGTAAGTAAGGATGGCTATATAAGTTTGAATTGTCTCGTCCTTTCACACCAATTTCTATCAGAGCAATACGTAACGTGAATTCTTCAACTAAATTACAAACAAACCCTCTTGTGAAGCATCAAGTGACATAGCACTAGGAATTGGAAATATTTTTTTGTCAATTTCCTATAGTACGAGCTTAGCAATGTTATTGTAACAATTTATCTATTACATATTTGCAGTATGTCTCGTCTGTGATTTCTTTCCGGTTCGAAATATTAGATCTATGAAAGGTAGACTATTTCAGCAATTTCATGCTCATTTCATTCATTTCGCTCTGAATTGTAGTACTGAGATACCTAAACGTGTCGATGATCTTAGCAGATTGTCTCTCATGAAATCAGAAACGTGTAGGGCTCTTTTCTAGGCCCCGCATATTTCACATTTCTTGTTTGCTATTTCAAGCTGCAGTTTCCAGCGTGTTACTTTATATTTTCTAAGAGTCGTTCAGGATTTTGTTTTCACAGTAAATTAATGTGTCACATGCATTACTTCTAAAGCAGCTGGTTACAGTTCAAAGTACCTATTTTAAGACGACAAGTAAGAGCACGAATAAGGTTCCTATACGGACTGTTATGTGGACTATGCAACAATGCTAGGGTAATGCTGGCAAAAAACTTTTTGTTGGTGTACAGGTAGACCCTAATACATTGTAAGCTATAGTATCATCGAAAATTCCCTTTTGAAGTGCAACATTTTCTAGAAGCTTAGAAATAAACTGTTTATTCGGTTTGTTTTTTTGTTGGTTACTTTCATAGAAATAGTCGTCTGTGACAATATGAGAGACCTTTGAGAAAAAAATTACTTGCTACAAACAGGAACTAAAAGGTTAGGTTATATTATTTTGGATTTTAAACTCAAGTCCTCTTCGTACAGTTTTCCGACTGCAGGCGTTTATTGAGTACATTAATTAAAACCATTAATCTTCCTTGAAGCCCTTAGTAAAAATCCTGACTGTGATTCACTCTGTGCATTAACTATTAAAAATTTGACGTAGCTTTTACATTTTTCACGATTTTCTGATTCATAAAACATTTTTTATTTCTGCATAATGACATAATAATGTATTCATGGTTTTATGATGGTTAAAGAATTTTTAAATTGGTTTCAAGAACTTCAGCGTTGTAATGCAAAAATTCATTTCGGATTTGTTTTAAATTTGAGAGTCACTTTCCTATGCAGTTAACAAACTCACGATTTAACGTAATTTCTTCTGGTTTTCCATTGTATTCTTATCAAGTATTTAGGTTGCAACAGTTGGAAGCCTCTTGATTATTTAATTTGACTACGCCTCCAAATTCATATATTGGTAGACAGATAAAACTATTAAAAGGAAAATTTAAAAATAACGTTTGTTTCTCAAAGTTGATCTGTCTTGGTGTACACGTAATCTACTATTTAAGTTCGTAAAGTTTACGCTTAACTACTAATCAGCGCATTTTAGACTAAGATATATTTTACGTATTATAGTATATTCTCGTATCTTTCTTTAGACACTCTTGTGCAAATACGTGTTGCTATTCAACAACAAATTTTGTTTGAGTTTATTGGGTTCCTTCAACATCTGTACTTTTCTTTCTTTGTATTCTCTGCTGGCATTTAGTTTATTTCTGTTAACGCTGAGGAGACCTAGTACGGAATCGGCGCCGTTTATACAACATATGGGATTAAGTACTAATGATCAAGGCAACATAATGCTAGCGAATATAGTTTATTAAAGCTGAGACTACATCTGTGTTCTTTCATCAGCACATGTTTTCTTGTCTTTTAGAGGTTGGCTGAAATCTTTTCTCAGAGTAGAAGGGTGTTTCGGAAATCTGTGATGTATTCTTCTATACTGACATTCATGAAGAAGGGAACAGAACGGAGGATACAATGGAAAGCAATATGAGATAAGAGAATGAGCGTATTATGTGATTTAAAAACCAAATGGGCATAAGTTCTTGGTGAAACAAATAGGTGAGTTGAATGTAGTTTCACAAAGCGTCGATAGATTTGAGTTGTGCCTTTGAAGTAGTGCTCTAAGAGCTTTAGACTTGTTCTTCCGAGAAAACCGAAAAAATCGTTAGTGAAACTCAAGGTTTCAAAAGATTCGGCTTCCTCGTCTTGCATAGAGTACTTTTTGTAGTGCATTATATCGAAAAGTGAGTCTAATCATGGGTTTACTGTAATGGAGGCTGTACGTTGTTGTGCAGAGAAAAACTGCGTTATGTAGGCAGTCTGATGGGTGATATAAAACTCCACTGGTTGGGGAATAGAACAGAATAATTTCTACTTGGAGGGAATGCACATGTTGTAAAAATTTAATTTAAAAAGTACTGTGGAAGTTCGTTAAGCAAAACTTCACACCAGATCAAGAATAGACCGCATGGGAGTAATAACCCAAGTATCTTCTACAAATTACGATGAAGGAATCGGCCATTAAAAAGAACACTACATATAAAGTTCTGCTATCTGGAAGCTCAGTGGAAGTTGCTTATAATGTAATTTAAAAATGTGATTATTCTTCAACCAGTTTCATACTAGCAGAACATAGTAATTGTTGTATCAATCAGCATTAACGTGAAAAATCAACATTGTGCACCAACAAGAGTGTCAACAGCACTGGTTGGCAGCCTCGTTGATAGAAGATAGTGGTGTGGATTGCTATAGAGACTAAGTGCTGGTTGAAAAAAAAATTAGAAATGTATTGTCTAGCCAATCACCTAGTCACTCAGTTTTGTACCCTTACCTATTTGCCAGTGTATCCTGTCACAACAATCTGTCATATACATTCACACTTCGATTATATGATGATCTATTTTTTAACTTGATATTTTCTACCATGTATATTTGGGTACCTCAAGCTTGGATCGGCGTGTGCGATCACATTTATGAAATGTTAACAGATGTCGAGGCAGATTTACTGACAGATCAAGACAAGGTGTAATGCTCTTAATGTGATGTAGGATCTCAGAACCCTGATTTAGCTTATGGAAATGCTACAGCTAAAAAGTTTATACCAGGGGTTGCGGGCCACTTTGGAAATGCATCATAACTCCGCGGCCCGCATATAAAATTATTTATCCCCGTATTAGATTTAGGCCCACTAAACACATCTTTTTAAAGTGAAAAATTGAAATATAATGAGTTATTATTATTGTCTTTACTGTTATTCTTACATGTGAACATAGATAATATAATATTAATGATACTAAACACACATTGTAAAGAAATATCATATATATTATTTCAATAAGGTATTTTTTTGTCACAAACCTATATCTTCCTTCATACTTAACCGAAATCAATGAATGAGGTGTCCATTTTAAAGTATACGGTCTCCACTTTGGTTACATCATATTTTGAGAAATGAAGTTTTCGGAATTAGACCCTTAAAGGGCAAAAATGTCAATGTTTCTAAAATGCTGTTTTCTATGTTACGAGTCATTTATCTCCTTGGATACCTATCTGAAATCGTTTAATGAAGTATCGTTTTAAAGATTAAGATCTCCGCTTTAGTGACGTCATATATTAAGACAGAAATTTTTTGGAATTCGACCCTAAAAGGGCAAAAGTATCAATATTTTTGCAATGGGTTTTTGTGTCACGAGCGATTTATCTCCCTTAATATCTAACCGATATAGGTAAATTAGGTATCATATTAAAGACTGAGGCCTCCGCCGTGGTAAAATTATCTTTTAAAAAAGGAATTTTTCGTAATTCGACCCTTAAAGGGCAAAAATGACATTTTTTCTAAAATGCGTTTCTTGCATCACAAGCCATTTATCTCCCTGGATATCCAACCAAAATCGATAAATGAAGTAGTATTATGAGGAGAAATGTCTCAGATTTGTGACGTCGTATTTTAAGAAAGAATGTTTTTGGAATTCACCTCATAAAGGGAAAAAGTATAAATTTTTCTTTAACGTATTTTTGTGTCACGAGCGATTTATCTCCCTTAATATCTAACCTAGGTATCATATTAAAGAATATGGTCTCCGCCAGTAGTAACATTATATTTTAAGGAAGGAATGTTTCGTAATTCCACCCTTAAAGGGCAGAAATGTCAATTTTTCTAATTACGTTTTTTGTATCTCGAGCCACTTATCTCCCTGGATATCTATCCAAAATCGATAAATCAAGTAAGATTATGGGCAATATTGTCTCAGATTTGGTGACATCATATTTTAGGAAAGAAGTTTTTGGAATTCAACCCTTAAAGGGAAAAAGTATAAATAGTTCAACAACGCATTTTTGTGTCACGAGCTATTTATCTCGCTTGATATCTAACCGATATAGATAAATGAGATATCATATTAAACATTAAGGTCTCCGCCGTGGTAAAATTATATTTTAAGAAATAAATTTTTCGTAATTTGAACCATAAAGGGCAAAAATGTAAATTTTTATAAAATCCGTTTTTTGTATCTCGAGCCATTTATCTCCCTGACAATTCAAGAAAATTGATAAACGAGGTATCATTTAAAAGATTTAGGTCTTCGTAATGTCTTCGGTTCCGTTACCACATTTTAAGAAATAAATTTTTAAAATTTCTAATTTTAGAGGGCTAAAGTATTAATATTTTTAAAACGCATTTTTCCGTCACCAGCTATTCATTTCCCATGATACCTAACCGAAATCAATAAATGAGGTATCGATTTCAATATTAAATTATTCGCTAAGGTCACATCATATTTTAAGAAAATCTTTCTCCAAATTCAACCCTTAAGCGGCAAAAATATCATCATTTCTCAAAACTTTTTTTTTACCTCACTTGATAATTAACCGAAATCCATAAATGAGGTATTATTTTAAAGACAAAGGTGGCTGCTTTGGTCACACCATATTTTACAAAATTAATTTTTTGGAATTCGACCCTTAAAGCGCAAAAGTATCAATATTATTTATACAACGTGTTTTTTTTTTCATTACAAGCCATTTATCTTCTTCGATACCTAGCCGAAATCGATAAATAACATATCGTTTTAAAAATTAAGGTCTCCAGCTAAGTAAAATCATAAATTAAGAAAGAATTTTTCGGAATTCGCCGCTTAAAGTGGTAGTGCATATGAGACATTTCAGAACCAAGTCCCTAGATTGCAGCAGCGGATATCACAGAGATGTCAGTAAACTTTTTTTTATTCAGTAAGTAGCTTTTCGGATTTTCTTTTTCTGTTACGGATACACTGTCGTTTTGCTATACAATTCCAATGTAATCATTTTATTCGCACAGCAACAAATATTTCAGAGATGTTGTGTGCATTTTGTTCAGGTTGGTTTTATTCTGTTAAGGTCAATAACAGTTTGTCATAAATACAGAGTGTTTTAAATTTTCCTAACTGTTTCGTAATATGTTGCGTACCTATTGCACTAAAAAAATATTTTCTATAAAAGTACGGTTCTACTTTTAATAATATTACAAGCATTCAACCTCACTATTCATCTCATTTGTTTCGTGAAATTTTCGCACAGGTCGTCTAGTATAACACTAAAAATGAAATATAAAAAATATTTTTTTAAAAGTGTGATCAATCTCCCGGGCCGAAAAAATGTTCAAGACTATTCGCTTGCGGCCCGCGGGTTGGGTACTTCTGCTTTATACAGATGCCGGTGACATTAGGCAACTAATCGATGTAACTCGATATTTATTAGGCGAACTTCTTTATCATACTGCTATCCTATATCGTAGTTGTCGAATTGATTGATTATAATGAGGATTTGCCCTTTTCAATGCAGTGATAAAACAAAATAGACCTAAGGCATTGTTGACCTGGAGAAATACTCGAAGGTTTCGACCGACAAGTAGCAGTTCTCATTCGCTGTGTATTTCACCACTGTTGTTGCCGCAGTTTAAAGTGATTTGAGCGTTCTGATGTACCTTTACACGAACAATGCTATCCGCGTAAAAATTACTGGTCGGACCCGGATCCTGAGTTTTCAAGGCCTTAATCACTGAATTACATGCGCAGAGAACAAATTTCTTCAAACCAAGGAATACAATTCAGCAAAATGTTGAGATTTTCATGATAATTCAAATAAGCGACTAATAAAAGACACAAATGGCGAAACTGTTACAAGGGCTTGATGCAAGCGAGTAAGTACTAACCTAGGAACTAGAGGGCTGTGTTATTTGTTTGATATGAATGACTGGATAATCGTGTATCGTCAATCGTTAATATTGACAATAATATCGAAGAAAAAAACCTGAGTATGAATTACATCCACTCGTAGCATCCATATTTTACGATTAACACCAAATGTGCCATTAAAACGTATACCACTTTACTGTTTCATTTTTACGTCATTTTCTGAAATAGATGTTGTTGAAGGAAGATAATATTTGCACGTAGAAATAAGGAAAAAGATTGTGTATAAAAAATATCTGAATTGCTTACTCAATGCAATTTAATTCCAAATCACATTAGTAATGATTAACTGAGAATGGTCATGAGCCTTTATTCATTTCCAAAGCGCTAACTAAAAGAACTAGAGATGTAGTCTTTGTAATTGAAATCATTTATTCACATAATTATAACGTTATTAAATAATTTTGTCTTCATTTTTGTTTTATGCCGATAAAATTAACATCACTGGATCGATGTTCTTTGAAAGAGTTTACCTTTCCGTAAGAAAGACAGGCGAATGAAGTTTCTTTCCACGAAGCGAAAAACCTTATTGAGGTTGCGACACCCATTTTGGTGTACCATATATGTAGTATAATAAACACGTGAGTTAACAAATAATTCGTTTTTTGTTAATGGGTATGAAATTTGGTGCTGATTTTTAGAAAACTTCTCTCCAAAACAGTGCATTTTGTATCTTTTCTTCACAACATTTTAAAATGTGTCTCTCAAGAGACAAGTGGTTGCAACCAAAGACTTCAGTTTGTTTAATAACACAGAGAAAGGAACAATTTAGTATTACATGCCATCGCTACTTTCATACTATTTGACTGTAGTATTTTGAGGTTATTTAACGCAAACTGTGGTACCTCCATGACTATTACTCTGATTACAATGAGTGAAAATTAGTGCACCATAATCGTATTGCTGTCCAGGGCCGGATTAAGACAGCGCGGGGCCCGCAAATGTGAAGAAGGGGCCCTTTAGGTCGCCTCCTAGGAGGCCCGTAACTCCTGCTACGTGGCTAATCCATAACTGTTGTTTTCAACTTCATATTAAGACATAACAATGTAGGGAATAAAGGGTTAGATGGTTCGAAATCCATGTTCATACGTCTTGAATCGAGCTAAACGGAAATGAAAATAATTCATCCGCGTAATGATTTTGTTTCACTTTAACTAAATCAATGCCGGGAAACACCTATGCATCAGGGCATAGGTGTATGCACTCACAAGCCCACAACATGCATACTAACACACCAATCGGTTAAGAACTCTTTTACTAACCAGAGGTAAAATTGCATTTACATGCTTTTTATATGTTGAAACGACCAATTATTACATGTCGTTTCGCCCTTATTCACTGAAAAAGAAAATACCGTTTATGCGTTCCACGAAGGCCAAGCAAGACATCAGCAAAAACACCTTCACTATTCACCATCTATCCTGAGAAATTCTGTACCATGTTGCTTAGCTTCAATTATTTCACACCTTTATTTTTCTATCTTGCCTGCTTGTAATGACGGCATATTTTTCTGAGTTGACCTAGTTGGGTCACCTTGTGCACGTCTGCCAGACACCTGAGTCTACAACTCAAAGCCTTCACGAGATGTGGCTTGGAATTATTTGCTCTCTTTTCTCTCTACGCAGCAAAGGAAGTCCTAAGTTGTTTGTGAAGATCACGCACGAATAAAGCAGACTCGACTATCAATAACAGATACTAGACGACCCGTGCGAAAATTTCGCGAATAAAATGAGATGAATAGTGAGGTTGAATGCTTGTGATATAATGAAAAGTAGATCCGTACTATTTTAGCAATTTTTGTTTTTGTGTGTGTGTGTGTGTGTGTTTGTGTGTGTGTTTGTGTGTGTAATAGGTACACATCAAAATACTCGCAACATATTACGAAACAGTTAGGAAAATTTAAAACACTCTGTATTTATGACAAACTGTCACTGACCTTAACAGAATAAATTAAACCTGAAAAAAATGCACACAACGTATCAATATCTCTGAAATATTTGTTGCTGTGCGAGGAAAATAAATACCTGGTGACAGAAAAATGCGTTGTAAAAATACTAATACTTATGCCCTCTAAGGTCAGAATTTTGAAAAATTTCTTTCTTAAAATGTGGTAACGGAACCAAAGACATTACGAAAACCTCAATCTTTAAAATGATACCTCGTTTATCAACTTATTTAATTGTTAAGGGAGATAAATGGCTCCAGATACAAAAAACGCATTTTAGAAAAATTGACATTTTTACCCTTTAAGGTTAAAATTACAAAAAAATTCCTTTCTTAAAATATGTTACCATGGCGGTGACCTTATTCTTTTATATGATACCTCATTTATCTATATCTGTTAGATATTAATGGACATAAATCGCTCGTGACACAAAAATGAGTTAAAGAAAAATTTATACTTTTTCCCTTTATGGGATGAATTCAAAAAACATTCTTTCTTAAAATATGATGTCACAAAACTGAAACATTACTCCTTACAATCCTACTTCATTTATCGATTTTGGTTAGATATCCAGGGAGATAAATGGCTCGATATACAAAAAACGCATTTTAGAAAAATTGACATTTTTGCCCTTTAAGGGTCGAATTACGAAACATTCCTTTCTTAAAATATAATGTTACCACGGCGGATACCTTATTCTATAAAATGATACCTCATTTATCTATATCTGTTAGTTATTAAGGGAGATAAATCGCTCGTGACACAAAAATGCGTCATAGAAAAATTTATACTTTTTCCCTTTATGGGATGAATTAGAAAAACATTATTTCTTAAAATATGATGTCACAAAGCTGAGGCAATATTCCTCATAATCCTACGTCATTTATAGATTTTGGTTAGATATCCAGGGAGAAAAATGGCTCGAGATACAAAAAACGCATTTTAGAAAAATTGACATTTTTGCCCTTTAAGGGTCGAATTGCGAAAAATTTCTTTCTTGAAATATAATGTTACCACGGCGGAGACTTCAGTCTTAAATATGATACCTAATTTATCTATATCTGTTAGATGTTAAGGGAGATAAATCGCTCGTGACACAAAAACGCATTTCAAAAATATTGATACTTTTGCCCTTTAAGGGTCTAATTCCGTAAAATTTCCTTCTTAGTATATGATTTCACTAAAGCGGAGATCTTAATCTTTAAAATGATACCTCATTAAACGATTTCAGATAGGTATCAAGGGATATAAATGATTCATAACACAGAAAACAGCATTTTATAAATATTGACATTTTTGCCCTTAAAGGGTCTAATTCCGAAAACTTTATTTCTTAAAATATGATGTAACCAAAGTGGAGACCATATGCTTTAAAATGATACCTCATTCATTGATTTCGGTTAAGTATGAAGGAAGATACAGGCTTGTGACAAAAAAATACCTTATAGAAATAATATATATGATAAGGCTTCATCCGACTTTAAGGAGAAGAAGTTCCAAATCACGAAAGTACAAAGATGATTCTTTGAGGCGTAATGGAAATAGTTAAACACCATGGATAATCCATTTGACCGAAATGTGAACATAGTAACCTGTTTTATCTTTCAACAATCTCAGACTTGTATGTCGTCGGTTAAAATCATGCCTCTAATCTACAACTATAAAACGAAAACCGGATATATTGGTCTTATAAAAACTCGGGAACTAGGGAATAGATTGCGATGGGGTTTTCACCGTTTTAAAGCTTAGAATTTCAATTCAGTTGTGTGGCATGTCTTATGTTTCAACTTCAACTAACGCAGGAGCATTAAATGACATTCTGAACGTGTGATGACAAATCCCAAAGATCGAATGATTAGATGATGCATGCATACTTCGCAGTAAGCACACGTATCTCTGACCATAGCCTTCAACCTACCCGTTTCTTGGTAGGGAGCGGGTGAATCTAGGTTTGCTTTAATTCCGAAAAAAGTTGGTGCGAATTTTCTGAAACTTTGTTCAAATGTTTCTCCTTGCGGGAATAAAAATAGGGTACTGGTAAATCTACGCCAACTATACCGGGCAACGCCGGGAACTCCGCTAGTATACAATAATGTAAGTGAAAAGTCATATGTCACAGTTGTGTCTGGTTGCGAAAACGGCAGTGAAATGCTTGTTTAATGTACAAAGCTTCCGCTGTTACAGGAGATAAAAATTTCGATGGATCTTTTTTTTCTAATTGATAAAAATTGCAATCATGTTCGAAATGGAAGATATATATCTCAGATAAACTTTTGTGAAATATAAACTTAGTTTTATATGAGATAATCGAGTATTTAAACGTTGTACTTTTGTACACGTGTCTTATAGATATCCTATTATCTTACCAACAGCGTAAGAGCATGATGTATATTGTAATGCGCTAGTTCATAGCCCCTGCAACTTAGTTTAGTTGGAACAAGTGAATGGTTTGAATTGCTTAATAGGTAAAATTATTCCGTAGAGTTTCACAGCTCAGTAAATATAATCTTAAAATAGTTTCACTGAGATGAATTGTTGCTACATTGATATCTAAATACAAGTTGTTGCTGACCCTAACATAGTTTACGGGTTTCTTATTTCATAAAGAGTTATAAGGTGAAGTCAGGTCTCCTTGCTTAAAGTCAACGCATAATCAAGAACGTTGCAAATGCAGTGAGAAATCCAATTAAACGACTGATGACGACAACTCGCAATCATAATAAATATTAAAGCATCTTCTAATGTCATACATAAACATCAGTAGAAAGCGCTGGTAGTGGTATGTCAGCCTTTTTCTAACAATTGACTTAATCCAAGCCTCCGCCGGTGAGGGCTGAGGACTTATCTTTAAATTAAGTAACACTTATTTCATGTACTATTATTGACCTATTGATAGAGTTTCTTACCGGCTGCTCAATATATTGTATTCATCTGAACTAACCCAGCAATACTATCAGGTAAGTTGAAACATGAAATTTAAACCACGGAACGTGCCAGAGGTGAATATACGATTCAATTCTGAATAATTTCATTTCAGTTAGGAATAATACAATGATGGTGGTACGTATCCAAGAGAACATTTCGTTTCCGAGAAGTAACAAACCTTTAAATGGATAAAAATTTACGAAAAATTTTAATTTCTCAGTTTTTCGACCTGTCATCAAAATGAAACATACACTATTTTATTCTCGAAACTATTGACTGCACTTAATTTGAAACCCCATCGAAATTCCATCCGTAGTACTTGCGTGAATCACGTTCAAAGAAAATTGATAGTGATTTGTAGACACTTTCATTTTAAAATAGCCTGTGCCCACGACTTCGTTAGTATTTGTCAAGAGTTTTGAATGTTTTTAAGTGTTTGCACGGAACTTTTAGTATTTCCAGGATAAAAAGTTATCGATGTCAAATCAGCAACCAGCCAGTGAAAGTCACAACAAAATTGGTTCACACACTAAATATGTCGCATATAAATTACTTATATTTGTTAATAGCTGAAAATGATAATAATGTCTAGAACATTTTAATACATTCAATAACATCCTATTACATTCTAGAAGATTCTAAAGATTTTTTAGAATACTTTGGTCGAAATACAAAAATGCCCTAGGTCAATCACTTTCAACCACAATATATCCCACAGCTACCGACATGCAACCACCACAGTATACGGTGGGAAACTCCAGGTTATTACCACACACAAACACCAATGGTCTGCACTTGGTAGTTGTGACAGCATAGTGAAGTACACACGTCTGGTCGAAAAATGTTCTAGGTCGACCACTTTCAACCCCCATATCTCTCACACCCTCACAGCTGCCAACATGCAACCACCATAGTGCACGATGGGAGACTCGATACTACTACCAGAAACAAACATCAGTGATCTGCACTAGATAGTTGTTGCTGTAAAGTGAGATATAGGGACACACACGTCTGTTCATAATGAACGATGCCCTATTTTACTCTCGACACTACGGCTTGTATATTATTCATATCTCCGTCAAAATCCAACCATTAGTTTTTGAGTGACCCGCGCTTATACAAAGAGACATACAAGCAGATAGGAAAAAAATTTAAAAAAGTTGGTTTCTTCTTCGTAGCTTATTAACAGTGCTCCAAACTCTTTTTCCAAAAAAAATATATATTAAGTACACAAACTTCTTACCATATTTATATATTAAAAATGATTTGTAGTTGCATTTCAGACATACAAATGTTTTCTTAGTAATTTTTTTTTTTGTTATCACTCTTTCGGTTGGCTTGACACAATCTGTCAAATCTTCTTAACCTGAATTAACCGCATCATCTCAGCTTCATACATTCTAATCTTTGAATTCCTTCGGATGATTTCTTCGCTATTTGATTAACCAATCCCATGTGTCATAATATATGTCACCTACCATCCCTACAATATTCTTCTTACTCTCATTTCTAGAACGTTTCATTTTATAATAAATACTGTGTATCGACTCAATTTTCACTATCTTCCTATATCACTACATTTCAAATGCAAAATTTTTTTTTCTTTAAGTATTCCTTAATTCCAAGCTTCACTTCCATGAAACGTTATGCTCCACAAATACATATATATTTTAAATAGAGAAAAACTTTTAATATAAATCAGTGATGGATGCTTCATTCTTTTAAGAATCCAACGCTTATTTCAGCTGTTTAGACAGAAGCCTTTTCTGTGAGAGTTCCGTCCATGATTCTCTCAATTAAATACAGCTTCACGGTTTCTTAATTAAGAAACATTGACTCACTGGACTTTCTGGCATCGCAGGCAGGCTGCTTATAGCACAGACACTTCTTGTATGCGGAGGATAAAACAATAACCAACCTTTCATAAAAGTTACTACTGGCAAGTTTTATGTACATTCCGGTGTGACAACAAATGTGAAATGAGCAGGCAGACTTACGGCCAATGTATATACGGATATCGCATGTTTGTTAGATTGCTTTGCTGTATCACACATTTACCCAGTTACCTTGTTTGTAACGTTGTAGTATATATATATCTGAGGATTAAAAAACGTTGTGTTTATATCATATTTAGGTACCCATACTCTTGGAGATAATTTAACGGTTTTGTCTTTGATAAGATTGTACTAAGCAATCCTCCTGTAAGAACTGTTACTATTACTATTACTTTTACTCCGCGATTCACTAAAAGTGTTTGGTGGAGGGTGCATTGCACCTATCAGGAAAGATAATGGTTTGGAAGGGATATACGGGATATGGCAGGTGGCGCCCATGGGCTATTGTGAGGAACCATCCCAGCATTCGCCTGGAGCGATCTAGGAAAACCATGGAAAACCCAGATCAGGATGGCCGGAGTGCTTTATCGGAAGCTACTCCTGTCCGATTTTGTGTTCACTCGCCCGGTAATCCTTTCTATTCCACTCCCTAATCGCTCGTGGAAAAAATGAATAGAGAAATGTATTGGTTCTGGCCCTGATTTCTCTTATCTTATTTTCGCGGTCATTCAGAGATATGAATGTTGCTGGTAGCAATATTTGATTGCTGTCATTCCGAAATACGTCAGTCGAGAATTTTTCAATTAGCTTCCGTCGAGAGCAACGCCTACGGTGCTCCAGGTCTTCCCAACCTAACTCCTTCAACATGGCACTTACGCTTTCCCTCCAACTATATATACCTGTCACGAATCGGGCGGCTCTTCTTTGGACCATCTCTAATGCCTCCATTAATCCCTTTTGATGGGGACCCCATACAGAGCAACAATATTCCAAGTGAGGCCTCACTAGTGACTTGTACGCAATCGATTTAACTTCCGGAGTGCATTGTTTTAAATTACGACCTAGAAATCGAAGGATACGATTTGCTTTCCCAATTACATTCTCGATATGCTCATTCCATGCCCGTTTGTCGTCTCATTGGATTTTTTCCTCTCCATTTCCGGGCTGTTGACATGATAGCGTTTTAATAAATAAAATCTGTTTAAAAGCTACACAATATGTAAAGTGATTGTAACAATGTCTTTTTGAATTTTCTAATGTTACGTGTAAACAACTTGTACCTGCTGATTGTATAACTGTCACGATCATGCTTATACCAGAGATTTGTTGGATACTGTCGCAGGAGGAACACTAAGGCAGTTTTTGTCAGCGACTGCACGGTCAATTTCTTACGTTACTGTTCTGTATTTAAGTTTGTTGTGTAAAAATAGCCGTGACAAGTATTTTTGTGTGTATGAGAATTAAAGAAGGGAGAGGGTGAAATACAATGCCAGTCCATCCAAGTCAACTCTTCCCTGGGATGCTAGGAGTGTTACTAAGTTTAACGCCTCGCATGTCCTCTCTCGATAGATACGCATTTCACCCGGCTCCTTGTCGGAAGGAGTAAGGCCGTCATCAGAGGTAACTGTGTTTCTGACCCTCTTACGACCCACCCTGCGTACTACAACCCAACGAAACTGTCTGCCTGTCTGAAGTGGCCAACGCATATAACGGGCACTGGCAAAGTGCGGTGGGGCTCCCCTCCCCTTAGCACTCTCGTATGCAAGGCTATCCTCACAACGTTTGAAGAGTCACTTAGACGATACACCTACCCAGCATGTACATGTCTGGCAAGTGATGCTGGCGTTTTGTATTTGCATATTAATTGTGCACTACCATCTTTCCTATCCTACTAGCACTGTACCGAACGATGGAAATTTCTTCCACTTCCGGGGTTCAAACCAGTTAGTCTTTGTTTCTAGCGCCAGACGTCGATATGGTATCTCGGTCAGTGATGATTGTGACTGGATTACGAACAACTATAAAACTACTTTAATTAAATGAAAAACATCCCATTCATCTCTCCATATCGAACTCACGATGATAGTACAATTAATGTTCTAATAATTACGAGAACGAAAAAAATCACAACTATTCAGTTATTACCATGTACGCTTATGGTTTTCACTTGCCAGTACTGAAAAAACAGTACTAAAGAATAAGTGATAATGACTCTTAAGTTAATAATGATCAGTGATATTTATTTATCAATTTTAGCTCAGGTATTGAATATAAATCGAATGTATGAGCTGTTACATTAAAAAAAAATCCTTACTGCTTTACGCCTCATCGACGTTTATTTCATGCAAGCGTCAAAGAGCTGGAGTCAAGTAACGGAAAGGCCTTTTGCCTGGATTGATTTCCAGAAAGTACGGAAAACTGAAATCTGGATTACCGGGCGGGATCAGAACCTGCTTCCGGAATGCCTCCGGAATGCGATGCAAGTCAGATTTTTATATTACTCTACGAGCGATTAGTATGGCTCTCAACTGAAGTCGTATGTACAGTACCTTGAGCGTTATAAGATATATAAGCAGTAAAAATGACAGTGAAAACAGCTATTATGTGATGCTTTCTATCGTATAACCAGCTTCCTGGCCAGATCACTTATTGTGCCTGGTGTTCTTTTGGTTAATGGGGTCAATCCCAGATCGTTCAAGAAATTTTCCGGTGTTTGGCGGATAAATGGTGGTGAAAAATTCCTAAGCACTACATTGAAAACTAAATGTCTATGTTAAATCCCTGTTTCTCTTGTTTTACTGATGTAGTTAGCCTAATTGATGAATAGGTTCAGTGGAAGAGTTTTCTATTATTGTTTTGACCCGCAGGTGGTATTCTAAATAGCCTCTATAATCTATATTAATAAAATACCAATCTCAGCCACAATGTAGCTGTTACGCGGTGACGTCAAGCTTTACACCTTCGCTGTCCAACAAACAACGAACAGAGATGTGTCCATATATTTCACTTTGCTGCCACAAATACATAGCGGAGATCATTGGTGTTTATGTTTATGTTGGGGAGCGGGAGATATGGTGGTTGAAAGTTGTCGATCACGGACATTTTCATATTTCGACCAAACACATGTGTGTCCGTATATTTCACTTTGCTGCCACAACTACATAGCGCAGATCACTGGTGCTTGTGTGTGAGAGTAGCATACATTCACCGATCGTGCACAACGTTGGCCGCAACAGCATAGCGCAGACCACTGTTGTTTGTGTGGTAGTGGCCTTGAGTCTCTTATTGTGCCCCATGGTGGTTACCGTAGATGTCGGTAGCTATGGCGATGTGAGAGATATGGTTGTTGAAAGTGGGCGACGTAGGGTATTTTTCTATTTCTACCTAAGTCGTGTGTGTCCCTATATTTCAACTTACAGTCAGAACTACCAAGTGAAAACCACGGGCTTTTGTGTGTGGCAGTTGCATGGAGTCTTTCATCATGCACTGTGGTGATTGCATGTCGGTAGCTGTGAGAGTGTGGGAGATATGGTGGTTGAAATTGGCCGACGGAGGGCGTATTCATAATTTGACCAAAGATATATCTGTCGCTATATTTCACTTTGCAGCCTGCGTGTGTGGTATTAGGCTGGTGTCTCCCATCGTGCACTATTGTGGTAGCATGGTGGTAGCTGTCAATCATAATTGACGCGGCTCCACCCGAAGAACCAAGATAATACATACAGTGACCGCGGAAGCCTTCGTAACCATTTTGAATCAAGTTTATATAGTATGAATGATGTCAATAAAATGCGATACAGTGCACGTATTAAGGGAGCGTCAATAAACTACGTGGCTAGGTCTAGGTGGAAGGTGGGTGAGAAGGGTTGGGTAGAAAACAACTCTGGGCTACGTTGGGAAGGGGAGAAGGTATTTCGAGCCATCCACGTAACTTGTAGTTTATATTATTCGTCACATTTAAAATAAGGTATAGAACAGCATGTGAATATTTATTTCCGTCACTTATTTATCTCCGTATGTAATTTACAATAGTCTGACATGAGAAAACAGTACAAAATGTCTTCTGCAATCAATAGGAAAAAAATTTACGTGCCACGCAGGGGATGGGGTGTCTAGAGGCAAAATGCAACGTTAGGCTATGTGGGGGGAGGGGGTGTTCACAGGAGGCCAAAATGGATCTACGTACTTTATGGATGCTCTCTAATTTGAGTGTGATTGAACTGAAAGGTTTTGCTATAGCGCAAGTAAATGTATTGAGCTTTATTTTATAACAATTCTTTTTAGTTTTAAAAACAACTGCGAAGTGATGACTTGCCACAGTACACCGTTCAACCAGCCAGTTTTGACGGGTTTTGAGGCTAGTTGAAACTGGGGTCCCTACTCCAGCAGCAACATAACACCACTGTAAACACCAACATCTGAGATGCTAAGCACATGACTCTCTATTTAATGGTAATACTGCGCTACAGCATATAATCCGACACACAACTTCAGCTGGTAAAAAGATTCTCCATGGTGCTCTTACTATTGTTTTCCAGGCTTATAACCATCAATTAAAGAAGAAAAAAAATAGTTCCCGTTTTTATTGTGAGATAATATATCTTAGCTATTTTTAAAGATCGAAATTAACTACATATTTTAAGCATTAAAGCACTAACTCCATCCGGAGTATTAGAATTCAACAAAACTCAACATGGTCAATTTTCTCGGTAGAGACCTCAGCTATGGCATTTATCGTCACTGCCACTGTTATATACAGCTCTTTCTGCGTATCAAGATGGCAGAATTTTCATTTTAAGTATGACTGGTTTTAGTTGTTTCTTCCGTAGAAAATATATTCTACGATGCCTACATTTAACAATTTGTGCCTCGTTTCTTATTATGCATGGCAATTTTGATAGAGCTGTCAAGTTCCGCAAATTCGTTTTCAATGTTCAATATTCAATAATCGTTAGAATTTAGTTATTTTAAAATCATACCTAGTTATCGTGCGCGATAGATATATCGAATCCCTGTACGTTATTTTCATAACTATTTTTTACTTTTTTATTCTCTAACATTTGATGAAACCAATGCCATAGGTAGACTCCGATACCACTCTAGCATTTCCCTGCTGCAGACTGCTATATCTTATTGCATAACCGATAGCTTTATTCGATATTTATGTGGTTGGTACTTTAATGTTACGTTTCAATAAGTTGTGAAAAATAACTGATTATCATGAAATAAATCGGAATAAAGTGAATTAAAATGCTTCACGATGAGCGTTTAACTGTTGCTTCTGATTGAAACGATATAGTTTTGGGTATTACAATTTTTGTTCGAGTTTCTGAAAACATAGTGGCACTAACAGGTCATCAGTTACATAGGATTTTATTACTACATCAACATCGACGGGAAAGAAAATTCTGCCGAATTTAACAGTTGCTAGTATCGTTACTGACAACATAATTGTTAATAATAAAAATAAAAACATGTAAAGGCTTTCGGTTTTCAAATTTACGGAAACCTATTCGACCTGACATGAACACAATTTTTTTTATTGTTAGGTTAAATCAGATTCAGGACACCAAAATTTATGTATCTGTTGAAAATTCGAAATTTTTATTTTGACGAATACTTTAATTTTTCCATAAATTAAAAAAAGAAGACTAATGGTGATATGACTGGTTTATCCCGAATATCTTTGCAATAGGACAGGACGTAGCAATTAGGCCTTACCTGGCAATGTGTTCAGTGAGATAGCAGCGTGTCGACTCAAGTGACAAACAGCGCCTCTGGCGACACGTCAGCTGTATGCTCTAGGTGGCGCTCCACTTGCAAGCTGGTCAGCACGTTGTGTCAAGGGCGGGCGTGTGCAGGCGTATTGTTGCGCAAGTCTCCTCATGCAGGTGATGTTCGTGGCACAGATAATCTTTACTACCCTGGCTTTCAATGTAAGCGTTGAGTACTGACTGAGAACGATTTCTAGGAGAAAATCCGGCAGTTTTTTCGTGCGCCAAATGCGTCGTAAAAGAAGAGGTACAACGGAATTGGGTTAAAAGTATGACATCTTCATTGCAGTTCGCCTAGGTCACTATTCTTCGCCTCTACATCTTAGACAAAAATAATAACAAAAGATATTTTTTAAAAAATTTAAAAATTAAGAAATATCTGCCAATGCTGTAATGCTTTCTTACATAAGATTGCCTTTGATGAGTTCAAGAAATTTCAGACCAGAGACTCTTCGTGGTCATTATAAGAGTATAAGAGTGATCTACAACTTACAAGCGAAAAAATAATTTAAGAAACTACTCCATCTCTCTGATACAGTAAGCGAATGAAGCTGGAATGATGACGCTAACACGTACAGCTCTCGGCTCCTTAATCAATCATTTTCTCTCCTTGTGTCTTTCCGTTGCACCATTCTCCATTCACTCTTAACAGTCTGGTAAATTGAAATTGCCGATTCAGTTCTTCTGATATCTCTTGTATTTATTATTATCATTTCGTTGTTCCTCCCAATTCTACTGTTACTTATACACTTGGCTGATAGGAAAAGCTCTCTCCGCATAGATAACATTTACAATGCAATTTGATACATTGGAAAGTTTTTTTTTTACCATTACTTTCTGATTTCATAATAGCCAAACAATTGTTTTCTTTTCTTTACAAGTCAAGTTATATTAGCTTCTTGTTGGCAACGTTTAAATTACAACACGAATTTTCTCTTCAATTTTTATTTTTCTGTACAGAAACCATTCATTCATTTATTGTACCCATATTAACTGGCGCTGGAAAATGTTTCCACTGTTCGTAGAAAATATTCAATATTTATATACTGAAAATTATTACTTTAAAAGCAGGAAAACTAAATTTTGTGATACATAGCACACGCAAAATTTCAAGTTTCGTGTTAGATAACACACATTGTGATTTTTGTTTTATGAGATGTTACAAATTATAATAAAAATTCTGAAATCATAAATTTATTTGAGTGTGGTATTTCAAGATACTTTTTGGTACCTATTTCTCGATGTAAACAACAGAGAATAGTTCGCCCCCCCCCCCTTTTGTATTTCGCAGTCGGCCTGTAGCCATTCAGCCAGTAATCAATGTATTTCTATATATCGTCAATGTTAATGAATCTTTCCGAAATTTATGTGAACAGTCAATTGTAGGACAACACAATACTTCACCTAAACTCCCATGCCTTCGGCCGGACTCGAACGGGCGACGATCGGTACGTGGAGAACTGTAGACCCTACGCTACCGAGGCCGGCTAGAGAATAGTTTCGTGTTTTCCTCCGAACTCTGTGATTTAAATATGTTTGATTGGGGCCATAATAAATATTTGTTTCTAAATTACATCATATTCTCATATTAATAAATGCTCCTGGTACATATAGATGCAAAATTTTGTATTACTTTTCATCTATTCAATCCTAATTAAATACAAGCATCGAATACTTTAGAATTATTGATAAACAATTGTTAAAAAATTCTTGCAGATTATTTTTGTAGTTGTTTTCGTTGCGATATTTGGCTTTTTGTTTATTGATGTTCTCATCTGATAAAGTTCCTTTGTGGTGCCAATGTTTAACGTCACTCAGTTTCATTGATATTCTGTAGCTGTTCTGAGTTTTTAACCTAATTGGATTCAAGGTTTACGCTAATGGGGCTACTTGGTCGGTAAGCGTCTCGGAAGCCTGTAACACCGATAGGTGCTAGTAGGGTTTCGCGATTCATGAGCAACAACTATAATGCTCTCTACATGGCTTCCAAGACGTTCTTAACCAACCCCTAAACTATAATTCCAATATACTTTCAATTTCTCGCTACACAGACAGCAAACAGAAGAGATTTATGCGATTTTAATCCTTTCAGCGTGAAGTATGCGATACGAGTTCGTTAACAGTTTAATTTAATCATCTATGAAATTTCGTATAATGTTTCGATGTTATGATTATTCATTTTAATTGTCTTCGAATTTTTCTGCAGTATTTGTTAATTTCTAAATCTGCGTCTTCCCCCCCCCCCTCTCTTCCCCTACTCTTTTGACTTTCTTACCGGACTACGGCCACTGACAGTTTAGAGTGCCTCGTTTTTCCGCCACTGTCGTGGACGCTATATCAGTGCAGAATACAAGTGACCATTTGTCTGCGAAGCATGTATGCTGCATTCTCTGTGATACACTTCAATTGTGTGTGTGTGTGTGTGTGTGTACATAAAATATTAAATCCTGTCTAAGATTTAGAATTTAATTCTAAATTTCTGTCTAGAATTTAATTGTGTTTTGTGTTCGTCTTGTGTCGTCCTTAATGTGAATAATAATAATAATAATAATAACACTGATATGAAATGTAAACATTGAAAGAAATACAGTCACTCTGAGCTGAGTGAATAGCTAACATGGCCAAATAACCAGAATAACCTCTTTACCGTTACCTGTGAGACGTTCTGTCTATGACAGTAACTGAGCAGTTGTATAGCGAGCCGTCAAATCTTCACAGATATTTCCGCACTGCACATTCACAGAATCTTGTCCTCGTTATTTAAATAAATTATAATATTAGAGATATTTCAAGCTTTTGAAGTGGAAAATGGGAACCCTCTCAACATTTTCTTTGCGATTACCGTTAGCCGTCTAAAAGCGTAATCAGGTCGGCTGGTACTGTACCATCCTCGCGACTCTTGACTCCACTTTCACTTGAACACAACACTGGTGGATTTTCCGTTGACAACTTAAGATCTATGTCTCAAACGCAGAAACCGTACTGAACTTGTATGAAAGTGGCAGATTTGGTATTATTTTGAAGTTGTTCATTGATTGTTATTCATTAATCTGACCTTGTAATTATTTAAATTCCGTGTTACTGCACGTTTATAAATTTTAATGAGTTAAGGCACCGAGTTACAACTATCAATATTGCTAAGGACATTATCCATTAACTCCGTGCGTGATTGAATTACAGGTTCCAAGTTCCGAATATTTTAAAAATGCGAGTACTGACTGCTCTTCACACTCGTGGTACAAGTTAAAACCAGAAAAAGTGCTTAGAGGTGATAAAAGTTTCCTAGTCCCATAATATGATGGAAATTATCGAGTGGCTACTTGACGTTATTTTTTTCATATACTACAGTACAGAGAAATTATTGTTAGGCATTTATATTCCAAGACTTCGGTAGAACATAGGGGCCAGTGAAATCGCGGTATATTCACTATTATTAGTAACTTCTTGCCTGCCCACGTTTCTATAGTCTGTGTGTCGGCCAGTGCCAGATATTTGAAGGCTGTTACGATTACAAGAGCCTTAGAACTCGCACTCAGAAGTTACGCGTTCCTAAATGCCGTGAACGACAGTGGCCAGGTTCATACTATTTGACAAAAGTTTTCTGAAGGGTATGTATTGAGCTTTAAAACAACAAATCTTGCAGGACAAACTCTATCAACTATCCACAAAGTTTTTTTTAAATATATTTCATATCTAACGTCCAACATTTGCAGTTTATTGCATCGTTAGGAGCTCCAATTGCAGTGACACTTTCGTTAATAACTGTGCTGTTTATTAGAAAGGGATAATTTTAACTGTGGTAATTTCTTTATACTCTTACCTTCACCTTTCATGATTTATTTAATCTTAAATTCTTGATGGAAGTTCAATGTCCACCTACTTTTACCATTTACGAATTTTTAAATTGTTCCTATGTTTCTGGGCAATTTATACAACTTCCTGACTCCCTTACTTTCGAAAGAAACTTTTTCAACTCGCTTACACTAGAAATCAAGTGCCGGCTTTCTGGTCAAGTTTTTATCTTCCCTTCAACGTACTATTCCTAATTTTTCTATTAATATCCATTCAAGCATCATCGCAAATACACGCTTTACACACACTCAGCACTTTCTTCATCCGCCTTCCGTCTTGCAGAGACGGCTTGGACAATTGCCTCAATCTTTATTCGTTCCCATCTGTTATTGAATCAACGACGAAAACAGCTGTGTGACGTTGAATTCGATGAACTTCGAATTTATGTACTTACTTGCGATCTTCAGTGTCTGTTCTAACCACACTTGTACCTGAACTTACTACCTAGATAAATGATTCGAATCTGTGTTACGTATATTGATGGACGCAGTGTTTCTTAGCAAGACAAAGGGGGAAGATGGGTGTGTAGGGAAATTGCCACCAGAGCGTGCGCTCCATTGCAATTTAATTAAATATTATTATAAATGTGTCATGAGCTATATTTCTATTACTAACAAAAATATACTGGGTTACTCGTTACAATAAAATGGAAAATATGTCATCCAACAGTATCTTTATATTTGCAGCACTTTGTGCTTGTTTTTGAGTTGCTCGATAAATAACAGACAGATTTTTAGACAGATTTTATGTCAAATGTTGGAACATAAGCGTCTGATTTATTTATTTATCAGAAATTTAGCTTAAAGGTATTGGCGTAATTTTTATCTTTACATGTTACTGCTACTGTTATAATTTCATTAAGACGGTAAAAAATGCCATTTTTGTTAATTGTTAATATACAACACTACATATTTACCACACTCTGTTGTTATTGTCTAGAACCATTAATTCTAAAACCGATGATGAGAATAATCCACGTCTAAATTTTCGTGTCAAGTTTGGCGAAATATTTTCCTGTGATGTTTTTTCGTTCTTCCATCCATTTCAACTATGAAACTTGTGCCTGCCTTTCAGTATATTGTTGTATGGAAAAAGCAACCTACCTGCGTATAGTTTTATGCGTTGTTTTCTGTTAATAGTTCGGTTACTTTACCGAGAAGAATACTCGGCAAGAAGAAAAACGATATTTTTTTCATGCAAGACTGTTAGCGATTTAATAAATTAGATTTACTTTCGTGTGGAAGTTTTTGATTGCTTTTGAGTGTTGTTTGTTAGTAATATTTACACCCTTAAAACGACCTGGTTTGCCACTACGCTTCACAGAAATCAGTTCAGGTGCATGCGGATGCGAGCAAAACGAGTAATAATGCTGTTACCCTTCGGAACGGATACGCCAAAATCAAGTTAACAATAACTTTGTTGTGTGACAATATCGTTGCAGTACCATGGAATGTTCTTCCAGTTTCTGGTTGGTTTCTCTTAAGCCACACAGTGAAAGAATCCATCTGCCTCATAATTATTTTGTTTATAGCATTTTTGTTTAATGGTATTAAAATGTTTTAGTCTTCTTTAAATTTCAACAAATTAACAAACTGACCGTAGTATTTTCCATTTATTCAGTTTTGAAATAATCATGCGGAAAATATATTAGACGATTATTGATTTGATGTTGTTGTTTCTAACAATTTTCCATCACAATATAAAATCTGATACCTACATAAGTTAAGAACACCCACTTCTGGTAACCTGTGATCACTTCTAATTAACTCCCTCGCAGATTGATCTTGATGTCATCCAGTAATATTCTGGTGTCATATAATTGTTGACGATAATTCAGGATCTGCAGGGAAACTGATATTTGTTAATGACTGTTGCTTGAAATTGCTGCTGTTCAGGATATGCAGATTTGGATGTTGGAGCACGTCATATCTTTGTCTCAGATGCATTTACTAATATGAATTAAAGTTATACAGCAGTATTAAGAGCTGCTAATAAGATGTAATGAGCAAATGAAACGTAGTAACAGTGTAGCATGCACTTGAAAACGACAGCTAGTCATTATTATTATTTTTTTATTTAAAAACTGTCGTTTGCTACTGAGGGAATTCATTCGATGAGTGTATATATTTGCATTGTGTCTCTTTAAGTGTCTTCGAAACAGCATTGACGTCACAATACTGACACAAATCTATACCCTAAGCCGAACTGGAAAAGACTGCTCTTGAAACTGGAGGCCAGCCCGTTAGTCAATACGCTGTTGGGGTTCACTACAGGTAAGCTTCAAACAAAATCACTTATGTAGATGGGGGTGGAATGTAACTCTCAAAGAATATATGATAACTTAAAGAAAAATAAAAAGGGAGAAATTGGATGGGAGAAATTGAATGACTAGGAGAATTTCCACAGTTAAATTAATAATAACTTCCTGTTCCGTGTCAGAAAATAATAACTGAATACAGCGTGGAATGGCGCAGACGTAAGTTCTGATACATTGGAAGAAAACCAAAGCACAGTTGTTACAGATGTCTCCGAAAGGGATCCGAATAATTTACCATACGTCTAGACTATAGAATAAATGGCGTTGGAGTGCACAAACTACTTTTCTGTGCATGAAAGATTGCCTCATTTTCTTCAAAGTGTATTCTTCCGTAGTAAACATATGTTATAGATCTCAATGTGCCCATGTTGCAGGTATGTATAGCAGGTAATGAATAATTATTTAACAACTAAATCTTTATAAAATTATTAAACTGTACAGATATTCAGGAGAAGGAGAATCATATATGAAAGCACTGATAGGAATTCTGTATTTTTTCTGGACATTGTTTCATTCGCATAACTGTGTCTAATCTTGACAATGTATCTATTCTGTGACAGCCTCTTGTGACCGATTTCTACTCAAATCAACGGTATAAACATAAAAATTGTAACCTAATTATATTCAGCCTGACCTAGCAATATGTGTTAAGGCACCACTCGACCTGAATGCAACATTTGTATTCAGTAATAATGCAATCAGCCACAGGTGAAGTTTAAACAGAAGTACTAAGTCTCGGATCAGTTATAAATATGAAAGTGAAGTCTTAATACATATAAGTAGTTCTCATAGAGAAGAAAAATAAATAAACTAATACGATGACACTGGGCAGTGGATTAAGCAGCAATTATATGAGAAGCCAACATTTATAGTCACTGACGTTAAGTCAATAGTTAAGCCTTCAAACCAATCAGATTGTGAGTCGGATAGAATTGCAGAGATGATAGAACTTGCCGGACAGGACTCTATCTCAAAGATCAATGTCACGACAGAGCCGTAAACAAGGTTTCCTACTCGCGAGCGAGAATAATGCATATCGTAACACACGCGGCTTTTGGGACAGTCCCTGGCATCTGATATAGAGCTCTTTCGAAATGATTGTATGTGTTAAGGATCCTGCAACTGATGTGTCACAAATTTGTTAATTATGAGAACCGTCCAGTAGTCATTTCGTCAGTGATCAAAACAAGTCCAGTAGTCATTTCGTCAGTGACCAAACAAGTCTCAATAGTTAAACTCAAATTAATGAGCAGTTTCATCAATTAAAGAATACGTTTTTAAAAATAGAGAAGAAGAATTAATCATATATCTTTATCTAAATCACAACTCTAATAATTAAAATTCAGCTTGTAGTAGAATGACCGAAATGGGTAACAATCTATAATTTTAATGTATTAAAATAATCGCAATGGCTAATATTATAGGGAATATTTGCATGTGTGAAACTTCGAGTAGCACAACAGGACGAGCGAGGGGAGATCGTTGGTCCTTAACGTTAATTCTATCCTTGGTGACCTCACATAATAGGCAAGCCTTCCACGAATAGTAAAAGGTGAGCGTCTGGCCTTGATCGAGGTTCCACAGAGTAACAGGATGGCACTGACTTTCCAACGGCGGGGATATTTTCGAAACGGGAGACGCTAAACTAGCGAGTGGTGCTGATTCTTCCCGAAGGCCGATTTACAACACCAGCCAATAAAGATTACCTGCTCATGGATAGAATTTCTTAGCGAGCCAATCAACAAAATCAAATTTATCACATGACCTAAAATTATATGAATTTTGTTCCTATGTTGCCCAGAAAAGGGCGTGTATTCGTGAAGATTGAGGGAGAAAAAGATGGACGAGCTGCAAGATCGACAAACAGTCGGGGTATTACGTTACCAGCCTCCGAGTAGAGCAGATGCAATTTAAGTAAGCGGACGGTGTGGCACTGTCCGACTTTGTTCTACAGATGTATTTCCAAACGACTGTTAGTTTGAGTTGATATAATCTACTGCATCATAACCACCTTCGCTGTTATAGTCATCTCATCAGTTAATGGTAACTCATTTCTACGAACAAAGAAATTGTGTCAATCTTTGGTTTATTGAGTTCCAGCCCCTTAACTACCTTGTAAAGGAAACTTACACAGCTAATAGTCTCTCCTTCGAAGAATCACTTGAGCTAATAGTTTAAATTTGAGAGCATTCTCTATGACTTTCAATGACTTTGTTTTTTCAAAGAAAACTCTGAAGCATTCTGGAGACCTTTATTTCATGCTTGTTTAACCAGTATACCGTAATACCATTTTGCATTGATCGTTCTCTTTTTGTAGCAGGTTAAATTTGATCAATTAGTCGAGGAATTGTTAAAACCATTTGTGATATTTTCAGTACATTCATTTCTTGCCTACGTGTCGTGTTCTTTTAGATATTTTCATTTGTCGGCTCAGTGTAAGACGGGGACATTGCTTTGTTGGATTTTTAATAATTTCTTGTATTTATTTTAGCTATAAATGTGCCCCGGTCTATAAGAATTAAGAGTAACAAAACTGAAATTGGAAAACAACGTTTCATTCAACTTCCTGCATGTTTCTGTTGAATAAACTACTGGTTTTGAGTGATCAGAACCCTTTATTATAATATGGATTGAACTCCTTTACATTAATAGGAAATTCGGCATATGATAACCTACGAATTCTTAAAATGTTACGACGATACTAACTGATCCTCTGAATATCACAATCTAATCTTCGTTAAATAAAGTAGAGGCCTTTAAAATTAATCAGTTTGAATAATGGCTAAACCATGTTTCAACGTATGATACTGAATACATTCACTTGCGATAAGAAAAAGCAGGTAATATCTCTTCCTCTAATTGTTTGTATCAGGAAATACAGGATCAGAAAATGAACAAAGAATTCAATTGCTATCTTGTTGAAGAATACGGGCCTGTTGGTGAGCGGTAACCCTCGGGCGTGGCATTAGGGAAGACGCGGGTTCGAATCCCCAGCTGGATATCCTGATTTTAGTTTTCCGTCATTTCCATAAATCGCTCCAGGCGAACGATAGGCTGGTTCCTTCGACAGGCCACGACCGAATTCTTTCCCGTTTATTGCCACCAATCATCTCCCGTCTCTTAGGCGTAAAGCATTTAGAAAAGTTTAATATCTCTAGATCACCTTAAGCATGGAGGTCCTGAAGAATTATCTATACCTTCTTCATGACCTCATAACATGCCGCGAAAGAAAAACCATCTTGCCCTCAGTTTCAACAAAAATTAAGGGAATGTATAATAGCATTTATTGAAAATGTGTTGCTGATTTGCACGGAAAAATTTCTGATAACCATGCGGAAGCCAAACCCTGCTGGCCGGGCCGATGTTTATAGCCCAGTGTGGTTGAGTAACTCGACAAGCGAAATCAGCATCTTAAACTGACACCAAACAAGGAGCATGTAGGTAGTGACACTTATACGAAATGATGATTGATAATCAATAACAACCTGTCTTGTAGACAGCCTCTGAAGTCTTTAAACAGACCAATAAATTTCTGATGCGAGCATGCAAATGGATGAGGAAGCGAATAATTTGTAGGTAGATCAAATAATAGACGAAATTATAATTCTGCTATAATTTTTTTACGGAAACAGAGTAATGAAGAAGTAAAATGGATGGTCAAAACCAATGGAGTGTCTAAAGAGAAAATATTAAATACTAATTTATTTTTTTTAAATAATTTTTTTTGTTTCTCAGCAATTGCGTAAACTCATCTTTGATTTATCTATATTGAGAGGTTGAAATAAACAACTTTAAAAAAATAAAATAATAAAAAATAAATAAAGGGATATTGATTCACATGAACATACATCGATAACCAATAAAGCGATGCATTTTATGTGTATGGCAGTACATCTAATGAAGTTAAGATTTCTTTTACAGAAATTAAACAAATAACTAAAATAATTTAGAATAAATCTTCATATATATACTTTCTTTAGTAGTAAGAAAAAAGGAAGTTGCGACCAGAATCACGAACTAGACCAATACCAATCATCTAAATTGGTGAACATCTTGTACGTCAAATACATGTGAAAGTTTCATATTTCGCCGATTTTGCGCGCGCATGAAGGAGGCGATGCGGGATATCGGTTTCTAAGCACGTTATTCTCTTGTGGGTTGGGACCGGATAGCTCGCGGTCGAGTGTGCAGGCCGGCTGGTGTTATCTGTAGAGGAAGGCGCCGTGCCCCACTTTCGTGACCTAACTTGTAATCTCGCAAACGCTTAGCACTGTGAAGCGCTCTCCCATTTTTTTTTTTTATCTCAGATTGCGTTGTGGCAACCCCTGTTACAAGCCGGATCAAGCAGGGGAAATTTTTTTCTCCCTCTTCTATGAAATCTCTCACCTCTTTTTCCATATGGTTGTCATAATTGACAGTAAACTGAAAAAAGTAAAATAAGACTGCAGAGTGAACTTTTCAGCAAGGTTTATTCTGCAATTAATGGTCATCAATTGTTATCAAATATTTGTTATTGATGTAGATGAATAGAATGTATTATCTTAATCTACGTACTTCTCTTTACTTTCGTACACAGATTCAATTTTTTTAGCACACATTTTACTTGCCACTCTGCAAGTTCCAGCTGCCGTAAGACACTGATGTACTGAGTTCTGTTTGTCCTTCGTCGTCTCATAGCGTTGTTCTTGTATCTGTTCCTTCACAAAAACCAACGGGTTGTTGTCTGGTGCCAAGGCTGTGCGGAGAGTGCAGTAGAACTTCCTACTAATTTTCTCAACTTTCTGTTTTGTGGTTTTCGGTAAAAAATCGTGCGTTCCAGCGAGTACGGACTTTTCGATAGTCTATGTTTGCGATCATTTTCTATGCTGCACTATTTCCTGTTGCAAATTTTGACTCAATTTCATTTATAGTGATACATCCGTCTTCTTTAAAACGCCATCAACTTTCTCCTCAATTCCTTTAGTGGAATCAGTTCGAGGGCAACTGCTACGAGATTGATTTTAGATGCTGCTGCTTTTGTCTTCGAAATGTCTAACCGATATCCTAATACTGCTTGCACACATGCACACATCTCCATATAACACTGAAGACTGCGGTAAACTTCAGCACTGGGGATTTCAACTTTAAACGAGAATTCAATGACAGCACGTTGACGAAAGTAAAACCTTACGTGGTGGTGTAACGGTTAGCGTTCTGGCCTCTCATTCGGGAGGACGGCAGTTCGAATCCCCGTCCGGGCATCCAGATTTGGGTTTTCCATGGTTTCCAAATCACTCCAGGCAAATGCTGGGATGCTTCCTTCAAAAGGCCATGGCCGAATTCCTTACCATTCATTGCCCCCCATCCTTTCCCGTCTCTAAAGACCTCGCTGTTAGAGAGATGTTAAGCAGATAAAAAAAAAAGAAAGTAAACATCACTGTTGCTCGTTTTGTTTCTACAATAATCACGTAGATACTTGTGAAAAAACAGTAATCAAACTTATTGACTGAGATTGAGATGATTAGCTGGTTTTGATGGTATTTTTTTTTTTAAATTATTGCTCACTACTTACAATATGACACTTGCAAATAAACCAAACGAATATTTCGCAACAATGAAGCTGGTAAGACAGACGACAACCTAAAAGGTATAGGGGAGTACCTATCGTTGCATTCAATAGAGATCAGTACACGTAGTGATTTATCTGAAATTTACTTAGGTTAACAATAATATTCCCAAAATATCCTACAATTTAAATAGTTGAGAAGCCTTCGATGTTTACCGATATTGTCAGAAAGTTTGGTCCTGAAAAGGACCGATTTTTTTGCAGCTGTTGTAGAAGCTGTAGGCTTCGAGTTGGAGTTGGCCGTTCCAAAGATACCCTTGCTTCATGGGGATACTGATCTTAACTTTTTTTTGGTTTTTAGGACTCACAGGTCAGTAAATGTTAGAGAATCAGCTGTCTTGAAATTCGATTAATCTAGCTTGTAGACCTTGCATGTCAAACCTGTTTATCCTAGTTTTCATGTGGGTATTAACATATCAGGGGACAAAAATATTTACTATTTTTTCAATCTATTTCACTTATACGTATGTCTCATACAGTTTTTCAGTAGATTTGAACCAGAACGATTATTTACTTAAAAATTCAGCGTATGAAATATAGCTTACCATACTGATGTTAATATTTTCGTAGCAGGATAGTCTCTTTTCTGATTATATCATGTCCAACACATGGGATTCAGTTGCACGTACCTGTTCGCAGCAATCTAATAGTGGGTTAAGTTATCTATGACCCGCTTTACCCCACACTTTGCCATTTTATTCAAATTCCTCTGTCGGTAGGTGTTAAAGCACCGCCGTACCGCACAAAGAACATACACTGAAGTGCCAAAAGTCACGGGATACCTTCTAATATCGTGTGCTACCCCCTTCTGACTGGCACAGTACAGTAGCTCAACGTGGCGTTGAGTCACAAAATCGTCGGAAGTCCCCTGAACGTAACCTTTTTCAGTAATCTAGGATCCACCCATACGTTTACGAGCCCTGCAGAGTCGCGGTTAGTAGAGGCACTCGCGTCGGTCTTCTGCTGCCATATCCCAGCAACGCGAAATTTAGCCGCATTGTGCGTACGTCTCACAGTAGGTGTTGCCTGTCGCTGGTCTCGGTCATTAAGTAGACTGCGTTGTCCATAGCGGAAGGTAATACCGGAAATTGCACACTCACGGAACATTCTTGCCATTGTAATGTCCCATGAGTCTAGCTCCAACTACCATTTCGTTTTTAAACTCTGTTCATTCACGTCTTACGGCCACAATCACGTCAGAAACCTATCAGGCGCCTCACAATAATAAAAGCGATAGCGCCGAAGCTGCAGGGCACGTTTATAAGCCGTTTGGATATTTCCATCTTCCTATCCCATGACTTTTGGCAGTTTAGTGTAATAAAGTAGCGGCCGTCATAATTAATTTTTAGGTGTCTTTCCGAAATTGTTTATGCGAATCTCGGGACGGTCCCCAATTTCTGATTCTGAAGCTACACTTTTCACGAAGAAATTGACGCTTAACTTATGGGACAATTTAGATAATTCGCAGGCAAGAAGACTATATTTAAGTTGTTGTTTCGAGAGGTTAGACCACAACAAGCAAAGGATGTCTCACTCAGCGGCCGGCGAGTGACGACGACATGCTATGCAAACAAACACACACACACAAATTTTAAGCTACCGTTCCTGACACCACTCGGAGAATATTTAGATCTCTGTAGCTTTTGTTTATCACATAGTGTATCATAATGGAAACAGTCTCTCAAATTAATATTATAAAACATATTAATAATCTATTCATTCGTAATCTTACCAGCTTCTTTTGCACTCACTGTCTTAGAGCGATGAACATTCTGTTATTCTTAGAGAATGTTTGGTGGTTATAGTTACGCACTGGGTGATAGAGTTAATGTCATTAGCTTATAAGTAGGTTTCTCAGGAGTTTTACCATTCAGAAACAACATTTGGTTCCTATAAATATTTATTGAGGGTTTTTAATGAATACGCAGTTGTAAAAGGGAACGTTTTAGAGACTTAGAGGTGAACTGGAAATATTAATTTCCTTCCGCTGTCACTGTCTTTAAAGAACTTGTATCCTTCGGATTTCTCCGATACTGTAGTTTTGTGTTGAAATCAAAATACAATATTAAAAATACTTTGTTTGCATTCATTATTTATTTTAATTTGTGGACAGTATAAAGAGTGAGATTAATCGAACAAGAGTTGTGTTCCCTGGTGGCGGAGGAGAAGCACTTATTTTTACAATCAACAGTCATATAAAGAACTGATTCACCATTTAGAAACCTGACAGTAGCCATGTTATAATATCCGAATAATTTCTGCATTATGATTGTGAAGTATGTGTTCCTGTTTTTGCTAGAATCATTAATGTACTGTGAAGACTAATGAAGCTATAACATTTTCCAGTTGCACAGCTCATTTTTTGAAAATTGTGAAATAAATTCATTCACCAGACTCCGGTATTGTTATCTACAGCAGTCGCTTTTGGTTTAAATACGGAGGTGGGAGGGCCAATGATGTAGCCTGAGTGAAGTAGTCAGTACGGAGAGGCTGCCCATTCACGCCCTCTTGCCTAGGAGCCGCAAAGTTTTGAACCTGCCTTATATGGCAGAATCACTGTCAATTATAACGCAGGCATTTTCCTTCAAATGCACTGAGATGTACTAGTTCTTTTTTTACATTTTGTTAAAGATAAGGTCTCAAGAGGCCTGGAGATTTGAACCTGAGCGTCATACGCCGACGCTATAGCACGCAAGCTACCATTGACGGGTACAGAATCTGGTGGTTAGGAATTGTGCATTCTCGTCTTGTTTAATTACAAATATATAAAAAAAGAATCATTACATTGAAGCATAAATTATTGTTATCTGGAAGTTTGTCCGAGCATGTTATTAAACTGCCAAAGTCAATACCAGGTGAATGCTTCAATTGAAAAAATGGATCTGTACGAAGAAACAGTTACATTATGAGGTCAAAAGGAACCGAATATTTCACAATACAGTTTTCATTGTTGCGTATAGAATTCCTTAATTTTGACTTACAGTAAATATCTGATGCATTTTTGATGATAGCTGAACCACATCTCCCATTTCGCCAGTTCCCTTTTTAGATTTATTTACGTCTGTTAGTATACAACAGTAACCATAGAGCACAACAAATTCTCGAAATATCGGCTCATTTATTTGCAAGGATCGCTGTGGTATCCACTATATGCTTGCCTAACATGATACATTTTTTACTAGTAATGTTTAGAATTGGACAAAATGTTGAGTTTACCGCACAGGTTTTTTCTATATTATTTGTGCTTTAAGACAATTTTTTAAAATGCTTATTAGGTAATGGCTGGCACCTCTAAGATGTGAATTCGGCAGTTACGAATGACTGGCGTGAATAACAGTGGATGTTGTATGGAATTCTGCCAAAAACGTTATGGTGGAGACGAAAACTTTAAAAAAAAAAAAAAAAAACCCTGCTTAACGTCTCTTAACAACGTGGTATTTAGAGACGGTGAGACGAAAAACTCTCGTAGTTTAATGAATATCTGATTTTCGTTATATTTCTTATTTTCAACTTGATAGCCACATTTATATAGTTAAATTACTGTCTTACAGCTGCAATTTATGCCCCGTTTGGTCTACTAAGAGTTATAAATGCCATTTGAACAAAAAACTGGAAAGTAGCTATGTTGATTGTAATGGTTCGTTGGTTTTTCTGCTGAAGAAGATTCCAAGTGCCGTTTAAGGAAAGTGTTATCCCAATAGAATAACCCGTGAAGTAATTCAATCAACTTACACAAGAGGGATACGAAAAGCACATAATTTTACAATAACTATTTAGGTAATAAAGATGAATCGTAATTAAGACTAATTCTAGTTGGTAGGTGTATCTGTTAACAATTACAATCTGGGTAGCTGTAGGTACATGTTAGAATGCGACAGTTCCGGTTGACGCTGTTAGGCGGATGAGTGTTATCAACTGCGGCACAGTGTGAAGACGCGGTAGCGCGGGTCGCTATCGACCAGTGGACCGCCGACTCGACTCTCAGCTCCACTATCGACCGGCAACCACTCAGCGCGCGATCACGGAGCCTGCAGTCCAAGTGCTTTCGTTATCTCCTCACCAGCAGTGAAAATGTATTCCAAAAAACGCCTGAAACGACAGAGCTGTGTGAACTTAGAACACGGAAAATCTTTCTCTAGTAAATACTATACTTTTGAAGTGCATTTTAGCTCACCGCCTATCATCTTAAAATTCGGTGGCGTGTTTTTAGCGTAGTAGCAGAACGATATCACCACTTCTTTTGTCTCTTCAGACTGCAATTGTCTGATGCATTTATAGCTCCTGACTTGAGTTATTGCCTATGAGCACAGCGTGTTCCATATGTACCCATAATGATGAATGAGACGTTACTTATCGAAAATGTAAAGTAATAAAGGCAGACTATATTAATCCGGTCAAATAAAATGACTGCCAGATGTTGTAGTAATGGGAGAAGGAGGCTGCAACTATATTATTTTAATCATACCGTTGAACGGTTAACTGAATTATCTAGTACACATGTCACTTTCTTTGATAGGTACGAGTTCAAACAGCTATCAGTCACGCTGTTTATCACCTGTTCCCCATCCTCACACAAAATTCATTGAGAGTGGTTAGTGACACAGTGAGTATATAGTATCCTCATAATGATTTACTTTTCAAAATGTTCGTGTCTGAACCACCTAACACCAACTCTGGAGGGGGCTGGAGAATGCGGGCCACTGTGGGTCGTCCGCATTGATCCCTCGATGCTGTGTCTGCGGTCCACTGCGGGAATTCTAGGTCATTCATAAGAACTTTTCAAAGTCTTACTGGCGCAACCAACTTGGAGACATAAAATTTCGAAAATTGTTTCAAAAATCTGAATTCAGTATATAGCATGACTGAGATCAGTAAATTACTTTTAAAAAATCAATATCGTAAGTATGAAACGTTCTAGAAATGATGAAGAAAGAAGGGAATAGATTTTTGGTGGACTTGATCATTTGGTGATTCAGTGGAACATCGGAACTAGGTGAGAACAAAGAGAGATGTAGAATGTAAAAGAAATTAATTCTGAACAGGACGAAGCGGCCGTCTTTGTTCATGATTAATATATTTTCGGGGTATGCCGCGTTGTTTATTTCATAATCTGAGCTTTCGGCTGCCATCCTACAGCCTTCGTCAGAGATACTGTTTATGTTAACAGCGTGGTGGGTGAACGGTTAACGTTCTGGCCTCGCATTCGGGAGGACGCCGGTTCGAATCCCCGTCCGTGCATCCAGATTTGGGTTTTCCATGGTTTGCCCAAATCACTCCAGGCGAATGCCGGGATGCTTCCTTCAAAAAGGCAATGGCCGAATTCCTTCCCGTTCCTTGCCCTAATCTCTTCCCGCCTCTAATGACCTAGCTGTCGACGAGGCGTAAAACAAATGCAAAAAAAAAAAAAAAACATAGCATGCGCCTAGCATCGCAGAGTAAAATGCCGCTATCTTCGTTGATGTTGTTGGAATTGTTTAAAATTTCTGCTCCCTCTTGCACACGTCGAGGTCGCCAACGATATTCCCTCCACAGCAGCCTCGTGTCTTCAAAATTTATTTCGTGCCCGGAGTTAATGGCATGGCGAACTAAGGCGGATTTTTCACGTTTGTTATACTATGGAGAATAGGTCATTGTTTAATTACAGTAGCAAACAGATAACATATTACCAAAATTCTGAATTTCATCCACCCGTTAAAGGAATGATGATATTTGCTGAAACTCTAGTATCCATAAACACATATTTTACCATGGTTTAAATTTGCAGAGTTTCTCTGATGTGGAGAAACTGGCACAGTGCTTCGCACTCCTTTGTTTTTCCACTTGCTCTCTCCCCCAGTCAAGAGTTGAGAAATTCCAGTCAGCGCATTCCTCCAGGCGCGTTGTGTTCAAGCCAAGGCTCAGGTGAAGACTACCTTCATCTTGGTTTAAACAACACCTTCTGTTTATCTTGAAATATAGATACTACTGCTTAACTTTACCGACACTGAATTATTTATCGAGAACAAGCTAGAAGTATACATTACAGTATTTGAAAAACAAACGACTTTAACTTACACTACAACACGCAATTTCCGTAGTTATCTCATTATATAAATTACAACTATCAGTTGTTTGTGTCGCCTGAAACTTACTACTATACCGTACGTTACACATATAAGTAATTCAGTGTGAATATTACGTACTAACAGAGCTACTAGACATCCTCTATAATGTTTATTGTAAGAAGTAAAATCTATTTTACCAAAGTGATATACTCGTTATTTAGAAACGACTAAAACAAGGGTAGGTAGAAACTATCATGTCATAGCGTCTAGTATCTGAATGAACTGTCAGATTCTGAACAAACTAGGTTATTCTTAAAATAGCGGTATAGATTCGCCGATGACATCAGCATTTTACTGCCTTTGAGGGAAAAAAAGTTTAAATTCTTCTGGGTGTAGAAAGTCCACTGTATTAAATTTCGACGTTGGTAGTAAAACAATGGAATGATATTTCTTACTACGTGAGCACATAATGTGGTAATTCTTTGAGTTTAAATAGTGAGATTTCTCAGCATTTCAGAAACTGTGGCATTTAGGTTCCCGCACCAGTATGGCTGTTTTTAGTCTTCCCCTAAAATAAATATAACTCAGTAGTATTTACCAACTATCTAAAGAAAACAACAAATGTGTATTTTTTTTATCCTTTCCAAGTTTACGTGTTGATTTTACATAATATATATTTGTTCTACAAAGTAGAAAGAACACCAGCCGGACACAGTATTTAATTAAAACATCTTTTACCCAGGGCCGGACTCGAACTGGTGACACCTGCAATGCTGGGGTGGGTCATCTATACTTAGAAACTTAGAAATTTGTGCTATTAAACTTGTTTTGGCTTACTATCATTCAAATATTACTTATGTATTCCGGAATCCTTCGGAAAATAGATTCGAGTACTATACCTTTCTGGCTTTAGGAATGCACTGTGTCTAAACTACGATTTGAATTCAGATTTGAAGAATAGATGTGTTGTGTGTTATGCAAATATACAATGGTTCATATTTAGGAACTTCGTTGTACACGAGAGAAATGATGTATGGGCAGCAGGCGTAAGACTCAAAAATTATAATTTTAAATTCGCTAACACTTTGATATTCATGTAATTGAGAGCAAGTCTCCAGTATCACTCTCTGGTCTACCGTACTTGCAATTCCATAGTTTATAGGCATAAACAAGGAATCATCTGAACATTGGCACAGTTGATTACAGAATTTCCGCTAAAATGTCAGGTTGCACAGTACGTGGGTTGGTGGACTCGAGATCTGGAGGGTTGCACACGTCCAATTACTTTTCACTATAAAAGGTGCATTTATCCCTACTTTACACCTGTAAACGTTATATAGTAACTAGGGAATACGGAAGAATAAATTAGGGTAAAATAAAATTGCTGAAAGTTGAAGATGATCGAGAACTGCTGCTGGAATTTGGTACTAACTGTATAATGTAATAGATCATCAAGTAGTAGCATAGACAACGCAGAAATTATCAGTCCCGTCTGCGAGAGTTGGCTGCGCTTTCGTGCGAGTGATAAATAAATCTCGAGTGCCCTTAATGACTTGTTGACAGAGTTTCGATTTGCTAGCCCATTCCGCTTCTGTTGCGGCTGGATCTATAACGTGGGATCAAAACTGCAGGGTGTCTGTGGCATACTACATACCCACAAATTTAGTCAGTTCCGGAAGCATAGTTGATTTCATAGGGTTCGAGTCTGATTTAGAGCAAGGGCATTTTCAATTGGGTCTTACTTTTGTTTAGTGCTCTCTGAAAAATACACACTCGGATAAAGCATCAAAATACGTAATCATGACAAAGCTGGCTGTGTGTTCTGTAGCCAAAGATAAATATTATCAAAAAATAAATGAAAATATTTTCTTGTAGAAAAAGATCATGCAGAAGGCCTTTAAAATTTTTTAATTGGGTCCAGAGACCCCTCCAAACCCACTCAGACAACCGCTAGAAAGCTTGTGGAAGTGACGTTTCTTTAAGAACTCGTGTACATCGTTCAGTGTGTATCTATAAGATTTCCTGAGTGTGTAGGATAATTTATTTATTAAATCTTACGATAATTATGTTCAGTAGAGATCAGTGGACGATATTCAATTGGTTCACCCCCTTTTCAAATTGTTATATTGTGTTTTTGTAAGGGAAATGGATCAAGCTCTTCCCACGATACAATCGGAATCCATAGTGCCTCTGAATCTTTGTATGATGTCTAGGAAACTAAAAATCTTCCTTCTCCGAATTTCTTAATTACTGTTCATGGAGTAATGAATCAGAACCAGAGTGGTTTTATTGATACAAACTTTTTAACTTTGGCTATATTAAATTCACCTTAATTTCAATTCACCAGCTCCTAATTTTCCTGGACTATAATAGGTCGTCAAGCTGAGACAAGATTGTGTTTAAAGTTAATAAAAAAAATTTCAACGCAATTATTTCGGCACTGGGATAAATGAGGTTTATTTAAACTTCAGCTTGCAGCCTGACATGGTGGTAGGTTTTCTAACTCGAGAATGGACCACGAGGACAGCAGAAAAAGCTGTGGCGGCTATTTGCATCTCCCTGGACGTCAGCCACCTCAGTAATTTCGCTGAACGTATTTAGAGGAACGTAACAGCTCCTTAGGGTGAAGTCACGCGCTGACCCCGTTTGTTAACCGGAGAAGTCTCGTTGCTACTCGACAGGACTTGTTATACAAATCCTAAACTTTTTTAACGTCCCTCATGACAATAAAATGTTTTTCCTCTCACATTGATCTTGACCCTGTCTTACGACACTCTTCAAAATGTCACAAGTCGAGTGAGTGAACGAGTATGATTTCCTGCTGCCAGAGATGTAGTCGCAGGGGTACCGATCTGCGAATAATAGCATTCAAGAAACCGAATGTGTGCCCTGTCCCCAGGTCCTAGCACCCTATAATCGATACGGTTGGTTTTAAATACCAGTCATTTGACTCTCATTTCTGATCAATTTTTTAACCTTTCCGCGAATGATTCAAGGTGGATAGCACTTACGAATATGCTATGATCTACGTTTCTCGCAGTGCTTAATAAGAACGTAAAAAATACCAGCAGCGGCCTCAATGATCAATAAACTGTTACGATACCAAATCACTTGCGCTACTGGTTTTACAAACTGATGTGCGTATCCCGGCGGGGATTCACCTGCTAGGCACCTGCGTAATTAATTGACTTATCTATTCTTTGCAGTTCTTTTTAAAAGATAGATGCTAGGTATGTTTGAAGGTAAGGTATATCAACACAACTGCTATGCTGTATACAGTTTAACCGCTTGTAATGAACGATTATTTTTTGATGTATCACTGATGCAGCGATAATAGTTGTGTGCGTATGGTAGAGAATCTGGCGGGTTCTTGAATCGTATATAAAACTACGGCTGTTAATATTTTGGCAGATACAAATAATTAACGACTTTCTTTCTGTGAGTGGAGACTTTCCCGGCGTATCGATGCAACAAAATCTTCTCGGGTGTCCAGCCGGATGGTGATGTAAGAACACGACGTTTCGACAGCTGACTCTGCTGTCTTCATCAGGTATCTTGTAGTTGTTCTCAGCTGACTGTCTCTGCCTCGACAGTCAGCTGAGAACAACTACAAGACACCTGACGAAGACAGCAGAGTCAGCTGTCGAAACGTCGTGTGGACTTTCTTTCTGGTTACAATTAATTACTAATTTTCAATGCGCAGAATATAAACTATTACCTATTGTAATTAAACCCTGGCAGTTAGGGTATTTTCTTTAAAGTGTAGCTATACCACCAAGTACAAAGATCCCAAGTTCAAATCGATTGTACTCATAACAGTTTCTAGATGGGCCTGATCTTACTACGAGAGAATCTGAATCCATTTTGGTAAAATTGTGTAGACCTCCTTCTTGACCAGTGGAAAATGACTTGAATTAAGTCGCAATTTGCGACTCTCTGTGTTTTTCGTAAAAACCAATTTTTAAGATTTTTTTTACAGATTTTTTTTAAAATTATGACTTTATCCCTTGTAGACGTCGACGTAGAGGCGGGATAGAACAGGGGACAAGGTACGGTAAGGAATTCGGCCATGGAATTTTGAAGGACGCATCCCGGCATTCGCCTGGAATGATTTGGGGAAACCATGGAAAACCCAAATCTGGATGCCCGGAAGGGGATTCGAACCCGCGTCCTCCCGAATGTAAGGCCAGAGCGTTAATCGCTCACCCAACACGCTCGATTTTTCGACAGAGACCTTTCGAAGTGATGGTAAACTAGCAGTATACTTGCATACTAACTTTTATATGACGCCTTATGCATGGCTGTTTGTGTTTTGCAGAGCGCCGGCAGCGAGCGATGGCGGCCGATGGCCATCTCGAACCCCTCGACTCGCCTGCGCGCCGCCCGCCAGATGCCGGCCTGGGTGGTGAGTTTCAAGCTGTTTGCTTGTCTCCTTCAACTACATACAAAATATTGGTTCATAGATACGGTTGACGAAAATTCCTAGACTCTGTGAAACATTCTCCACCATTTTAGTCATGATATTTCGAATTGTTATTGTCATTAGTTGAAAAGCCACTGGTCTTCATACAGAAGACTATACATACCAGTTATATCCAGTTAATTATAACTTTTTGTTACCAAACCATCAGAATTCCAAGAAGTATGTTGAGCTTAAAAATTATTTCTTGTACATTGTAAAATCAGTTGGATCTATTCTTGATGCAAAGCGCTGAATTTCGAATTTATACGACCATCGCTAGAATTTCAATATCATCCTTTCACTATAGTTATATTTCATTAAATAAGTTTATCTTATATTTGTTTTAACACACGAAGGAATCAGTTTATACTTTTATCACAGTCTTCTTTCACAGAACAATTCATATTTGTTTTCACCGAGCGATGATGTAGGTGCAGGTGAGTTGTCTGAAATTAAAAAACTTACACATATCAATTCCTTAAATAAATTGCCATTAATAAAATGAAAAGCACGAGATATATCTGCGAATGAAACCATTATTAAGTTATCAGCAACAATAGCAATTTCATCCTCCAAGACATAATTAACTTTGAAGCTGTGTTAAATATTTAATTAAAATTGAAATGGAGCGCACGCTCCGGTAGCAATTTTCCTACACACCCATCTTCTCTCTTTCCTGCACCCACTTACATATGCCTTATACAAATTTTAACTTTAAATTCTTTAAACGTTTTTGGTCAATTATTCATTATTTCTCTTGGTAACTTATTCCAATCCTTTTCCTAAAAGAGAGAATCTTCCTACACCCTTCTGCCTGATCGATGATCGATCTGCAATAACTTTTAATTCTTACACTAATATCTTTCAATGCCTCATCACCAATATACGCCTTGTACACTACCATGACCCTCTTCACCCTCATCCTGTCTGTTTATTGTCTTGAGCTTGGCTTGCAAGTAATTCAGGCATCTAAGGGGGTCAGAGGAGGGCCCAACTGCGAGAAAATAATAGAGAAAGAAGTTAAATGGATGGAAAAGGAATTTCCTGTATTTTTTTCCCGTCATCAGTCTCTCGACTGGTTTGGTGCAATCCTACATCTCTTTCTATCTTGAGCTAACATCTTGATCTCAATATAGCTGTAATTAAGACGTGGAAAATGATTAGAATATGCAGTGTAATTGAAGGTGCCACTCTTTAGAGGAAGATCACAGCAAATAAGCAGGTTTTACAGAAATTTCTATCTCTTAGAATAACTGACATGTGCAGATTCAAAAAGTAGAGTGTCCTTGCAGTAGAAATAATATATTAGATGGAATTTATTTTAAAAATTCCATTCGACTATGTTATCCATATACCAATCGTGTTTCTATTTATTCTACTGTGTACGTATGATATAATATTAAGAATTACGTTGGGTTGGATTAACCCAAGTTTTGGTGTGTTATACCTGTAATTCATTGTTTCATTGTCTTAAGAGCGGCATAATGGCTTCATCGATAAACCGTCTGACTAGAGATCGAAAGGTCCCCTGTTTGAATCTCTGTCTCGACAGTAATTTTCATAGGCCCTCAATCCGGCCTTCACCTCTCGCACATTGCGCTGTGTAATGTGAAGTAAGGCAAAACGCTTCCTCGGTTCGAATTCCGCGTTAAAATGTAGGTCCGCTATACTCGGTAGAACTAGGCAGCTATGATAGGGACGGATAGTGCAGCCGGTAAGAATACTTGTCACTAGGTCACGGCCTCACGAAATTAATTTCTTTAGTGTCTTAAAAGTTCGTTTGATAGAGAAACTTTACTGTCAAGGCAGAGTGAATATTTGAATCTAATGCAGAGGAAGTTGTTGATTTCTTGTTAAATATGTCTGAACATTTTTCTAATTCTCATAGGGGCATCGTTAACCCCTTGCTGTACTTTCACGAGTCTGACTCGTTATAACAATTTTGGACCAACATGCATATCACGAGTCAGACTTATGGAAACAAATGCGGGTCAAACGTAAACATCACGAGTGAGACTCGTGGAACCAAGTGCGGACCAAACATAAACCACGATGTTTTCAAAAGTACCATAGCATACTAATTTTTAGAGTTGTTAGTATTTTCCTATTAGATATTCGTGCAAGGGGAGCATTTATTCTTGTAATTGTTGTCAATCTTTTCTTTTAGACGTCGCGTTACTACATTACTTCTGAAGAAGTCACACCTGAAGACGCTCAGGAAGATTATAATTTTTATTAAAGCATTGTTCGTGTATAGTTTTGAAATTGTTATTTCTTGCCTATTATGCAGGATTTATAGTACTTACAGGGGCGGATCCAGGGGGGGCTAGGGGGCTCAAGCCCCCCCCCCCCAAAACTATCTTGGTCCACCCCCAACATTGTAGTTTTGAGACTTTTTTTTTTTTTTTTAGCTATACGGATTTGAGGCCCGAGGAGGCTATAAAAACTACCTTTTTCCCGACTCAAGCCCCCCCCCCCCAAAACCAAAATCCACTGAAGGCAAGCCCTCTGAACCAATATTCACTCAAGCCAAGCCCCCCCCCCAAACCAAAGTCCGCTCAAGCCCCCCCCCCCAAAAAAAAACAAAATCCTGGATCCGCCCCTGTAGTACTAATATGTTGAAAATTTGGTTGAGATATTGTATAAAAAATATGTATATAAAAAAGGAACAAGGATTAAATTAATGTTGACGTCCACAAGAACAGTATCGCGTGGAACAAGTAAGCTTATTGCATCATAACAGGTACCCACACGTCATCGGCTTCTATTGTCTCGCGCATCACGCTGCCCGTTTAGCGCGCGTCCCCAACCGCATGGGCACGGGTTTCGTCCAGCTAAATGGTACAGCAAGGGGTTAATTTACCAATATCTGGTAGTACAATATTGGACAATAATGGAAGTCAATTGATTGTTGTAGAACGATTAGTCCCAGATGTTATATTCATTTTTGGTTGTGCTGCATGTCAATTTTGTGTAGATACTAGTTCTTCTACCAAACACAGACACAGTATTCGTTGACGGAATATACCAACACATGGGCTGCAGTTCGAATAATAGGGAAAAATGTGTAAATATTTAATTTTTTTGTATACAGCTAAAATAACTTCAATACTGAAGGTCTTAATTTAGTAGTGGTTGGACGAGCTTATAGGGAACAGTAGGATACTAAATATGTTATGGTGGAAAGTAGTTGTAAGTGTAGAGATCATTGTGAGTACAGGAAAAGCTAGAGAAATGATGATACAGTTCATTTCTTCTGTGGTTCAGGATTGTCTCTCGATGTTTAGGGAAAATCTCGTGGGAAGCGCAAATTAGGAAGGCCGGTGTGTCGGTGTCCGCACTTGACGTACCAGTCCGGGTTTAATATGCTATCAACCACGTTTCCAGTGTATGGGATGTTCATAGGTAAAATAGGAAAATAGGAAGGTGTGGGTATTTATCCTCTTATTTGTTATATGCATAATGCAGAGCAACACGGATATGTGGATATTTTTATATAGGAGAGAAGAGTAGACAGTTTGAAGATGATACCAGCCTAGAAGATATATATTACTAGTCGTTCATCGATATTAATTAGTGTTTCATAATGTAATTTCTATCAACGTACTCATTCGTTTTATTGAATTTAGTCACATTTTAGTTTTATCTTTGATGGCTTTAAGTGAGTAGCTAAAATCAGTCAGTTTATTTGATCATAACATATGATTGTGTTGCATTCCTGTTAGTTCCGTTATTCTAGTAGGTCCATCCAAAAAAAAAAAAATTATTTTTTTACTTTTTTATTCCATTACTGAGCGTTTTTGGAAAAAAACTGGAGAGAATGGTAAATACCGATGTCGCAGTCAAGGAAGACTGTTTCGCCAGAATATTGCAGGAGGTAAGTTGGCTGATATCTACTAAGTAGAATAGGAAAGTACACATCCAACATGTATGTCAGCAGGGAGGGTCGTGTGGCTTCAAAGTTTCGAAATTGGGAGGAATTAATAATGATCAAGTCCAAGCGCCTAGTGACGAAGGATCCATTAAGACTTTGAAATCTTTGTTCAGATAAAGGAGTTTCTGAAACATCCGTAAGTTTTTTAATTATAATGTTCATAGACGTCTGAACATTTGTATTGCCGGTTTCACATAGATATAAAAACACCTTTAGTGGAAAGAAAGTAAGGTTTCTCTAAAAACGATTAAATTTAACGAGAAAAATCATATCTCAGTTATGAGTCAATAATTCAATGATGAATGTATTTCTGCCATAATGCAAGAAGAATTTTCATATTATGTGTCTCTGCACCTGATTACGTAATATCGGTTCTTCTTTAAAACAGGCCTTACAGATGTGTGACTAGAGATAATCTTCTAGGGTGTTGGCTTCAGTTGCTGCAAGCTGCTTCTGCTAAGCAAATCTAGGCGGCGACATCCCTCTTGCAACATCTGAAGCTATCCGACATAAGACAGAAGAGTCAACTGTCGAAGCGTTGTGTTAATGCGACACCATCCGTCTGAACACCCGAGAAGAACAGGATTAGAGCAGCCAGTTCCTTTTCCATTTCTAGTGTTATAGGTTACCAGTAGATGACGATGTGTTGGATAAACTTCATTGTTGTTAATATGCATGAAGACGAAATACTGGAAACAAGTGAAACGTTGTGCCGGCAGTTTTGGTCTTCTCTTGCTTAATACCCAAGGCTCTACGTCCAGAACCAACAGTTGAATCGCCGTTGACAGTAATCTATGTCCTCAATCAACTGGGCATAGCAGAGAAGTTGGGATTAAACTCACGCCTTCGGTAGACATTATAAATTGCCGTCTCTCCTGTTTAGCAGGCCAAGTTATAGATAATGGCGACTTATTCCAGCACCTGTCCTTGAACCCATTTAATGCTGTCTCTATGGGTAATCATAGTTACTGCACCCAGCTGTTTAGTTTTTATGCTGACGAAATATAAATGAGAGTTAGTAATTTTTAGGTACAGTTGATTATTAGTTAAACTGTGTGCTGTCATCATTTTCAAGAATAATATCACAAAAGGAGTTAATAAAAAATAATGGAAAAAATATACAAAAGTTTTAAAATGATTTAACTCATTGATTTATAAAAGGTACTATTTTGAGTGAGGAAATCACTTATTCACAGATTGAAAATAATAACTGTATTTTGTATACACGTGCCTTTCTTCTTGATAAGCAGTTCGCTGTACCTTGCCATGTTTCCATAAATTTTAATCACGATGTCATATATGGTTCAGTTTTTCGGTGAATTGTACTTTCGTTGAAATGATGAATTTCCTCAAATCATGTCTCCCAATTGTCATCAGATTCTTTATTGTGTTCGTTTGTGTGCGGTTTACAGGCCATGGTAAAAAAATAATAATTTCTTTCAGCTAAATTATACGTGTTGGATTTGTCTGTATGGCATCATATATAAATACTAAATATTCGTCAGGAAACGATTCCTCCATTTGGGAGAATATTCTTTTTATAGAACTTTTCTATTCTTATGTTGACTCGTGCTTTTATGTGTCCTGCTTTGTCTCAACACTTCACACCATAGCTGATGTAAAATGTTTTATGGTTTATGCCAGAGACAACTCAGAATTCCTAATCAGCGTTTCTTAGAAGATATTGGATAATTTCTTCACATATTAAGTATGTAGACGCATCACGAAAAAATACCTGAAATGACAGAATAAATTTTATTATAATAAAACCACGAAAAAAGATTTTAGTTGCAGTACTGAACAATGTGAAATTTTCACAAATAGTAGAAAGGGATACGTTGAACTATCATATATAACCCCTCAAAGGTTCATGTTAACTGGTAATGAAATCTCAAGCACATTGCTTCAATCACCTTCCAACTGACATTCGACCTCACAAACTCAGTTAAACCTCTTTGTAGCCATTGCTGCCGTAATTGTGCTCTCTTGCAAGGACGATAAACTAGAAGCCGTACATTAATGGTTCTTCTGCGAACAGTGGAAGTACAAACATTAACTTCATACTTCTCCAGAGACTTCCTTAAAACTTTACTGGTAGTTCTCCTGTTCTCTTTCGTTTACGATGAGTTTTTGGAGTCAATCTACCATAACATTCAGACTTCTGTTGTCAAGCTGGACCAAACCTACTGCCATTTTGTAATTACTGCCTTACAGGTTCAGTAGATTCTTATAGAATTTGTAACTTTTTTCGCTGTATATATTATTTTTCGTAAAATAACACCTTTCATACAACGCCCTTATTGCCAAGAACAACAAAAATCTATAAGACTATCTTAACAGCACAAATGTATATGTTTAAATTAAAAACGCATTTGTAAACACTGAATAGTGGTGAATAATTTGTAAAATTCGTGTTGAACACTGTTTTGATTAATTAAATTAAATGAAAATCAAATGACATCAGATAAACATCTGATATTATTTTTATTTATTTTTTTACTCAGAGTTAATAAATTCATAAATAGTTCGTAGTACATTTCAAACATGTCATGAGCATTTCATCCAGTAGATTATCCGCTTCCTTGTTTATCATATCATGGTTCATATTATTATTACATTAATGCACTGTTTTATTTGCTATATTTCTCAACATAAACTAAGCACTGTTTTTTTTGTTTTTTTTGTTTTTTTAACTTCGCTGACCCTGTAACGTTCATCCCTTTGCTTATGCCCTTAGGATATTCAATCAAGCACACAGCAAACTTGAGTGATAGTGGCACATAATGTAGTTGATATGGTGTTTAATGTGGTTTTGCATTCTCAGAAGTATAGATGTTGCACGAAGTCAACATAATTTTTGCTGTGAAAAACAACACATAACGAATCTAGAGCTCCTTTATCTTCTTCCCCTTACGTTCACGGCTCGTTATAGAATAGAACGGAATTAAAAATGTTCGATATTCGAATTAAAAATAAAATATATGGACTAAAGTTAACAAATAAATTGTGGTAACTGGAATGGTGGATAGAATGGAGACTAGAAGAGAGAACAGTTCGTTCAAATAGTGAATGGTGCCACGGGAGACCCCCCAAAATCATTCCTGCTTTCTCTTGTTAATAGAATCACATAGGTTCTAAAGAGATCACTGTCAAAACTGATTTTATCTTCATTACAAGGGGTGACTAGTCGTGTAATCTATACAATACAGACAGCTCGTCACTTGCCATAACATCTGTTAGGTAAACAGTAGGATCTTAATAAACGGATGATACTCCCTTTTTTGCATTATCAATAGCAGCTGAAAAAATTGTAGTTTAAAGAACTAAAATCACGCTTTCGTAGTAATGTGAACTAAAAGGTGAAAAATAATATTTAAATATGAACATTTTGTTTAACAGTGATAGGACTTCCCACAATTCAGGATAAATTAATTATTTTGAACAAGCTTAAAGAATAAAGTCACTGATTACAAAATTTACTTTAATGTAAAAAAGCATGGGGTGCTATTTCAGTTGTCTTATATTTTTTGTCGTTGGCTGTTTGTAAAGACAGAGTCATTGTCAAAAGTTATGTAGAGTGCACCCCACGCTTTTTTAACATTAAAGTTAATTTTGTAATCAGTGACTTTATACTTAAAGCTTCAAAAAAATTAATTTATCCTGAATTTTGGGACGTCCTATCACTGTTAAACAAAATGTTTATATTTAAATATTATTTTTCACCTTTTAGTTCAGATTACTACGAAAGCGTGATTTTAGTTTTTTAAACTACAATTTTATTTTTAACTTTTTAGTTCAGATAGTTTAAAAAGTATGTTTCTTTGGCTTTTCTTCACCAATCTCTCTTTTTCTTTGAGTTGTAGTTTCATTTTTAATTATTATTCCCACGAGTAAAATACAATTAAATGGTCAACTCAACAAGAGATCCAATAGCAGGGTAAACGAGGAAGGCTACTTTTCTATAATAGTACGAAGTAATATTTCGAAAACTTACTATTCAACATCACATTAAGCTACTGCAGACAGAGAAACCTTTCTGGATAGGAGACAGGGGAAGACGATCGTCTACAGCAACCAAGGCTCGTAAATCACACCCGGGAAACTGGAGAACGATGGTGATGATGATGGCTATATTGGGCGGGAAATCTCCGAAGGGTGTGGCCGCCAAATGACGAAGATTTCTCGAATCGCACCTGTGCACTAATGTCGCGGCTGCATTTGCCTAACTCAGTAATCCCATCAAGTATAGGATACGTGCAGTTTAACTTGAAGTCCTAACCATGGGTTATCCTAATCTTTTCCATTTATAATATCCGCAAAAATGTGAACCGAAATCGGGATTCGAGCAGGGAATGTCTGCTCGCCAGTCACGCGCCTTAACCAACTAGGCCACAAAGACGATTCGGAAAGTGGGTGAAAATGAGCCACATCGTTCATCAGACGGTTAAGAGTGTTTTGACTGTCAAAATAATGAGATTACCAAGACAAAGATATGAAATTATTGGATTGTCATCGATTCTTAATGCATGTACAAAATTTCAGACAATTCGGACTTTCTGAAGTGGGTGAAAATTGAAATGAAATTTTCCATTACATTCAACCACTTTTAAGTTGTTTCTGACAACATGGCGAGAGTGAAATTATTTAATTTTTATCGGTTCTTAGTAAGTGTGCAAAATTTCAAACGATTCGGACGTCATGAAGCGGGTAAACACTGAAATGAAAGATTCCATTACATGCAACCATTTTTCTATTGTTACCGTCAGAGTAACGAGAATAGCAGGACGATGCTAAGAGACTACTGTATTGTCAACGGTTCTTAAAACGTGTGCAAAATTTGTATGTTTTTACTGTCAACGTAATCAGAATATCAAGACATAGCTATGAAATTATTGTATTGTAATGAGTTATCAATACATGAACAAAATTTCAAACAATTCGGACATCTGAAATTGGGTTAAAATTAAATTGCAAAATTCCATGACATTCAACCATATTTCTGTTGTTACTGTTAAAGTAATGAGAATAGCAGGATACAGCTATGAAATTATTGTATTGTCACCGGTTTTTAATATGTGTGCCAAATTTCAAACAGCTCGGACATCTGGAAGTGGGTCAAAATGGAGTTGTAAAATTCCGTAACATACATACATACATACATACATAGATACATACATACATACATACATACAAGTCAAGCTAATATAAAGCGTGTAAAAAGAAAATTCATTTTGTTTTGTATAATCGAACAATGAAGTTTCTTGTTGGCAACGTGGAAATCATTTTTGTAGCGAAACTACTGTTCTGTTCGACGTAAGCGACATGGAGATAGTGTAGTTCTTGAGGAATATTACTATTTCTTAATTATAAACAGTAATTTCCAATGTATATAAATAAAGTTTTGAGCTATTTAAAATTTCACTCTTTTCGCAAGTTTTAACAAAAAATTTACAAGGTTTTGAGTTATATATATTCTGATTCTTTTGCTCGTGTTTCTTGTATAAAGAAATAAGGAGAATTGTATAAACATAATTAACAGGGAAAGTCATATTAATGATTTTTAAATACCGGTAATTTGAAAGTGTGAAAAGCCATTAAATTTTCATGTTAAAATGAAAAACTCCAAGGTGTTGTATTTAAATTTTTGTATATTAAATATTGTTTTGTCATTTTGTATTTGTCTGAAAATGTATAATGTATAAAAAGTGATTATTGGCTACAGATCGTTTGAAAACTCAGGACCTACTGACATATGTATCTATGTACCACATGACTTACGCTTACATAGTGTATTCCAGAAATATCAATTCGATCAATTATTTATGGAATTTAACAAAACTATTTACAAATATTACGCATATTTTTCTTCTGGTTCACTTGTTAGATTGTATTATAAATGCATTAATTGAGGTTGCTCAAATGAATGTGCGGGAACTAAAACAGTTAGATGCATAAATTTTAACAAACCATTTTCGGATGTACTACCGTAGAAATCTGTGCAAATATTATCAAAAGTAGTGAAAGCTACTTTATTTGAGGTCCATTGTAATCTGGAAATCAAACTTCCTCTATAACACAGTGCTTTTCATATACAATCTTATTTAAAGAAAATAAAAAACAGAGGTTAATCGCTTTCACGGTTATAATATCAAAACTCTGCAGATTTTTTCAGAAGTTGAAATCTGAATTTTACACGATAGTGTAATCTTTTTGAACTGTCATAAAAGGTTAAAGCTGCTTCATTACTATCTTCTGTACTAACAGCGGAAATCGTAGCGATCTTGCGCATGTATCGGACACTGTCAAACTTGTCGCGCGGACTCCTCTACATTAAAGGGGCAGCCAAAGCTGCCGCTACGTCGCGCTGTCGGGGATGATATAAAATAAGGAAGAAAGAAATAAAATTCATTCCGTTCCGAGGAAAGGTTGATTTAATATTATAACACAGCCCATAGGCTGCTAACCGGCTGGTGACCCAGAGAATGGATGATATGCTGCTAAGTGCTAAGTACTTTGACTTCTTATCATTTTTTATTCAATTTAAAAATCCTGAAAAAATTAATTTTTTTCTATATGTAGGTAGTACTGTAATGATTTTGGAATAAAAAAACTTCCTAATTCTGTGGGCCGAAGATATTTAAGTTTTTTTTTTTTTTTTTTTTTTTTAAAAAAAAAAGAAAAAAAAGAAAGAAATAATCTTATATACGATCTTCGGATTTCTATAGTTACTAGTTGTAAGAACTTTCCAAAGGGAAAATTGAAATAATGAAAGAATAAAGTTTGTAGGAGTGCACTTAAATTAAGCAATTGGAATTATTCTTCAACTTCATTTAATACGTGTTACTTTGCTGTATCTCATATAAATGTTTCCATATTACTAGAAATGTATATATATTGGAAATTATTGCGTGGAGAGTTAATTTTGCAGTTTAGAATTTTGGGTGAGCAAACCATCTCTTTTTGCACATTTAGAAGTTTTGTATCAACTGTTTAACTGCTATAAATTCAGTGGAATCTTATCAGCTAACAATATTCGAAATTTCTATTTACGCCAAAGTTAATACCAAAACGCATGTTCAGTGAGAAAGAGAGATCTTCACACACACAAAAAAAAGTTTAGACATCCGTTAAGCATTGTTGAACTTAGATGTTTAAGAGTTTTTGAATTAGTAACTTGTTTCAAAAAAGTGTTTCACGCCACCAGGGGCGGATCCAGGATTTTGGTTTGGGGGGGCTTGAGTGAATTTTGGTTCACAGGGTTTGCCTTCAGTGGATTTTTGGTTTGGGGGGGGGGGGGGCTTGAGTCAGCCATGGGGTAGTCTTTATAGCCTACTCGGGCCTCAAATCCGTAGAGCAAAAAAAAAGTCTAAAAATTACAATGTCGGGGGGCGGATCTAGATACTTTTGGGGGGGGGGCTTGAGCCCCCTAGCCACCCCCTGGATCCGCCCCCTGCACGCCACCGTAGGTCATGTATTTGAATAAATTCCACGCATGAAACCTATCCTCTCAAATTATTACATAAAACATAGGTGCCCTGTAATTGGTACTAAGAGCACTACTAATGAAATAATGCGTTTCTCACTTATCCATATCCAGCCGAGAAAATGTTTGTATACTATGGAAAAGAATGATGTTCAGTGAAATGCTTATTTATGTTGCTGGAGTGATATTGTAATAGTGTGACGTACTTTCTGTTGAAGAAACTAGCATATTTCGTGACGAAATTAAAATTTTAAATTGCGACCGGTATCAGAGGTGTGAGATTTTAGTTCATATGGATGCAACAGTCCACCCAGAACCTACACTAATGCCAAATTATGCACCTTCTGTGCGTTGCAACCTCTAGGCAAGGTGAATAAACATTCTTTTATAATAAAAGAATCGTTCCTCCTACGAACAACATATTTATCGAGCAAAGTGTTACTTGAAAGGAAACATCGTACATGTTTACGGTAATTTAACTAGTTAGACATTTTTGCACATGATCTTGATTTAAGCAGGTGCTTTGATTATTGGCCACCAATACTGGTATAGTTATAATTTTCTGTGTCGGTGGAGAAGATTTAAAATTTTCTGTCTTTCCGTAACAAAATTTTTAATTTGTGTCTAAACGTACACGCCGCATGGTTACTACACCAAATTCCATTTTCTTCTAAATATTTTAATGGTAGACGTCTGTAACCACATATTGTCTCGTATTTTCTATGATATGAAAAGATATTTATTTGGTATCTTTGAAAAGGTCCTTTAATTTATTTTTTTCGGGAGGATGTGGGTTGCGTCTACTTGAATTGGTTCTCTACGCTGATTCATTACGCTGGGCTCATGGAACTAAGTACTAGTTGAAATATACAATAACAGATCCGTTTTATTTTTACTTTTTGAAGCTGAGATTCAGTGATGTCTATTATGAAATATCTGTGTGTACTTTAAAAAGTAAATATTACGAGACAAACGCTATATTTATGTCCTCTTTTGACAGTAATACTCTTAAAATACCTTAATATGTACAGTTTAATGCTAACAAAAGTAAAAAAAAAAAAAACTTATTGTAATCATGTTCGTTTTTCAGATTAAAGGTTTTTTTTTAATCAGAATTTCTAGGCCAATGTTAACAGATTTCTTTCCATCATCAAAAATAGAGAAAACGTTAAGTATTACCTGAGTAAAAGTGTACATTCACTGAACTATTTAAACCGGTCTCACCGACAAAAATCGTGTAGGAAGGACTATTAGTGCTCTCACTTATTCAATTCTTGGCAACAGCTCAAGATGTAAAGTTTGGCAACAATGCCGGAACAGGTGGTGATTGCCCTACTCTGGCAACAGCCGTCTGGTGCCCAGTGGAACCTCTAAGACCTCTCACTGCCACCATTAAACTAATACAATGTCAGCTTCTCTGATACAAAAGTATTACACATATAAATATGTATGAGATCTACAGAACACATGATAAAAAAAATCAGTAAACGTTTTCACAGGTGACAAAAATAGTCTTCGCGGGTGTACCACCGGATAGTGTTTTGAAAATACGATATTTCGATGACTAGCTCCGTCGTCTTCATCAGGTGTCCGTTCTTACAAAAATAGTCTTGTCTTAACATATAATATGATAAACAATATTTTTACGCTACAGTTAACGTAAACAATTCTAACCCAGTAATCATTAATGTTGTATTTATGCACTTCATCGATTGGGCCTCTGTCTATTTTGAACAATAATGTCAGTAAATAATTGGGTACTATGTGCAGTAACATTTTTAAATAAAAAGTTTATATTTATTTTTAATAAAATAAAAATAAAAACAAAGAGAAGACTGATACAAACTTCCCAACGTTCACACAGTATTTAAGGTTGTACTAGTAGATTGTATTGAATTTGTGGGCTTAAAATTTTACTTTAAAAAAAAAAAGGTAATGATTTGTGCCAAAATCTATCAAACCACATCTGAGGTGGTAATTATTGTCAGTCAGTTAAGACAGACTTATTAATAATGTGTCTACGGTTTCAGTAAAATTTGTAACTTATGTGTTTGTAAATGTCTGTTATTACGAAACAACTTGAAATTGCTTGAAACAGGTTCAGAAATTGAAAACGGTGCAAAGGGTGGTAGCTGGATTTATTTGCGGAAATTAGAACACAATGAGTAGCTCATATAGTAAAGAAGATGGAGTAGTAGGTATTTGAAAAGAGACGGTACGGAGACATATATTAGCGATCAGACATGGAAACGTTAGAAATAGGATGTAAAGGACAGAGATGACCATTACCAAAAACTGGAGCCATAATTCAAGGAATGAGAAAGCTTTCATTTATAGGTGAAAGTGTCAGGGACTGGGATAAATACTGGATGCAAGTGCCGAACAAATGCTGAACAAGTTGCGCGAAAGAGTCAAAGAATTTGAGGTGTAAATGCATGTGATTTAACGGTAATTGCCATAAAATGTATTTCATAAAATCTGTCACAAAATTAATTACATGGAACAGTCAAAGAATTTGAGATGTAAATTCATTAATTGTATAGTTGTGTAATAAATAAACTCGATCGCAATAGTTAATAATGATAATATTTTCAGTTTTCATTAGTAATAAGTAGCTGAGTGATAAAACGGTACTACGATAACCATACAGGACATTAGGAAACTTCCGTTATAACCACCACGCTTTTTCAGATTACCTACCGGAGAGGAAACTAAATCGTATTGTTTTAAGAATACTCTCTGTCTGTCTGTCACAGGTCTCTAATTTGTAATCGAAATACACTGTCTGACAAAAAAGAATAAGCACCGAAAAGGGGAGAAGGAAACTAAATGAAACTTCACCGGTTGATAGGGTATGCGATGTTATTTCAGTAATTACAATATCGAGTTAAATTTAAAAAGATCTTGGCAATTTGAGCCCATTGATTAGTGTGCGTTGCACCCCTTCTGGTCTGGATGTATGCACTGATTCGAATGGGAAAGTGTCACAAAGCAGAGGCAAGCTGGCCTACAACTGTTTCTTGATATCGTGGATACTAGCACTGAGACGGGTTGATGTCCAACCCGGTCTTACATATGTTCTATTGTGGACAGGTCTGGGAATCATGCTGGCTACGGGAGAACCTCTACTTTACCAAGACACTTCATAGAGACCGCGTCGTGTGTGGACGAGCATTGTCATGTTGAAAGATGGCACTTTGGTACTGTAGCATGACAGGTAACACAAGAAGACGCAGGACGTACCGTTGTGCTTCAGCGATCCCGCAGTCACTACCAGCCGTGACATGAAGTCATATCTGATTGCTCCCCACACCATGACACCAGGAGTAATACCGCTATGTCTCTCCAAAACACTGGCAGAATGGGACCTCTCCCCAGTTGCAGCCGACCATGGGTGATCCGAGGTAGTGCACAATCGCTAAACATAATGAATGGCGTTGCATTGAGTTCACCGATTAAATGCATTTCTACATCTACATATATACTCTGCAATTCACAAAATTGTGGGTGGCAGAGGGTACTCAGCACCAAAGCTAATCTCTTTGTTGTGCATTCCAATCCCTAATGGTACGTGGGAAAAAAGAATTCATATAAGAATCATTGCGGCACCTTATTTCTCTAATCTTATCTTTCCTGTCATTCCGGCTCAAATAGGTTGGTGGATGAAGTATTTCACTACACTCGTAAGTGAAAGTGGGAGTACGCATGTTTATCAATAAGTTTAAACGAAACGTGCGTCGCCTGTCTACCAGAGACTCCCTGCCTAGTCTACTAATCAGTTCTGTGACGCTTTCATAAGGACTGTAGCAAGCGGTCACGAATCGAGCGGCTCTTCTCTGAACTTTTTCTATACTTTCGATCAACCCCTTACGGATCGGACCACAAATGGCACAACAATAGTCCAAACGTGGACGCACAAGAGATTTGTACGCTATATCCTTTGTTTGTTCATTACAATTTTTCAAGATTCAACCTATGAATCGCAGCCTAGAATTAGCTCTACCAACTAACGAATTAATGATTGTGTAAGTCCCACTTCATGTTCCTTTGTACTGTTACTCCCAAATATTTCATAGAATCAACCATATCAATAACTGAATTTTTTAACTCGTATTTCTGAACAATTGTATTCTTTTTGTTAGTTATGCTCATTTCTCCTGGAGTCATGGTGTGTGGAGCCATGTTAAGATCACGGCTGGTGGTGATTGTGGCAATTCTGACGTCACAACGGTATGTCACGGATATCCAGAGTCATTTTTATCAGGAGATTGCTCGTCCACACGATACGTGAACTGTCTGTGTGATGCTAGGGGTCTCCTGTGGGCAGGAAGATTCCAGATCTGTTCCCAACAGAACATATATATGACCAGTTCGGACGTCAACTCCATCCCAGTGCCATTATCCAGGATATCAAGGACCAGTTATACAGTGGTGGGCCAGCTTGCCGCAGGAGAGGATACGACGTATTTATGACACCCTTCCCAACCGAATCAGCGCATGCATCCAGGCCAAAGGGGGTGCAACGTCGTATTGATAATTGGGCTGTATAAATTTAACTCGATTTTCGAATGTGAAATAACATCACATAACCTCCCAACCTGTGAAGTCTGCACATTTAAAATTTTGTAAAGTGCTATTCTATTTGCGTCCGATACAAGTAAAAGAAATATAAAAAAAATCTTCCCCACCGGGTGTTCAGAACACGTGTTATGGTAACTTTTTTAACCCTGAGGTACCATCAGAGTTATCACTTTTCGTTACCAGGTCTATCACAAAAATGCAGCAATCTCCTAGGAACTTGAAATAAATTTGTTTCCATTATCAACAAATACAAAAATTATTTACATCCAACATAGTTTATACGTTGCGAACAAAACAAGTTATTTATTTTCCTGTTACTTTGACGTTTAATCATACTACTTTATTGAAAATTATGTTAATTTGGTGTGCATTGTTAAGTTAAGGCATGCCTACTGAGTGATAAAGTAATGATTTGATTAGAATTGAACAGTGTGAATGACTGCTCTAGCGGAGCATGTGAGACAATAAGTTCAGTGGGGGTTAGTGCTAAATCTTCAGTCTCAACTATAACCTTGATTATGCCTTGGATAATTTTAGTCCGTGCTTTGCAACATAATATGATTAAACCCCAAGTTACGAAAGGTAACAGTTAATAAAAGACACTCATAAATGCTGATAGATGATCACTGTATTCTTCAGTTTGAAACAAAGTCACAAAACTAAATTGGCATCGGACAAAGTCTCCAAAGATATTAAAATGCAGGAACAGTTAACACGATCGAGCCAGACCAAGCCCCATTGTTCAAAATAAAACTCACTAATGCATGGAAGATGATAAAATTTCGTCACAAGCCCCGAAAATTCAACTTGTCTGCCAATGACCGTTACTTAAGTTACATCGCAGCGCCACATGGCGTAAAATTCCGCCTCAGAGCAGCGTGGATACGCTCTGACCTATTCTGAAAGACTGGGCGAAGACTGAGGCGTCTACTGTACATCGCTCAGGTGACTTGAAACAGACTGGCCACGAGGAAAGACTAGGGCTTCTATATATATAAAAACCCGTGGGAACGCTACGTTTTCCGGTTTACCACGTAAACAGTCCCCTGATCTGATCTAGTGTCCTGAAAGCTTGATAATTTCGTCATACTTATGACCTTGGTGACTTAAAATTTTCCTATTTATCTGAAATTTTGACAGTAGCTAGATTATTTAAAAAATGTTAATTTCGATCCTTATAAAATATTTTGTAGCTTCATTAGAATGACCGTAAAAAATTATTTTCTGAGATTCCAAAATTTGTTAGTAACTTCTACAATTTTGCAGCTACGACGCTGAAATAACTTTTATTTTACTTCTAATTGACTACTCTTTTATTTGATACTATAAATTACCAGTTTACTGTTTTCTAATAATTTGCTAGAAAATCTTGTGCAATCCAAAATCGACTGCGCTAATAACTTTCTGATGACTGTAAAATTTACTTTAAATGATTTATTTATTATTATTTAATTGCAATGGAGAACAGGCTCCGGTGGCAATTTCCAACACACCCATCTTCCCCCAATCCTGCACCCACCTACATTTGCCCTCTACAAATTTTATCTTTAAATTCTTTCATAGTTTTCGGTAAATTATTCATCATTTCTCTTGGTAACTCATTCCAATCCCTGACACCCTTACCTAAAAAAGAGAATCTTCCCACAGCCTTGTGCCTGAAATCAAGTGCCAGCTTGTGGTCATGGTCATCTTTTCCCTGCCATGCACTACTTTTCATACCTGTTGCAATATCTTTCCATGCCTCATCGCCAGTATATGGCCTGTACACTCCCATGACCCTCCTCATCCTCCTTCTGTCTTGCAATGAATCCCATTCCAGCTCCTTTATCATATCCGTCACTGATTGCATTCTGCGATAATTTCCAGAAACAAATCTAGCAGCCCTTTTTTGCACCCTCTCCAACACCTGTATTTGATACGTAAAATGAGGGTCCCATACTACACTACCATATTCGAACAATTGTCTGACGAAAGTTTTGTAGCCCAATTCCTTTACTACTCTCGTACATCCCCTCATCACTCTCTCCAACAAGTGCAGAACTTTGAAACCTTTTCCTACCACCTATCCAACGTGTCCGGCCCAGTTAAGCTTGTTATCAAAAGTAATGCCAAGATATTTACATTTCAAGTCTTCAGCAAGCAATTCTTTCCCCACCTTATATTCATAACTAATCTTTAGTTTTTTATTTGTGTATCGAATAAGCTGACTCTTCTATGCATTTATCTTCATCCCATGTTTACCAACCCAACTAGATATCCTGTCCAGATCACCCTGCAACTGTTTACAGTCCTCTATCGTTTTGATCCTTTTATACAGCATTATGTCATCTGCAAACAATCTAATTTCAGATAGTAAACAATCAAAACAATTATTTATTAGAATAATGAATAGCAATGGTCCCAATACGCTTCCCTGTGGCACACCCATTTTTACTTCCACTTCCTTTGGTACTACATTTCCTACCCTAACTTTCTGTTTTCTACCTTTTAAAAACTCTTCTACCCAGCAAATCACTTTCTCATCCACTCCAATGGTTTTTATCCTTATTTACTACCATTTTATGGCTTACTCTGTCAAACCCCTTTGACAGATCTAGTGCTACACTATCAATTTGGCCTCCCTTGTCCATTTCATCCGAAATATCTTGCATATATCCCACCAACTGAGATTCGCATGAATATCCTTGCCTGAACCCACGTTGCCTGCTTGAAAACCACTTACGTTCCTCACATATATTTCTGATGTGGTTGCATATCAATCTTTCCATTAATTTACCTACCACTGATGTCAAACTGATTGGCCTGTAATTCTCAACTCTATTTGTCACCCCTCCTTTATGTATCGGTACTACTATTGCACTTTCCAGTCCTGTGGTAAGCAGCAAGTATCCAGACTCAATTTAAATAATATTTCAAGATAAGGTACAATGTCACATCCGGCTATCATTAAGATATCTATAGTAATATTATCTACACCAGCCCCTTTATGTTTTTTCAGCTTTCTTATTTCCTTCATGATTTCCTCAGGATGAATATCAAATTTTTTACTATCGTCATTTCTAATTGTGTTGTTAAGCTCGTTTTCCGAATTAGCCCTTTCCGTTTCTGATTCATTGTCCCTAATGCTTTCACTGAATCAGTTACTTAAAATCTCTGCCTTTTTCAAATCGTCAGTAACTTCTTCTCCATCCTTATCTATAAGTGTCTCTACACCCTCCCTTCCCCTCAGTTTCCTGATATAGCCATAGAAATTTCGAGATGCATCAGTCAATGGCCCTCCTGCACTGGCAATACTCTTCATTAACCCATCTTTAGCCATTTTCTTTGCTGTTATTAAGTCCTTGTTTAGTTGTTTTAAATATTCCCTACTACCCTACTGTCTCTTAACTCTGTTATGTTCTTTTCTTACCAACCTCTTTAACCTCCTCACTTCCCTAGTATAGTACATAGGTTCTCTACTTCTCTTTATTTTCTGCCTTGGAATAAATTTTTCTTCCCCCTTTCTTATTATCTCCTTGAACTCTTCTCAACTTGACTCTACTGTACTTGAGCATTCCTTCCATTTGCTGAATTGTTCTCTGAAATATCTCTTCAAATTTGAAACCTGTGCCTTTTTACAATTGTACCTATTTCCCCCTTCAATTTTGGCTGCTGGTTTATTGGTTCCTACGTGTTCCAAAATGACTTCTGGGTGATTTGGAAGTTGTTACCTGTTTTTTCAGATTTATTATGATTTTCTAAAGTAGACGCTGCTTCAGAATGACGCAACAGTAAATACTAGCTTGTTCAGATACTTTCACGAAACTGTAAAAATCTGATTTCTAGCTTTAATTATGTAAACAAATGACTAAATCTGATATGAAACGCTACTCAATTTAACTCGCTGTTCTGAGAACAAATTTTGTCATGCAGTTACAAAATTTTTGGTTACGTTACACGCGACGGTGGATGGGACATACGAGATGTAAATTATACCTGTATAAGTGGTAAATCCACGTTTCATTCGAATTGTGTTTATTATTTATCTAATACGAAGTGATTTAAATAAAATTTATTATTTGTAAATTGATACGTTGGACCTCAATTAAGGTAACCTACTATTTTAATTAACTATATAAATTATTAATACATACTTACCTAAACAGGAATATTTTTTTCAAAGTAACGGTTTTGATAACAATGCAATGTTGTTGTCGGAAGTTTTTTCCGCAGTTGCTTAGTTAATTAATAGTAGCAAAGATAACGCCAATGCAACTGTTTTTTATTTTGTCTATTGTAGTGTCTTACGGATTTCACCTCTCATTGAGGCATCATCAGCGACGAATATGCGTCAAACTTTTACGTACAATTTCACAGACATATTAAATTATATTTTTACTAGACGACCCATGCGAAAATTTCTCGACAAAAAATTCGATGAAAAGTGAGGTTCAATATGATGTCACCAAAGCTGAGTCATTACTCTTCATACTCCTACTTCATTTATCGATTTTGGTTGTATGAGATAAATGGCTAGAGACACAAAAAACACATTTTAGAAAAATTTACATTTTTGCCCTTTAAGGGTCGAATTACGAGAAATTCCTATCTTAAATTATAATGTAACCACGGCGGAGACCTTAATCTTTAGTATGATACCTCATTTATCTATATCGGTTGGATATCAAGTGAGATAAATGGCACGTGACACAAAAATGCGTTATAGAAGAATTTATACTTTTTCCATTTAAGGGTTGAATTACAAAAACATTCTTTCTTAAAATATGATGTCACCAAATCTGAGACATTACTCCTCATAATCTTAATTGATTTTTCGATTTTGGTTAGATATCCAATGAGATAAATTGCTTAAGACACAAAAAATGAATTTTAGAAAAAATTAACATTTTTGCCCTTTAAGGGTCGAATTACGAAAAACTCCTTTCTTAAAATATAATGTTACCATGGCGGAGACCTTATTATTTAATATGATACCTCATTTATCTATATCGTTTAGATAATAAGGGAGATAAATCGCTCGTGACACAAAAATGCGTTATAGAAAAATTTATACTTTTTCCCTTTAATGGTTGAATTCAAAAACAATTATTTCTTAAAATATTATTTCACAAAGCTGAGACATTACTCCTTATAATCCTACTTCATTTATAGATTTTTGTTAGATATCCAGGGAGATAAATCGCTCGTGACACAAAAATGCGTTTTAGTAAAATTTATATTTTTTCCCTTTAAGGGCTGAATTCCAAATACATTCTTTCTTAAAATATGATTTCACAAAGCTGAGACATTACTCCTTATAATCCTACTTCATTTATCGATTTTGGTTAGATATCCAATGAGATAAATTGCTTAAGACACAAAAAATGAATTTTAGAAAAAATTAACATTTTTGCCCTTTAAGGGTCGAATTACGAAAAACTCCTTTCTTAAAATATAATGTTACCATGGCGGAGACCTTATTATTTAATATGATACCTCATTTATCTATATCGTTTAGATAATAAGGGAGATAAATCGCTCGTGACACAAAAATGCGTTATAGAAAAATTTATACTTTTTCCCTTTAATGGTTGAATTCAAAAACAATTATTTCTTAAAATATTATTTCACAAAGCTGAGACATTACTCCTTATAATCCTACTTCATTTATAGATTTTTGTTAGATATCCAGGGAGATAAATCGCTCGTGACACAAAAATGCGTTTTAGTAAAATTTATATTTTTTCCCTTTAAGGGCTGAATTCCAAATACATTCTTTCTTAAAATATGATTTCACAAAGCTGAGACATTACTCCTTATAATCCTACTTCATTTATCGATTTTGGTTAGATATCCAGGGAGATAAATGGCTCGAGATACAAAAAACGCACTTTAGAAAAATTAACATTTTTGCCCTTTAAGGGTCGAATTACGAAAAATTCCTTTCTTAAAATATAGTGTTACCACGGCGGAGACCTTATTCTTTAATATGATACCTCATTTATCTATATCGGTTAGATATTAAGGGAGATAAATCACTCGTGACACAATAACGAATTGCAAAAATATTGATCCTTTTTCCCTTTAAGGGTCGAATTCCGAAAAATATCTGTCTTAATATATGACGTCACTAAAGCGGAAATCTTAATCTTTAAAATGATACTTCATTAAACGATTTCAGATCGATATCCAGGGAGATAAATGACTTGTAACACAGAAAATAGCATTTTAGAAATATTGACATTTTTGCCCTTTAAGGGTCGATTTCCGAAAATTCCTTTCTTATAATGTGATGTGCCCAAAGTGGGGACCACAAGCTTTAAAATGACACCTCATTCATTGATTTCGGTTAAGTATGAAGGAAGATACAGGCTTGTGACAAAAAATAACTTATAGAAATAATATATATGATTGTGATTATGACACATTACGAAACGAATACTATAAATTCTAAGTTTCATATTGCGTATTGGATAATAACAGTTTCACGGAGACTGACTGAATGCATTCCATGTGATCTTGAATCGTTTGAAACCTTACCAATATCATCCTAAGGATTTCTTGAGATCCATTGAAGTCATTCCTCACGTGGATGAAGACTATTAGATTTGCATATTATCCTATACAAAAACAAAAATGTATCAAAATGGAACATTTCACAGAGGGATTAAGCATTTCAGTAAGTTACCTCATAATATAAAAGCAAGATCAAAAAGGGTACATTTTGAGAAATTGTTATATCTTCAATACCATTCCTTTTACTCTGTAGAAGTATATTTGAAATGTACTAACTGAAATAATTTAATGTAAATATCTTAATTCACCTTTTTTTTATCGTTTCTTAACAGCGAGGTCTTTAGAGACGGGAAAGTATGGGGGGCAAGGAATGGGAACGAATTCGGCCATGGTCATTTTGAAGGAAGCATCCCGGCATTTGCCTGTAGTGATTTGGGAAACCATGGAAAACCCAAATCTGGATGCCCGGACGGGGATTCGAACCGCCGTCCTCCAGAATGCGAGGCCAGAACGCTAACCGTTACACCACCACGCTCGATTTAACTGACGTGTCTGATATCATTATATGATTTAGAGGACAAATAAAATACTACTACTGGTACCACATTCATATAATACACTGAAGGGACGATTAGTGGCGATAGATGTTGGGTATGTCTCTCTTAAAATGACGATGTTTTATCGGTATTTAAATACTTTTAAATACTTCACCTCCACTTTTGTAACGGGCTTTGTTCCCAAAGAACCATCTATTAACGGAACCATGATCGTGTGAGCCTTGACTCGCATTTGGCCGGGTTTTGTTTATCAGTGCTTCTGAAAGCAGCATGGCGATTAATTCGATGAAGAGGACCCTGGTAAGAACAACGGCTAAAACGGTAGGTTTTAATAAGCTGATGTGGCTCTATCCAGAGAACCGAGGTAATAATAACATGTATGTTGAGATAACTAGGGCCAAGTAAATTCTGGGAATTAATTCGTTTCTTTTGGGCAATATGGTTGAGTCTCTATCGGTTGACTTTTTATAATTTTTTTTAACAGCTTAAGTGCCATTATTGAACTATATTTCAGTTTTATGACATTGAGGATCTTGGTTCCGTCATTATTTCTTTCAGTGTAATCTCAACAGCCGAATGATTATTTAGTCACGAACGTTTCAACGTTCGTCGATTTAAATTAATTATTTCTCGTAATGCTCAGCTATTCCTGTAAACGTCGATATTTGTAACGGTAACAATGAATTTTACACTAAATTTAAATTATGTTGATTAAATAAATGTTAAAAATGAGTACTTTAGAATATGTACTTCTGGTTGTGTTCTGGTTCTTAACATTTCGTGATAATCGCTCAGCTGTCTGTTCCGTTAATAAACGTGTGCAGTTCTAAATGTCAACGATTCTTGTTAATAATTCCAAATGTAATCAATCATTCTTTTTTTTTAAACTTTTTTTTTTGGATCTCAGACTAACATTACAGTTGCTCGTAACGTAACTATCAAATACTTGTTCTATGGTCCATTTAAATAGGCCGGTCTCGGTAGCGCAGGGGCTAGAGTGCTAGCTCCGCGTGCCGAAGGTCGCCGGTTCGAATCCGGCCGCGGGCATGGATGTTAAGTGTTGTGCGTCTGTGTGAATGTCCTGTCCGTCCTGTGGTGTCCATAATTACAAGATACTGAATGTAAACACTGCATGATGACTTATTCACATTGAGCTGGCTGTATGGCCTCAGCAGCCGAAAGCCATTTAAAAAAAAAAAAAAAAAAAAACATTTAAATAGATTGATTTTTTGCAGTTTTCCACGTTCATAAGTTCAAACCATAAATTCAAAGCCACAAAAAATCTGTTTATGTATTTTTATGAGGATATATTGTACCGTCAACTCCAGGGGGATTTCTTTTCATCATGTTACAGTTGGAGATGTTCATGATACCTCGGATAAGAAGCTCAAACAAACAAATTTTTCACCGAAACAACGTTTTATGTGTTCAATTAATAGCTCTGCAGACTCAAACAAAGTTTACTTACGATACACTCATCTATGAAGGATCATTCACTTTTACTACGTATGACGATGTCCGTTGTTCGACTAGATGTGCTTTGCAATATTTTGTCGAAAACAATACAGAATCTGACATGTTTTCCGCATTTAAGTAATAGGTATCTATATTTTTATCCAAGATTTATCTGGTCAATCGTATCAGCTTTACGTGGAGATAACCAGAAATAATGTGACGCAGACACAGTTCTTTATTGTGCTGTACGCCAAGAATATCGTATGACAAACTTAGCCAAGAATATACGCAGTGGCGCGGGTGAGGCGGCATTTAACGGCTATGTACAGAGTATTACGGAACTGATATTATTTATTTGATACTGGTAACAAGTGGCTTGTCTCTAACCATCGTGCCTTCAAATGAGTGATTTAAATGATCGGGCGCTGAACTGTAATTGAATTACTGAACACTGTCTTTTTTGCCAGGAAAAGAAATTTGATGGCAAAACAGCCAAGTAATAAGGCCCAGATATGAGCAATTGGTTGGGGTATTTTAGTAGCTATGACGTCTTGTACGTCTAAAGTCACGCAGTTATATTCGGCTGGCAATGAAGAACGTCTGTACACTAAAAGTAGCAGTGTTTCGTAATATTGATGTGCAAAAGTAGTAGCCACCAGGCACCAATTCTACGATTAGTACATAAATCACGAAGTCTTTTCACTGACGCTGAATATTAAACTTTACTAAATATGAGCCCTCTTATTCAGCTTACTAAAGAGGTGCAAACTAATTCACTAAATAATGGACGGTATAAAATGCCAAGTCCTTCGAGGTATGGTATATTAAAGGTCCAGATTTTCTGAAATTTCATTTGCATAAAAATGCGGCTGTCAGTTGAGTTTCTAGTTGTTCAGATTTTAAGTTCTTAATAAATGATTGTATTGCTATTAGGCAGTCAGAAATTAGGTTGTTTGCAAATCACAAATGGTTTATGATAATGGTTTACATTGAGGATGGTACGTGTACAAATGTAGGGAGATCTGGAAATTATACCTAGCTGTGGATGTCTGCTAGTATTTTCTTCTTCTTCTTCACGCACCTCTCCACTACATTTTGGGGTCGACTGTCTTCGATGAGTTTTATCCATCATTAGCATTATCAAATTTGGAATTACGGTTTCACGTCGGCATGCCCTTGCCGACGCCAAGCTTTTTATACTCGTACTTACTGCCAGGTCGTAATAAATACTAATGAGGAAGTAAAGTGTTGCTATCTGTCTGTGTAACCATGTTCAGCATGTGATAAATATATTTTTTTGTTTGTGAAATGTGTAGTTTATGAGGCGGAGATTGGGGTCCACCATTGATGTATGCGGAAAACCGGCTAAAAACAGCAGTCAAGACGGCCGATACGTGGAGACCTGGGTTCGCTATACCTTCAAAGGCCTACATCTAATTAATTTAATTGCGAAGGAGCACATTCCCCACTGGCAATTTCCCTATACACCAGCTTTCATATTTCATATTTTTCTTTCTAAATCTTCAAATTGTTTGATTCCAATATGACCACAACCTACTTTGGAAGTGTGGGAATTTTAATTTTAAATTCTTTAAATGTTTCTGGCAAATTTTTCATCGTTTACATCAAGAATTTATTCAATTTTCTCAAGCTATGCCCGTAAGAGAAAATTCTCCCACTCTCTTAAGCCTGAAACCGAGCGCCAGCTTGTGGTCATGGTCATCTCTTTCCTTCTACTTACGTCCCCTAATTGTTATACAAATATACATCCAAATCTTATAACAAACATACCCTATAAACATTCCCAGCACTCTTTTCACCAGTTTCCTGTCTTCCATTGAATCCCATTCCTGCTCCTGTATCATATCAATTAATTTCCACAAACAAATCTAGCTGCTCACCTTTGCACTCCCTCCAGCTCCTGTATTTGATACTCAACATGTGGGTGCAATACAACACTACTACATAATGTCGCAAGGTTTTTTAACCCAATTTCCTTATTTCTATGCTGCATCCCCTCATCATCTCCTACAGTAAATGAAGATTTTAGGAACCTCTCCCTACCAAATGCCCAATGTTTGATTGCCTGTCAAATGTTAAACCAAGATATTTGTGATTCACGTTTTCAACAATAAATTCCTCCATCTCCATATAATCAGGTTACTTTATCTGTTTATCTAATAAGCGTAATCTTTTTGGCACTTATTTTCACTCCATGTAAAATAAATCACTTAATCAGCTTGGTATCCTGTCCATATCTCCCTGCAGCTGTTCGAAATCATCGCCCGTTGTAATCGTATTGTTATGACATTATGTTATCAGCAAACAACCTAACTTCTGACCATAACCACGACACCATCAACACGATCATTCATTATAATAATGAATATCAACGGTCCCAATACACTACGCTGAAGCCCTCCCATATTCACTTCATCCTCTTTTGATACTGCATTTCCTACTTCAACGCATGCTTTCTAACTTTCTATCTGGAAATTCACTTTGCGTCCAGTTCCATGGTTTTTACCTTATTTAACACCATTTTACGACTCCGTGAAACGCCTTTGAGAGATCTGGTGCTGCACTATCAACTTGGTCTCCCTCGTACATTTCATCTGAAGTATCGTTGCCCACTAGCTGAGATTCAGATGAATATCCATGCCTAAACCGATATTTCTCTTAGCTAACCAATTTCTTTTATCACAGACATTTCTTGTGAGGTTTCGTATCAGTTTTTCCTTCAACTTAGCTACAACTGATGTCAAATATGAGAGCGTAACAAAGAAATACGATTTGGAATTCTGTTTTGCTGAAGATGGAAAGTCTTTGATATCACAATGTTGATGTCTCTACAACGAACACATAGTCGGAGCACAGCAACCGTAACCACCACATTGTCGGACGGTAAAATGTATCTTCCTCGAACAACGGGACCGCATTGCCTGCGTAATCGATACAAATTCGTTACTAATTTACAGCAATCGTAATTGCATCGCATTGATACTGCCGTAACACTTGAGTTTACCGAAGGTGTGGTCAGTTGACTCCACCAAGTCCTTGACCACTACATTGACAATCTCTCCGATGAATCATAAGTTATCGTACGGAAGCGAGTCTCCTGACGTCTTTTCGTCTTCTCTTGCAAAGAAATTGGTTTCTCTTCCTACGCTCGATCAACGCACCTCTTCATCAATCCAGGAGGCCGGAAAATGTCCTCTTTAAAATTGTTTTCAGAGAAATTAAACAAAATTTGACAGTAATTATAAAAAATCCTTGTTGCTGGACCCTTATTCTCAGTAAAAACCCTTCCATTCTCTTCATTCAGTTTTTTTTAATTGCCTGCTCACACCAACTTGAAATACGGCACTTTTCTCCTGCATGAATGTCCAGCTTCATTACTATTAGCTCTCAGTTTATTGGCATATTCTTGTGACTGTCGTTTCGAGTCAACACTATATGTTATTAGCTTTTTGTTGGCTCCGAAACTGAGTCCCCTATTGTGAATATTTGCCAACAAAAGAAAATACACTCTACCATTCAAACCGTCACTCATCCACAACATTCCTCTTAAACAGCGAGCGCGCTATATTGTCTCTGTGTCCGGCCCTACCTGCACTGAATTTAAATTAAATTAAATTGCATTGGGACGCATTCTCCGGTGGCAATTTCCCTAAACACCCACTTCCCCCTATTCTGCATCCACCTACAATTACCCTTTACAAATTTTAACTTTAAATTCTTTCAACATTTTTGGCAAATTAATCATCATTTCTCTTGGTAGCTTATTCCAATCCCTGACACCCTTACCTAAAAAAGAAAAACTTCCTACACCCTTGTGCCTGGAATCAAGTGCCAGCTTGTGGTCATGATCATATTTTCCCTTCCATGCATTACTTTCAATTCTTACACCAATATCTTTCCATGCCTCATCATCAATATACATACACCTTGTATACTCCCATAACCCTCTCACCCCCCTTATGTCTTCCAATGAGTCCCATTCCAGCTCTTTTATCATATCTGTTACTGAATACGATATGCGATAATTTCCAGAATCAAATCTAGCAGCCCTTCTTTGCACCTTCTCAAACTCTTGTATTTGATACTAAAAATGTGGGTCCCATACTACACTACCATATTCAAGCAATGGTCTGACCAAAGTTTTGTAACCCAATTCCCTTACTTCTCTCTTACATCCCCTCAACACCCTCTCCAACAAATGTAAGATTTGGAACCTTTTCCTACTACCTGTCCAATGTGGTCTGCCCAGTTAAGTTTGTTATCAAATGTAATGCCAAGATATTTACATTTCAAGTCTTCAATAAGAAATTCTTTCCCCACCTTATAATCATTATAAACCTTTAGTTTTTTATTTGTGTATCTAATAAGCTGACTCTTCTTTGCATTTATTTTCATCCCATGTTTACCAACCAAACTAGATATCCTGTCCAGATCACCCTGCAACTGTTTACAATCCTCAACCGTTTTGATCCTTTTATATAGCATTATGTCATCTGCAATCAATCTAATTTCTGATACAGGGCGTTCGCCGGGAAACGCAACCCACTGTTAGCGCTACAAGGAAGAAACTGTTCGCGGCGAGCGAGCGGTCAGCTCCCGGCATTGTTCGACCGTCGGCCGCGGACTATTTCATAATAATTACGCTTCATAAACTTGTATGTGCTAAGCATTTAAATGTGACGTAATTCCAGGAGCGTAGCTACTATGGGGCTAGGCGGTGCAGTGCACCGGGGCCCTCACGCTCAAGGGGCCCCCAAGCATACCTCAAGGGGCCCCTAAGCGCACCTCTAGGGTCTACAGTCGTCTAAGGGGGCCCTGAGAACACAGGAGCCCCTCACTAAGGGCCCTCGCTGTGCTCAGGGGGCCCCCAACCACTGCTCAGGGGCCCCTAAAGAACAATAAAGGATCATAATCCTCAGTTCAGGGGGCCCCTACCAGCACACAAAGCAAAAAAAAAAGGTCGCCCGTCTGGCCTCAGGGCCCAAAATAAATTTTTTGCACCGGGGCCCTTGTTGACCTAGCTACGCCACTGCGTAATTCATTAGCTTACCTTATAAAAGATGCTGGAAGTGTTGACACTCTTGTGTAATACACATTTCACATCTTCTGAACATATTTCGAGACACACGCTGCCCTAACTGACTTAATGATTTTTTGGGTGACTGTTCTAGTCGAAAAGCGATATCGTCAATTTTCTCCTATGTGAGAATACGGTTGACCAACAGTCTCTTTTTGTTAAAAAATGAACCCGTTTCTCTTACTTTTTTAACCAGACTCAGAATTGTTGATTTAGCTGGCAGTATAGCGCCAGGAAATTCGCGACGAAATTTACTGCGACAATTTTTAAACGACTTCTTCTTCACATATGTATCGTAGAGAAATATTCTTTGTTGCAAACTGTAACGTACCATAATTTTACTCACACTCAAACACGGTACAGATTAGTAAGAGTATGAAGCCCCAAACCAGCCAAACCGCAAAGAAACGTTTATTCACAACACTGATTAATAAGAGACTGAAGTCACAAACTAGCTACAATGCAAAGAAACCGTTCTTAACAATGTAAGGGTCCCATTTACTGCATCACTGCACTGTTGGGGCAGCGGAGGTGTTAAACAGTGCGATGATTCACGGTGCCGTGTGGCGGAAACTGCTGGCTTTACTGCCCGAGCAAGTTGCCGACGGCAACAGACTGGGAGGGTAGCGTTTTCCGGCGAACGCCCTGTAGTAAACAATCAACACAATTATTCATTAGAATAATAAACAACAATGATTCCAATACGCTACCTGTGGCACTCCGATTTTTACTTTCACTTCTTTTGATACCTCATTTCCTACCCTAACTTTCTGTTTTCTACCTTTCATATATTCTTCTATCCAGCAAATCACTTTCTCATCCACTGCAATAGATTTTAGCTTATTTACTACCATTTTATGGCTCACTCTGTCAATAGCCTTTGAAAGATCTAGTGCTACACTATCAATTTGACCTCCCTCGTCCATTTCATCCGAAATATCTTGCATATATCCCACCAACTGAGATTCACATGAATATCTTTGCCTAAAGCCATGTTGCCTACTTGTAAAATACTTACGCTCCTCACATATATTTCTGATGTGTTTGCATATTAATCTCTCCATTAATTTACCTACCACTGACGTCAAGCTAATTGGCCTATGATTTTCTACTCTATTTACCGAGCGCGGTGGTGTAACGGATAGCGTTCTGGCCTCGCATTCGGGAGGACGGCGGTTCGAATCCCCGTCTGGGCATCCAGATTTTGGTTTTCCATGGTTTCCCAAATCACTCCAGGCAAATGCCGGGATGCTTCCTTAAAAAGGCCATGACCGCATTCCTTGCCCCCGTCCTTTCCCGTCTCTAAAGACCTCGCTGTTAAGAGACGTAAAGCATTTTTTTTAAAATTAAATATCTACTCTATTTCTCACCCCTCCTTTATGTACCGACACTTCTATCGGAATTTTGCAATACTCTGGTAGGCAGCAAGTATCAAGACTCAATTTAAATAATATTTCAAGATAAGGTACAATGTCACATCTTGCTATTTTTAAGACAACTGTAGTAATATTATCTACACCAGCCTCTTTATGTTTCTTCATCTTTCTTAGTTCCTTCATGATATCCTCAGGATGAAATTCAAATTTTATGGTCTGCTCATTTTTAATTGTTTTGTTAAGGTCGTTAGACTTGTGCTATTGCATTCTTAGGTTGGGTTATCTGTCTCGATAATTCATACTCGTTACCAACGATCAGTTTACAGTCCAATATTATATAATTTATTTATACGCTGTCTGTTACCGACTTAAAGCTATGCGTTTAGCACAATTAAACTGACACTTAACATACACAACGATTCGCAGAAGAGTGACACTTGCGGTACCTCAGTAGGCTAGCCGACTACGTCAGAAGTGTCGCTCAACACCCGGACATCCGCGATATTTCTTTCCTGTGAATATTGACTTTATTGTTACTTGGATACAATGTGATTTTATGTTGCAGTATACGATTTTGAAAACAGTAAATAATAGTCAGTTCACAGTCTTGAAATGTACAGTACAACAAGAGGTGATTAACACATCCGTCTGGCAACACCGCTGACCAAAGAGTTACTATGAAGCTTAACAAAGTTGAATAAAAGTAAAATATTGTTCATTTACGTTACAATATATATTAATTAGAAAGATTATTTGATGTATTGTACCAAAAGATGTTAAACTGAACAAAAATTACAAGCTCTTTCCAATAGAAAATTTATTGGTTGCAATTTTAAACGCTAGCGATGCTCTTTTGAGTTGAATATTTTTCTTTAATTTAAATTAGTGAATCTGATAACAAAATGTTTGATTAAAATTTTTGTTTGATAAAATTCAGCATTAATTAGGAGACATTGGTGGTAATATTTTGTAGGTTGACATGACCTTTTTTCGGCCTAACACTTTCATTCTGTTTCTTGGGAGAAATTTTTATAAAATTAATCAACGAGAAACCTTAGATAAAGCCGCTGGCTCCGTTCCCGGTGAAGAAAGAAGCATCTCTTGCCTGTCTGGATAATGAACTCCCTCCACCGTTAGCGCAGAGGCTGAAAGAGTAATCACGAATGGAATGTGGGGGTGTTAAAACTTTCTCAGATCCGCTGGCGTTCCTAAGTATTCCATACGCCCCTCTACATATAGTTTCACCAGTGAACGCTTAATAAATACTGCATTTCGGGATCACGTTTACCTCGTCTGTGTTACGTATGTTTTAAAAAAAAAGCCAAAATATAAAAATCATATAATGATACAATCGTTAACTTAATTACAAAAATTTGCACTTTTTCCTTTCGTTAACGGTTTTTATTTTCTTTTTTTATTTACAAATGCATTGTTGTTTCGGACTAGTTATTTGTTGTTTAAGAAGATGAGAGATGTGAGAGCAAAACTTGTTTGCGGTTACTGATTTTAGACCATCATAGGTCACACACTTTTAAGTTTAGTTTGACGGTAATTGTTCGACTAAGTAACTTCAACAGCATAAACATTGTCGTAAGAAATGTAGAACTATCAGCAGGTACAGTTTTCCTGATATCTCTTGTCAGTACCCACCACACCTCCATAAATAACTCTTGCAAGTCAAACACTGGGGCATTTTCCTCCATACATACGAGCAATTATAGCTTAAAAAAAGTCTCTGAAGTAACTTCTTAAGAAGAAGACGGTAAAAAATACACTCTAAAAACCACTACCGATAGTTTATTAATTTCTAAATACTACTCTCGCGGTATAAAATAAAAAATTCTTCCTTATTAAGTTTCAAAGTAAAAATAAATTAGAGATCTGTGAGAATGCTCTATTGTAGAACGGAACCATCACAAGTTACAGAAAAATTCAACTATTATCATGTATATATTCTGACAGCTTTGAATTAATAAATTAAAAATGAAGCTACACTCCCCGAATACTCAATAATGAATTACTCCTATCAAACCTTATCAACTTCATAGCATATCATTTCTGTGTAAAAAGTATATTTAATCTACCCTTCCAAAGCTGAATGAAGACAAAAGGATAACTCTTTTCATATGATCAAATAATTTCATAAACACATACATGTCAATATTTGCTGATAATTTTTTTCGGTAATAAGTTCTGTAAACTTTTCGTATATTTTTTCAATCATTCTCTACATACTGTGATATAGATTTTCATTAATATTTTCACTAGTTTCAAATTCATCAAACGGAGAGAAAATTAAAAGGTAAATGATACAGCCTAACGTCAAATTTGAAGTCACATGTTGATACATAGCTCATTTTTGCATAAAGTTTATGATCTTAACAGTGATTAATCTGACTGAGCTTAAAAAGGAACTTATTCTTTACGGAAACCATATTAAATGGTCAAAAATAACAAGATCATTAACCAGACTTAGTTTAGCCTACTCAAGTAGAAATACATTCTCTTCACACACAAAAATCACTTTTCTTTTTTTTTTTTTTTTTTTACTTATTGCTTTACGCCTTGTCGACGGCTAAGGTCATTAGAGGCGCGATGGGACTGGGGACAAGGAACAGGAAGGAATTCGGCCATGGCCTTTTTGAAGGAAGCATCCCGGCATTTGCCTGGAGTGATTTGGGGAAACCATGGAAAACCCAAATCTGGATGCCCGGACGGGGATTTGAACCCGCGTCCTCCTGAATGCGAGGTCAGAACGTTAACCGTTCACCCACCACGCTCGGTCAAAAAATCACAAATGATAGAGTATTACATAAATTATTTCAACGTCTAAGGTCGCCTGGCACAGCAACAGGTACTAACTCAACACAAGTCACTGTTTTAACAGCGGCTGTCACCTGTAAACCACTCCCACTATTTAAAATTTAGAGCGGTGCGGAAATTTAAACGGGTAGCCAACACCTTGATGATCCTTCGCCGGCGGTCTATTCGGCCACCAAGTAGCAGAGTTTTGACTGCTCCTGTCTTCCGCGATCATTATCCTCATAAGGGAAATGAAGTGTCGCAATCTGTGGCTAGCGTAATCTGTGTTCTGTAAGATTAGTGTTCATTTGTAGCTTGTAATCTTTGAAACGGAAATAAGGAACCGTCCTAGAACGCATATATGAAACCACCTAAAAACCATAATGAGGGCGGGTAGATCCCGGCTACCTACCCGTTCAGTCCAGTGTGGGTTTGATGTCTGTAGCGCGTGCAGTAGCGAATGCATTTATTTTTCTGTTTCTTATCGGTTTCGGTGCTACTTTACTCATATACCCCATCTCAGTCTAACTTTTAGAAACATTTACATTTATTTGTATTGCCAGCATGATGCGTCAGCATTAACTCAACCTATCAGCAAACGATTTCCAATTTCTCCTTTCTTCAGTATTAATTATTTTCCGATGTTGAATTTTTTATCTTTTTTTTTATTTATCATGTTTTAATGGACTCACATTGTTGCTATTTATTTATCACCTATCAGCGAGATCATTTACACATTTGACTTCCACTGCCGGGTCGATCCCAGCACTCATTTTCATTATCCAGTGTTCCTATGTTCAATGTACCTTAAACGCTCTATAGTAAGCCTAACGGGGAGTTACACAGAAAGGCTGATGCAAACTTGAGCCAAGTCGTGGGTCAATTACAACTCCTAAGTATCCGGCTACAGGTCCTTAAATAATCAAGCAATACTGGTAGCATACATGTATGTACAGAGTTTATTCTTCAGAGGTTATTTATACATATCATCCTGCAACTGTGACTTCTCAACAACATTTAAGTAATAGCTATGCTCAACCAGCAACGAGTGAGACCAATCTCCATAGGAATCTGAAAGGGTTATTCAAACTATGCCATCCCCGGACCCATTAATCTCACCTTGTAATTTCGACGGCGATCTCCATGGTACCGCGCTGTGTTGTCTCTATGGGTTGCTCAGGATCAGTGCGGATGACTGCCAGCGTCGGGTGACGATTGGTAATCGAGCGACAATGACCTCTTCAGATCGCTGCAAGGGGTTTCTAAATCCTAACCTGCCACCAACGATTCAGGATTGGTGTCACGACTAGCTAAAACCTACGAGAATCAACGAGCTTCTTTACGGTACCAGTCAGCGTCCTACTAAACGACCACTGCCTCGGAATTCCACAATCCTATGCGCTCGCTGTCGCTAGTAGCGGTTTTGTAATAGGCGTACTTATTACAGCATGTTTATTTAGCTGTTAATATTTTCTATCCTGAAAAGTTTTCATGATTATTTTCGAATTCGCCGAAAAACCAATCATTTGAATACTGATCTTCACCACTGTCCGAATGGCCGAGTATGACCGTCTTTGCAGTGAACTTCATGACGGGAAGTCCAGTACTTTGTTTGTAAACTACTTCCTTTTCAGGCGCATTTAACATTCCTCAGATGATCAACGAGATGGTAAAACGGCCACAAGTGGGTTTTTTCAGCTACCCTTTTCCTGTCCATTTACATTGTCGTTGTTTACTGCTATACTAGATATGTACAAGAACTTTTAAGATATTTTTTTTTTGGGGGGGGGGGGAGGAGGAGGGAGGGGAGTATTTGCGCGTCGTCGAGGTTTTTAAAGGCTTACTGCCAGGAACAAGAAACGGGAAAGAATTGAGCGATGACAGTTTAGAAGGAACCAGTGTGGAATTTTTCTAGAGTGTTTTCAGGAAACTATGGTAAACAGAAGTCTGTATGTCTGGACCAGCAATCGAATCGACATCCTCCCGAATGGGCAATTAACACTAACGATGCAAAAACGTCCTTGATAGAAACGTCTAACAACATATGTTATATCAGAGAACTCTCTATCTCACCGTAATAAATAGAGGGTTTTGGACATTTGTCTCTCTACCATATTCCTATAAAATTAACGACACAAAAGAATAATTTATATCGTAATGATCCAGAACGTCTTATACCTTTGCTTACTTACTAATTACAAGTTCTAACGGCACCCTGCACTAACCCGTTGTGGTAATTTTACACATATCTATTGTAACTTCTTTCTTTATTAAAATCTAATCTTAATATCCTTCTCTCAGATTTGGTTTCATTTTACAGTCCTTGAATCCTGCAGCTTACAGTCCACGCTATATCACTGTTATAACTTCATTAATACAAGTGATTTGACGATATTTGCTCTTCGAGTCCATTTTTTGAACCAACGCTAAATTGGAAAGAACACATGTTGTATGTTCATTGGGACAAAACATGTATTATCTTGGTTTTCCTAGTGGAGCCGCGTCGATTTATTAAAACCTAACGTTTCTGCCATCGTGCTGTGGCTTTCTTCAGAGTGAGGAAATGTTTGGACCTGTGTTACTGACATATTTTGACTTGTCTGGTGGCAGCAAATCCTTTGCTTTATACACGCGTTATTTCTTCATAATGAGGAGGAACTTCGAGTTGATAATGTGTGTAACACAATTTTTTGTGTTTGCCTGTAATGTGTAACCAGTGTTGTTTCTGTTGCGTTTGCAGCAGGCGCGCAACAACCGCTCGTCCGGGGGCCCCCAGCTGCCGCCGCCTCCGCCGCCCCCGTCACAGCCGCCGCCACTTGACCCTGACTACGAAGTCATCGAGTTCCCTCAACAACAACAGTACTCAAACACGCCCCCCGCAAAGCCATCAGGTCAGTCCTTTCTCTATTAAATGAACAAATGGTTTTATACTCGTTTGTGAAATGATTTATAAACATTCACTGCTTTAGAGACGGAATCAGAAGGAATCTGGCTTTAATCTAAACATTCCAATTAAGTATTACAGCGTATAAATTGTATGATATTCAACGTTAAATTTTTTTAAATGTTCATATAACTTTGGTAAATGTCATTTAACTTTTCAATTTAATAAAACGCTTCTTAAAATGTTTGGCAGTACGGTGTAGATAATGTAGGTGAAAGGTACTGTTATTTTAAAGAATGACATTAGCAGTAATACGCAAGTATAGCAACAATCTGTAATGACAACGTAGCAGACATTAAGTTTGCAGTTTTGTCTGATAGGTTGAAAACCATGTTGTTAAATAATAATAATAAAAAAACGTGGAAACGTTATTAAAACCAGGAAGAAACAAAATGGTTGTTTATTGGAGTTTTCTTATAACGAATGAAACTGAGTAAATAAAAAAAGAGCGATTTTAATTAAAATGTATACACTGATGCAGTTAAATTTATCATAAATTATCACACAGCAAGAATGTAAATGTATTTATAGATACAACTTCATGAATACAACACTGTCATAGCTTCCTGAATACGTCTGTGTTGGCACAAAATTTTGTCACCTATTCAAGCATCAGGTACCTTCTACGAATGTAAATATTAATTTTTGTTAAAAACAAAGTCAAAATGATTTGTTTGTTCTTTTATTACGGTGTGAAAGCGATTTTCATTTCCACTTTTAACAGTGTTTCTAATTTTTTTGGTGAATAGGTGATAAGTGCAAGAAAGTGATATATGTTTGAAGTTTATATATGCCAATATGTGTACAACAAACAGTGGAATTATACTAGTCAAACGTTTTAAATTAAAACTCAAAACATATTAGCAAAGGATAAATATTTGAGTGACTTGGTGTCGCTTGTGGAAGCAGCCTGTTACTGATACTGGAGCTCACGTGTAGTACGTTTGCTGTCGGCAGCACGTGCTTCAGGCGCCCACGCTCCACCTCGGTACACATCCGCTTCTAAAAAGCGCTGACGACGTTGGCAGCCAAAATAAACAGCACGCAGCCGTCCATCGATCCGCTCTGTTCGTACAGCCTCTGACATTCTGTGACCTGCATCAAGGCATCTGTTCTCGAGCCAGTCGGTCATCCACCTCTTCCTCAACGCCCACTCATTTGGTTTTCGGCGTGAACGCGAAACTACTGGTATAGCCGGTGGCGCTTTGTACCACCCGCGCACGCATTCGTCAAGTTGCAGAATCTAAAAAGGTTTCCAACAGTTACTGGTATTTTATGTGAATATTAGCTAACATTGTGGCAGCTACGAACAAACGAGAACAGTATGTTAAGTACAATGTTGCATGTTTACATCTCAACAGCGATTACCACCTTCGACGAATTCGTTCTGGTTTGTTAATTACTTTAAAAGCTTTCGGTGAAGGACATATTAATTTATCTCTGAAAGGTTCAGCAGGTGACCATTTTGGTATTGTAGTTTGCATGTACTGTCACAGCCTAAAACTGAAAGACAACTTCTTTATCTGAAACACCCTGAGATTAGAATTAGGTGTATTCAACTTTCAAATTACATTTCGTGCTTATAAGAAGTTGGCGTTGACTTTAGCAGAGTCGATGAAATCACTTAGTGGCCTTCATTGAATTCGTTAGCAGCTAGTTTATTGATGAGGAAGGGTGGGGACATTAGACGGCTTCTCACGGTGGATATATAATCGGTATTTGACACCTGACAGACTACTCTGATATTGCGGAATAGTACAATAACTCATAGTCCTTTCTCTTCTGATAGAATCCTCTTGTAATTTGTTTTGCAATGAAATAGTGAGCACAAAAGATGAATACATCACTTTTACAGCTATACTATACAACGGAGACACATGGTACTTTAAAATAGTACACATTATTATTATTATTAAAATCTAGTTAATACCATCTTACATATTAACCACTCCATTTGTATTTGGACGATTGTGCATGCCAGATAAACATCAATGGAAAAAATATATGTTTTGGCAGACTTTTTTGTTTTTGAATAAATAATAAAATCCACAGATCTGCTAACTCGATTAAATTATACAGTAGTTAACTTCATTTGAAATAAATAAGTTGCTTCTTTAAAAAAAAGAGATAACTGTTTTGCTTTATAAAATCACTAGAACATAGGTCACAGTGGAAACCCATACGGGGACCCCGATGTGAGGCTTACTGCTGAAGAGGCTGGCGAAGCGTTCCCGATATTGCCTCCCGAACGACAGACGGGAATGCCTCGCATAAACACTGCTACAACTGGGCCGGTTGAAATAGACGCCGCGCCGTCCAGTCTTTTATTATCCGTATACAATCAGCAAACCGTAGCCGAAACCAGGACATCTACCAACAGAGCCAAACATCACTCTGCGTGGCTCATACTTGTTGACGTCATCACTTGCACCAAAGACACACATGGTTCCCATTAAGTCCTGAAACGTCGTTGACATGTAAGAATGAGGTATTTATTAATATAACTACTGAAATACAAACATCCTGGTCGGAGATCTTCAAAGCTTGGCAATGTGCCAGATAAGTAAAGATAAATGATTAGTGGATCATGCTGTGACTATCGACTTCTCTATCTTAACCGCTGTAATATGTGGGAACGTCGCAGTTTTTATCCCCTCACATTAGGTATATCAGACTTTTAAACTTGAAAACTGTAGATAGAGACCTGTTCAGTACACTGAAACGAAGTTAAGTAAAAATAATATATATACTAGCTGCCCCGACAGACTTCTTTCTGTCAAAAGTTATTGGCCTGTCATAGTGCAATAGAAATAATAAATAATTAAAACGTTTTACAGAGAGATCACTTTATTTATTGATTTAATGTCTTAATAATAAACAACGATTACTTACAAAATAAAGTTTTCTATTTCGTAAAATGCAAGACATTAGTAATAATGTGATGATATATTTATTGTAGTGCTTTATGGAACACGATATTTTTTGTTTGATTACCTGTCGCGTAAACAAATAAAGCTGACGGTTTTCCAACGCGGAAGCAGACAACATACAACTGTCCATGAAAAGGCATGGTTTTTCAAGATTAACGCCACAAACACTCAACGACTGACCCTGGGATTTATTTATGGTCATAGCGAAAGTAAGCCGCACTGGAAATTGCAGTCGTTTAAATTCAAATGGTACGTCAGTTGGTACCATTGGGATGCGAGGTATCAACACATTTTCTCCCTTATAATTTCCCTTTAGAATGGTTGTTTCGATCACACTTTTCAGCAATTTTTTCACTGCTAGCTGTGTGGCATTACAAAGACGCGGTTGGTTGATATTTCGCAACGTTATGACCACCGATCCTACTTTTAATTGAAGGTTATCAGGCAGCAATCCTGAAAAAATCCAGTGAGTTCAATAATTCCGGTGGATAGTTGACGACATCATCTAGTTTAGTTGCGCAATCAACTGATTTGTATGTTATTAATTCACCGGAAATTTCATTTTGAATTTTGAAATTTATTTCATTTTCATCCGTGTTTTCGGCAGCTAATATAACTCGTTCGCTCAACCAAAAATTATTTCTGTAATTATGAGTGACATTTGGGAACACCTTTTGTTTGAGCAAGGTGTTTGATACAGTAAACTGACAAAAATTGACAGGAAATGTAACGCAGCCAGCAAAACGTCTACAGGGATTTTGCAATTACCAATTTCAATGAGTTGTTTTGAAAATATATCTCCAGATCGATCATTTTGCATCTAAAGATAATCCAGATAATCCTAACGCACCTTTTTTGTTTTTATTGTTGTTGTTGTTGTTGTTGTTTTAGTTGTTCCTGCTGCTGCTGTTATTATTATTATTGTTATTGTTGTTGTTGTTTGTTTGTTTGTTTGTTTTTTGTTTTGTTTTATTGACTGGTTTGTATGGGGAAATAAAAGTGTTGTGTTTACTATTTTCCTCGCAATTTTTACATTTTTTCTTTCCATAAGAACCTTTCCAGTTCCTGAAACCAATGAGTACAATGGCTCCGGTGGCGGAACCAATGGCTCTAATTTCACTTTGCCATTTGCGCAACACAATCCATTTGCTTCATTTTTGTATTACAACGCCTTATAATGGGGGCAAACTGAGTTCATAGATCCAATAGCAACGCATTGGTAGGAACAGTAGTCAATTGGAACATCGTAACTGAAAGCCACTCGCGAATCACTGAAAGCAGCGCGTTGCACGTGATTGTAATATCCTCATCCTTTCAATTTCATTTCGCTCTTCACGTTTCTGTGCAGTCCGATTAAACTGAAAATTAGCTTGGTTTGTTCTTCGACCCAAATTGTTGCACCCGCGTCTTATAGGTGGCATGGGTCTAAATGTAAACACACTGAACAAATAAACACACAATTGGTTTTCGAGAGAAGCTAAAATTTAAAAACAACCAAGAAAATTCCACACACGGAGGAAGTAATGATAACACGTACGTCAGTGATATTATTTTCGCTGATCACACGCAGGCATAGATTAATATCCATAGAGCCTAATCAACTTGAAGCCAAACAAAAGATAATCCTAACGCGCCTTTGTTTTGTTTTGATTGAGGGAAAAGAAAAAAGTTGTTTTTACTATTTCCCTTCAAATTTTTTCGTTTTTTCTCTACATAAGAACCTTTTTTGTGCCTTAATGAAAATATATATATATATATATAAAAGAATTAGCCGAATTAGTCGAGCCGTTCTCGAGTTTTGCGCTTAGCAACACATTTGGTGATTCATTTTTATTATATAGATATATAAAAATGGAGTTTTATTGTGATTTTGCTAATATTAATTTTTGAAAATAGCTGACAGGTTTTAAGTCAGCTCCTAAACTTTGTAGGCATAATGGAGGTTAGTATCCCTGACCAAGATTGTCAAAAGAAGTAATTTGCTTTCCTAGCTTGCAAGTATTCTTAACAGTTTTACTTTCTCCTTTTCCTCTAGGTAAAGTTATTTATGCTTAATTTAATTTTCCAGTCACTTATTCACACTTTTACTATTGATTTATCGCTCGTCTACGTTGATGTCATAAGAAGCGAGACAGGATGGGGCAAGGAAAGGGAAAGAGTTCCGCCACAACCTTTTTGAATGAACCGCCGTGGCATTTGCCTGGAGTGATTTTTGGAAACCATGGAAAACACAAATCTGGATGGCCGGATGGGAACGTAAACCCATCCCTTCCGAGTGCGTAACCGCTCACCTACCACACTCGCTGATAATTCACGTTACGGTGACAACATTCATATGACACGGTCTGCTTGTACGTAAACTACAGTAATACCCCGCTTTACGCGACCCCGTTATGCGCGGTTTCGCTTTAGCGCGAATTTCAAATTTCGCGTTAAAATGCCTCGTATTACGCGAATTGCTTACTTAAGAATATGTATAATGTAGTCATTGGCTTCTCTTTGGTCGTGGGAATCCCCGCTTTCTCCGACCACTCTGATCGAAGAATTCCCCGTCCTACGACTTTGTTCTATAGGGATTCCCTCGTTTGTTCCATATGTTTATGTCGGCTGGCAGTCGTGTTTTAACGTTTGGTGGAGATACGTACATAATTTAACGCTACGTTAAAAATGCCGCCTATGAAGAAAAAAGAGCGTAAAAGCGTAACTTTGGAATTGAAGATGAAGGTGATAAGAAGAATGGAGGCAAAGCAACAATTATTACGTTATATTACTCTTAGACAATGCCCCAGGACATCCAACCTCACTTGATTCGCCGAGAGACTTAAAAGTGTACGTGAAGTTCCTTCCACCAAACACTACGTCAATATTACAACCTATGGACCAGGGAGCAATAGCAAACTTCAAAGCTTATTATCATCGCCGCACTTTTAGCCAGCTAATTCATGAAACCGACGGGGAAGGAAGACAGTCTATGCGAGAGTGGTGGAAGTCATACAACATCATGAAGGCTATTCGCAACATAGACGAGTCTTGGAACGAAATTAAAAAGAGTTGTATGAACGGGGTGTGGCGTAATCTTTGGCCAGATGTAGTGGAAGAAACTAGAATTGTCCAAATGCACAGACAAATGCTTGAAGACATTGCTGCAATGGTTGAGGGGCCTGAACTTGAAGATGTCGCGGTAGAAGATCTTGAAGAACTTGTAGCAACTCATGACGAACCTCTCAGCAATGAAGATCTGGTCGAGTTACAGAATAATGCCATAAACGATGAGGAAGAACAAGTAGAAGAGAGAGTTTTATCTTCAAGCGGAATTCAAAGTGCTCTTTCAAAAATTTATTCAGGTTTGGGCATATTGCAGAGCATAGATAGTGTTGATGACCGTGTGTCAAACAATTAAAAACAGCGTTATGTGTTATGAACGTATTTTACAAGAACGTAAAAGAAATGTTACTCAAAAGACAATAGATGTTTTTTCCGTAAAAAAAAACATGTAATACTGCATAAAGTGTTCTTAGAATTAAAGTGATTGATTCAAATGATTTGTATGTTATCGCATTAACTTTTGACTATGTTTAATCGTAAACCCCGATATACGCGAATTTCACTTAACGCGATTTTTTGCGGAACGTATCCCTCGCGTAAAGCGGGGTATTACTGTATCTTTATAATAGCGTCCGCAGAACTGTAGTTCACGCGTTTGTCAAACACATGTGTGATTCTTAGCGGGTTTAAATTTTTTTAACATTTTGTGTTGTTTAACGTTACCTAGTAAAGTCGCTCATCGACCTATGGACAGATTTTTGTTATTTTCTTAGCGGTTTTAAAGTTTTTAACATTTTGTATTGTTTTACGTTACCTAGCAACGTCTCTCATCGACCTATGGACAGATTTTTGTTATTTTCTTAGATGTTTTAAATTTTTTTATTGTTTTACGGCACATAGCCCTCATCGACCTATGGAAGGAAATTCGTCTCTATCTTAGCGGTTTTAAAGATTTTAACATTTTGTATTCTTTACCTAGAAAAGTCTCTCATCGACCTATGGAATGAAATTCGTCTCTTTCTGAGCGGTTTTAAATTTTTTTAACATTTTGTATTGTTTTACGTCACCTAGCAACGTCTCTCATCGACCTATGGACAGATTTTTGTTATTTTAGTTTTTGTCTGAGCGGTTTTAAATTTTTAAAACATTTTGTATTGTCTTACGTCACCTAGCAACGTCTCTCATCGACCTAAGAAAGGATTTCCGTCTGTTTCTTAGCGGTTTAAAATTTTTTAACATTTTGTATTGTTTTACGTCACCTGGCAACGTCCCTCATCGACCTATGGAAGGAAATTCGTCTCTATCTTAGCGGTTTTAAAGTTTTTAACATTTTGTATTCGTTACCTGGCAACGTCTCTCATCGACCTATGTACAGATTTTTGTTATTTTCTTAAATGTTTTAAATTTTTTAACATTTTGTATTGTTTTACGTCACCTAGCAAAGTCTCTCATCGACCTATGGAATGAAATTCGTCTCTTTCTTAGCGGTTTTAAAGTTTTTAACATTATGTATTCTTTTACGTCACCTAGCAAAGTCTCTCATCGACCTATGGAATGAAATTCGTCTCTTTCTTAGCGGTTTTAAAGTTTTTAACATTTTGTATTGTTTTACGTCACCTGGCAACGTCTCTCATCGACCTATGGACAGAGTTTTGTTATTTTATGAGCGGTTTTAAAGTTTTTAACATTTTGTATTGTCTTACGTCACCTAGCAACGTCTCTCATCGACCTAAGGAAGGATTTCCGTCTGTTTCTTAGCGGTTTAAATTTTTTAACATTTTGTATTGTTTTACGTCACCTGGCAACGTCTCTCATCGACCTATGTACAGATTTTTGTTATTTTCTTAAATGTTTTAAATTTTTTAACATTTTGTATTGTTATACGTCACCTAGCAACGTCTCTCATCGACCTATGGACAGATTTTTGTTATTTTATGAGCGGTTTTAAAGTTTTTAACATTTTGTATTGTTTTACGTTACCTGGCAACGTCTCTCATCGACCTATGTACAGATTTTTGTTATTTTCTTAAATGTTTTAAATTTTTTAACATTTTGTATTGTTTTACGTCACCTAGCAACGTCTCTCATCGACCTATGGACAGATTTTTGTTATTTTCTTAAATGTTTTAAATTTTTAACATTTTGTATTGTTTTATGTCACCTTGCAACGTCTCTCATCGACCTATGGACAGATGTTTGTTATTTTGTGAGCGGTTTTAATTTTTTTTTAACGTTTTGCACTATCTTACTTCACCTGGGAACGTCTCTCATCGACCTATGGAAGGATTTCCGTCTGTTACTTAGCGGTTTTAAATTTTTTAACATTTTGTATTGTTTTACGTCACCTAGCAACGTCTCTCATCGACCTATGGACAGATGTTTGTTATTTAGTGAGCGGTTTTAAAGTTTTTAACATTTTGTATTGTATTACGGCACCTAACAACGTCTCTCATCGACCTATGGAAGGATTTCCCTCTGTTTCTTAGCAGTTTAATTTTTTTTAACATTTTGTGTTATTTAACGTCACCTATCATCGACCTATGGGCAAATTTTTGTTATTTTCTTAGCGGTTTTAAAGTTTTTAACATTTTGTATTGTCTTACGTCACCTAGCAACGTCTCTCATCGACCTAAGGAAGGATTTCCGTCTGTTTCTTAGCGGTTTAAATTTTTTAACATTTTGTATTGTTTTACGTCACCTAGCAAAGTACAGTTGTAATGAAAATAACTTTCGTTTAGGGGACATGATTCTGTAATCTTTCGATCAATGGTAAAGTATTAATAGAAATGCTGATAATTTAATATCGGTATTGGAATTTCCAGTTCTTAGAAACTAAGGTACACAAGGAAAGCAAAGTGGCGGATACAGAACTCTTTGTTGCTATTGTAATACCCCTCATGAGTAAAGCTTTAATTAAATCAAATATTTTATTTTAAGGTACTCCAAGAAATGAAAGATTTTTAACATTTCATATAATTTTATTTTTTTATCAATAGAATGAAAATGAATAGTGAACTTAATTTAAAACATTTAAATTATATAATCAAAATTGACTGGAACATGAATTTATTAGTCTCTGGTGCCAGGCTAGCTAAACTAAACATATCACGAACTTAACATGAAGTCATTTTACGAAAGACTGTTCTTAATCTCAAGGCGTTTACGGGTTTTGCTATGTGAACAGTTCATACGGTGGTCGTCACTTGTACCGATGAAAACTGACCTTTGCGGAACTGAAGAAAGGCTTGTTGATTTTCCATGTTTAGTAACACGGTTGAAACTTTTTTTCGATTGCACAGTTCTTTCAGACTACTCGGCGTCCCGAGCACTCTTCACCACACTGTCCTGTGTGCGAATCCCCTCGTCAGCGCGAACCTGGCCGGCACCCCCTCCCTGCATGCATTCCACAGGGGTATCCGGGGCCAGACAGGCAACAACACTAACTGGATCATTACACTATCAAAAAATTGGTCATAGCAGACGGTGTGCACAGCATCGCGCTGTGATTGGGGTTGTATTCTAAATTCTACTATTACAAAAAATACAACTTGTATGTATGTTGATGACAAGGTATGCAGCAAATCATGTTCTGGTGTAGTTCACCGTTCTTCGCCAATACTACTTGTCAGATGAAAATGAAGTCGATTCGACACTTGTTGATCTGACTGCTGATCCCAAAACATAATATAGAAGATCTGTAGGATTTTTCAGAAGCCTGAAGTAAGAAAGCGGAACCTAGTCACAATCAGATGTATGAGTTGTTCATCATGTGCACAGGTGTGAAAAACTTGAGGTTGAGATAGATAAAGTAACATAACATATTAACTTCTTGATAGAAATGAATGAAAATGTGGCAGCGTGTTGCCAGAGGTCTCCCACACGTGCACAGAAAGATGGACCTTACATGCCTTGAGGTCAGCGTGACTATAGGGCCACGAGGCGTATGAAGGAACGGGACAAGACACTGTGTGCTAATTAATACGATACAATGTAGCGGTGTTCTTCACTACAACACGGCCCAGGTACAACATTTGGATGACTTCAAAACGGGAAGAATCTTAGGGAAACTGGAAGAAGGACGAAGTATGACGAGAGTAGTCCAGGAGTTTCTTATTGCTCACAGCATTGTTTCACGTCCATGGGGAGCTTTCCGAGCCATAGGGACTGTTATCGGAAGGACAGGAGGTGATAAACCACAGTCAAATACCGCAGCAGATAGCCGCCACGTTGTGTAGCAGGCAACAAGGGACACACGCTAAGCAACGGGTGCAATAGCAATCACATTTAACAGGAATGCAAGGCAAGTAATCTCCCGCTCCATAGTGGCACGGCGATCGCATGCGGTTGGTCTGTTTGTCTAACGATCATTACGTTGTGTTTCGTCGACACCCGCACCGTTTGTCGATTTTGCTAAGAGCTTCAGGACTGGACCGATCAGGAGTGAGGTCGTGTGCTCTTCTCAGATGAGAGCAGATTAAGTCTGAGTAGTGATTCTAGATGTACCCACATTGGCGATAGTTGGGAACACGCAATACACCCAGAGAAACTGTCGAACAAGATCGTTTTGGTGGTCCAATGTTGAATGGGCATACCGACCTCCAAATCTTTGAACACGGCAAAGTTATAGCGACACTATACTCCTTCCGCATGTGCGTCTTTTCGTGGGTGCATTTGGCCTTGACTTTTCACAAGAACTCCTTACCAATCCTGTAGCCAGCATGGGAGTACATTGCAGAACAAGCATTGCTGTCTGTAGTGATTATACAACCTTTTAAGGACCTTTTTTCCTCTTTTTTGTAAAGTCCAGGGGACTGACTTCAGTGTCGCTGTATAAAAGTGTCATTTCTGTTCGTCTCATCACGTATTTCTTTTAGTTGCCTACTGTACCATACTGTAGTAGTACTATCTATGTATGATTCAAGTTTCGTTGATCTATGTTACTTGGTAGTGACACATCATGCACTTTCGTCCTTAAATTTTGCATACCAACGTACTATTAGTTTATATTTAATATACTCTGAAGATGTGAGAGGTTAATGTGATATAAGTTTTACACACTACATAAAAAGGTTGTCATCATTTTTATTGTTACATGTTGAGATTGTGAAAAGAATATCATTCTGTGGAGTTAGCATTACTTAACTAATCAATCAACTTTATCCACCAGGCTAATTTCCTGATTAAGAATCATAGGCTTTTACACACAAGTACCGCGTCGAATTGTTGGGAGATTTCATACATTCCGAGTATCCTTAGATTGTGTAAACCCTGAAATTATCCCTATTCCCTAAATAATACCACTTTGTGGGTGTCTGATACCACTTTGTGAATGCCATCATTGTATCAGTTAATGTGTAACTTCAAACTGTGACTTTAACTTACAGTTTCTGGATAAAATTTGATTGTTGTGTTTCTAATTTATTTTTAAAAACGTTAATTTAAAATTTTTCTACTGAGAAATGTAGTCGTAACTTTCCTATAAACTTCGCCAATATACGCTAATAACGGTGGTGACTATGATCATAATGAAAGAGATTGAACTCATCGTGATAAAAACAACGACTGCTATGACATTCATTATTAACAAATTTATTGTTAATTCTGAGAATTCATATCAATAAGAAAGACAATTTTGAATATAACTTACAGGAAACTTTACAAATAAGATTTTAATGCTTCTCGCCTTAAGAAGTTGAAGATTCCCTACTATTTAATTCCATGGAAGTCAATGAATATTAGCGTAGTTCACATTTATTGCCGACAAGAAAATCCTGTTTCGTTCGCTTAAATTTCCAGCACATTTTACCCTAGTATTTAAGAAAAAATCTACTTAGGTTTACATTAAACTAAAAAAAATGTGATAAGTTTGTTTTTGAATTCTTAAAATCAATCTTGATTTCATTTTTAACTTTAAATTACTTGTTTCCATGTATGTTGCCATCTACTTATAAAGGAATTTTAAGTTATTTATGCCGATACATTAAAAGTACAATTTAAGAAAAATTCAGGACACGGGTATCTGAAGAGAACCTCTTTACTTATTTGATGCGTAACATAATTCAGTACTAGGCTCAATACCTCAAGTTAAAACAGCATCAGGAATCATACCATCAGATACATTCAACTAGGTGCACAGAAACATAACAGTTTAGAAGTCAGTCAGCAGAAAACCATCCCCCAAAACATGGCTAACTTATAATTAAGGATTATTATACCACATCACGGAAATTAAAAACACAGCTTCCCTACTTCTATATTCTTTCACTGCAGTTTTCAAATGTAATCTTTCGGATGTCAATTATTTGAGTGGCGTTTTGAATGATTAGTTACGAGCAATTTTTATTCTTCTCCAGAATATTATTATTGAGTATTCCACACTGAATTACAGACTTGCTGAGAAATCCAAAATACAAGTAGTGTGTGAAACGAAATTTTCTAATAAGTTTTAAGTAACAATTATTTCATTTATTTATTAAAACAGATAACTGAAAAATGAAATTTGTTTTAGAAACTATTTCACTTGCTCTTGATTAAGAATCAAGTTAAGAAATTAGAAAAGCAGATTAGACTCTTTAAAAAGTGTTGCTTCATCACTTTTTATCTATCCAAGTGCTGCTTCTCTTACGCTATAATAAAAACAAAACTTGAATTACTTACCGGTTTTATGTTTATAGCATCGCAAGTAGCAAAGGCTACGCGTTACACTTTGCTGTCTGATCCCAGTCGCTTCATCCCATTAATGAATTTAAGAGCTGAAAGTTAATGAAAGTATCGGTTATTTGAATTTTGGTCTGATTTTTCTTTTTGATTTGACTAATAATGGTAGCTGTGTTATTCAGATTCGATGAGTTAATACTTGCAACAAAGCAATGAATAATCACTCCCAATACAAATTAGATACTTCAAATTTTTTAACAAAGAAACGTTTATATGTTAGTATTCCAGATGAATAAAAACAAATCGCGTATCCCTTCGATTTGTTAATAATTACGTGAACCGTAAGTTGAGTTTTGTTGCTACGCACGACCCTCCACTTTGTAAGATGTGTCCGTTGGTGTTCGTGGTACCTAACCCTCGACCCCGCTCTATGCTAATGTGGAATGTGGGAGCACTGCCAAGATTCGAAGGAGAGGTGGAAACAAAATTATCCTCCGAAACTCAGTTCCTCAAGCGACAATAAAAGACGAGGCATCGCAGTCGTCCTATTTCTGTCATCTTCTATCGTTCTCTGCCATCCTTACTTCTACGCTACGAGGAAGTGAGATTGAATTCAGTTCTTGGAGGCTAACATTTGATATCCTTGCACACGAAAATCAGGATATATATTTAAATGTAAAGCTAGCTTTATTGAAGAAGTAAGCTGGTACCGGAAATTATTCTCTGCCAAATCATGCAGAAACAGTAGTAATGTTTTGTCTTAACTGCAACAGATAGGTCAAAAATTAATTCAAAACAAAAGAATGGGTTACACCAATATAAACTCTTAGGTTCTTTATAGCTTCTAACTAAATCTATCATGCACCCAAGGTTTTTGTAACCATTTATAGGACTCATGTCACTGACCGACAACTACGAATCTTGCATGATATCGTTATGCACCATCAATAATAGTCAATTCCCTAGCGTGAACACGAATGCAGCCCAAAATTTTAAATCGCGATCATATTTTTTTAAATTAAATCAATTGAATTCGTGTTTTTAAATTATAACATTAAACCAGTTTTTATCTGTCATGTTGCGAATATGTGGAAAATATGATTAGTCACACGAGATTTCATAGTATTTGAACATCATTACCTCATTTAATGACTTCAAATGAGTTATAGTTATCCACCATTAAATATTTATATTAAATCATAACTTCCGTTCCTTCAGCTCTTAAGAGATTTATGTTAATATATACGTATATCAGACATAAGTTATTTATAATTTCACGTGTAATTATAAGCAATCAATTGAAAGATCTAGAACAAAGGAATCTGAATTAAGAATTTAAACTCGAAGCAGAAAACTCCAAATTCTAATAGGAAGCAAAAAATATAATTTAATAAACTTACAGTAATTTCAAAAGTTGGTCTAAAGTTTCCTACTATTAGCTTTTTTAGAGTTAAATTGCTAATCCGCGCCGATGGAAAACTGATACTGGCAGAAAATTAAAATAAATAATTCACCTAAGAAAGATAAAGAGAAAAAATGTCACAAAATCTAAAGATATGGCGCAAGATATGGCAAGTGACGACATATATATATAAAATACTCCTTGTCATTTTCTGTTTGGACCAGTTTTCTTATTGAATTCTTTGCGCTTGTGTGAAAATGATTAATTTGAATACTTATAAATTTTCATTTCATATTAAAGCTCAGAGACAACCTCAAATTTTTGCTTCGAGAATTGATGCGTTCGGGAGGACGCGGGTTCGGATCCCCGCCCGGAAATCCAGATTTGGTTTTTCCATGGTTTCCAAAATTACTCCAGGCGAATATCGGAATGCTCCCTTCAAAAAGTTATTTCCGAATTCCTTCCAGTTCCTTGCCCCGGCGTTTTCCTGCCTCTAATTACCTCGACGTCGACGTGGCGTTTTGCCAAACAAGCGATTTTTGAACAGAAGAGCAAAAACCTGTCGAAAATGATGTTGACTCCAAATAGCAGTTATTACGATTAATTTGAATAACTCTGAAATTATATTGAATAACTCTGAAATTATATTGAAGCATCTCTAAAGGATTGCGGACTAATATTTGTTGATAAAAGATTTTTAAAGCATCTATAATACAGCACATGGAGCTTTGTTTCCATTGCTGAGTGAAAATTTACCGTTTTGAAACATTCGAATTACTCTACGACAAATTCCAAAACATTTGGTGTTCTTACAACAATTTCTACAAAATTTTTCTTAACGAAAGAAATATTTGTGCCGCTTGTCTACTTTTACCGATTGTAACGAATTTCCTGCAAATTTAAAAATACTTGAGCCTATAATGAAAGAAAAACAAAGCAGGAACACAAAAGACAAATCCCACAATGGCTTTCACAAACAATTTGTGTTAGAAAATGATCATCCGATTCAAAGTAGTGGCCAATTAAAATTTTATAGCGGTTCCAACGTATCACAAAGAAAGAGAATACCGACAATGAATGCATATTATAGAAAGCAATTTCCTTTCTTTACCACGAGCAAGTAATGAAAACTTCATTTCATTTCATTTTCCCAATTTTTCTAAGAAAACGAATCATACGTCACAAAATATATAGTTTCTTCTGATTCGTCGCTGCAGAGCCGATTTAACAATACTTCTTTGATGTGAATCTCATGCTTGGGGGATGGGAGATTGGAGCTACGGAAGAAACGAGAAGATTTACAAAACGTTCCTAGAGAAAAATAGAATCAGTTCGTTATGTCTCAATCTTCAAAACATAGAGTGGTTTCCTCCATCTAAAATAAAATAACAAAACTCTGACTTACCAACACCAATAAATTCGACAAATAATGAGCTTCCTAAATGTCATACTTACCACCATTTATATTCCTGAACTAGAGTTTGTCGTATTTGATTTAAGAAGCTGAAGAACCTTGGCACACTATGCGGTTATTAAAATAATAAAAAATTCATTCGCACCGAAATGTTTCTTATGCCTTAGTGAAACATTTGGCCCTTAAAAAAGGAAAAACAAATTTATGAAACGACTTGTAACTGTTAAGCAAGCTGTCTGCTTCTGCCTGCTGGTGTTTGGGACAGTGTCCCTTGTAATACTCCTCAGGGTAGCCAAGTGTAATCTATCACTGCTATCTTCACTATCCTGGCAGTGTTAAGCCAAGTGTAATACTCCTCACAATTATTATCTCGTATTACCAATTAAAGGTCCACAGGTTTGTTGACGGTTCGGCCCTTATACCGTCATTTCACCCAAGCACGCGGACTGAGGAGCTACTTATCTTCATTTTAAAGGTTCTTATTACACAAATAATAAGAAGACGTTTAACTTCGTACAATCAATAAGTTTCTACTTTTTTGATCAAAGTCCATTTGCTATTCTGAACAACTTTATAAAACCACAAATGAAAACACACTCTTTCGTATATTAAGAACGATCACAGACCCAGCAGGCTCAATACAAAATTACTAGACCGCCGCCACAATCTTGGCGCGCAACAACTCGCGCCGCTCGCGGCCAGACACTCTCTCGCACACCCTTCTCACACTCTCCAAAAAACCAAAGATATTAATGTCACTTATATTACCCCTGTTTACAAACTTGGTACCGTCTGTGGTCTCCGTGAGCAAATACACTTGCTTACAATTCATATTATACATTCATTTCAATACTACAGAATATACTTATAAATACATATATATTTCCGGGGCTAGTGGATATGCTACACCTGCCCCCACTACGAGGCAAATTAAATTTAATGTTTGGCATGTATTTCACTTTGCCGAGAAGTCATTACTATCTGTCCATATTAACTTTTCAGTTAAAATTGTTAGTTTTAGTTTCTTACACATTGATTGAACAACCTTTACACACCACCAAATGTTATTCTGTACACCAATTGAATGTTTCCTTATTAATCACATTTTACACCTTTTTCCTTTTTCATGAACTGTACATGGTCCGTTACAATTAAAGCTACCAACAGCTGACTGAGGTCAACAACCAACTCTTTGCGGTAAGCACACACTCTATTGTTAGATTCACCGAAGCGGGTAGTCTACCTGGCGCTCGGTTAGGGGCGTAACCGCACAGCTGATTCTCTTTTAGCGTCAAAGTTACTTGTGCCACTAAACCACTTGCACAACAAGCACATTTCAAAGTCCATATATTCTAACATTTACTTTAATGTCTTCATTATTCTTTGTACACTCTTGGCAGGTTGAAATCTTACTTACATCTACTCAGATCACTTATATTTTAATGTAACTTTTCTTCCGTCTTTATTATTGAGACAACAACCAGAGCTACCAATCCCTGAACATCAACCAAAAAGAACCTCCAAACTTAATTTCCATATTTGAATCGAATTTACTTCCGACTAAAGAACTGTTACTTGCTCTATCAGTTAGTACATCACTCTATATCAACTACATACAACAATTTTTACAAACTATCTTTAGTTTTGTACAGTTTCAAGTCTACTATGTTTCGCAAACCCAGTTTTTTATTTGATTTAGGATATGCAAGTAAATATACACTAGAATGAAGCTTAGAAATTATACGGAAAGGTCCAAAATAAACTTTGAAAAATTTCTTAATCTCCGAATTGATATTACTGGACTTACATTTTGTTTTCACCAAAACTAAATCATTCAAATCGAACTCGGTAGGTTGGATTCTTTTATCATATCTTCTCTTTCTTTCATCCGCCTTCTTTCTCATTCTTTCTCTGACTTGATTTAGAAGTTCTTGTCGATCAAGAGTGGTAGCGACAGGAAATTTAACACTTTCTCTTATAAAATCTGGAGGATCTTTATCGAACATGATGCGGAATGGAGTGTATCCGGTGCTTTCACTCGGAATACTGTTTATCAAATTTTCGAATTCTTTCACATATTCAATCCATCGTGTGTGTTTCTGGCTACAGTACGCCCGAAATAATCTGCCAAGTTCTTTCATTTGTCTTTCACAAGGATTACTGGATGGGTGATAACTCGATATTCGGATATGCTTTATATTATTATCTTTCATGCAAGAAGACCAACTGTTTGACAAAAACTGACTACCATTGTCCGAAAGCAAAGATAGCGGCCGTCCGAGATTCATGAAATAATCTTTTACTAGTTTACACATAAGTGCCTTACCAGTAGCTTTCTTTATCGGGTACAACTTTACAAATTTTGAAAACACATCAAAGCATACAAATAGGTAAGCAAATCCGCCTCTTGATTTAGGTAGCGGCCCGTATAAATCTACTGCGACAAGATCCAACACGTCGGTGGGCAATATGTTTTGCATCATTACTTGTCGTCACCGATACTTTCGTGCGCTGGCACAGGTCACAAAACGCCAAGCGTCGTGCTACTCGCTTCCGCATATTGTCGAATATAACAACTTCTCGTAATTTTTGGTAACATTTTTCAACAATGCATCGGCCACAGTGTTGTCGCTACCCTTGATGTATCGTATCTCAAATGTTATGCCCCCATAACGTTGATTTTTTCTTTCTTCCTTTTCTTCCAATCTTTTATAATTTCTGCTTGTAATAAATCATTTAGTATTTCCTGATGCGACCATTCTATTTCTTCCTGGTGGATTCATTTTAGATAGATAACTCTTTTTGAAATCATCCGAGCTCGCTTGGCACTGACTGTCCTCAATTGTACAAGATAATAAAGCTTTTTGTTCTTTACTTTGCTCTTCTCCGTCGGCGGTAGAATAACAAACTACGTCGGCACGTGTTCGTAAAGGGGCTATATTCACATTTTCACAGCCACCTGATGCTTCAACTGTTTTCGTTCTTACCCGTGATATACCTTTAATCTCCGATTCATCATATTTTCTTATAAAAATATTCTGACTTCATTTTCTTCATTTTCATTTTCTTCTTCACTGCATTCAGATTCCCTTTCCTCTTCGTTATCACTGCTAGGAACAATTTCTCCGGTTTCGTCAATGCTAAATGCTAGCTCATTATCTTCATTCTCACAATTTCCTTCGTCGAACAATTCCATTGCAGCTTTACATTGCACCTCCGCACTATTTACTCCTCCTCCGGTATTCTTTTCATATTCTTCTTCATCCTGTACATCGATGTTAGCCAAATCTATGACTTCGCGACAATTCCAACCACCCCCTTGCTTTAATGTCGCGACTTCGCATTTCTCATTCTCTATCTCGTTGAAACATTTCCACCATTGTAGATATTCATCTTTGCTGTATGATTTGCGGTACTCAAATAAATGCTCTTCTTCATTCTCTTTTATTTCAACATTATTTGGTCCATAAGTTCCGATATTCGCTTCCGTGCGGACCTTCACAGTCGCGGTTCGGAGTTTCCGCCTCTTCTTTTTTCTCATCCTGTACTTTTTCTGTTTTTCTCATATACATCAATTGTTTAGGCTGCTGTCTGTACTCATTGCGTCCACCTGATGCGTAGTTGCTATTATAGTTCTGATTACAGTATTTATTATTATTGTCCACATTCTTGTCAAATGCCGATTTCCTTCTCTTTCGTGCTCGTACATTTGCCTTCCACTTCTGCCGTATGTGTCACGTTCTCTTTGTGAACCGTTATCCCACCTATCGTTGTATCGATAATCTTTCATCTTATCCGCGCTCCGGTCGAACATTTTGTTTCGATCTGTGTTGTTTTCACAAGCTTCTTGGTATCTGTCTATCCTCTCTAGTATGTCTAAAAAATCTTCCATCTTGTCCCACTGAGTTGCAATTAATTTTTTCCTGGACTTGTCTTGGCAACTTTTGTAATAGCACTTCCATTTGTTCTATTTCTCCGATAGGCTGATCTAGGTGCCGTAATTCTGTCCGCATTTTCTCACAAAAATTTCTCATACTCCCATCTGTCCTGTGGTAACGCTTGCAGTTGTAAAACTCACTTTTTACTTTTCGTTGTCGTCTCTGAGACCAGTACTTATCTCGGAACATTTGGAGAAACTCATTAAAATTATGACAGCTCTCTAAAATTTCACACCCCCACGAAAAAGCTTCGCTCTTCATTTTTCTGTGTACGTATTGCATTTTATCAACCTCTGACCATTCTATGGGCAAAGTTCTAGCATAAATTTTAACAAAGTCAGCGGGATGAACATTTCCGCCCGGCTCAAATACAGTTTCGGGTAACGATAATTGACAAGCATTCGATCCGCCGCTCACAATAATATTAGGCTGTTTTTTGACCTCTTCTAGATTTCCTTTTATGCTGATCATATCTTCGCGTATTTGCGCGACCCCGTCCGACAATTGTTCAACTTGTTGCTCTATACATACTGTTCTACTGGAATGTTCAACGACCTGCCGTTCTACTCCTTGTATCTTCTTATCACATTGTTTCTGGCCTTCCAGAATCTTCTCCATCTCATTCTTAACATTCTCTTGATTTTTTTTTAAGTTTTCTAATTTTTCTTTAAATAACCTTTCGCTTTCTGCCACACTTCGTGTTACCATAGGAATTACGTTATGATGTATCTCTTCCACAATTTTTTGTCGCATATTATTTTCAATTTTCAACATTTTGCTTTCAATTGTTTCGAATTTTAGCATTCATCTGCTCTGTTACATTTTCAATTCTTTCATGGACCTGATTGAAGTTTCCAGTAATTTTTTCCTCCATATTTTGCATGGCGGTTTCCTGTTTTCGGCTAGCATCTAATAGGGCTTCTTGTTTTCGGCTAACTTTTAATATGGCGGTTAGCAGCATATTAAAATTTTCAGACCCTTCCCGAGTGTTTTCAGACTGATTCAATTCTGGTGAAATTATTCTTTCTACTGGGTTCTGCCCCCCCATTAAATACACTGGTTCCTTCAAATTGTACATTATCTTCACTACCGCTACTAATGTCATTAATTGCAAAACGACTGCCAAATTCATTGTCATCCCCATTAACAACCGGACTACTACTCAATTCGGCTTGCACAAACTTACTTTTTTCACGTATCCCCATACGATTTTCATATTTTCCATCAAATCTTACTGTTCCCGAACTTTCGATCAAAATTCCTGAATTATTACCATCTGACTCCACTAAATCCGTATTACCTTCCGTTCGGACTAATCTATCACAACCGTCTTCCATATTCAAAGACATTTGAAAATTCAAAATAGAAGAAACAAAATTATATTACACTCCAGTTAATAGGAAAAATTCCGTCAGACAACAATTCAAAACTCCAAGGGCACCAATCAACAATGAGTCAACGCCGCTTTCAACAACGCCGTTAAGCAACACACAACAAAGACAAACAATTCAGGATCCAAATCACTACCAAATCTCGTACTTCCTCGTGTCAGCTGAAAATGTACAGTTCACAGAAACAAAATAGTATTTAAATTCTGCTCTCCTCCGGCCTGAAATAAAATCAAACATATAAATACATTACAGATTTTAATTCTAATTACGAAGTGTTTTCCCCCCTTTTTTCTTTATAATTTCTTTATTATTACTTGCTTCTCATCGGAAACCACAGACGCTAACTACTCTAAACAAACTACTGCAATTTGTAACAACTTTAGACTTTCAATGATAACTTTTTCTTTTACAATTCTTAATAGCAATTCTTTGTCTTTAGATATTCTTTAACCAAGCGATTATTACTTTTCTCGTTTCAATGTTCTTTTAAACAAACAAATTTTAGAGTTAATTTCACTGATTTTAAATTTAACTTTTTACTGTTCAAAATTTTATAACTGCCTCTTCTTTCTGCAATGTGATCGTCGATTGCTGCTGTTACCCCGTGAATTAAATTTGGAATTTTGTACTTGCCAATCTGCGAAACTGCTGTCGTCGGAAGTTGCTCACCACTGTTGACTGCAGCGACGTTATAGAAATCAGAAGATTTCCAGGCGTCCCGGATGCTATGTTAATTAGCAATTAACATCCGTAATTGGTACCATCATACCACTGAATTATCCTCTGCAGGGTAGCCAAATGTAATACTCCTCAGGGTAGCCAAGTGTAATCTATCACTGCTATCTTCACTATCCTGGCAGTGTTAAGCCAAGTGTAATACTCCTCACAATTATTATCTCGTATTACCAATTAAAGGTCCACAGGTTTGTTGACGGTTCGGCCCTTATACCGTCATTTCACCCAAGCACGCGGACTGAGGAGCTACTTATCTTCATTTTAAAGGTTCTTATTATACAAATAATAAGAACAATCAATAAGTTTCTACTTTATTGATCAAAGTCCATTTGCTATTCTGAACAACTTTATAAAACCACAAATGAAAACACACTCTTTCGTATATTAAGAACGATCACAGACCCAGCAGGCTCAATACAAAATTACTAGACCGCCGCCACAATCTTGGCGCGCAACAACTCGCGCCGCTCGCGGCCAGACACTCTCTCGCACACCCTTCTCACACTCTCCAAAAAACCAAAGATATTAATGTCACTTATATTACCCCTGTTTACAAACTTGGTACCGTCTGTGGTCTCCGTGAGCAAATACACTTGCTTACAATTCATATTATACATTCATTTCAATACTACAGAATATACTTATAAATACATATATATTTCCGGGGCTAGTGGATATGCTACACCCTGAAGTGACAAATTTAATATATAATTTATGAAACGACTTGTAACTGTTAAGCAAGCTGTCTGCTTCTGCCTGCTGGTGTTTGGGACAGTGTCCCTGAAGTGACAAATTTAATATATAATTTATGAAACGACTTGTAACTGTTAAGCAAGCTGTCTGCTTCTGCCTGCTGGTGTTTGGGACAGTGTCCCTGAAGTGACAAATTTAAAGCAGGCCATACACGTTACGACGGTCGCAAAGACTGTCCGTCGAACCGTCGCAACGACAGTCTTATTACCACACACACGTTGCGACTCGTCGCATAGACGGTTATACAAAATTTCACCACAGTCGTCGAATTGTCTCTAATTAATAGGGTCTATCATTAAAATACATTGTATATTTTCATTAATATTCACATGTAAACAAGCAAAAAAAAAAAAAAAAAAATTAAGAAACTGACTCCTAGTTATGTTGGTACCTTTTTTCTGATGTTACTTTAGATATTTTAATAAAATTTGTATGGTGTAATCTAATGTTAATGATACAACTTGTGAAGCATACTTATTTTTGATAAGAAACTGGTTTAGATTTTATAAATTGGAAATTATATAACTATTTTTAGCAAATATTTCAGATATTTATTATATTACAACTCACTAGCTATTGCTTCGATTATTTTAATTTTGCTTTACAGATCGTGATTTATAAGCGTCTGTAAATGTGAAAAATTTCAAATTTAATTTAATTTCATTGCAATGGAGCACAGGCTCCGGTGGCAATTTCCCTACACCCCATCTTCCCCCTATCCTGCACCCATCTACATTTGGCCTCTACAAAGTTTATCTTTAAATTCTTTCAAAGTTTTCGGTAAATCATTCATCATTTCAAGTTAATTTAACATTCCATTCCTGAGAAGAAGGTACATAACGTAGAAATTTTCGAGATTTGAGAAATATCAAGTAGGTGTGTGTCTGAGTGTAGGGTTAATGAAAACCGTCAACACCTCGAAGAAATGTATTATGCCAATAAACTGTATATCATTGTGATCAGGAAAGTTTGTAGATTATTTTTCACTCAAAAAATAAAAATGCCAATTTTTGACATTTTACAGTACCCGGTTCTGATAGCTTGGTTGCACGGACCGTCTCAAACAACACCACTCACGTTACGACCGGTGCGATCGTGTCGATCGGAGCGTGTCGTGTAAGATCGGGGCGTGTCGTGTCGCAAGGTTCGATGGAAATTTCAACGGACCTGCGACATGACCTTGGTCGTACAGTCCGCTTTACGACCAGCCCATTCACGTTCGGATTTGTCGCATACGACCCAAGTCCGTGCGACGGTCCGTGCGACCGTCGTAACGTGTATGGCCTGTTTTATATATAATTTATTTGTGATGGAGCGCACACTCCGGTGACAATTTCGCTACGCACCCATTTTTCTCCCTTTCCTGTACCCACCTACTTATGCCTTCTAAAACTTTAAATTGTTTCACGGTTTCTGGTAAATTATTCAATTATTATCAATTCCCTTAGTAATTTTTGTTCCAATCTGTGACCCCATTACCAACGAAAGAAAATCTTCCCACACCCTTGTGCCTGAATTTGAGTGGTCATGATGATCTCTTCCCTTTCGTGCATTACTTTTAATTCTTACACCAATATCTTTACACGCCTCATCACCAATATATACTCACATGACTATCTTCACCCTTCTCCTGTCTTTTTTCGTGACCTAGAACCGTTATGCATCAGTTCTTTAAATCGGGTCGTAAAAAAGAGAACTTTCAGTAAACGATATTGACACAAGAAAGATACTCCATGGGGGAAAAATGAAATCAGACTCATTGACTGTATGGATTCGGCAATTCTTAGCATCAATTATTAGTCTACATCTCTGATTACTTAAAAAAAAAAATACTGGTTTGTAGTATCACATTTTTGCTTTTTTTTTTTTTTTTTTTAAAAAAAAGTACATTTCTTTGTAGTGCGTTACCAGGCATCAGTTGATAAAGTAACATGTCTGCTTCTACCTGCTGGCGTTTGGAACAGTGTCCATGACGTAACATATTTTTCATGACCTAGAACTATTACGCAACAGTTCTTGAGGTCTAGTCAGAAAAAAAAGAGAACTGTCAGTAAACGATTGGGAAAAAATCATATATATAAGTTCCGAGATTCGTATTCAAGGTGACTGGACTAGTAAAAAACTTTATAATTTAATCATCAATACTAATATAAGGTCAGCTTGATCATCGTATCTGAAACGCAATGATTTCACGCGCACAGCCTTCGTTAGCGAGCTAATATTGGCAACAAATCTTTTCTCTCTCTATCCTAGCAATCAAGGTTACCTTTCTGTGATTATTCAATATATTTTGTACCGCAAATCAACCATAAAGAAAGGGCTCCTATGAATTTCTTTTCAATCCAGATGTTAGTTAAAAGTTGCTATTTGTTTATTTACATTCATTGGATGTAGATATTTTCGTTGTATTATCTGTACACAGGTGTGGTTATTCATAGCAAGCAAACAATTTACTTATGTTGCGTACTGGTCCAATATTTTTTCTTTAAAATAAAATTTGCAACAAACCATATTGAAAGAAATGTATTTCGTTTAAATCTATATGTTAATTATGATGAGGATTGTAAAATGGAACAAGATAGAGCAGAAATGTGTACAACATAAAATCATTACAAAATCAGGGTTAGAAGCTTTATTTAATATCAATTCTGTTTAGTTAAGTAATAGCAAAGAAATTAATTGCCGGGACACAGCGTACATCCCGTCATTTTTGGCGAGTTTAGAAGCTAGTTATCATAATAAAGAATTAACGCAAGTGCTTTATGGATGGCAAATACCCCCGACATCCTTCTGGATAATTGATATGTAGGCCTAAATAGTTGCTTGTACAAAAACGAACAGATACTTCATCGTATTTATTATTTAATAGTTAACAAAGATGGAAGTAAATGGATAAAATAATGAAAGCTACTAATCAAAACTTCTACTTATAATGCTGATCACATAATACAAAAAAACATAGAATCATAATTTTGGAGTTATCATTATTCAAAAATCTATCATGAAATATCTTACGTCTAAGTAAAAGAAATAATAAAATAAAAAAATCTGCAGTTTTAGTTTGACAGGTCAAGAGGCTTCCTGAGTTAAATGTTCTAAAGACACTCCACTCCTTTCATATAGATGTGGAATCATACAAATATTATTAGAATATAAATTTATGCAAAAGAGTCTAAAACAAAAAGTGCTAAATAAGATTAGTTGTTCAGTGTATGAGTGTGTGTTGTGTGCAGGTGGACGCGGTGATGGCCGCCACTGTGACCTGTGTGGCTGCTCCGACCCTAATGTCCGCTGTGAGCAGTGCTCCATGCAGGTGTTCTGCCTCAGCTGCGACGACATGTACCACCGACACCCCAAGCGCCAGGCGCACAACAGGAAGGTAACACCAAGCGATTATAACATCAAAAAACACTTTTCTATTGAAGATAGCAAATTCTTTAACTTGATCTGGTCATCATACAACAGTTTGAAAGTACAGTTCACTCAATAAATCAGATGTGATAGGCTCGTTTGAAATTTAAAAATAAAACACTGTTTGTATTAGATTAATTTTAATCATTGATAAGGATACACCCTTTTCAGCCAACTCCCGAAACATAAAGCAAAAATTAAGTAAAGTATCTAATGTTCGTTATTGATTTGAAATTCCAAAGTTACAAATCCCAGTCCGTGGAATTCGTATGCAGAAACCAAAAGCTTCATCTCTATTGAATAAATAATTATTTTTTTTTAAGTTTGTACAGCACAATCGCTAACCGTTAGTAGACCATAGTTCTAACAGTGAAATAGGCTTAAGAAACATTAAAACCATGAAATCACTTCACTGCTGTATGGAAACTCTCTCTTCCTCTGCAAAAATCGGAATTCAGTCGAAACGAGCAATTGCCGTGATGATTTTAACACCGAAAACTCTTTATGAGTAACACTTAGCAACACATTCGCCGCGCCGAGGAGGCCGGTTACACGCACGGACGGCTTCCGGCAGCAGATTACAAGTTCGAGTGAGATGAATGGGCTCACGTGACTATTTCAGTCAATAGGAGCACGGACAAACTGGCATGAATTCACTCAGTTTGTAATAAAATATAAAGTTAATCATAAATTTATATAAGAGAAAGTGAATATAAAAGGCTATTTGGTTGAGGTTACCGCTGATGGACTATCTGGTAAGCTGCTAATTCTCTCTCGTTCTTACATGTCTTTAACAGCTGGCAGCCCCTACTTGCGGCCACTTTTACATAGGCAATAAAGTTTTTTTATGTTCTTTACATGTCTCTCTTTGAAAAGAATTATAATTTTTTCTTTTTAAAAAAACAAGTGAACGAAATTTTTAGATCTTTTTAAAATTTAATTTAAAATGCTTGCCGCTGTATTTTGATAGACAACATGGCAGAATCGTATTCTGCTACTAACGATTATACATAAAAATCACATTTCAATCAAATAACAGATGGACGTAGAAATCATGCAGCCGGATCCTAGGCTATAAGGGGGAAAAGTAACAGCAGAAACACCTTGTTTTCCAAAGCATAGTTTGCAAGAAAATGAAGGCAATAATGCATGTTAACTAATGAATTTAAAGTTACTTCTGGTTCCTGCATTCTTCGATTAAATCCTTCATCTAGCTTTTGTCCGTTACTTTGTCCACGCGAACCTAAATTGATCTCGTTCTTTTTTTCGTTGATTTGTAAATTATCTTCACCGATTTATTAACATTTGAAACGAATTATATGATGGATCAATAGTGTATGTAATGTTTCATTTTTTACATGTAATTTCCTCATTATATTATTCGTTACTGTCCAACTACAAATTTCCTCTTAACATTGCACCGCATACGTAATCGTAGGTTTCCCCGAAGAATCTGCTGCTTGAAGATTTCTCGCGCATGTGGCCGGATCAATAGGTCTTTGTTCAACGAATTTTCGATACAGAAACGTCCAACTCGACAAGCCCGATTCGGACTGAGCTCCTCAAACTAGTCGACAGAAGTAACCTGAAGATGATGGCACGTTACGTTGTAAAAAATTCGTTGAACAACGACCAGTTGATCCGGCCTCATGCCCGAGAAATCTTCAACCAATTAACATCGCATTAAATCTTCCCTTAGAACGAATAAAATATCAATTTCACTAACACTTTTACTAAACTATACCGCGACATACGTGCATAGGATTTAGATGTTAACTCCCTTCCCAGTTAAGATAACATGATGCTATACATCTAAACTTTTAGGCCTGTCCATAAGAATATAAATTCTGAATACCAACCACTGACTATGCTTTGTGGACGCAATGTGTTGCCCAGCAGCATATCCAGGCCATACCACAACGTTTAGAGACTGATCGCAGCATATGGTGACTTCACGCCGTACTGATTCTCATTGTCAGAGTGCATGTACAGTTCTGTAATTCTAATCATTTGTGTATTGTCATGTCCCTAATCTGTGGAATAAATTTCATTGAAATCACGTCTCCTTTTTGTGTTCCAATTTTCACAAACAGTAATGTAAAATGGCATTTAAGTGAATTTTCTGTAAAAGCAAGCTTATAATGCTACAAACAGCTAACAGCAGCAAAAAATAACACACGGAGAAGAAAGGTAGTTAGATGAAATCAGACCTATAACCCTGGGCGCGTGAACGCCGCATCTGAATGCGCGGAGTTATTCTGACTTATTATTTGGGTCGCAACGATAAGATCAGAGAAATGAAGTGCCACACTGATGCTTACATGAATTCTGTTATCTGGGATTGGAATGTACAGAGTAGAGATTAGCTTTAGTGCAAAGCACCCTCTTCTACCATCCATAATTTTGTGAATTGCAGAGTATATATGTAAGTGAAGATGGACAGATGGATTTTCTGTTATATACGCAGCAATATTTAGTTTACAATTTTCATCCCTTGATTTTTCATAAACGGAGACCCAACATGGCAAATATTAGCGAGAGGTACCAGAGGTGTATTATTGTTCCCATGTCCGCAGAATTTTCAGAAATAAATCAAACATGGCGCAAAGAATTTTGATGTTAAGAACAGATTTTCATTTACTGTTCCGGTGCCAGATAACGTAGAGTCATTAGATCGGAGACTTTAAGTGGGATCGCAAGGTTTAAAACTAAACTCCATAAAAACCTGTTCAGTAGTTTTTGCCAAAACAGACACGGCCCGCTTTAGAGGAGATGTTGTCGTATGGATTATGAGGCTCTCATCTTGCAAAGAAGTATTTTATAGATCTCGTTTGTGTTACAGCCACTGGACCAGAACCGCTTCAACACGTTCCGTCCGCCACTGCCGCCCAAGGGCGAGCACTCGTCGGCACCCGTGCCGCCTCCTCGCAGGAACAAGCGCCCTGGCAGCAGGACCGGGTCCCCCCTGCTGGGAGCAGGTCGCCAGCAGGTAAGCCACTGCTGCAGCCTCTCCTAGGACCCACCACTCAAGTTAAAAGCATTATCACTCCAGATGGCTTTCACGGACTGTGTATTACTAAAATGCTTCCCCGTATTGCTTATAAACTTCCCGTGTTCCTGTATGGAAACCTGATTTTAGATATAAAACAGTCAACTTTCATAATTGTCACTGAATATTGATAGGGTCGATATTTAACCATTCATTTTTTTAAAATTTTTATTTTATTTTGTTCATATAAGAAAGTTTTCCAGAAATAAATATAATACTCTCTAGTTACAAGCTGAGTGAACGCGGTGTTTTCATACGACATTTCGGCGATCATAACTCCGTCGTTATCCTTCACCAAACTGTGGCGATGCAGAGTGATCACCGAAATGTGTGAAAACTCTACGCTAACTCTGCTGGTTACCTGGCAGTGTGATATCAAGTATATCTGTTACTAAAAAAAAACTTTGCAGTAAAATCTAAGTACCTTTATTGATTTTAGACACGAGATTTATGGTAAACATGGTGCGGTATTTAAGAACATTTTTATCATTTCCCTCATCAAAATTGAATAATATTATGAAACTAATATTTTAGTTCGATTTTTAATCTTCTACGTCACGAAACTTATGAAAAAAATTAAGTTTTTTTTGCAGTAGCTAAAGTAAATGTCATTTGCCGCCAAACGCCTATCAATTCAGGAAGAAACAAGCGTATCTCAAGATTGTATTGTAGTAGATATATTTTTGTACTCTGCCAATTTTATTCAGTCTACTGATGTTTACTACTACCTGTAAATCATGTGAACATATTTTCGAATAATGTAACCATAAATGTTTATTAAACACCTTTTGTTTAGCATTGAATTAAATTCCTTTGCCTTATTTTTAAAAAATACATTTTTATGGAAGTTTAAGAAATATACGCTTTAAATATTATATCCACTCTAAGTTTAAATCTATTTAATAATTGTATCTTCCCTTATATAAAATGTTCAATAACCTCATTTCTTTTTAAATGATTTTACTTATATAATATAAAATAAAAATGAATTTTCATTAGGTTCAGGCTTTTTAGATTGTAATGAACATATATTTTTGCATATGATTTCACTCTTAATATGTAATTATAAATTTTGTTACGAGTAGTAGTAGTTACCTATAAAATCATTGCATTATGTGATACATCACTTGGGATATTGAGCTGTGTACTAATATTTGTAATGCATGATTACTTTATTTTTCTTATACAATTTTATAAGAAATAAACTGATACATTATAAGAATTGTAAATACAAAAAAAGAATGTTCTCTTGTTGATTGAGTTTCTGTATTTTGTTTTAATTAAAAATACTATTTTTTCTATGCTTATATGTCATGTTGCACCTGTAAAGAAATGTTTATAATATATTTTGGTTATACAAAGTTATGCCTCGTTTATTCACTGAAAACCACACCTAATATTTATTTGATGGATATAAGTCGAAAACTAACTGATAAAAGTGTGTTTAACCAAAAATATCGCTACATAAACAGTTCTACGAAAATGTTGCATTCTTGACATGTGTGATGAAACCCGTTGATGCGTTTTCAAAAATTTAGATTGCTTCTTTTATTAAACATTTAAGTTGGAGTAAAAATAAACTTTAAAATATTTCCAGCAAGAATGACACCTGGATTTTCTTCACTACTGGAAAGTTAAAATTTCTAACAAAAGGTATGTGTTGAGATGCTGAACTATAATGTTTTCCTACTTAGATTGCAGTATTGGGTGGCTCAAGATTATTGATACAATGCACATGCTTATACTACAGTGTATTGAGATAAAATATGAGGTGTAAGTATACAGTTGACAATATTACCAATTAGACGATTTAGATATGATTACATTAAAAAGAAATTGAAATAAGATCTAAATGTTAACAATTTAAATCCATATCTTTTAATTTCGTATCCTTTTAAGGATAAACCAAAGTTTTAATAATATACATAACATTTGTTTGGCGAAGTATTTGTTGTTGTTGTGCATGGATACACTGGTTTTTTTTATCTTGTCTGACTCAGGGTTCTTCAATACCAAAGAAGGAATTTTCTATCAAGGATAAAATGGGAAGTCTAAGGAGAATAATGGGAACACGGCCCCTTCCTGACACACCAAACAACAAAATGCAATGTAAGAATATATTTCTTAGTTCGATAAGTTCTGTGTGGCATAAGGTATGTCGAAAATCAGACATGTTCTAGTTTTTGATCATGTGAAGAGATTTGAATTTGCACTCTATTCTATTGGCCCTAGTTCGTTTCTGTTGATGAACACAAAAGAACTATTTCATCCAGCCGTAATTAAACTACGTTTAAAAAATACGAAAAATATATGTGAGATATCTGAATAAGTCTTATTTTGAACATACCTTATAAATCCTAAGATTAATGAGTCAGAAAATAATATGGTTCTTGTTGTTCATTGTATTGTCGTCAACTTATTCTTTTAGTTAGTTTATAAGAATAAATTTTTCATGAGACGTTGAATGAATAAAACAATACTGAATTTTGTGTTTATAGTACTGTATCGCTATTGAAACGATTGTTAAAAATATAACGAGTGACTCCTGAAAGTTTGATTACAAACTTAAATAATGATGTAGAAAAACCAGGAACTAATATAGTTATTCTTCTTATTATTATTATTGTGATGATATTTCTGAGTTTTGCTCATTACACCATTCATCATCTAGACGTTTGGACTTCATAGCGTTACATACAAAAGAGACTACAGAACCAGACTTTTCTTTCTGAGGTTTTAAAATGGAAATTAATGTTTTTCATCCGGTTTCTTGTTATGAATACCAGTCCCACTATTATCTTCAGCTGATTATCTTCAGCTTCGAAGATAGACATGTTTTTAATTTAATTTCAATTGCGATGGAGCACACGCTCTTGTGACAATGCCTGTACACTCGCCTTTCCATGTCATGAATTTTCACCACGTACCTATCCTGCCCTTTACGAATTGCAAATTTAAATTGCTTTATTGTTTATTTTAACCCGTCCGTTATTTCCCTTGCTAATTTATTCCAGTCCCGATTCCCTTACCTGAAAAATATCTTTTTCCCACTCCTTGTCGCCTGAATTCAAATGCTAGTTTATGATTATGGTCATTCTCATGTTTACATCAAATACCTGAAGGGACTAAAAAGACAAGATTTTATAACAAAAAAGGGGAGAATCAGTGTCTACGTAGAGAGAAAACACAGATGAATTAAGATGGGTAAAATTACATTGGCATATTAATAGAGCCAGCAGATAATTTAATCTATTGTTACTTTTGTGAATTGAAACTGAAAATATAAATATTAAGAAACATGATCGCATAACACTGAAGCGAGGTATGAACGTAAGTAAAACAAGTCTTTCAGAAATATTAATAATCCAAAACTGTCAGTTTGGCTTCTAATAACACGGTTACACCACAACGAGAAAGTCATATAAAATTTACAGATATTAACACTTTAGCTATCGATCAGCGTACCAGTTGCAGATGCCAAACCTGAGGCCGACGGCGCAGCTTGCCATCCAAATATCGTGTTTCCACAACACTATCTGGCGGTACACCCATGAAGACTTAATTGCAACCATACACCTTGCATCTAGGAATAGCATTATACTAGGCTGCTGCTAGATCGCTTTTAATGTCAATAATAAATATTGGAAACATACCGTAGGTATTAACTAATACGCAATGTTTATGAATTAAAAGCCACATTGGTAAATAATACTGGTCGTTAATTGTACATAAATTAATAAATAACTTTCTTTTTGTAACTATAGGTATCTAATAAATTGTAACAAACAGACCAAAGAGTGCAATTAAAGTTTCTTGGCAGCGTATATTAATTTCAAATCGAATGCTGCAATCAATATATGGTTTAAAACATACCTGAAGAAGGTTGCCAAACTTTTAATTAACAACCGCAATACTTCTATTTTCATTTCAGATAACGTGGATCGATGGAAGGTAGCAAGTCGATGCATTTTTTTAACGATTAAATGTCCAAATATCCTAGTATATGTCACCAAAGCTTATAATAAGTTTTCTTCTGAGTTCCGTAATATTGTATAAGCGTTTTGCAAATCATCTATAATAAGGTGTTCGTTTATTTTTACACTGATCAGAACAAGAATTCTCTCACAGACTTTTATTACTTGTTATTAAGTGTTACGTGCTTCCGGGTCGGAGTATATTTCTATTATTAATCTTGATGGAGCGCCCGTGTGGCAATTTCCCTATCCACCTACTTTCAATTAACAGTAAATTGTTCAGCATCTTCCTCGATAATTTATTTCAGTCTCTGATTCCGTTACCTACAAATGAAAACTGTCCCATCGCGTTTAGTCTTAAATCAAGAGCCTTTTTGCGGTCATCTCTTCCCTTTGACATAATGCTTCTAATTCTTAGCCCATTATGCATCCACGCCTCGTAGCAATTATATGCCCTCTTCAGCTGCCTCCTGTATTCCAATGATTCCAGAGCAAGAACCTCCATGCTATCAGTTTTTTATAACGTTCTACAGTAATTTCGGCAAATAATTCTTGCTGCTATACTATGCACACCTTAATACTACTGTATTTGATACCTATAATGCGGGTCGCATATTATCCCACAATACACAAGCACGGCCTAATCGAGTTGTGGTATCTCATAAGCTATACAAACTTATTTTTTTAATATATTTACTGACTCTAAGTCTTACGGGGCAGTAAGAAATGGTGTTAGGCAATATTATTATGGAATTTACCAAAACTGAAAGAAGAATGGCTGAGACAACGCAAAGCACTACACAAACACAATATTTAGGGTTTGCTCTTAATAATGAATACATAATGACCAGGTCATCAAATGGTCAACGCAGCCACCTAAAGCCAGCCATGTGCTTCATGAGTAAGAGCATATCTTGAAATATTGTGCTTTTTTGTGTTTGTGCAGTGATCTTTTCGTCGTAGCTACCCCCTCTCCTACAACGTTGTTAAGTGATAGGTGTACTTTATTTTTCCTTTCAATGTTAATAACTGGCCATTTTATCTTCATTCTCTTTTGTAACTAATACCTGTCCAAATCCTTCTCCTCCAGGTCAGAATCCTCTCTTATTTTCGTCATATTACACAACATAAGGTCATTTGCAAATCGCCAAATTTCTGGCATTAAACCAACAACAGATATGGTCGAATTGTAAGATCCGGTTGCATGATTTATGCATTCTTCTGCTATTTTTCAAAATGTGATTTTAATGGACGATTGCGACCAGGTAGACTAGCAAAATTTTACCGCGATCAACCTTAATTAGTTATTTTATTCAATCTACTGTCATTTGTTTGCGAATTAAATGAATAACTATATAATTTTGTTTTTATTTCAAATTAAAGCTACATATTCCTCTGCGCGATGGAATGTATAAAAACTTACGCGACTAGGGCTGCCAAGGTTTAATTGATCCCAGGTGCTACCATTCTCGACGAAACCACTCATGCGGGAACAGTGGGTCACGTGGGTAATGTAGCTACGCAGACTGTTGACACATGTGTAGCTTGTGACAGAACAGAAACATTTCATAAGAAAACCATATTTTTGTGCCATGAGATTAAATAAAAATCGATATATTTACTCCTATAGCAATGAAATGTAAGTTGCCATGGCGATCAGAAATCAAGAGATAGCTAGAGATTAGCGGACAAAAAGATTGATAGGTTGCTTTGAAACCATTTCATTGCTGAAGAACCTTGCATTCTTCGAATACTATAAGTCTGATGTAGTTCCTAGAGGAATATGAGTTGTGTACAATAAATGTAAAACTGTTGAAAGCAAAAGAACTGAGTTATTTATAATTATTACCAGTCGCGCGATAAGCTGCGTCAAGAACACTCGAAGCTTGAATCATTTAAACGCTGGCAATCCATAGTTGCAGCAGTTTTTACACAGGCAACCATATTTCATCATGCAGAAGAAAAGGATAGCTTTAATTTGATCATTAGAAATTTAAACAGTGGTTCACTAAAACAAATGTTCGTATTTTTTAGTAAAACTGTACCAAAGTAGCTTAGTCGCGTGGTTGAACGTGACCGAGCAAGGTGATTCAATTTACCCCAAGGTGGGTCCGCCTTGCTCAGCTTACTGTTCGCTGCGGTTGTAGGATTTCCAGTTGGCATCTGTAAGCATTTGGCTAGGAAAAGACATAGTTAGTTGTAGCTTAATTGTGTAACCAGCTTAATTTTGGTTACATGGGTAACTCCTTTGGAATGAATACAAAGAGATGTAGTTAAGTTGGATTTATTGTAGAAACTTTAGAGAAAATGCGTATAGTACAAGGCTTATACAGTTCCATGCTATAGAAAAATAAAACTCTGACAATGCGAAAATGGAAGATCGTTCGACATAAAATAGTGGTAGTTGCCTCTCTGTGCTAGCGTAGGGTAGAATAGTGATAGAATTGGCCTAATACGTTGATAACACCATGATTGTTAATTACTCTAAACATTCACATCACCAACTGTGGCTAATACTTTTATTTCAAACTTATCTGAGGCCTAGTGGAGAGGAAAGGAAGCCTGTAATTTGCCGGACATTGACGTGATTGTTCGGTGGACATTGCTTCTGCTTGTGCTATTGCTGGCGTTGGGGTTCTCAGAGAAAACTGGGTATGTCGCCTGTTCTTGGACTAAAGAATCGTCTAAACAGAAGCGTCAGGCTGCCTCGCTCAAGACAGGGAACTGTCTTTCTTAACGCTAATATTTGCCACAAAATAAAGATTTATGACAGCTGTAATTAAGGTTTCTCGCGCTAAGGTTTTTGCTATGCAAACCGGCCGCAATATGTAGCATGATTATATAGTATGATTGCTCTATAACTTTAACTATTCTTCCATTAAAATTCGATAAAGTACATGATTTGTTTTGTGCCGTGCAGCGCCGAGTCCTCCGCCGCCTCCGCAGCTGAGCAGCACGCCTCCAGAGCACGCCAGGCAGCCGCAGCCGGCGCCTGGGGACCGCCTCTCCACGCTGCAGCAGCGCTACCGCCAGCACCAGGCGGCCATGCGAGGAACCACGCCCAACATACCGCTCACCGTCATCGAGATGAGCGACGACAGAAACAAGTCTGCCGCGCGCTCCTCCAGCTTCAAGGAGCCGCAGCTGGTCAGTAGCGAGAGCTTCTCTCGACAGAGATGTTTTTGAAAGGTATCTCAGTCTCCAGCTAGTGTTCTTACGTGGACGTGAACATTACATTCGTGACAGCCAGTTTCGTCTAATAAAAACAAGTTTAGTGATTGGCTTACCATTGAGAACTATACTGCGGCAAATAGTACACCTGAGTTTTGCATTACTGTAACCCCTGCCCCACAGAGTAACAAAGCCATCTCTGAAAAAAATTCTTTGACTCTATATTAGGCATTAGTTCTGTTTTAAACCAGTATTTTTGGGCTCTCTAATGTTTTTCCCACCTTTTCGAGTTGCGATCTGCGGAGATCTTTACTGTTCTTTCATTGTATTCCCCTCTGCTTCTATCTAAGGTTGTCCTGAAAGTTTTTACTACTTTCGATTTCAAAAACGAAACAGCTAATTATTGTTATGTTTATCTGAAAATATGATTGCTCTTTTATCTCTTAATTTTTTAAACCATATCGGGTAAGCCTTCTGACATGCCGTTTTTTATTGTTCGTGATTTTGCTTCTTGTTGTAAAATATACCGATTTCCGATTTGTTGCTTTTATACTGTATACTGTATTCCAAATAATTAATCTGTAATTTTGATCTTGGTTAAAAGTTTACAACTGACTTGGTTGCAGGCGGCTATTAATGATTTTTCTGATACTGGATATTTCCTTTTATTTATCTATTTTTGATGATTTAAACTGGAATAGGAGCAATAGTAGACCGTCCTTGTTGTTGGTAATCAGTACCGCATCATTCTCGTAGTACATTATTATAATTTGCCTTCTCTTCAATCTTAAAAAATCTACCTATAACTTCACCGACGATAATGTTAAAAATGTTGACAAACGACGTATTCTTATCATAATCCTTTATTTCTTCGTATAGAAGTGATTAACTCGTTCATTTCAATAACGAAATTTAATGGGAATTAATAGGAATTTAATTATTTTAGTGATAATTTTTATTTAATTCACTCTATTTATTACTTCTTGTCTTATTTTTTCGCAAGTTACAGTCAGGTCCCTAAAGCAAAACTAATAAAGATAACCTGTCTTAAGAACCTAACATCAATGAAAGCTCTCCCTCATTACAGCCTTGCCCCTCTTCTGTTAAATTAAAATAATTGCTTAATTTCTTGGCTAAACACTTTAGGATTGTATTGAACAGTTGTTGCCCTCTAATTTAGAGGCTAGTGAGTGGTCTAGTGATTCGTTTGGTTTCGGTGCCTCAGTGAAAATCGAATATATCCCGACCTCACCGAAATTTTTACGGGCTTATGCCTTGACTCTTGTGTGGAATAAGATTGTATTCTCAGTAGTTCAGATTCCACGTAAAACTTTAGATCTCCTTTACCAAGTAGGCCAACAGGTTTAGGTTGGCGTAGCCATGGCAACAGGCGGCAAATCTACTCTCGCCGGCCGTATCCTGCTGGTACATCTCGACCAATAGTTCCATTCCTATTTACTTTAAGCAATAATGGTATGGTTGTAGTTTCAAGAACTTCAGTAAACATCACAGCTAGATGCATCATTAATTATTTGCCAGCATACATAATATATTTGTTGTACACTGATTATTTTTATTTTTTATTTTGCTTATGGCTTTACGCCTTGCCGACGTGGAGGTCATTAGAAGCGGGATAGGAATGGGGAGAAGGAACGGGAGGGAATTCGGCCATGGCCCTTTGAAGGAAGCATCCCAGCATTAGCCTGGAGTGATTGGGGGAAACCATGGAAACCCCAAATCTGGATGCTCGGACTGGCATTCGACCCGGCGTCCTCCCGAATGCGAGTCCAGAGCGTTAACCACTCACCCACTACGCTAGGTCACTGAGATGTCGAAAGTACTTGGGTATAAGGATGTAAAATGTACAGGTAGAACATGTAAAACGTCAGATGGTACAAATAGGCAAATCTTTGCATGTTCTGTCAGTTGGACTCGTCAGTGTCCTGTGAATCGTTAAATAATACGATAATGGCTGCCCGATGAGCATCAACCGCGTTTGAACGCGTAATGTTAGCTGGAGCCATGCGTATAGGGCATAGAACTTTAATAGTAATTACGAAATTTACAATACCAAGCACTACCGCGTCAACGGTGTACTAAGAGTATCTCATTTACGGTCTTAAATCCAACGCAGGACAGCGCAGAGGCCAGGCACATCTGCTGTATGATAGAGACATATGGCGGATGAGCACATGCGCCACTGCCATTAGTGAACACTTCGTGATATGATTGCCACAGTCAATAATGTACACGATAGAGGCATTTCTATGCGATTAGGTGAGTGTCAATGCGCGCTGATGCGATATTGCAGCAGAAGAATGTCTCGGGTGCCTTTAGTCATCACTAGTAGGCAGGGGCGGATCCAGGGGGGGGGGGGGGCTAGGGGGCTCAAGCCCCCCCAAAAGTATTTAGGTCCATCTATTTCCGAAAATGTAATTTTGGAGACCTTTTTTTTTTTAGCTCCACGGATTTGAGGCCTGAGGAGACTATAAATACTACCTTTTCCCCGACTCAAGGCCCCCCCCCCCAAACCAAAATCCGGGATCCGCCCTAGCTGGTAGGCACGATAGCTGAATGCGCCCAAACTACAATGGTATCGAATAGCTACTGGAATATCATTGTATATGCCATCCTTTGTTTTTTGTTATGCTTATCACTTAGTTCTCGGTTATCCGAGTTCTGACAGAGCAATTAGCAATTAACTCACTGTTGAATTTTTACTAGTTCCTTTTTTTTCCGAACAATCGGCCCCAGTTATTTCTGCAGCACTCAGAAGTCATGTTCTAGAAGTTAATAACAAATGTTCAGGGCATTTCTTCATTTTCTTTATACTCGTAATAAACCGGTTGCGTATTTTAATTTACTTTAATATAATTGCAATGGAGCACACGCGCCGGTGGCACACCCATCTCTCCCCCCCCACTTTTTTTAGTGCACCCTCCTACATTTGCCCTCTACAAATTTAAACTTTAAATTCTCAGAAGGCTAAGCCACCACAGGCTGAGCCCCCACAGCCTAAGTTTCCACAGACCACACCTCCACACGAAGATCCTTTACAGGACGAGCCTCAAGAACCCTTTTCCTTTCACGCATCTCCCTCATCCTTTCATCCCTAAGACAAAGTGGACAAAACTATGGGAGAGTCTCATTTATTTCCTACGTTTCCTCTTCCCTACATGCCCAGTGAAACCACTTTTTACATCAACTACAAGTTTACAACCCAACCCCTTTGCCGCGTACCTGCTACAGGCGCCAAACTTTCCAGTCATGATTTTTCACAAATAATTCTAGCACCTTCTAAACGAATCTTAAATTTATTTGATAAAGTAGTCTAATAAAGTTTATACTATGTTTTTAACGTTTTTATTAAATTTAATAAGAGCTTTATACATCAATAAAGTTATTGTAATTAATAAGTAGATAAAATAATATAATTATTTTTAGTAAGAAGTTGCTATTTTAATATTTTTGGAAATAAGTAAATGCGAAAACTATTATATTTAAGACTGAAATAATTAATAAATATATCTTCTTATCATTTACGAAGTTACATCTACGATCAATTTATCTTTTTAGGATCGATACTGTCGATGCGGAAGTCAGATATCTACTATTATTTAGTTATTATATTCTTTGTTGTATTACTAGCAGATTATTGCTTTTTTATGCTTTAAAACTAATGAAAATAACAAAATGTTACAGACAGAAAAAGTCTAAATATGTCTTAGCAACAATCTACAACAATTCGAATATATAACACTTATTTCTTTAGCTATTCAAGAAATTTGAGATGTTAAATTAGATACACGTAAAAGTTTAATTACAATTTACTGTATTTAATCTAACCATCAAGCCATCAGCTTATTTCTAAATAAAAAAACTATCGAAAATGAAATGAGTATTAGAAGCTCTATTACCGAGTGAAAATGTTTGTATTTTGCCTCACCATCAATAATCATAACTATTTACTTTATAATTGAAAGCTTTAAACTACTCGTTATTTAGATAGTGAAACTTAGTTGATGACAAAGTTATTTCGAGTTCACATTTGTTTACGGCGATTAAATAATTCTTATTATGGCTGACGTTATCTTTATTTCAGATCAGCTTTCTTTTTGTCTCGTTCTGTAACTTTATTCTAAAACAAAAAGTAGTATTCAACTATTACCACTTATTCTTTTTACACTTATGGCTGATCACGTTCTTTCCTTTATTAATTTTGCTTCTTCTGATGTAATGGTTCCCTAGTTTCGGGCGTAACCGACTCCAATCGGCGATGCATCCCTCCAAGGCAACTCTCTTGCGAAGATGAACTGGGATATTTCCCAGTTGTCTTCCTGACTGTGTGTTCATAGTATGTGTTATTCTAAGTATGGATAACTGTTATAGTGTTTATGTTCAGTGTAGTAGGTTATTTGTAATAGGACATCAACCAGGGAGAATGTGATACCCCGGTGCCGCCACATTGAGGTCTACTATTCCGAAAGACACCAAGGAGACAACAAGGCTTAACGTCCCCATTCGACGGACGAATCACCAACAACGGTGCCTTATGCCCTCACTCCTTTTTGGGATTTAATCCAGGACTTTTGAGCACAATCGGTTTTTTTTTTTTTTTTTTTATCTGCTTATATTCGACCATGGCCTTTTGAAGGAAGCATCCCGGCATTTGGCTGGAGTGATTTGGGAAACCATGGAAAACCCAAATCTGGATTTATTTTTACATATAATTAATTGCAGATACTTGTTATCAGGTATTTTACATATTTATTTTCAGGGTATTTAGTATTGATGAAACGTGCCGGCAATTCATTATTATTCATTAACTGAACAAAATTCAGCTCTCTTTTCTCCATTCGCATTTACACGCTCTTTGTTATAAAGTACTGTCTGATAGTAGAAGTAATATCTCTGCCAGTTGCCTCCCAAGATGATACCATACTGGTAAATGAAAGTGTGATATCTACTGCAGGATAATACCTCTTCATAGTATGTTTCTATCTCAGGAAGCGTTTACAGTTTTCCCGAACACTGCTGCAATATTAAACGTCTTAAATTATACTACATGTATATTATTATTTTTTGTGAAATACTCTCAAGTAACATATTCCTTGAGTATCAACGCAACGATACTTATTGTAGTTCTTTCTTGTTTCTATAGTATATTGTAGTATAGACTACTATTTTTCTCTTGTTTTCTGGTTTTATTCAGTACATGTGTGTGCCATGGTCATTCAATTCGATTGTCACTTCATTAGTACTTCTAGTCCAGAGTTCTTGTATACCTTATTGTTTCTTTCCCGCAAAGATATTCCCCCCCCCCCCCCCGAAGTATGTATCAGATTCAGAGGCAAAGGTTTGGTTGTTTTCTTTTTACGCTGGACCTACTAGTAACCCATTTATATATTTACTAGCTGGTACCCACGACTTTATTCGTGTTTGTAAAGAATTTGGATTGAAAAATACAGGTCCACCACTTTCAACACCTACATGTCCCACACCCCCATAGCTACCGACATCTAACAACCATAGTGCACGATGGGAGACTCGATGCTATTACCACACACAAATGCCAGTCATCAGCACTATGTAGTTCAGACAGCAAAGTAAACTTTACGGACACACATGTCTTTGAAGGAAATACGAAAATATCCTTGATCGACCACTTTGAACCACCATATCTACCACACTCCCAAAGTTACCGAAATTCGGCCAACGTTGTGATCGATGGGTGACTCTGTATTACTACCACACACTAAGACCAGTGATCTGCGCTTCATAGTTTTGGCTGAAAAAGATACACAGGGACACATACTTTTTGCTAAAAATTTGAAAGTGTCGCAGATCGATCAGTTTCAACCCCCATATCTCCCACACCCCCACAGCTACCGACATCTAACAACCATAGTGCACGACAGGAGACACGATACTACTACCACACACACAAACACCAATGATCTTTGGTATGTAGTTGTGGCAGAAAAGTGACATATGCTGAGACACATGTATTTCGTCGAAATACGAAAATATCCTTGATCGGCTACTTTCAACCACCATATCTTCCACACAGTTACTGAAATTCGGCCGACGTTGTTAGCGAAAGGTGACTATGGTATTACCCCACACAAACGCCAGTGATGTGTGATAGATAATTTTCGCTGAAAAATGATACACCATGACACATGCGTCTTTGACAGAAATATGAAATTGCTGCAAGTCGACCACTTTCAACCCCCATATCTCCCACACCCCTATAGATACCGACATCTAACAACCATAGTGCACGACAGGAGACACGATGCTACTACCACACACAAACACCAATGGTCTATGCTACGTAGCTGTGGCAAGAAAGTGAAGTATAAGGAGACACAAATTTTTGGTCGAAATATGAAAACGCTCTCCATTGACCAACTTAAATCATCGTATCTCCTACATCCCCACAGCTATCGGCATTCGGCCGACGTTGTGAACGACAGGAACCTCCATGCTACTTCCTCACTCAAACATCAGTGATCTGTGCTAGTTAGTGGTGGCTGAAAAGTGAAATATAGGAAAACACACGTCTATTTATATATATATATATATATATATATATATATATGTACGCCGTTGCAATATACTTCGGCAGTTGGTGCCTCCTCTGGTTCTAGGGCAAAACCGCGACGGACAAAACCGCGACGGACAAAACCACGAACGGACAAAACAGCGAACGGACAAAACCGCGAAAGGACAAAACCGCGAATACAGAAAAACCAGGAATACATAAAACCACAAGAGTTCGTAGATTCTTAGCGTTACCCAGGGTGCACCACGAGGAGGTGATCTACGTAACACCCCATTATTTTTTTTTATTTAAAAAAATTACACAAAAGCATGAACCTTATGGAAAATAAAAATACAATATAGATGGATTATACGAAATATGCATCAATAAACCATTAATAAGTTAATATAAATTGTTACAAAATACACAAGCACACTATCTAATAATCGAAATTATGAACTATACCAGAAAGAAATTTCTGTGCATCGCTACAATCATATTCACTAACTAAATTGAAAATCGACTTGGTGACTCTCGCATATGTCATTTCCTGTATTTTTTCTATCTCCCCTTCCATATTGCACCAATTTAACCTCCGTCAGATTTTGCTGCTTCTTGAAAGCTTCTATGAGTTTCCAAATTGTAGGATGGCTTGATCCAAGTAATAACCGAAAAGCATTGTGCCAACCTTCGACGGAGTTGTTGGTTCTCTCTAACGAATTTTTAACATTCTGGTTTTGGTTCCAAATTTCGATTGGAAATAGTGGTTCTCGTCGTCGATTTCCTCGAAGAATACGTCCAATCCATGTATCATCAATGTAATCCAAAAGTGGAGAGAATTCCTCGTCTGCAAACTCCCTATCACAGAGTTCTTCATAAACAGAGATGACTTCTGAAACAGGAAGAAAGGCAATTGCTGCAAGTTTCTTTATCTTTTTTTGAAACGTGATGTCTTCTTTGTCATTGTACTTTTCTTGAAATCCCGGTATTTCCTGAATTTTTCGCCAAATGCACTGTTTAAAATGGAAGAAACATCCAGTAAGTTTTACTCCAGGAAAAGGTTCTGCGAAAGCGTTCATTGCAGCTTTTTCGAAATCCAGCATTATCATTTGCAGATTCGATCCAATTTGCGGCTCTATTTCTTGTAAAATTCTTATCAGTCTTCTATATGTCTCCTCCCTTTTGTTTGGAAGTAAAGCGAAAATCGATGGTAGTGAGGCATCTTCTTTAAATCCGTGAATAGTATAAAGCTGGCTGAAAATAAGTGGACAAACAGAGAACGTCCCATCGACAAAAATTGCATTTGATTCTTTTAGAGTTTCAAGGTTTTTTTTCGTCCCAAAAATTAATATACGATCCTCTATTGGACCACTGTCGTGCAAAAGAAAAATTTCACCGTTTATTTTTGTATATTCTTCAGGAATTTGAAGTTTTGTTCTTGATAAAGGATTCGGTGGTACTCCTCCAGATTTTTGTCTTTCTCTTCTAATTTCTCTTGCAAGTGAATCGGTGGATGGTAGTGCTCCAGAAACTTCATCGGGCATCCCTGCAAATAATGATGCAAGAACAGTTTGGGGTGCCTCTAATGTGGTTGTAGCCTTTTTCAGCATTTCAAGTCGAACCTCTTTTGCTTTTCTTTTCACTGGTTTAGCAGAATGATTGTGTAATCCATTCGTTTCTGCAACGTTTGATTGATTTTCGAATGTAACTCTTGCTGGGCATCTTGTACTGTCAAAACTGGTGCATCGCCAATATTTTGGAAGACGGTCGAGATTTACTTCTTTCCTTTCTTGCCTAAATGTATATCCTTTATAAACGAGGTGATTTCCCCCTTTGTTATTTTTTACAAACACGAGAGCCATTATTCAGGAAGATACACAATCTCTTCGGTTAACTGACCACCACAGAATGCTTGGGTCTGCCATACCGGCCTTGCCTCGGAAATGCCCGAACGTCTCCGGGTTTTGACTTTGGCTGCCGAATTTTCCATTTGCATGCGGGGATTTCTCCTGCGACGGCAACAAAAGATCGTCCAGGCAAATTGTTCGCTCGACTTGAGAAGGGTCAGTTAGGCCGAACCTACCGGAGATAAGCGGGTCTTCCCAATCACTCCATTGTGAAGGCCATTGTCACTCTTCTCAGGTATACAGAAGCCCCATTAAGCTGCATTCCCACCGCGCGTCGGGTCTAATTCTTTATTAACCTCAACCAAAACAAAATCGTCAAATGCGAAGTGATGACGCTTGACAGAATAATATTTTGGTGCATAAGAGATCAAAGAGTGAGGGGATAACTTGTAGATTATAAATTACATATACACAAAATGAGTTACAGTACTCCATAATAAAGTAACCCTAGTTGCGATCCACAAATCATTTAAAACTGCGTTAGGATAATATTTTGATGCATAAGAGATCAAACAGTGAGGGGATAACTCGTAGATTATAAATTACATATACACAAAATAAATTACAGTACCGTACTCCATAATAATGTAACCCTAGCTGCGATCCCCAAATCGTTTAAAAACTGCTATAGGATAATATTTTGGAGCATAAGAGATCAAACAGTAAACTGCGTTAGGATAATATTTTGGAACATAAGAGATCAAACAGTGAGGCGATAACTCGTAGATTTGTCCGTTCGCTGTTTTGTCCGTTCGCGGTTTTGTCCGTTCGGGGTTCTGTCTGCGCGGTTTTGTCCTCGCGGTTTTGTCACTTCGCGGTTTTGTCCGGACACGCCTCCTCTATACTAGGCCTGTATTTTTTAACAAAACTAGAAGCTCTCTAGCACTGTTACTCAACACCTAACTACATCTAACGTCTAACTACATTATGTTACTTTCATTAGTATGCTAAATTTAATGCAAAGAAGAGTCAGCTTATTAGATACACAAATAAACAAATAAAGGTTGATTATGATCATAAGGTGGGGAAAGAATTGATTGTTGAAGACTTGAAATGTAAATATTTTGGCATTGCATTTGATAACAAGCTTAACTGGGCAGGACACATTGGTCAGGTAGTAGGCAAAATTCGTATTTCTTGGAGAGAGTAACGAGGGGATGGACGAGAGAAGTAAAGGATTTATCTGTAGATCTACGGATTTTAATGAAAACATTTGATTTTCTGATTTTGTTAAAATATCTACGTATTTTAGAAACTTTTTATTATTTGTTGATTTTTCCTTATGTTGGTGTTTTGTAAAACTTTGAGCGTATAGTGTTACTGCATTACAGAATTGTCAATAATCTTGAATCGTTTTCTTGCAACCGTTCGTGTGAACCAACGATTAAAAAATGCTCATATTTTGTTTGGTTACAGGTTTTATACATATTAAAAGACCATAATACAAAACTATTGGCGTACTTTTTATGCACGGTGACACACTCGTTGGCACGGCTTACAGAGCAGTGCCTTGCGAGAAGTCCTAACCACTGTTCGAGTGTTAAAAGGGCCTCAGTTTTTTAGATTTCCTGGTACAGAAGATATGCTAAATTTAATGTCAAAAAAAAAAAAATGTTTGGTCCCTACGTATATAAAAGAAGATAAAAAAATTATGGGTAGGTACAGCAGCAGCATAGATGAAAGTGACGCTATATGAAACATGTTGAACGATATTTCTTACTTTCAATGTAGAATATTATTTTTGTAATTTTAAAGACCTGGAAATACAAAGTATTCTCTCTACAATAATTATTGTTTCAGTTTTTCAGTTAGCGGGTCTACGGATTTTTGTATCCATCTAAGGAAATTTTAGCGGTCGTCTGCGGTTATTCAAAGCCAAGTGGCTGGCAGCACTGGTCAGACCATTGCTTGAATATGGTAGTGTAGTATGGGACCCACATTTTGAGTATCAAACACGGGAGTTGGAAAGGGTGCAAAAAAGGGCTGCTAGATTTGTTTCTGGAAATTACCACGGAATGCAATCAGTTACAGATATGATAAAAGAGCTGGAATGGGATTCATTGCAAGACAGGAGGAGGGTGAATAGGGTCATGGGAGTATGCAAGTCCTTTATTGGTGATTAGGCAGGGAAAGATATTGGTGTAAGAATTAAAAGTAATGTATGGAAGGGAAAAGATGACCATGACCACAAGCTGGCACTAGATTTCAGGCACAAAGCGGTAGGAAGATTCTCTTTTTAGGGTAAGGGTGTCTGGGATTGGCATAAGTTACCAAGAGAGATGATGAATAATTTACCAAAAAACACTGAAAGAATTTAAAGTTAAAATTTGCCGAGGGCAAATGTAGGTGGGTGCAGCGAAGGGGGAAGATGAGTGGTAGGGAAATTGCCACCGGAGCGTGTGCTCCATTTCAATTTAATTAAATAGTATATTATTAAATTTACTAGCGCCGACTTTCTCAGTCGGTATATGTAAGGCTAGTCTTGGTATGGCAGACTCAGTGGAATTTACCTTTATCGTAGTATAGTCGATTAAGAAACATCATAAACACAATGAAGCCAACACTATACCTGACAGTATTCTTTGCAGCCAATTTTATAGGCAAAGTACAATTCGGTTTCAAGTTTATTCTTACGGGGAGATCGAATGTTCAGCATGCCAACTAGTTTGATTGTAGTTTACAGGAGCCTGGATTCACTGACCGCCTGCTTTCTGTATGATGCGTCAGAATTTAGAGTTAGTAATTATGACAAGAATACTATCCTTCCGATAGAACAGTTCATCTACAATAACGTCGTGAATGAGGCGTAAAAATCGAAGAAAAAAGACACTTTCAGAAAAATAGGAGGTTATTAAATTAAAGAATTACAGAGGCTCCAATATGTGTAGGATGACGATGATCGTGGTATTTCAGTTAGTTAGCTGAAAAAATAACAATGAGTCGTTCGGGGTTTAGTAAAGTACTAACCGTTACACGCGACTTCGTATACGTGGACTTAGATATGGATATAGAAAGCTGTAAGTTACGAAAGATTTTTCCCAAACTACACCGAGTCGGCATAATATGACGGGAAAGTCATCACCATACCTTCTAGCATCGAACCTGTCTCATGAAGCTAATCAATTTGCAACCTTTTTTTTTTTTTTTTTTTTTTTTAAAAAAAAAGGTGATGGGAGGCTGGGGGGTTTAACTGACGGCAGATTCAATTTAAGCTTGGTCTTCTCTTCTTTCTTCGGCATGAGCAACTTATTTGTTGTTTGTAATAACTTTGGCTCCTCGTGCTCTTCTAGAGCTACACCTTAGGTCTTGATTACGCCTGCAAGGCATGTAAAAAAATAAGACAAAATATACCAAAGCCTGAAATTTTTAGGTAGACAAAAAATAATAGTATGGTGCAGCGCAAATCAACATCTATAGTAAATAATAATTATTGTCTGTAAACGAAATTTACTAACAAATCATTCAGTAACTGAATGGGATAGCCTGAGCGACCGATGTAACATTACAGACTTACATAAGCATCTGGCTGTCTGTAATAATTCGATAAGTTATCAAAATTTAATGTCATTCATGCCAAAAAAGCATCCATTTATTCGTCAAAATGTAACAGTCAGAGACTAACGTTCGCGTTTATACTATTATTAGTGTAAATCATACACAAACTGACTGCAAGAGAAACGAAGATTGAGAGATCAATATAGCACACAAAAGTAAACGCATATGTCATTGTATGGCTGCCTTCGATTTGCCAAGCATTCCACTCCTGAATTGGTGAGACCTATAGTTTAACGTGGAATCCGAACAACGGAATGTAGAACCATGCCTCATACGATCAAAAACAACTCTTAAAAATTCTTGATCCTACAGGGATTTAAACTCGCGATCAGACTCAGAACTTTTGAAAGCAAGAGCTGTAACCAGTGAGCCACCGGCCCATACGCTGACGTGGCATTACAGAGGCTTACACTCGCTATTTGTTTGACTTCCACCATTCAGTTAGTTTTCAAACTCCCATCACAAAATATATTGTTTATAAAGAAAAAACTATCTTAATATGAAATGTGATCAGTTCAGTGTAGTGCTTCAAACCTTCAGCAAATTATTGAAAACATATACAGAGAAGCAAACCCTGATCATGAGAAAAAAGTAAAAAGTAACATGTAAGTAAATTCAATTTCACCTCAACTTTATATATTGTGTTGTAAACCAAATGCAACTAAATAAATGAATAAATACCAAACAGATGTCGCTGATGATGCTCTTGATATAGAGCGAAACGCGTACGACACCAAACAAAATTCAATTGCATTGGCGTGTTATTCACCTTTATAAAAAATTGATTAACCTGCAATTGAGGAAATGGCCCACAATATCCAGTCATTAATGAAGCCCTGCCAGGCATTTCCAGTGGACCTATACAACAAATACAAGAGGATACATCTAAAACTACACAAGACCATCCAGAGCATCAGATATAACAAAAATTGTAAAGCCAGTAATGTTAAGCCTAATTATATAAATGTTAGTATTAAGTCTATCTCAACATCAGCGGTTAAAGCTAAACAAGCTGCTGAGAAGCAGTGGTTACAAAACGAAATCAGGTCACTCTATGCTAAAAAAGATCATTTAAACCAAGATTTGTATAGAACACACATTGCACTAGCTAACTCACTCAATAATACAGCCATCTTTAATGATGTAATAGAGAAGATTGAGCACTTCACTACAATATCAATACAAACTGTAAAGCAAACACACAATAAAAAATTTGAACAACTGAAACAAAAGGAGAGGAACAAAAATAGTCTAATAGTTTACAATGAAGGCAAAACTGAGTTCCACCCAAGGCTTATAAATCTTACAACAACACAGCTCACCCAAAATGAAACCAAAGTTCTTGAAAATGGATTAAAGTACAACATGAATGACACTTCCAGTGAAAGTTTTATAAAAAATACAATTATAGAAGCAGAGTGCATGTTAACACAAGAAGACAGAAAAAAAAAAAAAAAAACAAACTGAAATTAATACAGTTCTAACTCGAGAGCTCATAGCTGACAAACTCAAAGAGATAACAAAAGAAAATAAAGGACAACTCCACACAAACCAAGACAGAAAAACAATAAAACAGTTAAAAGCAAAACTAGACACTAACAACATAATAGTCACTACAGCTGATAAGGGAAATGCAATCGTATTACTTGACAAACTTGAATACATAGAAAAAACAGAGGAATTTATAAACAACAACAACATTACACAACTAAAATCAGATCCCACCAACAGATACCAAACAAACTTCAAGAAATGCCTGAAAAACATATCACACATATTCACTGACAAGCAAAAACAACAAATGTATCAAACCAATCCTGAAGCCCCCACTTTAAGAAGTCAACCCAAAATCCATAAAGATGGTTTACCAATGAGACCTATAGTAAACTTTAGGAAAGCTCCCACCTACCACCTTGCCAAGCAAATGCAAAAGTTTTTAACTGAGAACTACACATTTCAGAATGACAAAACCATCAGAAATACCACACACCTCATAGAAAAGATCAAAGACTTACAGATACCAAATTCAGCAAAACTAATTTCATTTGATATTCAAAACATGTACACCAATATACCAATTAAAGAAACCCTTGTCATAATAGCCAAACACCTCAAAGCACAACAAATACCTGATTCACACACAAATGAAACCATACAAATTCTAGAATTACTAACATCACAAAACTACTTTCAGTTCAATAACAACTACTACTCTCAACATGATGGTTTACCAATGGGTTCTCCTATCTCAGGAATACTAGCAAATATATTTATGAACCACATAGAAAATGAAATATTCAAAAACATAATCCAGAAGAAAGGATACAACATTATCTATTGGTTTAGATATGTTGATGATGTTATCTGTCTAATTAATGAACCTGAACCTAGAATCAGCCAACTACACACAGATATCAACACTACACACAGCAATATAAAATTCACACTGGAAATGGAAACACAAAGAAAACTCAACTTCCTCGACCTCACCATAACTACTCACAAAACACAACATCAATTCCAAATATACAGAAAACCCACCACAACAGACATGATCATAAACTCAACATCAAACCATCCCCAAACACATAAGGAAGCAGCAATAAGGCACATGCTCAACCGACTAAATAGGACACCCCTAAACAAAGAAAATTACAAATCAGAATTCAACACAATCATACAAATAGCTACCAGAAATGGATATAAAGAAAACAGAATACACCAAATAAACAACAACATCAAAAAACAAATACTAAAGACAACACAAAACACCATTCCAACACTGCTACAAGCAAATACAAACTCAGCATCAAAAAACAAACCACCCACACAAGTGAAAAAAGAAAAATGGCATGTTATGACATATATTAATAAAAATACACATAAAATAGCAAACATTCTCAAAAAACAAGGACTAAACATCGCCTTCAGAACCAATAACTCCATAGATAAAAACATTAAAAACATCACAAACAAAAACAAATACCATAATTCAGGCATATACAGACTCACATGTCAAAACTGTGAAGCTCAATACATTGGCCAGACATGCAGACAATTCGAAACAAGATACAAAGAACACCTAAGAGCACTGAAATACACTAACCACTCCACATTTGCAGAACACCTTCTAGAACACAATCACCAACCGACAGATATCCACAGAGACATGCAAATACTCACTATAAACAATAACAAACCACAGGCATTAACATTTCAGGAAAATTATTACATCAAAAAAGCACTAGTTGAAGGAAAGCAGCTCATAAATGATTATACAAACTTGACTAACCAAACATTATATGCCATATTAAAAAAGAAATAAATATTCACAAAAAGACAACCAGACAACCATTTCAAATCCCCGCCTACCATCAAAGATAACACAAAGCAGTCAATAAAACCAAGGACCTCTAACCACAATGAAACCAGAAATATAAACAAACACACACTCTATGGACCTGTGAAAAACATGGCGTGGTGTTTACTGTTTCATGTTTTGAGAATTGTAAATAATAGTGTTAATATGAAATGTGATCAGTTCAGTGTAGTGCTTCAAACCTTCAGCAAATTATTGAAAACATATACAGAGAAGCAAACCCTGATCATGAGAAAAAAGTAAAAAGTAACATGTAAGTAAATTCAATTTCACCTCAACTTTATATATTGTGTTGTAAACCAAATGTAACTAAATAAATGAATAAATACCAAACAGATGTCGCTGATGATGCTCTTGATATAGAGCGAAACGCGTACGACACCAAACAAAATTCAATTGCATTGGCGTGTTATTCACCTTTATAAAAAATTGATTAACCTGCAATTGAGGAAATGGCCCACAATATCCAGTCATTATCTTAAGTCCTTTCCGATGTCAAATTTCATAACGATTGGTTAAGCCGTCTCCCCGTTAAAACGTAACAAACAGACAGAGTTACTTTCGCATTTATAATATTAGTATAGATGATGTGATTGAGTTAGTGAAGCTCTTGTTTTGAGGAGTGTCCCTGCTGTGGTTGCAGCCTCCGAGCCGTGACAGCGGCTACCCCGAGTGGGAGCCCGACCAGCCGTGGGGGCGGGGCCGCTCGGGCAGCGTCTCCGGCTCTTCTGCCGGCGCCGGCAGGCACAACGACGTGTCGGGGTTCGCGACTGCCGCGCGCAGCCCTCGACGCTCTCTGGCCGGCGTCCAGTCACCCAGCGGCATGTTCGGTCGAGCCCTTACCACCAGCTCCTCCGTGTCCGACCTGCAGGCGCTCAGCCCGCCGCCGCACCACCACCAGCCCACGGTCTTCCAGGTGAGCGCTCCATGAAGTTGGGAAAAAAATAACTACTACACCTGTCCATCTCATATAACAGACCGGATATAACAAGACACATTGCTTACTTTAGAGCATTCGTCAGGCACTGAATTGACTGCAAATGACAAAAATAAAATATAATTGTCGAACCAGCTCTGTCGCTTGTTTTTCCACTCCAACTTTTCGAGTGTTGATGGTTAATCATGACTCTAACATACTTCGAAAAGCTCCTAAATTAGTACTTTGTTCTCTTGAATGATGATAATCTGAAATAAAAATCTGTTACCGGTAAACTGCGAAACATAAAATTTAAACAAGAAAACTGGAAACATTAGACTGAAAAACCAATTTTAAGTCTCTCACGATATTCTGTGAGTTTATTTATTACCATCGAAATCCAGAGCTGAGATCTCGGGATCATATCTCGTATCAGCTACAACGGAAGGTTATAGTGTAGCAGAAGTCCATGCGAACTAGTTTCTGTAGTATTACTCTGTAAAAATGTTAGAGACTGAAAGAAAGTAATGTTTGTAACTTTGCGTATTTGGTTTATGTGTTCGTGGAGAATCAGTTATTATTACACGATATCATGATTTACTGATGAATGAGTCGGTAGTTTCACGAAGCGTGTTACCTTGGTACACCCATCAGCAAATGTGCACTGGCCATCCAAATTACGGTTTCAAACGGTTTGCTGCTGTCGCATAGACGTTAATTTGATGTTTCTTACTGTTCACCTCGAAGCTACACATTACACCATCAAGAAAGTAACAGAAAACACGTGTGTAGGAAGATCACAGCTAGTGCCGACCCTAGTCTGTTTCCAGGTAGACATCTATGAGCCTCGACATATCAACAGGACATAAAGCAACGCTTACCTTTCAGTGGAGCTGTTCGTTTTGCCTCTATTTTAGTCCCAAATTTACATTAAAATATTAAGTGCCACATTAAAGCTCCCTTTATGCTGTATTTACAGACACTTCATATAATTATTTTTCTTTAATAAGTTGCTTCAGAAAGTTTCAAGATTCAGTTTCTGCTTGGAAACATTTCAGGAAAGTTGTAACTTGTACAATGTAAGCGTCAGTTGAAGTATAAAATTAACACCTATTGTATCCCCTAGAAATTAAAATTAGAACTTTATCGCACCTGTTGGAATGTATAGTAGCGTGTATTCGTCTACTCCAACACTCTGAGACTGCTCTATAATCGTCGACCGTCGTCATGGTAAACTTGATCTGAAGTCTTCGCCGAGTATGCGGATCCTCCACCGACAGCACTGCAGCGGTTCTCTCTTTCTACTGCTGCTAGATCCAACGCCAATGGTGACTTTGCGGTTGGTATCACAAGACCATCTCATCAGGTGACTGCAGTACTATAACACGACAGTTGTCTGCTGTTTGACAACATTTATGTGGTTCCTTCTCCGTCACTGCTTTCAATGCGTGCTCATCTTTCCTCTCTTCTCTGGAACATATTGGTGACTTTCATACTCACCGTCTTGCTGTTTGCAGATGAGTCAATCGTTTGAGAGGGGGAACTTCGTAAAAGTGGGCTGTAGGATTGAATTAGGGCGTTTCCTTGCTCCGTTCTTGCAATTATGACTGACTCAGGCTCTTTCTCCACTACCTTGACGGTTAGTCAAGGAAGGGCAGACTGGAAGAAGTTGTCGTCAATAGAAGCATATACAGATAGATTGGTAATTAAATTGCCATCGCCACGCTTACGTGGGACAGCAACTACAATTCCAGAACTGCCAGTATTAGGTCCGAGCAACGGATCACAGACGTAGAGGCTAACATGTTTTCCGAAGAATTTTTTGTTTCAGAGTCCTTGAAGGAATCACTAGTCGATCAGCAGGCACTGAGATGTGCGAACTCGAATCTAACGGAAGACATGGACCAGCATGGGGCTTCTTTCATCCTTTTTTGGCTTTACGTCTCGTCGCTGGAGAATTCATTAAAGGCGAGAAGGTGCTAGGGGCAAGGAACAGGAAGGAATGCGGCGATGGTATTTTGAAGGAACCATCTCCGCATTCGCTGGAGTGATATGGGGAACCCAAGGAAAACCCAAATCTGGATGGCGGGCGGGGTTTCAAACCCGCGTCCACCAGAATGCCAGGTCAGAGTGTTAGCGCTCACACACCAAGTTCGGTGGGCCTTTTTCCTCATCATACGCAATGTTTTATCCACAAAATAATAACTACGACTGTCAGACATTCAGGAAGACGACAAATAAAATGGAAAATGGGAGAAGAAATGAAGAATTTTACAAGGGACAAACAATAATTTTAAACAAGAAATAAAAAATCGAAAAAAAACGAACATGCATTAAAGATGCAGTCTGTCCACAGCGGTACTTGTAACGAGACGAATCGTCCTAATATATCATTTTTTGAAGCAACGAAACAACGACCCTTACTCATTTCCTTTGGTCGAATGAAGTATGGTAGGACGCAAAGGCGAAAAATTAGGCAAATCAAAACTCTGTCAACAAGTCATTAAAATTACGTAAGCTTTATTTATTTGAAACTACATTAATATTATTGAGTCTCTAACATATGAACATTAATTTGGATAGTTGTTACCCCCATCCTCATGAGGTAACAGTTTCTGCTTGCTACGACCTTACAGCTTCTGTTTAGTTGTTTGAATCTTTATTAACTGCCTGAAATGTTCAAAACATGGAAACTCGTTAGTGCCAACATTAATAACCTGTTTATTTTAGATTCTGTCAGTGAGCTAGCATAAACGGTTTCTCTTTACTGGTACTTAATTTTGTCATATATTTTTCTTGATACATCGTAATGGCCGTTGAATGTTCCTATGTTGTGAATAGAATCCTTTGGCGATTTGCGTGCTGTATACTTTACGCTGTTTCAGCCATACGCTAATATTTCGATTTGTTTTATTTTTGTTCCCTGTCTAATGGTTGTTAAATATTTAAATTTTGTTTTCTTTCCTTCAAAATAACTATTGATTTTAACGTTATCTTCCGGAATTTAAAACACTCTAAGTGTAAGACTTTTTTTTTGCCTCTGTTTTTTCATTAGTTATGTAATGTTCTTTTGTAGGCCTACTTCTTATCAGCTCTACCCGCATGCCCCCTGACCGTTGTTCGATGCTATATGTCTCTTCATTTGCTGTTATATCTCTTTCCTCTCTACATATATCGCGGATCCATTTGCGTCATTGTCTTTCCGACAGCCTGTCCCCAGCCTCAGTCACCAGAGGTTACAGTAATCATTCATTCCTTGGTGCAATATCCTATCCCTTTCACCAAACACGTAGGGGACGGTGGGGAAAATACACGCTTGTAGGTAATCGCACGCAGCCTGAATTACGCAGTTTACATGGCGCCGGCTGTGCGCGGTTCGTGCTACACTCTTCTGACAGCCATAACTACAACGCCACTCACGCCAGACATTTTCCAGTCGCGTTGTGGTAGCAGTTTATTTTCAATGTGTTTGATGTCATTTTTTTCAGCTGTATTTTGCAGGGTAAGTGCTATTTAAAGTTGCTTTATGTAATTGCCCTAGATATAACTTCTTGTATTGGTATTTGAACTAAGAGCCGAGTTTTGCTTAGGTTGGTCATCGAACTCACTTTGAGGTATTGGCACGCGGTTCTTCAAGTGCGTGGTATTCCCCGTTCATAATAAACGTGGTATGTTATGTTTCCAATTCCATCGAGTTTTTTATATTTCAGATGACTAGAGATTATAAAAGAAAAATCCAGAAAGCAAAACGGACCCAAGAGGAATTTCATAAGGGTCTTGATTCCATAAAATCAGGAAGAAAAATAATAGAAGTATCAAGGACTTATGGGATTTTTTTACTATTTTTTTTTAAATTGCGATGGAGCTAACACTCTGGTGGCAATTCCCCCAGTCATCCATTTAACCATTTTTTATACACATATTTTTTTAAAATTTCTTTTATAATTTGAATATTAAATTCCTCCCCCCCATTTACTATTATGATTTACAAATTTTAATTCTAAATTCGTTAAGTGTTTTTGGAAAATTATTAATAACTGCACTTGGTAATTTGTTCCAATCCCTGACACTCCTACCAACAAAAGAAAATTCTCCCACTCCCCTGTGCATGAAATCAAGGGCAACCTTGTGGTCATGGCCGCCTTTCCCCTTCCATGCACTATTCCTAATTCTTTGAACAATATCACTCCAAGCTCCATCACCAACACATGCCTGTACATTCTCTTCACCTTCCTGCTTTCCTCCAATGAGTCCCAACCCAACTACCTTATCATATCAGTTACTGATTGGGTCCTGCGAGAATTTATACAAACAAATCTAGCTGCTCTTCTTTGAAAACCTTCCAACTACTGTATTTGATAACCAAACTGTGGGTCCCAAACTACATCACCATATTCAACCAATGGTCTGACCCATTTTTGTTATCCAACTCCCTAATTTCTCTGGTACAACCTCTCATCACCCTCTCTAGAAAATGAAGGCTTTTGTAACCTTTTCCTACCACCTGCGCAATGTGCTCTGCCCAATTGAGTTTGTTATTAAACGTTATGCCAAGATATTTACTCTTCAAGCTTTCAACAATCAATTATGACCCCACCCTATAATCATAATTAACCTTTTGTTTTTTACATGTGTACCTAATAAGCTGACTTTTCTTTGCATTTATCTTCATTTCATGTTGACCAAACCATTTAGATATTCTATCCAGGTCACGCTACAGCTGTTCACACTCTTCGCCTGTTTTGATCATATTGTATACCACTATATCATTGGCAAAATACCTTGACTCTGACCGTAATCAATCAACACAGTCATTAATTAGAATTATGAACAACAATGGTTTCAATACACTACCCTTGGCACTCCCATATTTACTTCCACCTCTTTTGATAATGTATTTCCCTTGCTTTCTGGCTTTTAAGAATTCTTCTACCCAACAAGTAACTTTTTCATCCTATCCAAGAGATTTCAGTTTATTTAAAACCATTTTATGGCTCACTCTGTCAAACGCCATAGAAAGATCTAGTGCCACACTATCAACTTGGTCTCCTTTGTCCAATATCTTGTAGATAGCCCACCATCTAGGATTCATATGAATAACCTTGCCTAAAGCCATGTTTTCGATCAGAAAACCAGTTTCTTTCCTCACATACATTTCTGATATAGTTGCATATCAGTCTCTACATCATTTTGCGCATCACTGATATCAAACTAATTGGCCTGTAATTTTCAACCCAATTTGTAACCCCCTTTTAACCGCTTCGACGCTTATTGGGGCTTTTAAATAAAATGTATGAAGTAGCAGTTGTGGAGCTATGTTACTCGATTCAATGTTCCGTACTTTCATTTACAACTTATTACTTTTAATTAAATGATTCGAATGCCATCCAGTTGCCAGTCTAGTTAGTGTTGCTATTTGGATAAGTTAATAAAATAACAGTCAAAGGGAACATGCAAGAAGTTAATAAAAAACACATACACACATGTTAGCTTTCACAGTTCGCTAAGTTTTATTCTTCTGAAGTTACATAATCCAAAAGCAAGTCACCTGACACTAAAACTAATCTTCTTCACCAAGGAATGCAGTTTAGAGTATAAATAAGGTTGGAAATAGTTAGTATAAGCCCTGTAATTATTCATTACACAATTGACGTGATACAGTTCTATAGCAGTTCACCATAAACAGTCCATAACAAACTAAATCACTTAGAACAACATACACAGTCTGCACTGTTTACATACTATTCTGTCATTGGAACATCGGTGATACCGCGATAACTGGTTATTACAGCACATACACGTAACATACACTCGCGACCACGACACGCTAGCTCCCACCAACTGTTCTCCGCCGTACCTCACGTTTCACTCCGCGCTAGCCGCCTGCCTAACGCCAAAGACGTTATAAGCACATCTGAGATCACACAACCAACTTACAAAATATACGTAATGTTCACGGTTTCGTCACACCCTCTTTTATGAACCGGTACTACGCTTTTCAAATCCTCTGGAAAGCAGCAAGACTCCTAACTCATTTTAAATAAAATTTCTAGGTAAGGAACAGTAACATATCCCACATCTTTAATAAATCTTTAGTGGGTTACACGAAGCTACTCTGCGTACAAAAATAAAAGCGAAAAATACCAAGGGTCCAAAACTTTGAAGATACCGTGCATTTTTGATTATCCATGAAAATGAGATTAGAGATCATCTTATTACAGTGGTCAAGCTGTTTTATGGGATTACAAGCATCCAGCTGTGAAAGAATGTGTTTGAGTAAAAAGAGGCTAACAAGATCGCAAAAATTTTGCTAAGTCATTAAGGTTAGCTCAATTTTTAAAATGAAACATGTGTAGGCCTATTACCCTGAGAATACCTGAAGCAACTAGCATAACAGAATAGAGGTATTTAATGAAGAACAGGTTAATGCATAGTTTAAAAATGCTGAGCACATCTTTGGAAAATATAAATTTAAAGAGGAGCGAGTGTTCAATGTACATGAAACAGTCATAAATACCATACAAAAGCCTGATAGAATTTTGGCTCCTAAAGAGGTTAAACAAATAGGGAGGGATACCTCTTGGGAAAGGCGGGGAAAACGTTACAGCGATAAGTTGTTTTAGCGCTGCTGGAATGTACATTTCCTTTATGTTCATCTTCCCCATTAAAAGCATGTCAAACCTCTTAAGTAAAGGTGGACCAGTTGGAGCTTTATATAGTGGTTCTGTCAATGGCTGGTCCAATGAGTCATTATTTTTCGAATGGATCCAACATTTCCAGAAGATCGAATGCTCACGACCCAGAGCTGCTGATTTTAGATAATCACAGCAGCCACATTTCACATGATATATTTGAATTATGTAAAAAAAAAATAATAGTATTGTCATGTTAACCATATTGCCACACACTTCTCAGAAACTATAAAACAGTTTCCCAAATCATAGGCAGAAACAGATCCACTTTTGGTAGACGAGGTCTCAACAAAATCAACTAAAAGTTGAAGTGACAAACATGTTAGTATATCTGACATATATCATATTCCAAAACAAAACAAAAAGTTCTTTTTAAGACAAAAAAAGATAAAGGAAAGGATAAGGGAAAGTCAGTGATCCTTACGGCAACCCCAGAGAGGGAAAACTGTGAATGCATTTATCGATAAAGAAAGAAAAAGAAGCTATGAAAAAGAAAGCAGAAGAAAACAACAAAAGAAAATGTAGGTATATAAAAAAAAAAATAAGTGCACAATTCTACTACTTAAAAAAGGCTCTAATAAGAAAGAGACTTCATACAATAAGAAACTCAAACTAGAAAGTGAAGGTAGCATCGAAGATGAACTAAATCTTGACTAAAATGACATTTGTAATGGCAATGAAATGGATGATATAGATCCAACGGTAATTCCACAAGATGCCTGTTTAGTTTGCGGAGAGTATGGGAAAGTTGGAGAACTATGGTACCAATGTGTTTCGTGTAGTAAGTGGAGTCATGAAGAATATAGGGGCTAGAACATTTCAAAAAATTACAAGGGTGATGTTTGGTATGCAAGAAAATGCACTCTTTTCACGCCTACAGAAACTAGAAAAAAAAAAAATAAATAAATAAGAAATGTGTACAAAACATTATTATTTTCTTCATTAATATACTATTTAGTAAATGTGATTAATAAACTAAACTAATAAAAAATAAAGTGTATTTCCATCTTTATACTTTGTTTGTTTTACGTGTTATTAAGCCATAATATGCGTGTAATTGTCCTAAGGGATGGGGAATACACTTGCACTTTTTATTATTTTAATATTAGAAATTGAGGTAATGTTCATAACTATTTTGAACCGTCTGGAATATGTCGAGAAATGTCCATAGTTTGTTATGCATCTGTTTTAAACATTTTTTCCTTAGCAGCGTATATTTCCCCCACCCTTCCATAACTTTATTCAGTTGTTTGGTCTAAACATCACATGAAAATAAAAATAATTTCAGATATTCTTACCATAAGTACTATCGTTTATCTCGTTTCGAGAGAAGTTGCTCACAATGTTATGTGAGTGCCCTTTTGCAGGGCTGGATTAAGACAGCGCAGGGCCCGTAGCAAAAATGTGAAGAATGGGCCTGACGGAGAGGTGCGGCCCCCTAGGAGGCGCGAGACCCGTAGCATTTGCTAACTCCTGCTACGTGGCTAATCCGGTACTGCCCTTGTGTCTCTGTCAAACATCAGTGAGTTCTTTCTTTGTAGGTATTCATCATCATCTTGCGATACAGACTCCACGCACTTCTACAATCCCACAAGAACTCACAAATACTTCGTAGGTTTACCATCTTTACACATTCGCAAATACTATGTTGCTCTCTGCCTAATTTTATTGGTGGCTAATTCTAACTTTGTCAATTTTTTGTTTAAGAGTAATGTAGAGTTTTGTTGACACAAAGTTTACATGGTTCAAAGTTATAATTTTTTTTTTAATGGCTAAAATGTGTTTCTCTCTTCCCAGGCGCAATCGATGGCTCAGCTGAACTGCCCGAGCTGTCACGGACATGGCATGATGTGGATGCCGCCCGTGGGTCCTCCCGGCCCATGGCCGCCAGAAGCCTTGATGGGTTTCCCCCACGGCCGCACCGCCAGCAACCAGAGCCTGCACCAAGCCTTCGATAACAGCTCCGGTTTCGCGCCGTGGTCCGCCGGAGGTGGCACCTGGCACCCCAGCATGTACCCACCACAGCAGCAGCCGCCCCACTTCCTGTACCCCATGGCACCACCACAGCAGCCGCGACAGCTGGCGTCACCGGCGCCCAGTGTCAAGTCACGCCACCGCGCGCCGTCGCCCGCTACCAGTCAGAAGTCGCGTCGTTCGCTGGCAGGCAGCCTGCCGCGCGCTAGGTCGCACCATCACAGACAGCCGCAGCCGCCGCCGCCGGCGTCTTCGTCAGGAAGCCTCACGGACAGCGGCGACGACGCAGACGAAGACATCGAGGAGTCGGAGAGGATGGACGATGCCGAAGACGACAAGTGTTTCCGCAGCCCGTCGCCCTCGCCGCCGCCGGCGCCGCGCCCCGTTGTGCCACGCCGCGAGTGGGCGTGCGAACACTGCACGTTTGTTAACCGCGCAGGGACGCGCGTGTGCGCAGTCTGCTGCAAGACGCCGTCGGACCTGGCGCACACGCCACCTCCGCCGCCGCAGCGCTCCGACGCCAGCTGCCGCGCGTCGCGTGGCACCTCCGTGAAACGCCACCTGCCGCCGCCACGCCGAGGAGGCAACTCCGCGGAGGACGAGGAAGACAGCGATGGAGGCACCGAGGCCGTTGCCGCGAAGCTCAGCAAGCAGCTACGCATTTCGTCTTCACACACTAAGAGGAAGTCCTCGGAGATGCAGCCGTCTGCCATGGATAAGAAGAAAGGTATGGCCACCAGGAAAATATCTTTCTGGCCCGGCACCAAGTTCTACCGCTAGGGCGCCAACCAAACGATACGAATCGAAGCAGATGATTAGTGTATTACTCTGTAAGCGACATAACAAGTATTGTGTAATTTTTGTTAACATTTACTATCTGAACACAATAATGAAAGAATGCGTGTTATTTTTATTATTTGTATATGTATTTTTTTTTTTTTTTGTATTTTATGCCAAGTCGACGTCGAGGTCTTTAAGGATGATCCACCAAATCGATAATAGTGACAGTTAACGTTTGTTTGGGAATCATGTAATCCTTCGTGTGTCCTGGTTTTGAGATGGATGATGGGGATTATAGCAGTATTGATAATGTAGTGTCACCAATCGGGATGACCAAAGGCCAACACCCCGCAGTCAAACCCGCGTCCGGTAAAGTTGCATTTAACAAACGTTACCAATTGCTCAGTAAGCAAGTATCTTCCTATCTGAGACATATTAAATTCAGTATTTGAGATAACTTATTCAACATATTATCCAGTAACTCACTGTAGTCACAGCTTTCCTACATGTAAAAGAAAATTTTCCTACATCCTTATGCAAAGATGAAAAGAGGACATCAGTAAGGAGTAAAGCAGAAACGATTAAGGCAGTTTTTCCAAAGGTTTTTTTCCCCTCTGGTAACTGATGAATTTACCTTCCCTGCACTCTCCTTCTCACTAATATTTAAATTATAAAAATTTTATATATTCATCCCAAGGTTATGACAAGTCATTCTACACCATAAAACTTTTATGATATAATTACTTTGGCTGCGGATTCTCTGACTATTAATTCCTCAAAAGAATTGAAAATTATTTTTGTTTACCAGTTGGAAAGATTCAAACATTCAATTTAATCTTTTAACGACTACTGTTGTTTACTAGTTGAAAATCAATATATTATGAAGGAATAAGACTGACTTCACATATGCAACATTTAATGGCATTCCATTTCTATGACTTGTAAAATCTTACTACCTGCGTGTATGTTATTATCTTTCATTACTGTGTCCAGAAGGCGTGAAATTAAAATAATTTTATTAATGTTTGTGAAATTAAACAGAAAATTTCATTAATTAAATCAACATGCTGAAAATTAAATAAAACGGTCTATGTGTTAAACATCCCTACCCCATAAAACAAGGAGCTAATTGAGAAAAAACGTTTTGTAGGAAAAGAGATGATAGTGGAAGATGTGACGAAGACAACGGATAAAGTGCACAAACAGTCTCGTCAAGCAGAGCACAGTGACAGTATATCTGAGACTAAATCATTCCCATCAAACTTTTCTGATGCACAGACTTCCACTGCTAACTGCACAAAAACCACGACCGGCACCAACACTTCCTCTGACAACCTTTCCCCAGTCTCCATGTCTACATCATCAGCCTCACCGTTACCTCCACCTCCCACAATTTCTAGCAAAAAGGCCACAGTGGAATCTGCAGCCGTTCAGCGCGCTCGTCCTACAAAGGTGTCAACAGGGGTCGGACCCTCTCCCCCACGCTCCACACCAGAACCTCGCAAGGAGAAGGAAGTTACCTCAACTGGAACCTCACCTCCACCACAGAGCATCTCCACACAGGTGAGCTCAGTCACCACACATATCATCTGCTTCGTAGTTCTCCAAGTGAAATGTGTCCGGGTGAACCGTGAGATGAGTATTGGAGACCTTGCCCTGTGAGAAAAAGATGCTTTAGTAGTTGTGCTATGTGTAGTATTTTAAGCTAAGAGTAGGAATTTACAACAATTCTGAAATGGTAGAGTGAAGTTTGATTAGATTTACACGTCAATACCATGAGTAACCACTAATGGTTTGAGGCATAAGCTATGGTGTTGAGTATTATGGATCTTATCCAATACACATTGGAGTTACTCAAAGAAGCAATTGTTATATAAGCGAAAATGACTTCCTTTTCAAACCTCAGGGAAACAAATCAATACTGCTACTGGACTTTCTATGTCAGGTAGCTGATTCATATTACCCAACTTACTAAAAATTTGTGTTGTCACATATGCTGCCTGTGTCTTGTAGAAGCTATCTCCAGATGTAATGTATACCTTGTTCATCAAATATGACAGTGTTTGATAACTTCATAAAATGGAAATCAGGAAGTTAATTGATGTCAACAATCAATTTATAGCTAGAACTTGTTTTTGTCAGATTGCAAGAAGCCAGAATTCAGAAAGCTTAAGGAAATTTCTTACTGGTCACATTACAATAACAGTTAAAGAAGAGTAGCAATTTTAATGATGCAGAGGATGTAAGAGTCAGGAGCATGCAATCATTTGGAGAATATGCAATATATGCCAAGAGGAAAAATCTTACCTTAAATACTGACAACTGTATGAGCTTGAGGAGCAACTAACCTTTTCTTCAAAAAAAAATTATATTGCTTTGCCACCTGTAACACTTCATGAATTTTACTGATTATAAATAAAAGAAAATTTCAAAAGCAACTAATACTGTCCATTTACAAACAGCTTTGTACTAACAATTTTTAACATTACATGCATAAAACATTAGTTAACATCTATGACTCTCGGACTTCTTTACTGATAATATTACACATGTTTGCTTATTACTACTGCTACAGAGAATTAAATCTTGGGCATGAAATACTTTAGCTCATGACTTTCTTATAATTTTGTAACCCATTTTATTATCATACTTCTCTGTCTATTATGGTCTCTATTAACTTTTATTAGTCACTTGAGAATTTTGTTCACATTTATTTCATGTGCTAACTTTCTACCGTGTTTTAACTCAGCAAATCTTAACTGAAGAGTTTTCACATTTTTCTTCTTTAGCTTTAATATTGATCACATTTTTCACCTTACTCTTATAATGTTGAACTCTTAAGCTTTCACAAACTTTCTCTGTTTATATTTAACTTTCCCATTCTTTTCTTAATTCCCATACTTCTTAATGTCCTTGGATATGAAAGAGAGTACCAAGTACAATTTGGTATACTGTTTCTTGACTTGACAGACATATGATGTAAGACAGAGTGTGACCGTATCAGAGAACAAATCATCAGTTAGGGCACTGGACCAGTCAACTCTCAAACTGAGGAGAACTGCTTCTCTACAAATGGGGACACAAACTGGAGAAGTTGTTGACCCTTGGCTGAACAGTCTCCAGAGATCTGTGAGCCGCCACTCGGTAACTAGTGAAACACAGGTATGATACTGTATTTGTTTTAAGGCATGATATCTTTTCAACATGTATACTTAAAAATCATAAATTTATTTTTGAGTGTCATGTCTTTGTTAGATGAGGATCAAGAAAATAAAATATGAAGGAAAGTAAATATGATTGAGACCAATATTTTTGAAATAAACTTTTTTTGCCGATGGAAAACTGAAAATTGTGATTGTAGAGTAGTAAAGTTCCACTTAATAACTTAGTCTTAATAGTGTTAAATATATTGCTCAGCAGGATTTGAAGTAAAATATCTTAATTTTTTTTACCATGCCATTTCCTGTACCACAATTTATTTGAAAAGTGCACCCGTTTTTATAGATGTATCATTTGGAAAATAGTTTATCTGGTAGATTCTACATTTGTGATATTTTCGGGAGATGTAATCTATTCTGCAGAGCCTGCCACCAGGTGTTTCTCGAGAGTCAAGCCCACCATTTAAGCCTTATGTGGATGATGAGCTACCAATGTACCAAGAATTCCGTGCATCTCACCTTTATCAGCCACAGATGCCCCCCATGGCTTCTACACATCGTAGCCAGTTTGACCTTCACCGTGCAGGACAGCACTGGGATTTGAGGCGACGTTCCTTTATTGAAACATCTCTTGGATGTGGGGCACGAAACCTTTTAAGGGTGGGAGTTGTTTGCTGTGTTGTTGCTAGGTTTTTAAATCTTGAATGAGAAAATAGTTTTTACCAGTTATTTTACAGTTACAACTGTAAAAATAAATATCCTGGCTTGTAAAAGTTCCCTTACACAGGCCATTTATTTTTTTATGCTATGGTTTGTTGAATGCATGCACCAATTCCATGGAAATATGCTTGTAAACAAACCTGTGTTCTGAATGAGCATGTTATATGGCACAGTAGGAACTATGTATGAAAAACTTTATTATTTTAATTATTATTGTTTCAAATATAAGGAAGTAAAGGAAAATAAGACTTATCACGTAACTGACTCAATGTTTACACATCTTATGCCCTTGCCATGTGTCACACCTTTAACATGATCAAGGTTTCCTACAGAAATATTGTAATGTCCCACCCTCCTGCCTTCATCTGTGGTAAGTGATATGTTTATTTTCATTTTCCTTCCTTATTTTCATTGCCTAACAGCAATTTCACTGTCACTATTTTCAAATTATTAATTGTTTTTTGTTCCACTGTAAAAATCCCTAAATATGACTTTTGCATTACTCACATTTTTATTTCAAATTGCTTCACTGAGATAGATTGTTCAATATTTATCAATTTCCTGACTCCCTTAGCTTCAAATTAATACTTTCTCATACAAATTTGCATGAAATCAATCCCAATTTATGGTTACAGTTCTTTTCTCTTCTTTCACATATTATGTCTAAATCTTTCCCAAATATTACCCAGGTCTCATTGCTGATATATTCATTATATATAATCCTCCTCTCTCATCACATGCCTCTTGTCTTCAATAACTCCCAACCCACTTCCTCCACACATCAATTACTAAGAGTGTTATATAGTATTTACCACAAATAAATGTAGCTGTCCAATATTATTCAAAGAGTTGCATGGCTTAATGTTTTTAGCCAGTAGCAGTAATTCTCTTATACATCACTGCATTATCCTTAACATCTATTTAATTTCATGGCTATTTAATTTTCATTTTCAGTCAAGCATAGTGTAAATTATGTCATTAGCAGGCTTTCCACAGCAAAGTCTAAGATTTTCTTTCATAGTTAAGATGGTCAGGGATTGGAATAAATTGCCAAGAGAGATGATGAATAATTTACCAAAAATGAAGGTTTCAAAACTAGAGGTAATAAGTAGGCAGGTACAGGAAAGGGGAAAAATAGGTGAGCAGGGAAATGGCCACTGGAGCATGCACTCCACCAGAATTAAATTAAATTAAACCTAGATAATTTCTAAAATCAACTGCATCTGCAAGTAAAATATATATTTCTTGCTTTCTGTTTTTTTAAATGCAGTTTTGATTGCAAAGATGGCCCTTAGATAGAAAAGAACACATTCTGGAACTTACTTGCAATGTACACTTGATGTCTGAAATTTCAGTTAATTAATAACACGTTATTCATGAACAAATGTAATGAGGGCTTTTCCTTCTCCATTGCCTTCAGATTTTGTGTTATGTTTTTGCATTTCAAACTGGCAAAAATATACTGTTGTGCAGAAAGAGCTTCTCAAAAAAGGTTAGATATAATTATAGATTAGATATAAGTCAAAAGTTTTTAATTATAATTCTTCAAGTGCAGCTACAAATATGAGGTGACTGAGTACTTAAATTTATAAATGTCTACCTTGTAGAGTGAAAGGTTAATGTCACTATCACATGCTGATAATAAAAATCACAATGAAGAACAGAATAACACATTAAATAAACTCCATGCCTGGTAATTGAAGCTGTAGGTGAATATAAAAGAGAAAATGGAAGAGATACAATCCAATGTCTGAACTCTGCTGATATAAGGTGATTCTACAATTATTATTCCAATCTGTGCTCTATATCTATTTCTGGAATTGCTGCATTTATTTCCTGTTACAATTTCAGTGACTCCAGTTGAGGTGAACTATTAGAGAAAATTTGACTTATACTAAGCATGTAAATATATATACATATTAGATTCTTAAGGTATTTACATGGTATAAATTATAAATGTTGCACTTAATAAAAATTGTAAGTATGAACTCTGTTAGTTTGTTATATTGCTCCAGATATTTTTAAACAGTTATTTCAATTAATTATAACCATATTTTTTCAGTATCTTCTTCCAATTACATTTATATTTATTTCCATTACATTCACTCACTATAAATCACTGAACCAGCCATCATGTTCTATTAGAATGAGTGTATCACTTTTTGTAGGATTTTTAATTGGTATTCTTCAAAACAATGAATATTACAAATCACATTGACAGTGCATTAAAAACAATTAGAGTATTGCTAAAAGTAACAAGTGTTATGGAGTTGATTTTGTATACCACTGTTAACTACATTAATATAAACATTTTTTCTGTCTGTTTTGCAATGAATGAGTATGTCTAATATTTGCATGTGATTGATGAAGAGGTGTGGTTTTCAGTGATTTAAGAAACTCCACATGAAGTGTGGAATGATTCTACGATCAAAAAATCTTTAAATAACTCTTTTTGACCTGTGTGTAACTTAATGCAATCAGTGTAGAGATAAAATGTGTCCTACCCTTTGATTTAAATATTGCATTTTTCCACCTAACACAATTAGTATCTATGCAACTTGAATTGAAACAAAAAAGGCAAAAAGATACATGAAATCTGAGAACTTTACATTTAATCTTAATTGTATTCCACTACAGCAATCAGATATACCCGACCATCGAAATGGAGCACCTTCTGGGAGAGCTCTATCACAACCTCCAGAGAAGTCAAATGTTTCTGGTCGCTCAGACATCACAGGCATCACAGAGCTTGTGCAGAAGCAACGAACTGAAGTGATGAAGACTGAAGGTCTAGAGATAGTGAAGCTACTCAGGGTAATACTTCAATCTTACTTTCACTAAAATATTTAAAAACAAAACTTTTACGATGTATGATATTGATAATAATTATAACCATTAGTAGAGTGAACCTGAAGCAATGGCATTCAAAGAGAAACACAATCTAAATTCTGTGCAGTCAATGCTGTACATGCATTTCCTAATTTAAGTGAAACTTAGTTACCAAGTAAGCATAACAGCATAAAATTAATTGCTGTGATTACCTTCACAGGTTTAACAAAATGTTGTACAAGTTATGATCAGTTTTACAGTCAGAAATAAACAACTTGTGATACCGGCATTATATTTGATATGGATGTCATGAAATCTTAAAAATGAATGTGTTAATGATGGTTAAGTCAAAAACAAAAATTAATTGCTCCCAAAAAGGCAAGAAAAATATACCGAACTCCAGAAAAAGAAGGCAAATTTGAGAATGGGCAAGTTACAAAAAACTTGAAGATTAAAGATGGGGAAGAGGGGCAATTATTCTTTGACTTTCATATTTTCACTCCTTTTCATATCTACACCTACTAAGGAACACAGTACACTTAAAATATTTCATGTTTTTATTGATGCCATGTTATCAAAGAAGATATAAATCTCTAACCTTATTCAAGTTCCCAGCATGTAAGCACCTTAGAATTTTGGCAAATTCTAGTTTTGCTTAGGCGGGACTTAGAAATTTCGAGAAGTGCAGTTTTCAACTTAAAGGAATTTCCCCATAATCTTGCTCACAGTTGTAATTCATTATAAAAATCATTTTAAAGTGTATTTATCATATCGGGAAACGTTTGGTTTAAGAGATATTCCCATTTGTTCAAGTTTTGAAGCACGCGATCAGAATAGTGAAAAACTCAGATTCGTAATATCTTTAAATCGCGTAAAGCTACAACCGAACTTCTATCACCAGCTGTAGTCAGCACTATCCCCGGTATTTTGGCAATAAAATTAAGTAATTCAGCAAAGTCTAATTATCGATTTTAATTGAGAGAAAAAAAAAAGCTTTTTTATTAAAAGAGATATCAATTTAAATTTTACATCAGCAGATAGCCCTAATTAAGACAGTTTTATACATATATGGGTTTTCATCAAAAGTTTTAGTATTTGTCCGGTAATTAAGTTTTTGTAAAATAGATTGTCGCGGATTGTTGTGCAGGCGCGTAAAAAGTTCTAGAACACTCAGGGATTTTACCCAGATTTGAATGTATCACTACGCGGAGTCGTAAACAGCTAAAACATAAAATTAATTACTCTAAATTTCTCAAGAGACTGCCGCTGGACTTCTAGTAGGTAAGTCCAGATACTGCTAAAGGTTGTCTGTTCCTGCCTGTGGTCTGTTCCTGCCTAGCATTATGTGAGTGAACCTGCGTCGGTCTGTCGTTAGTCTCGGTTGGTCGTAACTCGCCATGCCGGCTGGTTCGAACATGTTAAAATGTTAGAACTTTCGTGTCGTGTTATATCTCAACTTCAATGACTGTTAAGAACTGGTAAATTTATTAAAGGGGTTTCGGTCGGTTAGATTTCTCTCCACAATCTGCAGACTTTTGGAAAAGAGAGTTCGATATGCCTGCTCAACTGTAAATGCAATGAAATATAGTCTTCGCGGGTTTTCCGCCGTATATTGTTGAAGAGAGACAACAACGAGCTTTCGGCGGCTGGCTCTGCCGCCATCTTCAGGTTAGATGTGTGCTGCAGGGAGTACCAGCGCTGCACTGACAGTGTCTGGCCTCCGCGCGCCCTAATAAGGCCTGGCCTCTCCCCTCCCCTCGCTCCGTCCCGCGGCTGCCGTCTTGCGCTCGTCGCTGATTGGCTGGTGGGGCGTCGGTCCCAGCCAACCCCAGCGGGCCATAAACACTTCCCGTCGGAACCCGCCTACCTCTCTGTTTGCAGGGTGAATGTTTCAGAAGCGACAGAGCCAGCTTCCACGCATCACTGAGCCATAAACCCGTGTCCCTGTTGACTGTGTTGTTGTTCAGCCGTATTTCTATCGCTTCCTTGATGACTGACTCCCAATATAAGGAACACTTGGCCAGCACCTTTACGTTGCCGAAGTTCATCTTGTGGCCGTTTTCAATAACATGCTGGGCGACCGCTGATTTATCTATCTGGAACATGCGGATGTTGCGTTCATGTTCTGCCACCCGAGCCTTGATGGTGCAGATCGTCTGACCAATGTAATTCTTGCCGCACTGGCAAGGTATGCTATAAACCCCTGGAGTCATCAAACCCAAGTCATCCTTCACAGGCCGGAGGTAGTCCCGAATCTTGGGAGGCGGACGAAATACGCTCTTGATTCCATACCGGGCCAAAATCCTGCCTATTTTTCCCGAGATGTTGCCTGAGTATGGAATAAAAGCCAGGGCTTCGGGCTGAACATCTGGGTCAACAGGGCGTTTGTGTGCCTTTCTTCTAATCGACCGCTCTATTGCACGTTCGGAATAACCATTCCTCCTGAATGTAGTGCGAAGATGTTCGAGCTCAGACGGCAAGGATTCCGCGTCGGAAATTTTCCTGGCCCTGTGCACCAACGTCTGCAGCACTGTGGTCTTCTGTGCTCGTAGCATGTAAATAGCGATCTGTGTGTGTAGGTTTGCGGTACACACTATGTGAAAGGCTACCATCTGGCCTCCGTCGAATCAAGATGTCCAAGAAGGGCAGGCTGCCATCCTTCTCTAGCTCCATCGTGAACTGGATGTTTGGGTGGATTCCGTTCAGATGTTCTAGGAATTCGTAAAGACTGTGAATCCCATGTGGCCAGATAACGAAAGTGTCGTCAACATAGCGATAGAAGCAAGTCGGCTTAAGGCTGAAACTTTCGATTGCCTTATCTTCGAATTCTTCCATGAATAGATCGGCGACCACCGGCGACAATGGTGACCCCCATTGCTACGCCTTCTATCTGTTCATAGAAACTCCCACCATAGGTGAAGTAGGTGGAAGTCAGGACCAGCTGGAATAGGTCCACGATGCGGGGTTCGAAGAGACGGCGCAACAGTTGTAGGGTGTCAGCAACAGGAACCTTGGTAAACAAGGAGACGACATCAAAACTAACCATGATGTCAGTGTCAGAAAGCCGAAACTCTCGAAGGGTGTCCACGAACTGTGCCGAGTTCTTCACGTGGTGGGGGCATTTCCCCACAAACGGGTTGAGCATTCCCGTCAGGTACTTGGCCACAGTGTATGTTGGACTACCTATGGCGCTTACAATAGGCCGTAGAGGGACGTCTGCCTTGTGTATCTTGGGGAGGCCATAGAGTCTGGGTGGTCTCGAGGCACGAGAACGGTAAAGGTGCTGGCCAAGTGTTCCTTATATTGGGAGTCAGTCATCAAGGAAGCGATAGAAATACGGCTGAACAACAACACAGTCAACAGGGACACGGGTTTATGGCTCAGTGATGCGTGGAAGCCGGCTCTGTCGCTTCTGAAACATTCACCCTGCAAACAGAGAGGTAGGCAGGCGCCGACGGGAAGTGTTTACAGCCCGCCGGGGTTGGCTGGGACTGACGCCCCACCAGCCAATCAGCGACGAGCGCAAGACGGCAGCCGCGGGACGGATCGAGGGGAGGGGAGAGGCCAGGCCTTATCAGGGCGCGCGGAGGCCAGACACTGTCAGTGCAGCGCTGGTACTCCCTGCAGCACACATCTAACCTGAAGATGGCGGCAGAGCCAGCCGCCGAAAGCTCGTTGTTGTCTCTCTTCAACAATATACGGCGGAAAACCCGCGAAGACTATATTTCATCGATACGCCATGAAAGCCTTCGTTCTCACATCAGATACCCCTACGGGGAGGAGATATACCAACGCGTCAGACGCCTGGAAAAGTTGCGCAAGAAGAAGGCTAGACTTCTGTGCTCCCTAGCCTTCCTGCTGAGATGTCGAGACTCCGACATCATACCGCGTTTCTGCACGGTCAACCATTACATCGACAGCATGAAGGCCAACCGCATTCTGCGCCGTGCCAGTTTAGCGCTCCTCCGTGAACGCATCCGCTATACGCGTTTTGCGCTTGACCAAAAGCGCAAGGGAATTGTGGCACTGCCATCTCCAACTTGCAGCCACGCTATCGCCGACCTCTTGGGATTGGGTGGATGCAGCCACGTCAGCACAGGCGAACCTGGAGCATGACAGAACTGCGGCCAGACAGACGTCCAAATTCAACCGCCTGTCCCAAGCACAGCGGCCAGCAGAGGACCGAGAATCCAAACGCACAGTAGTCAATCTCACGGGAATAAGCCTGGACGAAATGACTGAGAAGGTTCTATCTAAGGGGCTTAACTTTGCCCCAACACCTGCTGTCGTTCCTGTGAAAGACATCATCTGTGCTATGGAACAAGCCGCTCGTAGGGTACCAGGAGACGCAGCCGAAGAGATACGGAGGGAGACGTGTAGAGTACTGGAGAGAGCCACACTTCCCAAAAATATCAAAAACAGTCAGATTACTTGGATCACAGACAGAAAAGAAACTCTCTATATAATTTTAAGCGAAGAAGAATTGTTGGTAGAAAGCATATAATCTGCTAGCATGCTCATTTAGACAATATATATTTGAGATATGTAACAGAAATGTTCTTAAGTTTAGCTTCTGTTACACAAGGTAAAGAGGGTATACAAGATGGAATTAAGATCCCTGCTTGAACATAACTGTGTAATGATGACTATCAGCATTATAGAAATCAATCACAGGAACTGGAAGGGGTGTATAAAAAAGCAGTTAGAGTTATTTGGTAAATAACTGTGGAATATAATTGGTAAATGGCTTTATGAAGGAGCTTCATTGAGAGTCACTGGAAGAGAGAAAGAGGGAAGAGAGAATTGTTGGCATGTATATTGTAAAAATTAGTGCAGAGACCTGGATGCTTGCTGAATGAAGAATATATAATAGTATGGGGGAGGAAACAGGGGACCATGACCATAAAATTGCACTTGCTTTGAGACATAAGTCAATGGAAAAGTTTTTTAATATTTTTAAGGACATCAGGGACTGAAAGAAGTTGTTCGTGAATATTATAAATAATTATCTCAAACAGTAAAGTGATTTACAGTAAATGTACATAACACAAGAAGGTATTACCACATGGCCATAACCTTCAATGTAATTAATAACAATACTAAATAATAGCTTGTTTAATGCATTCAGGAAGAATACAATGACTAGAGTTGAAACAACAAATGACTCAACAGATATCATGAGAGATGTTCATATGTGAGAGTAGTATGGTCATTATTTCTGGGAGTTTAAAAATACCATGTGTCAACTGGATAGGAAATAAGATTAATAACACAAGGGTACACAGATTTGCAAATACCTTAATAAGGGAAGGTGGCCTTACACAAATGGCAGAGCATAGCACAAGGGGATGAAAAATATTGACTATCTTTCTAATAAAGCCGAACATTAACCTTGTGAGGTGTCAAGTAACTGCAGGAATAAGTGATCACGAATCAGTTCCAATGTATATTAGAGGATTCAGTAAACTAGTGGCCAAAATTGAAGGGGAAATAGGTACAATTCTAAAAAGGCACAGATTCTGAAAATTGAAGAGATATTCCAAGGAAAGTTTCAACAAATGGAGGGATGGCACAGTTACAGTAGAGTCGAAGTGGAAAGAGTTCAAGGAGATAATAAAGAAGAGTTAAGAAATATATATTCCAACACAGAAAATAAATAGAAGTACGGAACCTATGTAATATAATATGGAGGTGAGACAGTTAGGGAGGTTGGTGAGAAGAACATAACAGAACATAACAGAGTTAGGAGACAGCATATCAATAGGGAATACTTGAAATATCTAAACAATGAGTTAATTCATTCAGTCATTAATTTTATTTGGTCCTATACATCATTTTCATACAATTTGTACAATTAATTAGAACAAAACAAAGATGAAATTATAAAGAATATATTATTGGTGGAGTGGGACTACGGACAGATGCATCCACAAATTTCTATGGCTATGTTAGAAAATTGAGGGGGAAGGAGGGTGATAATTATAGACAAAGATGGAGAAGAAGTTACTGCAAATTTAAAAAAAGGCAGAGATTTTAAGTGACTGATTTAGTGAGACCATTAGGCACAATGATTCAAGGATGGAAGCATGTAATTCGGAAAACAAGCTTATCCACATCATTGGAAATGAGCAGACTAAAAAATTTGAAATTGATCCTGAGGATATTATGATGGAACTAAGAAAGTTGAAATGCATATAGTGGCTGGTGTAGATAATATTACTGCAAATGTCTTAAAGATAGCAGGATTTGACATTGTACCTTATCTTGAAACATTATTTAAATTGAGTCTGGATATTTACTGCTTACCAGAGAACTCGAAAAGAGCAACAGCAATTCTGGCACATAAAGGACAGGTGACAAATAGGATATAAAATTATGGTCCAATCAGTTTGACATCAGTGGTATGTAGATTAATGGAGAGATTGATATGTAACATCAGAAATGTATGTGAGGAAGGCAATTGGTTTTCAAGTTGACAATGTAGCTTTTGACAAGGATATTCATACAAATTTCAGTTAGTAGGCTATATGCAAGATATTTCCAATGAAATTGATAGTGGAGCCAAATAGATAGTGCAGCACTAGACCTTTCAAAGGATTTTAACAGAATAAGCCACAGAATGGTGATAAATAAGGTAAAAAAACATTGGTGTGGATGAAAAAGTGATTTCCTGGGTACAAGAATTCTTAAAAGTTAGAAAGCAAAAAGTTAGGATAGGAAATGCAGTATCAAATGGAATGGAAGTGAAAATGTGAGTTTATTGGAGATCATCATTATTTTAATTAATGATTGTATTGATAATTTACTGACAGAAATTAGGTTGTTTGCAGATGACATAAGGTTACATAACAGGATCGAAAGGGTAGAAGACTGTAAGCAGCTACAGGGTGATCTGGACAGGATATCTAGCTGGTTAGGTCAACAATGGATGAAGATAAATACAAAGAAGAGTTAGCATATTAGGTATACAGATAAAAAACTAAAAGTTTATTATGATTATGGGGAAAGAATTGATTGTTGAAGACTTGAAATATAAATACCTTAAAAAGATTTTATAACAACTGCAACTGGGTAGCACACACTGGAGAGGTGGTAGGAAATGGTTTCAAAATCCTTCACTTGTTGGAGTGAGTCATGAGGGAATTTACCAAAGAAGTAAGGGGATAGGGTTACAAAACTTTGTTCAAACCATTATGGCAGAGACTCACATTTTGGGTATCTAATTCAGGAGTTCAAGGGTGTGGAGGAAAGGCTGCTAGATTTGTCTTTGGAAATTATTGCAATACACCATCAATAACTGACATGATAAAAGAGCTGAAATGGGATTCACTGGAAGATAAGAGGAGGGTGTAGAGATTTATGTGCATGTATTATTATGTGCATGTACAAGGCATATATTGGTGATGAGGCATGGAAAAACATTGATGTAAGAATTAAGAATAGTGTTTGGAAGGGTAAAGATGACCATGATGATAAGTTGGCACATCGATTAGAGGCACAAGAGTGTGGTTAAATTTTCTTTTGAAGGTATGGGTGTCAGGGAGTGGAATAAGTTGCCAAGACAAATGATGAATTTACTACCAAAAATGCTGAAAGAATTTAAAGTTGGGATTTGTGGAGTGTGACTACAGTAAAGGGGTGTGTAGCGAAATTGTTGCTGGAGCATGCACTCCATCGCAATTAAATTACAAGGGATGATCAAATATAAATGACCAAAAAATTCAAAATAAATTATAATTTATGTTTTTCTACATGCTTACCCTTTTTATCTATGCATTTCCTCCAGTGGCAGGTAATTTTTTAATCCTAGTATCATAAAACATTTGGGGAAATACATCAGACTAATTGCACAAGAACTGATGCACCTCCTTATTCATTATGAAACACTGTTAACCAAGGCCCCTGAAGATATGGAAGTCACATGGCAACAGTCTGGGTTGTAGGGAGGATGTTCTATATCAGCTGAGTGAATGTTGACTATTTTTGTTTGTTTGAGTGTGTGTTTCTGTTGTGTTGTGTGTGGTGCCTGGCATTGTCATTGAGAACCAACATACTTCCAATCCAAATGCCATGCCTTTTTGACCAACTAGCAACTCAAACTTGACTAAGACGACCATGATAAAAGGCAGCATTTATGGATTTACAATCCCTGAACACAGTGGTCATTAGCTTCCCTACAGATAGCAACATCTTCACTTTCACCAGTGTCCCTTTGCTAGTCTTTTGCCACTTGATACAAGTCCTCTATCAATCAGAGGTGTAATGATGGCCCCAAGTCTTATTGCATGTGACAATTTTTTTTTTTTTAAAAGTTTCACTATCCCCCCTCAATACTCATTAGGAGGCCTCAAGAAATTTCAAACTGCATGGTTGTCTGCTCTGCCATTTTTGAATACATCGAGGTGACACTGCTTAGAATCCCAACTCATTTACTGGACACTTCCATAGCTAATATGTGTTCTTCCCTGAACTATGGTAGCATACTGAGCTGAATTTCAGCAGCATTTACATTTTCTCTGATGAGAAACTTAATGATAACAAGTTGTGCAACTGTAGGGTGTACCTCTCTATCATTCATCGTCATTGTTGCTGAGAATAAGCAGCTTGGTGCACCAACATTATCACTGCCATATGACCACCTCTACTGTCCTAACTGTTTCACAATCTTCAAGCCATCGACGAATGCACAATTTAAAAAGGTTTGTTTATATTTGATCCTCCCTTGTAAATTAAATTAAATTAATATAGATATCGAAAAATTTGGGAAATAAGTTTCTGACAATATGAAGAAGACAGAAGTAACTTGTAACATGAGACAATGTGGAATATAAATGAAAGTATGCTAGGAGAAATATCACAGTGGTAGCTAAACCACATAAGTAGAAATGTGTGGAATAAGAAACAGAAATTGATCTTGAGATTATTATGAGGGAGCAAGGTAGATTATAAATTACAAAAGATTTACTATGCGTAATGTAACCCCTGGTATGACCAAAAAAGTACCACAATATATGCTGCATTATAAATTGGTTACCATATCACAATTTCTGCTACATTGTAATTTTATTTATTTATTTTTTTGTTTTCATCCTCAATGGGAAATGGAGTCCTATATCCATATTGGCTGATGCTGCTGTCTTCCTGTCTGCTTGTATTTTTGTTTTTGTCTTAAAGTTGACATGCTTTGCATTTCATTGGACCAGATTGAACACTGTTTTTAAATTTGTTTAAAATTGTATTCTGTGGGGAGGTGACTCCATAGAAATAAAGGTGGTTAAAAAAAAATTCTACCTTAACACATGAGGCATTGATTTTTACCATTCGTATTATGTAGGAAGCGAAGATATTTTTCTCATTTAAAAGTAAATACGTGAGCAGTCATCAGAGTTGTCAATTACCAGGTTTATCTCAAAAAAGGTTTTACCTAGAAACTTGCCCTCAATACCAATCTTATCTTACATTTAAATGAAAAATACTAAAAATTATTTACAACCAATATAGTTTCAAGCAACATAAACAACATTTTATTTTGAAAGTATTTCACCATGTATTGATCATATTTCATTATTTTATTATTTATAGTTTATGTATATCCTTTCTTACATAACTTTAAGAATAAATGATATACCTTCACCAGTTTACATTTCCTGAGATGTTGTATAGCAAAGTATGGGATCTTTCTGCATGAAGCTCCTTTGTTGTCCATATTCGACTTTTCATACCCCCCCCCCCCCAATTCATCTATTATCCAGGCCTCAAATTGCAACAATTCACTCTTAACTCTTACCTGTTTACACCATGTTTATATTTTGATAAAGGTTTTACACCCAAACAATCCAATATGTTTTGTGTTTCTATATTTTTGCCATGTGCCAACAACATCCTGCAGTCATTGTTTCTTTGCTGTATATATGGAAAGATAAACTACACCCACCATTCAACAAATCTGAAGGGACAAAGGCTTCAGTTATAATGAAATGATGTGAAACAATTGGTGCTATGTAGCAAAATGGAATTATAAATTAGGTATGGAAATGAGCCACCATTTATCTTAAATGATGACTGGGTGGCATGAACACAAATAATTGACATGAACACAAGAGACACTGCAAATTTCAGGTATTAGCCCAACAGAAAAAAGTACATCGTTGAGGATGGGGCTGTAGGAAACTGTCTCAAATTATTTCTGTTGAGCAAGGAGCATGATCATTGGTGCATATAAGTTCAAACAAAGAACAGATAGAGGGGTTAGTGATTTGAAGCTATTACCTCATGTAACGTAGTAGGCCTATAAGTGGCTGAAAATCAGAAGACAACGATCAGTATCAGTTATCAGTTTGGGCATGATACCTGAAGCGATACTAAAAGATGACATAATCAGGAGTAGAAAGGAATGTAACAATCATATTGTTGATAGTCTCAAAGCTATACAAATTTTATAAGGGGAGTTTTACAAAACCTTAGAATCACAAGCAAGGAACTTCGAGGCGTTGTTTGACGCAATAGGCAAATAAACTTACAGAGGTATGAAAGAAGCATATTTAATAAAAGTAGATACAAAGATGAATATGAATTTGAAGTCCAAAAGACAGTTACAAACAAAATTTTAAGTAAATATGATGAGTTTAAAGGTAGTTTCTCATTTTTTTTTTTAATTGACAAATCTTAAATAAAATAGGTAAATGAAAGAAAACTACATTAAATTAAATATCTTTTTTGGAAATAAGATGAAAGTAGTTTGAAATCGTTAGGTTGAACGGAAGTATTTTTAAAATAATCTCAGAAGAAAAGTTTTGAGGGAGTCAGTGAGGGACGTTGACAAGATGACGTGAAGCGGTTAATGGAATAAAGAAGAGAAAAGTCAGATATGAAGTAGGCAGAATTTCTGGGAAACACCAAATTTTAATCAACCCACTGCTAATATATGATATTTAATTTTGAAGTATTAGATTGGAGGTTGGTGGTCCAATAGCTAGTCATAGCAGCATGAAAGCTTCTGCTGATGTCTGCTGATGTGCAGCTCTACAATCTCCAAAGTCACAAATTCGTTCTTCTTCTTCCAATAAATCTTATTCCCTATATCTTTCCTTCAATGATGAGATGCAATAGCAACTATCTCTCACCTTTCATAATGTGTCCTAGATATTGAGTTACCTTTGCATTATAGTGAGCAGCAGTTCTTTTTGTTTCTCCATCTGATGAAGTACTTCTTTGCTTGAGATTTTTAGCACCTAAGATATATGCAAGAGATGGCGATACAGATACATTTCAAAAGCATCGATTACTTTTCTCTAGAGTTTGATCAAGGGTACAGCTTTCAAACCTTTAGAGAAAAATGGATAACATGCAGCAACAAATCATTTGAATTCTCAATTGCTGAATAAGATCAGGTTTTATGAAAAAAATTAATGCTAATAAATTGTCTTCTGTCCCATTTTATTCTAGATTTTACCTCTTTCTTACAATCACACTGCTCATCCATCACAAAGCCCAGGTATTTGAAGGATGACACTAGTTCAATCTTATTGCCATTTATTGATAGAGCTACCTGGATATATCTCTAAGAGAAGACTACAAATTTGGTATTTGAAATGTTGACAAGCAAGCCAAATTGGACCAAACTGTATTGGAGTGCAGGTAGATCACTAGCTATGACAACTGTGTAATCTGTGTGCCTGATATTACTGATTACTTTTCATTTGTAATGATCTCAATGTTTTCTTTCTTCAACACATTCCTGAAAATTACTTTGGAATAAATGTTGAACAAGTGAGGTGATAGTACACATCGCTTGTGAACACCTTTTGTTATTACAGTTGCATCTGATGTTCCTTGGTCGGTTTTGATATCTGCAATCTGATTCCAGTTCAGCGTTCTGATGATGTGTAAATCATTTTGATTGGTGCCAGTTAAATCAAAAAAATTTACCACATGTTTTTTTATGTCTCACACAGTCAAAGGCTTTTTTTTTTTTATAGTTGATGAAACAGGCATACACATCAACATTAATGCCCCTGCACATCTGCACTATTACATTTAAGGAAACAAATGCTTCATGTGTGCCAATCCCATTTTGGAAAACAATCTGGGTCTGACATCAAGCATTTTTACCTACTGATAGCTTTTACCAAGTACTAAAGAGCAGAGTGATGTGTTGAGATCTGTCTGCGAAAAATTTAACTGTGTTCAGCATATGATAAGTGTATATTTTATTTGTAAAATTTGTAGTTTATGAGGTGTAGATTGGGCTTTTTTTGCTTATGGCTTTACACTTTGTCACTGTCAAGGTCATTGGAGGGGAGAAGGACTGGGGACAAGGAACGGTAATGAGTTCAGCCATGGGCTGTTGAAGGAAGCATACCAGTGCATAGATTGGGGACTGTTCTTGCATTCACCTTGATGGCTACTGAAAATGGCTTAAAAAAGACATATTATGTAGGGGACTGGCCTTGTGCCCAGTCTATTGTACCTCCATAATCTATTGTGCAGCACCTTAGTACACTGAGTAACATTGGCAAGGTCATTTATTTAAATTACACATATTTACTTATAAATTTAAAAAAAACTTTAAAAGGTGAACAAGAATTTTAGTTTCAATTAAATTAAGATTGATCTCTTATGATACATACAATTTGCCATTTCTGCTCAAAATATAAATTTTTTTAACAGGAGGCTGAGTTGCATAATTTCACTACAGAAGATCTACAAGTTGCAATGGAGCACTGTGGTGAAAAAAATCCAGTTGCATGGCTATGTGACAACTGGCGTAATATGATTGACACAGTTGTTACATTAGCTACTAATTATGGACATGAGCGACATGAAAACAATATAGGTACTATATCTGCTGCAGAAGCCCGTGATGCACTACGTTTACACAGAGGAAATGTTTGGGCTGCTGTCACAGAATGTGTTGAACAGAGACAAAGAAAGGTAAACACCAAAATGAAATAAAAATAATGATCACATTTCGCGTTAGTCTTCAATTCAAAATTTGATTCACTGTAAATGCAAAATTTAAAACTGTTATATTTTTTGTTGCAGTATGCAGAACTGTCATCACGGGGGAACTTTACAAGGGAAGATATAGTGACTGTACTCACTGCTAACCATGGTAATCTTGAGGCTGCATATTTAGAGTTGAGTAAAACACAGTTAAAACCATTTCTTATGAGGATATGGGGACCACCTGTAGGAACAGATAATGAAAGTGGGAATGTTGAACCTAGATCAAGGGTACTTGATAAACTACCTGAGACTGCCCTCAAAAATCAAGCATCACCTGATGAAGGTACGTATTTATAAAATTATTATTATTATTAGGGTTATTATTATTATTATTATCATATGCCAATTTACACTAGATAAAACAGAAGACAATAAGTACATCAATATTATTTAAATGTTAATGTCAAGGGATTCAAACCACTTTCTGGTGGCTGGTGCAGCTAGATTCTGGGTGATTAGATCTCTGGATTGATTTATGTTTGGATGGGCCAAGGTAACGTGGTCAATGGTTTGATTATTCCCATTCACACAGCACACGTTCACAAAGTCGCCATTTGTTTACAATTGCCTTGTATAATCTGTATCCTGTTCAAAAGCTAATAGGCTGGCAACAAATAATTTAGGGCTGATCATTCCTGGATGACAGGTTCTCAGGTATTTATAAGCACACAGTTGTGTAAGCCTGTGGTTTCCCATTACTTCCATTCATCTGCTGTCATATAATATTTATTAACACTCAGTATGACTTTGTAGGCTGGTTTCCTTTATTTTAGGCATTTATGAGGCAGATCTTTAAGGTCACTATGAGGAGGGTTCACGCTGTTTTCCTCCACTCTTTTCCATTTTCAAAAGAGAATTAATTTTCCCTATAAATATGGTGTAACGTAAACCCTTAGTGTTTCCGTATCTTCTTGTTATTCACGTTAGATGACATTTGCTGAGCTACTTGCAAGCTCCACAATATATTATAGATAAGGATGCCCATTGTAGATTTTGACAAACCATTTAGCCATGGTATCTTTGACGATAGCCCACGATACAAAAAGTTTAATAAGAAAACACGAAACCTCAATTACTGATGGGAAACAGATTGAAAAATTGATATAACAAATATGCACTTTCAGTATTATTCACTATGTATATTTCATGGTCAGTTTCTTCTCAAGCTTTTACAACATTAACTTTTCAGTAAACACTATTTCCAAATCACAAGAATAAAATATACAACTACATTTTGGCAGTCACATCTAAGGAACGCTATTCGCCAACAATATAATTATATACTACCATTTCACTTACACACAGTCTTGCTGCCTTATTGCATCCCTGCTACAACTGAGGCAGCATTACCAACTGCTAACATTGAAAATTGTATTCTTCCAACTTAAACTATTCAATTGCTAAATTATAAACTACTCACCGTGGAACCTCGCTTTACAGAACATGAGATAGTTGAAATACATAGATATAACGATATACCGTTATGACACGGAGGTATTTTTTAAAGGGTTGGCAGTTAGACTACTAATGATACCACATATCAAGTTATACTATTACATCTTTGAAAGCCAAATCAGTGAAAGAATAAGAAAAACAGTAGGTATCAATGGAAACTAACTGCATTTGCAGATAGGCCAACTCTTCCTAAACACACATGAAAGGCAAACATGAGTGTTCATAAAAGTAGTCCCCTTCAGGGCTTAGACAAAATCCTTTGGCTGTATCACTTTAATGTAGAGTGATTATTCATTAAGAAAAATGAAGTCTTCTACAACTTGATGCTCAGTAATCAAGTGAACATCCTGGCAATACAAGAGAGATAATTTATAAAATAATCTATGAAAAAAATGTTTATGTCACTGAAGATGTTTACTTTTATAGAATTTTCCATAGACAAATATTTTTACATAAAATATACTGTTATATTAATCTTAACAAGTTAATAAACCTTTTTTCATAAATTGGTGGAAGAAGATAGGGACTACAGAACATTGAATAGATATTTACAACAAAGTATTAGTATATGGAAGGAGTATATTAGTATATGTGGCAGTAAAATTTCCTTGAAATGGTTTTATTAATTAAAAGAGGTCTTTGGTTTAGCCACAGTATTAAATGTTTCTTTTCATACTAATAGCTCCTACATCTTACAACTATATAACTTGATCGGACTTCTTATTTTACTTGAAGACTGCAGGTTTATTTCTAATGGCTACTCTCAAACAAAATATAACAACCATTCAACATTTTCTGCGCATGAGGCAATATCCGAGCACAAAAACATCTGTTCACTTACCAATCTCAATTTGTTCTTAACCGTTAACTTTCTTTTATTTTTTCCCCTTTCACTTTTCTCCTTTCTTTTTTTTCACCAACAATTCCAAAATAGCCCTGTGCAAACTAATCTTTATATTTATTTTATTTGATGCAAAATTATACAATATAAATCTGTAAATCAGCAAGCTGAGACTATGAAACATTTAACTGTCCTGTCACAATGGAGATGAGTTGATAACAATTCAAGGATATAATAAGAATGGGTGAAGAAATATTTGTTTCAAAACAGAAAAAAAAGTCAGGTGCAGAACTTAAATATTATCATAATACCTGAGAAGCCTATAGAGGTTGATAAGAAAAGAACATAACAGAGCAGGTAGGAGTGAACGTCTTATATAACTAAACATTAATGCTAGCAAAGAGGGAAATTAAAGATGGATTTAAGAACTTGGTTTCATGAGACCAACGAGGACTATCATTCAGAGAGGTCAGATCAGGAGCTTCTCCACATATGTAGAAATAAGCAGTCTAAAAAAATTATAAATAGGTAGTGAGGATATTATGAGGGGACTAAGAGAGATAAGAAGGTTTTAAAGGGCCAATGTGGATACTATACATGTATCAATGATAGGGTCTACAACATTGCACTAAACTTCAAATGATTATTTAAATTGAATCTATATACTTGATGCGTACCAGAGGAATGAAAAAGTAAAATAGCAGCACTAGTACAAAAATAATGAGATACAATGAGGAGTGAAAATTACATGTCAATAAGCAGTGGGTAAGTTTATAGAGATATTGATATGCAAGTACAACAGAAATGTTTACAAGGTGTACATATACAGGGGCAAACAGGCAGTATATCTTTGCCTGGATAGTCACGTGACCAACTTCAACCAATGAGAGCAAGTCAGGGAGTAGCGGTCGTGATTGTCGGGAGGCAAGTCATGTTATGCGCAGCTCTGACAAAAACGCAAAGTATTAATTAATTAGTGTGGAATATAGTGAGGTAATCTTGTGGCCTGATTTAGTTGATTGAATAGTTCAGAACGGTGAAAGTAGATGGTGCAAACAGAAAAAGACAGCCACTTCATTCTAAGGAACAGTGTGTGTGATCTTGCGTAGTTAATAACTATTGGTAGTCAAACTCATTATTAAACTAGTGGAAGTATTAACAAAACACAGGAACCTGGATCTCAAAAAATTAAATTCTGATATAAAATATTCATGGTCATATTGTAAGGTGGTTGTCACAGTAAACATTTGAAGGCGATTAAAAGGGTTTGTTGTCTTGCAGCAGCTTCTGCCAACTACCTTTCATACATACACCAATATCTCTCCAAGCCTCATAGCCAGTATATGCCTTGTACACTCCCATGTACCTCTTCACCCTCCAAGTTCTGTAGATAGGAAGAGTTATAAAATAATGCAGTTGCAACTCCCTGAAGATATCTATATAAGGTCCTTGTTAGTTAACTTCTCATTCCATTCTGCCTTCAATTCAATTTAATTTAATTTAATTGTCAGATGATCTGTTACATGGAGGGTTGGCGCATAACAGCTTACGCTAAACAGTGACCATGAACTGTGGCCTAAGAATATGTTGTTTTTTGGTCGCAAACCAACTGATAATTTCAATAGGTTAAGGAAGGTTTCAAACAATCTTCACTGTAGACTTCTTGTTAGTTTCAAACTACGTATTCTTTCAAAAATTTTACATCAGACTGTAACCAAATTTACAGCATCAGACTTCTTTTCCGAAATAAACAACAGCATCTTTGATACAAGCTGCAAGTAACTCCAGAGTACTCACTAAGTGAATAAAAGTTCAATTAAATCAGAGTAAATCACTTTCCCTTTAACTGTTATGGTCAGCCCAACATGGCTGACTTGTTAGCCTCGAGAGCGCCTGACATTTCCGGGTTCTCCTTCGCTCATCGCGTCAAGTGGGCAGTGACTAGCCACAACTTCACCCTACAAGTGCCTTCAAACATCCGCCCCCTCCATGATTTCCAGGAGTCTATATATTGAGAAATATGTAGATTTTGCAATATCTACAGGGATTTTTCTTTTGCTCAGATCTGCCCGAAATATTTGTTCACTAAATGTTAAAATGAATCCTAATAAAAATTTCTCTAGCTCTAATAGTTTGGCTGTAAAAAATTACTGATGTGGTAAACCCTAAAAAAAATTCTCATTTGTTCAGTATGTGAGCTATGCACTGATTCTTAGTTTAAACTGATCTTTTGGTATATAAACTGGCTTGTTTAATGTTTCCTATCTTAGTGCAATTCATCAAGGTGTCTTACTTCAAAATTTCTATTTCCTATATCTCCCAAATTATTGATGCTAATGATTCTATATAATATGAAGTTATCTATCCATTAACCAATCTCCTTCATACAGTTTCAAAATCTCAGTTTAAATCTATACTCAGATTGGATATTGCCATTTGTCTATATTTCTTGTTAATTTACTTTTTCCTATTCTCCCCAAAGTGCTGCATGGATATTTATAAAAACTCATTTATTATGCGCAGAAAAATCTACTTTGTTTGAAATATACTTCCCCATCTGTAGTTGGTTGAATAATACCATCTGAAAAATATTTTTTTTTTCACAAAATAATAATTTTTGCACAGAAATGTTATTTAGCTTTTCGCTACCAATTCTAAATTTTTATCTAATGTAGTCTAATATTCGATGCATCTTTCAAGCTATAAATCTTTTCTGTAGCTTGGACATTAAACTGGTTTTTTACCCCTGATATTTACGACTATGCTTGAATTTCAACTTCAAAATAAAATATGTTGCCAGTACTATTTTATATCCACAAAGTATCCCACCTCATTTTAATTCTTATGACTTACTGCATCTCTCAACCCGAATGTAGCATTTTCTGTTAGAAAAAAAGGAAATTTTCTTTATGTGGCCAGTGTTTACAAATCATATTGATTCAATCTGACTGTTTATTTCAACTTATCACTTAAACACTCCAAGAAAATGGTTTTAAGCATGCTTTACTGCTGTACTGATACTAGCTCACAGCTCTTTAAATTAATTTTGGTCATCTATTAACAAAATTTAGATTGTATGACAAACTGTGGTTTTCAAGTCTACAAAATGGCAAGGACATTCATGAGAGTCTCAGATAGAAGGATATATCAAAGAAATTTCAGAAGAAATGGAAAAGGCAGGCCAAATTGATAGTGCAACACTTGATCTTTCAAAGTGTTTTGACAGAGTGGGCCATAAATAGTAGTAAATAAGGTAAAAACTATTGGAGCGGATGATAAAGTGATTTCCTGGGTAGAAGAATTATTAATAGGTAGAAAGTGAAAAGTTAGGGTAGGAAATGCAGCAACAAAAGAAGTGGAAGTGAAAATGGGAGTGCCACATTATTCTAATGAATGATTGTGTTCATGGTTTGATATCAGAAGTTAGGTTGTTTGCAGATGACATAATGCTATACGAGGGAGGTCTGAAAAGTTTCGGACCTCAAAGTGGTGATGGCAGCACTCGTAAATAAAAGCTAGTGAATTTCGTTGTTTATTTGTTGACAGTTACTCACCAAAGTTTCAGCCATTTTGGCTGTGCAGTTGTTATGCAACAGTCATTTGAGTGAGTTGATGTGAGTGTTTCTGTGAAAATCGACAAAATCGAGTATCAAGCTGTCATTAAATATTTGTTTTTGAAAGGCAATACGCCTACACAAATCAAAAACGAGTTGGATTATGTGTATGGGAACTCTGCACCACCACAGTGAAATTTTGGGCAGCTGAATTTAAACGTGGCTTGGGAGACGATGAACGTTCGGGACGTCAAAAAACTGCAACTACCGACAAAAACATCGCCACAGTTCACCAATTGGTGCTAGATGACCGCTGAATTAAAGTGAGAGAGATAGCAAAGGTTATAAACATTTGAAAAGAACATGATTGTTACATATTAAACCAATATTTTGGTATGAGAAAGCTGCCCGCGCATTGGGTGCCGCATTTGGTCATATTAGACCAAAAACGTGTTCAAACGAACATTTCCAACGCTCTGTTACTGTAGATGAAACTTCGATACACCATTATATGCCCGAAACAAAAATACAGTCCAAACAGTAGACTGCAAAGGGGGAACCGGCTCCAAAAAAAGCAAAAATTGTTTTTCGGCTGGGAAAGCGTTGGCGACTGTTTTTTGGGATAGTCATCGAGTTATTTTAATTGATTACCTTCAAAAATGAAAAACCATTACAGGAGCATATTATGCATCATTACTTGACAAGCTGAAGGCAGAACTTGCGGAAAAACGGCCATATTTGCAGAAAAAGAAAATCCTGTTTCACCAAGACAACGCACCGTCTTTCACCTCAGCGGTTGCCATGGCGAAAATTTACGAATTACGTTTTGAACTGCTTGACCATCCGCCTTTCTCAACAGATCTAGCCCCAAGTGACTTCTTTTTGTTCCCTTATCTAAAAATTGCACTCGGAGGACAGAGATTTTCGTCAAATGAAGAGGCAATCACCTTCGTGAACAATTATTTTGCAGAGAAAAATTCCGAGTACTATTTGGACGGGTTACAGAGGTGGGAGTATCGCTGGGAGAAGTGTGTAGAGTTAAAAGGAGACTATGTTGAAAAATAAAAATTCAGAAATAATCTCTTGTCGGAAACTTTTCAGACCACCCTCGTATAATAGGATCAATATAGTTAGAGCATCAGGGACAATGAATCAGAAACGGGAGGGTTTAAATCGGAGAACGAGCTTAACAACACAATTAAAAAAGAGCAGACCATAAAATTTGTAATTCATTCTGGAGATATCGTGAAGGAACTAAGAAAGCTGAAAAAACATAAAGGGGATGGTGTAGATGATATTACTACAGATATCTTAAAGATAGCCAGCTGTGACATTGTACCTTATCTTGAAATAATATTTAATCTGAGTCTGGATATTTTATGCTTACCAGAAGACTGGAAAAGTGTGATAGTAATGCCAGTACATAAAGGAGGGATGAGAAAATTATAGACCAATCCATTTGACATCAGTGGTAGGTAAATTAATGGAGACATTGATATGCAACCACATCAGAAATATATGTGAGGAACGTAAGTGGTTTTCAAGTAGGCAACATGGTTTATGACAAGGATATTTATACGAATCTCAGTGGGATATATGCAAGATATTTCTGAGGAAATGGACAAAAGAGGCCAAATTGATAGTGTAGCGCTAGATCTTTCAAAGGCTTTTACAGAGTGAGCCATAAAATGGTAGTAAATAAGGTAAAAACTATTGGAGTGGATGAGAAAGTGATTTGCTGGGTGGAAGAATTTTTAAAAGGTAGAAAACAGAAATTTAGGATAGGAAATGCAGTATTAAAAGAAATGGAAGTAAAAATGGGAGTGCCACAGGGTAGGGTACTAGGAAAAATACTACTCATTATTCTGATGAATAATTGTGTTGATTGCTTATTATCAGAAATAAGATTGTTTGCGGTTGACATAATGCTATATAAAAGGATTCAAATGGCAGAGGACTGTAAACTGAACCAGGGTGATCTGGAGAGGATATCTAGTTGGGTTGGTAAACATGGGATGAAGATAAATGCAAAGAAGAGTTAGATTATTAGATCCAAAAATAAAAAACTAAAGGTTGGTAATGATTATCGGGGGGGGGGGGGGGAGAATTGTTTGTTGAAGACTTGCAATGTAAATATCTTGGCATTACATTTTATAACAAGATTATCTGGGCAGGACACATTGGACTGGTAGTAGGAAAAGGTTTCAACATTTTTCACTCATTGGAGAGAGTGAAGAGGGGATGTATGATAGAAGTAAAGGAATTGGGTTACTAAACTTTTGTCAGACCATTGCTTGAATATGGTAGTATAGTATGGGAACCCACATTTTGGATATCAAATACAGGAATTGGAGAGGGTGCAAAAAAGGGCTGCTAGATTTGTTCCTGAAATTATCACATAATGCGATCAGTAACAGATATGATAAAAGAGTTGGAACGGGATTCATTGGAAGACAGGAGGAGGGTGAAAAGGGTAATGCAGGTGTAGAAGGTGTATATTGGTGATGAGACATGGAAAGATATTGGCATAAGAATGAAAAGTAATGCATGGAAGGGAAAATATGACCATGACCACAAGCTGGCACTTGATTTCAGGCACAAGGGTGTAAGAAGATTCTCTTTTTTAGGTAAGGGGTCAGTGATTGACATGATTTGCCGAAAACATTGAAAGAATTTAAAGTTGAAATTTGTAGACGGCAAAAGTAGGTGGGTGCAGGAAATAACCTCTTGCATATATTGAATTAAACAAAATGAATGGAAAATGCATGCCCCCAAACACAAATTTCCATTTTCTTGAGATGCTATTATTGAAGTATAAATATCTAATTCGTGGTGTTAACACTTGACCTATGAGTTTCATTAGCACATCAGGAATTTAGAGTTTTGATCCCCCTTTTAAGTTATATGATTTTATTTTTTTAATCTTAAAATTCATTGATTGTCATATCACCACCCAATTAATGTTACACTTTATAAATTTTAATTTTAAATTCTTTCAGTGTTTCTAGAAAATTGTTCATAATTTCCCCTTGTAATATGTTACAATTTCTGAGCCCGTTAGCAACAAAAGAAAATTTTCTGACTACCTTATTTCTGAAATCAAGTTGTGACCATTATTATCCCTTATATGTATCACTCCTATAATGGTTCAAGCAAAGGACGCAGGTGCCAAGGGACAAATATGTGAAGAAAAATAAGGAATCAAAAAAAAATGTAATGGAGGAAAAGTGGAAGTAGCTGCAGAAATGGACAGATATGATGGAAGAAGATAGAAAAAGTAATAATAAAGTACTATATGGAATGGTAAAAATAAAGAGGAAGGATCGGATTGATAACGTCAACTTGCTGGATAAAGATGGAAAGGACATAAACAGCACAGAAAAACTAAAAAGTATTTTGAAGGAGCATCTTGAAGCCTTACTAAACCAAGATTGGACACAGGATGATACAGTTCTTCAGGAGAAGGAGGAGAATAACAGTGATGTAGGAGAGAATGAAAAGTATTTAACTTGGGAAGAAGTGGAAACAGTTATGGGTAAGATGAAGGGTGGAAAGGCACCAGGCATCAATGAAGAGAGTATGGAGATGGTAATGGTAACAGGAGTAGTAGGAAAGCAGTGGCTATACCATGTGATGAGAAATGTATGGAATTAGGGCACAACCACTGAGACTGGAAAAAAGGAATAATCGTACCTATATTTAATAAATAGAACAGGAATGAATTTATAAACTATAGAGGGATCACACTGATGTGCCACTGAGTCAAAGTGTATGAGAGGATAACTGAAAAAGAATATGTGACAGGCTGGAAAAAGAGGTAAGGGAAGAACAGTATGGCTTCAGATCAGGGAGATCAATCGTAGACCTGATATTTGCAAATGAGACATCTGCAGGAAAAACATTATGAATATGGAAAGAATCTACTGTTGATATTTCTCAATATTGAGAAATCATATGATTGTGTATACAGGAGTAAGGGATGCAAGGCCTTGGAGAACAGAGGAGTTCCCAAAGAAACCATCAGGAGAGTGACAGAACTGTACCAAGGAAGTTAATCTATATAAAAATAGGGGAAGGAAGAACTGATTGGCTGAAACAAAGGAATGAACTAAAACAAGGAAGTGCCCTATCACCACTACTCTTTGTTGTGATCATGGATGTTATAATGCAGAAGGTGGCAGTGAGGATGGGATAGGAAAACATGAAGGTGATGGCTTTTGCGGATGATCTGATGATCTGGGGAGGTGGTGAAGAGGAAGTGCAGCGGCAGCTGTATGTATGAATAGACATTGTGGAGGAATTTGGACTGAAATTTAATGTAATGTAATGAGTACATGGTAACAACCAGAAAAAAGAATAGGATAATCCAGGGAATTGTCATGGCATGTACACAACTAAAGAATGTAAGCAGGTTCAAGTACTCAGGAAGTGTATTGGAGGAAAGAGGAAGGAATGATGGCAAGAAGATAATGAAGAAGGAAGACAATCAGAGGCATTTTTAAGGAACATTAGAAGCCCCATATGGAATAAAGTCGTGCCACAGAGAAGCAGAATAGTAATTTATCACACATACTATGTGCCTATCTGGACAAATGCTGTTGAAACATGGACAATGAAGAAGCAGAAAATCATAAAAGTACAAGCAAGCAAAATGAATATTTTACGAGGTAGAATGGGAGTTACTAAAATGTACAGGATAAAGAATGAAATGATTAGAAACATTATAAAAGAGGAACCCCCACAGGAAATGAAAGAGAGAACCAGACTAAGATGGTATGGACATGTAAAGAGAATGGAGGTTCAAAGAATCCCAAGAAAAATCCATGAAACTAAGTTGCATGCTTCACGACCCAGAGGAAGACCAAGGGATGGATGACTGAGAGGAGTAGAGGAGTGTGTGCAGAAGAGGGGAGATGACTTGAGCAAAGTAGTGACAGAGAGGTGGTGGGAAGAGAGAAGGAAATAGAAAGACTTGTGCACGAAGCAGACCCACCCAGTGGCTGGAAACTGTTGTGAATGATGATGATATGTACCACTCCTTATTCTACATATAGCCCTCCATACCCATCACCCATATATGTCTTACACATTCCAAGCACCCTCTTTACACATCTCCTGTTTTTTAATAAATACAAATCTAACTTCTTTAACATTTCAGTTACTGATTGTGTTGTACTGTAATTTCAACAACAAATTTACCTGCCCTTCTTTGCATGCCTTCCAACTCTTGTATTTGTGACCCAAAATGTGGGTCCCATACTATCCCATCCTATTCTTTGAGGATGGTAGCATAAATCAGTATGTACAAAAAAGTTCATAGGAACATGTGTTTTGAACATAACATTTTTCAAAATAAAACTACTTGGATTATTCTTTTGAAAATATATTTTAATGAAATGGCAACTGTAATAAAATAATATTTATTACAAAGTAACTATAAATGCACAGTAAATTATAGAATGTGTGACAATCTGACCTTGCGATCTAATTTAAGAATATAATCTGTTGTTTGCAGATCACTATATCATATCTGATTTCCCCAAATACCATCAATTATTTGAACAAGCAGTTCAGTTTCCTTTTGTAGATCTTACCCTTCTCCAAACCCATAGACTATATGCCAAGAGAATGAATTCTGGCAATCCTAGTATTTACAAAATGGTACTGTAATGAACATTTTTTGAATACTATATGTGACAACTAGATGATCTACCAAAAATTAGAAGGCACTGCTTCATGCTGAATATATATGAGGTGTAAACTCAAAGAAATGCCCTTGTGTATTAATGGAAACAAATTTTAATGCACTAATTAATAGTCCTGGCCATGGTAAAGACATGTAACTTAATGATCCTAGACCACCAATCAGCAGTCTAGAAGAATTAATAAGAAACCTGTCACAAAAACAGTGTTGAAACTTATTAATTGGGTTCGACAAAAATTGTTAATTAATTAAATAAATGAGTTCAATAAACCAGTTACTTAAAATCTATGCCTTTTTCAAAACATCAGTAACTTCTTTTCCATCCTTTCCTCTCAGTTTCCTAACATCGTCATCATAATTTCCCCCTGCAAAGAAAATGCTCTTTATAAACCTATCTTTAGCTACCTTCTTTTCTATTATTAATTCCTTGTTTGGTTGTTTCAAATTGTCCCTACTAGCCTGCTCTCTCTTAATTCTGTTATGTTCTCATCTTACCAACCTCTTTAATGTCCTCACCTTTGTACATACATTCTCTACTTATCTTTATTTTCTGCTTTGGAATAAATATTTCTTCCCACTTTCATATTATCTCCTTGAACTCTTCCCACCTTGACTCTACTGTACTTGTGCCATCCTTCCATTTGCTAAAACTTTTCCTGAAATATCTATTCAAGTTCAAAATATCTGCCTTTTTACTATTTCACGTACTTTCCCCTTCAATTTTGGTTTACTAACTCCTCTAATATCCATCAGAACTATGTCATGATCACTTATTCCTTCAGTTACTTGACACCCCACAAGGTTATCATCCAGATTTATTAAGAACATACTGAACATGTTTTGTCCCACAGTATTCTGTTCTATGACTTGTATAAATCCTTCTTCCCTTATTAAGGTATCCTGCAAATCTCTGTTCCCTTGTACTATTAATCTTATATCCTAACCAGTTTACACCTAGCAAATTTAAATCTCCACCAATAATGACCATTCTATACTCACCTCTGAAATCTGAGTATGAATTTAATTTCTCCCCAAGAGTTTAATCTTCATCAGTCTACTTCCACTGCTAATACCCTGTTTTGCCCCAAGTAACTCATGGTCATAATCTTTGAACACCAGTGAACTGCAATAGTTCTTGCTGGCCAGTAAGAAAACCCATCAACCCATTGCTCCTCTATCTGTGCAGTACACTCTGTAGCCATCAGGGAAAACCTCACTGTCTATTATTTCTTCTTTTAACCAAGACTCTACACCTATAATTACTTGTGGTTCTTATATCTCTGTTAAGTTTGCAAATTCTATTACTTTGTTTACTATACTTTTACATTTCACCAGTAATGCCCTTATTATTGGCTTTGTGATATTTTCAGCATTAACATCATCCTTCACAGTTCTGCCAAAGTCAGATATTGTTTCAACAGCTTTATTGATTTCTTTATCATTTGTGATTTTACCCATCATGGATCTACAAACAGTATCATTTTGATCATCTATTTCCCTCCCCACACCAGCATCCAGTAACCTAACAGTAACCTTGCACTTCTCATTATCACTATCGTCTTTAATGAAACTCCTACAAAATGAACCTATATTCTCTATTACCTGACCTAATTATGTACTAGGTTTGAAAAAAACTAGTGACCTAGTAACCTGTGCCTAACTGATCCTGCAGAAGAGGGTCTACACCTCTCCCGTGGCTACTACCTAGCAACAGAACCCTTTTTTTCCTATTCTTGCTCAGCACACCCTTATTTCTAAATACCCACTGCATCCTACATCTTTATGAGGCTCTTCCCCTCCTGACTCTGGAAACAGGTCAAACATATTTTTACCCACAATTTCTTAAGTGTATCCTGCTATCCGTATTTCTCCTACAACCTGGTATCAGCACCCAACCATCCTTCTCAACCTCTTCCAATCCACCATCTCTGTCTCTCTAGCCTGAGCATTTACAGTCTCAGCCTCCACAGGCTGAGGCTCAAGAACCCTGACACTTTCAGGCAACTTCCTGATCGTTTTACTCATCTCCCTCATCCTTTCATCCATAAGGCAAAGCAGACTAGACTATTGTAGAACCTTATTTATTTCCCATGTTCCCTTTTCCATACATGCCCAATGAAACCACTTCTTACACCAAATACAACCCACCCTCTTCACCACGTACCTGGGACAGGTGCCACACTTTCTAGCCATGATTTTTCTGAAATACTTCTAGTACCTTCTGAACGTTCCTTAATCTTACTAACCCTTGTGGTTTGCCATGACCGTTTATGCCATTTCTCCAATTTTAACCAATGATGTCTTGAGCTTGCTATGTATATTATATACGGATTAGATAACCGCCTTGTTTAACAGGTTACTAACAATTTCCATAAAATATAAGGTATAATAGCTACTTACAAGCTGAGATCATGGGATTGTTGGAGGCTATGGTGATTGCAGCTTTGGCGACTCTCACAGAAGTAGATGTATTTAGGGTCAGTTTTACTATAGAGTTGTCTACTATAATCCCCTGAAGGTGATTTCCAATTCTAGTTTCACAGACATTCTTTCCTGACTACACAATTTCACCACTCTTCTGCATAAAAGCACACCTAGAATGTTAAAGAATAACTATAAAATATATTTTTTTGTCAACAACAAACATATTTTATCAAAAGACTTAAAAACATAATAAAGAATGCTCTGTGAAAGAATAATTTATTTAATTGGAAAGATGTTAGGTTCATGTCAAATATTAGAAGTAGTGGTTGTACTGTAGTGTACATATAGATATCAATAAATGACTGCAACACCTCATCAGGTTACTACTCTTTCTAGCCATTTTAGATAATGTTGATGGCAGACATCCCCTTCTACCATTCAGTGCTGGAGGCACTTGCTGTAGGTGGCAACTTCATGGGGGCAGCGAAATTATTATTCGAAGGGGAAGAAAATGGCAAATTTATGAGTTGGCAACATCTTTTTTGTTTTATTTTTAGCTCCACTAATGCCCTTGGCAGCAACAATGGGGGTTGGAAATGGAAAATGTACATGATGACAATGAGGAAGGTAAAATAACTTTTGAAGGGGGTGGAAATCTTAAAGTTTTTGCCCCAACTCAGAAAATTCCTAAATCTGCCACCTTTGACATCTTGTTGTAAAAACTCTAGATTCAGTGGACTGAGTTAGGCTCAGGTAGGTAGTCAGACAAAGCAGTTCCCCTGAAATTGCTAGTAAGTTATCTTACCTAAAAAAAAATCTAATGCAAACAAATTTGTAAGAGAAATTTATAGGTAATGAGGGAATAAGTATTATATTATAATCATATAAGTCTTTTCAGTTGTTCAGCTCTCCTCTCTCTCTCTCTTTTTCTCTTCGCACGTCATCTATCAGACCTGCTCTGAGTTACTCAATTCACCAATAGTGTTTCTAATTTTTATGCAATTCAATTAAAGAAACAAGAATTGCTTGTGGTTTAACAAAACTTAATTTATTGTCTCTATTTTGACACAGAATACTGCCATTAACCTCATCCTATCACCCCAAAGACTCCTGGGCAAAGTAAGAAAGGAAATGAAATAGCCATCTTCTTCATTCCTATGTCACAATTACAAATTTTGATATCATCCTCACTTCAGTAAAACTAACTACTCTATAGTAACCCTATATTCCCTACATAATTGATTTCAACTTCCTAAACGATACTGTTCTAGCTTCCTTCTTTTAGTTTCTTCCACATCAGTATACTAACACTTTTGCTATGTATGAATTAGGGTCAAACTTGTGATTGGCAGAATTCTCCTGTTTACAAAATGGTTGACGAAGCCTGCCCCTCTCCAGTTTTCAAATCTATTCATACCTTCCGCAAATGTGGTCATCTCATTAGTTTCATGAGTGTCACTACACTTATAAAATCAGTTTCTTAAAATATCTTCTCAGTGAATCCATCAAACTAATACATCACCTATTTCAACCCTGTAGTAATGTGTTAGAGTGGGATAAGCTATCAACTTCTGCATGTGATGAGATAATTGTACATGTTATCACTTTAACATTTCTGTTGCCAAATATTCTTAGTGAAAAAATGTTTATGATTCGTGTTTCTAAAACCTTAACATCATTCAAACCTTTCAGATAACTATGTAAAAAGGACTTAACCTTTTTTAACAAAGTTAATAACAGTATGTATTGCAGATGACTGAGAAAGAAGATTCAGAGGACCTCTCATAGTTTTATGCAATCTTATTCTTATGACATACTAGCTCCACCAGGCATGTGTTCAATGCCTTTATTCCTTTCTTAAGTGGATACACATCTACTGACACATTAACATGTACAAAATAAATGAAAATGATTTTTATGTATTAAATTAAAATTGAAAAAGTTTGTTCTAGTATTTTGGGATATACAATAGTCTTTCATCTTCTGCAAGTTGCAGAGTTGGCGGGTGGATATGAAAGTTCTGATGTTTTATCCCTTTTAATCAGATTGTAGTAAACCTTCTCCATCATCATCCACTTAGGAAGATTTCCTACCAGCGCAAAAAAAAATTGGAAATTTTCTTATGAAATTAGTCTTACGAGGGGTGAAGGGAAAATGGATGCAGTTTAGTAAACTAAATACAAACATTATTTACTACTTACTTTAGACTATATGTGTGCGAAGCTCCTTCTGGATAGTTACAAGTGTAACTTTTGCTTAAGGGAGAGTGGTGAGTTTTTGTAAACCAAATGTAGACAATATTATTCTCTTTGTTGTGTGCAAAGTTACATCAAAATCGGATATAAACTGTGGGTTTGTATAAACAACATTAGCAAAAATTAAGGGTGAGTAGAGGGAGAAAATGGGTGGTTTTTTGAAGACCAAATGTAGAAAGTGTGTTTCTCTTTGTTTTAAAGTTAAAGTTGGCTACTGCTGAAGGGAGCATACTAATCCACTGATCATATATAATTTAAAAAAATGCAGACAGAATTTTTCTATTTGTTTTAATATATCCATATTCAGTGTTCATCAAAATCGAATAAAAACAGAGTGCTTGTTTGAATAATATTACCATAAATTAAGAAGGTGGTGAATAGGAGTAGAGGTGTGGGATTTTGCAAACCAAATTTAGGCAGTATTTTCTGTTTGTTTTAAAGTGAAAAACTAAAAAAATCCCTCAGTCTACAGCCCTAAGGTTGCTTGGGTCCTACCAGAGGAAGTATACTAAGCCCAGTGTCATAGGCAGGATGACCGGTTCCTTTCCTCTGGGACCAAACATTCAATGTGACATCTGAACCATGGACCTAGAATAGCTCATGTAATCAAAGTTCATGATTCCACTGGGATTTCTACCTCAGAACATATCCTGACACTTTCGAAACTAAGTGCCTTCACCACTGTGCTAGAATACCATACTGTTTTATTACATATGTATGCTATGTACCATCAAAATTTTTTTAAAAAGGTGTATTTGCACAACAAACATTGGCAAAAATTAAGTGGTGGAGGTAAAAGAGAAGAGGGATTAGATTTTTCAAAGCAAATGTAGGTTGAAGTATACTTGTGGAATATTCTGTTGATCTCGGATAAAAACTGTGTGTTTATGTAAATAGAATTTGTAACATAGCAGTTCTTGAAAAACAAGTAAAATGATATATTTATACTGATAAAGGCCATAATATTGGTTAATTAAAAGTTTAAAGAATTTATAAAATTGCAAGTTTAATAAAGATTGTTTGCTCAGTGATCTTTGAAATGATATATGATCTCTGGAAAAAGTAGAAGTTAAGAGAATTATTGAGTACAGCGAATGACTAAGACAAGATTGATCTAGCAGCACATTGAGTTTTGAAATAATAAGAGTTGTATTATGAGAAATTTCGAACATCATGTCAGCGTAAAAATAAATGGATTAAATCTTGAATAGAAATTAACCTGCAATTCTTTGGATATCAAGATTATCACAAACACGGTTGTTGTTGGTATGAGAGAATTTTTAGGCGAACAAACGAAAGAAAGAAATTGACCAAGATTATAAACAAAATTCAGTTTGCAAAGTCTATTCATTTCATATAGCAGTCGTCATAATTTAATGCAACAAATTGTAAAAAATCATTGGAGGGTGATAAAGGGTTGGGTTTTTACAATCCAAATAGGTATTTATTTTCTTTTTGTTTTAAAATAAAATGCTTTCTTAGTACACAACCTGAAGGTTGATTGAATGCTCCTCAAGTAGGTATACTAAGCTTTGGATCAGAGACAGGATGGCTAGTTACTTTTCTCTGGACCTACAGATTAATGTGGAAACCGAACCACAGAATGTCCCAGCATAGATCAAATGCAACTCTTAAAAACTCCTGCTCCCACTGGGATTTGTACCTGTGACTGGAGATGGGATGGACTGGATGCAAGCTCTTTAACCACTGAGCTCCCAGACCGCCTTGTTTTGAATAATATTTGTGCTAAGTACTATCAAAATCAGATAAAAATTGTTGGTCTGTATGGAGAAAGTTGGTAAAAATTAAGGGGTAGTTGGAAAGGTGGAGAGGGTATGGTTTTGAAAAACAAATGTGGACAGAATTTGTTACTTATTTTAAAGTACATGTGTACAAAAGTATATCGAAATCGGTCAAAAACTGTGGGTATATACACAAATCATTTCGAAACATTGAGGGGTATGTAGGTGAAGAGGAGGAGTTTTTTATATTATTTTGATCAGAAACCTTCTCAGGCATGCACACAACAAGTCATCAAAGTTTCATTGCAATCAGATGAATGGCACAGGAAGGCATAGAAAAGAAACAAAACAACAAACAAACATTCATTTTTATTTATTAGATTAGAGTAGATCACACACAAACTGCCTGTGAGAGAAACAAAGCCTGAGAGACCAGTATAGTGCAATAAAGTAAACGCTTTTGGCACTGTTTGGCCACCTACAATTTTCCATGCATTCTACTCCTGAATTTATGGGACCTACATTTTAGCATGGAATCCTTATGAAGGAACTTCTAGGCTTGGCTCATACAATGAAAAACAATTCTTAGAAATTTTCTTCCCAGTGGGATTTGAACCAGAGACCACACCGAGAGCTTTAGAAAGAAAGCACCTTATCCACTGTGCCACCCGTCCACTCCATTACTATGCACTACAGAGACATATACATGCTACGCATTTGTATTTCACATTTCAGTTAGTTTTTCGTAATTCCATGACTATTTGTATTATATATACAGAAAATAGTATCCTATGTTGTTCCTAAAGGCAAATAGCATTACCTTATCAAATTTCATCATGATCGGATTTGTCGTTTAGCCTTCAAAATGTAACAAACAGACAAAGTTACTTTCTCATTTACAACATTAGTATAGATTACTGTAGATCACACACAAATTGCCTTTGAGAGAAACAAAGCCTGAGAGACCAGTATAGCATAAATAAAGTAAACACTTATGGCACTGTTCAGCTGCCTAAGACTTTCGATGCATTCTACCTCTGAATTTATTGGACCTACATTTTAACATGAAATACTTACAACAAAACCTTCAGGCTTGGCTCATACGATGAAAAACAATTCTTAAAAATGTTTGCTCCCAGTGGGGTTTTAACCAAAGAACACACCGAGAGCTTTAGAAAGCAAGCACCTTATCCACTGCACTACCAGCCCACTCTGTAGGTAAGCATTACAGAGAGGTATACATGCTATGCATCTGTCTTACACAGTTTAGTTGTTTTTTTTTTTTTTTTTTTTTTTTTTAAATCCATGATAATATGTATCATCTATACAGAAAATAGTATCCTACATCCTTCCTAAAGGGAAAAAGCATTTCCTTGTCAAATTTCATCATGACTGGATTAGCAGTTTAGCCTAAAAATGTAACAAACTGACAGACAGAGAGGCAGAGCTACTTTCACATTTATAATATAAGTATACACGACAGGTGCAAAATATATTGAACTATAGTAAGTTTAATACTGCACAAAAATCTGTTTAAAATTTTAGATATTACTGTTAATCTTTTGAGCCAGTGGAAATTTACCTACACAGCTATTTCTGTATTACAAGAATTTTAACTATATATTTTTTAATCTTTGAGATAAAATGTTCAACACCTACCTTGATAATTTGACTAGAATAGGCCAACATGAACATGGAAGTATTTATAAGAAGCAAAACAGTAAATAAGAAAATACAAATAGTATCATAATTGAGATACTGAAGACAGAAGATATTGTAGAGTGTTATTTAAAAAGTTATAATCTTGTAATGATTTTATAGTGTTTAAAAATTAGGAAGTACTGGTAAAGTAAACCAATCACTCACAAAGATGAAGCCAAGAGGTCCACAATGAACACATAAGCACATTCCACAGTTCTGAAGTTTTAAAGTATTTTTTAGCAACAAGAAATATTTGACACCAGGTAATATGACTGATAATTTTGAAACTACATAAATAAAATTAAACCTGAAAACTTAAGTTCACCTGTTCTATTTGAAATTGGTTAGTGAGAAAAAGGAGTTTGTTCTTGGATATGCATTGACTGTTAATGAATGAATGAGACAATTATAAATGTAAACTATAAAATCTAAAATTTCTAATAGCAAGAGATCTAGAATTGAATTTAAAAACTATCCAATCTATTTTAAGAACAGCTCATCATTTTCTGTCAAAATCATTGCTCTTGAAAATAAACTTTACAAACTCTGATATGTTTCCTTCTACACATTCATTCTACATTAGTTAATACTTGTGCAGTATATCAATGTAATTTAGTTTAGTGATAACAATAAGAAGGAAAGGCTTTAGGGCAGTGAAAATAAGGAGAGATAGTGAAAGTTAGCCCAACACCTAACACCTAACACAGATGAGAGTGGTCAGGCATCAACAAACACATAATTTATCTTTTGTATTTGTCGATGTCCAGTTGTTTTCACACAAGGCAAGTGATGGGTTTGCTTTCCCTCTCCTTCCTTATTTTTAATATAATTTATTTTGTCTTTACTATTAAAAAACTGAATACTGTTGCCTTAAAGTTCACATCCTGAATAACACTAAAGATTATTGTTATTTCTTCTTTCAGTTATTTCCTAAACTCTAAAATAATTTTTATTTGGTTACCTCTAAAACACTGGTGTAATTAAATTCTTTCATTTTTACAGAAACAGAATAATAACTGAAATTACTCTTTTGCTGCAGATGACAGTGTGTCAATAACTGAGTTTGTTGATGCCCAGTCTGAGGTGGATACAGAGGACATGACTGATGAAAGCAAAGCGGTGAGTCCGGTACATGACCTAGTCCATTCAGAGCCTCATTCTGCTGTTGATGATGCTCATAGAGCAGATCCAACAAGGATGAAAACAAGTGTGAAAAATGGGGGCATGTCTCAGGTATGTGCAAAGGGTTTAATTGAAAGGGGCAACAAACAAAACATTCCTCCTCATTCCCTGGAAAACAGAGAAAATAAAGTAATAATGACTACTGCATTCCATGATCAAGTTTTTGATAGTAATAACATTCCATCCAATAAATTATCTCAGGAAGTTGCTGACTTAGTAGAAACAGAAATAAAATTTTCCAAACCTCAAGAAAAGGACCTAATGGATGATTCTTTACCTATGTCAGAAGATTTAAGTCATAGTGAAGAAAATTCAGAAATTGAAACCAATATTGCTGACCTTGATTCTGAACATGGAGAGGAAGAGATGAATCTTCAGGAGATAAGTGATAGAGGGAGCCCTGTTTTAAGGCAAAGCAAAGAAGATGGTGCTGCTATGAGAATTGATACTCTCCAGCGAGAGATGAAACAACTATCTGAACTCATTAATCAGATGTCATTAAGTGCTGGTATGGGTGGCTCAGGACTGCAGGAAGAAGACTTGCAGCAGTTATCATTGTTGGTAAGCAAAATGTCTCATTATGCTGAACAGAATAACAATGAATCAGAGATGCTGCAAAGAGATTTACTACAGTTAACTTCAATAGTACAACAAATGACACAGAATCCAACTGAAGATAGTGAAGAACTAAGTGATGAAAGTGAACAAGAAGAATCAGAAGAATATTTAATAGAAGAAGAAGAGGAAGAAGAAAGAAAGGAAGAAGTAGTTAAAAGAGATGTAGTCAAAACATCCAGTCCACCATTAGACAGTTTTCATAATTTTAAATCTCATGAGGAATGTAACAAAGCAACTAATTCAATATTGGTACCAGCCAAAGAGAATGAGATTACTGAAGAAAGAAAATGTAATTCCCAAATAAACTTCCAGGAGAAACAGATTTCATTTACAGATGTAAAACCAGCTGTGGCATCAGATTCTTCCAATAATTTAAAACACTTAGATAATCCATCAAAAATGGAAGCATCAGTGAAAGAAACAATTGAAGCACACACAGCCAAAATTACTTGTGGCAATTTTGTATTGGAGTTTCAGTCACAGCAAAGTGAAGTTGGCTCCCTTAATAATGAAGGTGCACAAGAAACTGTTGCTGATATTAATGAAAGTTGTGAGAAATCAGTAGATAATAGAAACACTCATATTGAAAGTAAAAATGCAAAGGGTGATATAGCTGAAACTGAAATAACTAGGGAAATTCAAGAACAGCATGGAACAATGAAACCAGAATCCATTGTTAAAATTCTTCAAGATGTACATCCTATAGCACCAGAAACACAAGAATGCTTAGAATCTGCAGAACTAGAGAAAATCTCAGATTTTAAAACAGAAGAAAATAATTCAAATGCAAGGGAACTAAAAACAATTCAGCAAGTTCAGTTTGTGAATTCACTAGATTCTGTTCCAACAGACAATGAACTTCAACGTGTCACAGTTTCAAACACTAACAATGATTCTACAGTTCAAACAGAATATGTTGAAGAAAAAGAAAAGAAAAAAACAGAAGAGACAAAACTTACTATCAAAAATAAAAGCCAAGAAAATGTCCCTAAAGCAGAAAATTTATTTTTTCTAGGAAACAATAAAAGTGAAATAACCAAAAACACTGAAGAAAATGACACAGGAAAGATAGTAGAAACCAGCAGGGAAGAAAGAATTAATAATAAAAATGGAACAAATGGAAATTTTTCAGATGTAGAAATAAATAATAACCTTTCATATCCTATCACAGATAGAAATGATTCAACACAATGCAAACATGAAAAGGAACATCACACTCTAAAAGAAAAAGCAAATATCTTGTCAAATAATTCAAATGAAAATATGAAAATGGAAGAAAACACTATTAAAATAACAACTTCAAGAAAATCTGAAGAAATAGACCCAAACAAAGGGAATGAAGAAGTAACAAATCAAGAAATCAACAATATAATACAACATGATGAGGTTGAAAAATCTACTACAGAGAAAAATATCAAAATCACACCAATAGGAACAGAGATAAAATGCATTGAAAAAATGACAACAAATGAAATACTGTCAAGCACAATTGATGAGAATAAAAGGCAAATTGCTCAAGAAAGTGATAAAATAGAGCCACCCAAAGACATTACAAGTGAATGTTACAAGGAAGATGAAGTCCATGATAAAATTGAGAAGGGAAGAACAGTTGCCAGTGAATCAAAAGGAAATACAGTGGAAACAAAACAAGAGGAACTATCAAAACCACAAAAATTAAAAGCAGTTCAAAGCAACACAATCCTGAGACAACCAAAACCACCTCAGAGGGTACAGAAACACCCTCCTCCAAAGCCACCACATGTCCCTGGCAGAACTCTGACAAAGCAACCAGCACCAATGAAGTTTGTTAACAAGCAAACAAAACAACTGGCTCCAAAACCTATAAAACCTCCCATCAGTTTGCAAAGATCAAATCAGCCCCAGTCAAAAGTTAAAGTTACAGCATCAGAACAAAGTGAACCACGTCAGATTTCAGTGACGAAAATTGTCAAAAAAGACACAGAATTGAACAAAGCAAAACAAGAAAAGGATCAAAAAATCAATAATGCAGAACCAGCTCCTATGGAGACTGAAAAAACAATCACTGAAAATGAATTGACCAGTAGACACGTGATAAAGCCACAGTCTGATGATTTAAAGTTAGAGAAGTCACAGAAATCCATGCAATCAGATAGGCTGTCAAGTGAAAAACAAAATTCTGAAGCACATAAAAGCATTAATGAGAATGAAAAAAGAGAGTTAGAACAAAGCAAATGGAAGATGGTACCTCAAAATACTAATCCAAACCAACAAATAGTAACTAAGGTTGAGAGTAAGGTAAAACAAAAGAAACGTCCTGCACCCCCCATTCCAAATCAATTAAATGAAACTAATAGTTCAGAAGCAAGTAAACCTGAACATAAAATTAATGATAAAAAAATTTCTGATTTTAGAACACAGACAGAGCAGCAAGAAATGGAAAGTAAAAAAGGAAATTCATCAGAAACTGAGAGTTTAGGTCTATCAAAGACTTCCATCCCAGAAAATTTGTCAAGCAAACTTGATCATGTAAAAGAAAACTCAGGTGCAAGTAAAAATGTAACTAGCGAAACAAATAACATTAACAGCAAAACTAGACTGCAAACTGTGCAGGATAACTTTACAGAGAGTAAAGTAGCAATTGCAGGTTGTTCTGTAACTGAAGAGCATTGTCTCAGTAGTGATGATGATGAGTTTGTTACAGAAGGTGAAAGTGAGGATGATCACCATGGGACTAAAAGTGATATTGTATCCAGGGATTCATTACCAAATGTCATTAGATGGGTAGAATCAACTGTTTCAGATCAGACAAAAATTGTAGCCACACAAAAAATTGTAGATGACATCAGTAAAACAACAAAGGCAAATGAAGATGAGGATATCAAGGCAGAGAAGGCTGAAATAATAGACAAATTTGAATATGAGGTAAGATAGTATTTTGGGGGTTGTTTGATTTCAATGGCATAGTAGAAAATGCAGTAATTTTGAGATATTAATTGTCAATGAGTTTTATCATTAATAGTGCCACGCTTAAATTTGTTATACTACGAACTTACTGTATTAACAATGATAAAGAAAGATGTTATTATTGTTCAGTAATGTAGTGGTGATTATATTCACAACTCCCCAAATGCCTGAGTTGTATGTTGCTTGTCAATAAACTACTCCTTTGAGTAGAAGTCAGCAGCAGAGTTGTATTGGGGAATAGTTCTGTTTTAATTATTGTTAAGAAAAGAATAACATATGAAATTAAATACAGTAAAATAATGTTTCCATCATTTGGCTGTCCTCCAACAACAGCAGTTCTGAAAGCATTTCTTGATTTACAACATTCTATTACCAGAGAGTATGTCTGATTTGCCACCATTGGTCTTCAAGAATGGCATAGTACATGTTATGAAACCACTGTTTCAGTTCAAGGAATTTGAAATCACTGGGTGTGAGATCAGGCAAATAGGAAAAATTGACAAAATTTCATAGCCACATTTATTGGTTTTCCCAATCAATTCTTGGGTACAAAAGGCATCTGCATTTCAGCTCTGAAATGTATTACCAATCACATCCCACTCTTCATCTTTTATTGCATATCACAGTTTCTCTAAAAAAAGAAAAAAAACTATAGGTAATCAATTATAATGGATTGACTCTTCAGAAAATAATGGTTAGGTTTAAGCCCAACCAGTCCCATAGTGTACAGATGCTGCGACTTTCAGATCTTCATGGTTGTTTTTAGATGTTCATTATTTGGTTTCCAGATCATGTAGGTGGACACAAATTTTATATTCAATACTAGCTGTTACCCGCGACTTCGCACGCGTGGACTTGGAGTTTCAATTCCAGAATTGGATATAGAAAACTGTTAGTAACGTAAGATTTGTCCCAAACAACACCGAGTCGACATAATATGATGAAAAGCCATCATTATATCATCCTATCATCTAATCTGTCTCATGAAGAGAATCAATTTACAACATATTTAAAAACAGAAAAGTAAGCGAAGGTGCGGGGATGTGTGTGTGTGTGTGGGGGGGGGGGGGGTTAACTGATGTCAGCTTTATTTCAGCTTGGTTTTTTCTTCTTTATTCAACATGAGCATCTGAATCTCATAATCTAATAGCAGCACATTGTCTTCTAGACCTGCACCTTAGGCCAGGTTTACGTCCGTAAGGCATGTCAAAAAGGAAGACAAATTGGTGCCAGAAACTTTTATACAGACACAAATGAATAGTACAGTGCAGAGCAAATTGACTTCTATACTAAATAATAAGTTTTGTTTCTTATCGAAATTTATTAATAAATCAAACACTAACAGATTGCGTGACTGAGCAACCAACGTAACATTACAGACTAACACACGAATCTGTCTGTCTTTCATCATTCGATAAGTTCTTAAAATTTCGTGACTAAAATTGTTATTCATGCCGAAAAAATGTCCTGTGTCCTTCCTACACTATTTCATTGTTAAATTCCATCAATATTGATATAGCCATTTAGTCGTCAAAACGTAACAAAAAGACAGAAACTTACTTCCACATTTATAATATAATAGCTGGTACCCACAACTTCGTTCGTGATTGTAAAGTATTCATATTGACAGCTGTAGACATCTAAACACCATAATGCACGATGGGAGACTCGATACTATTACCACACACAAATACCAGTCTTCTGCGCTATGTAGTTCCGGCAGCAAAGTAAAATTTACGGATACACACAAGTCTTTGGATGAAATACGAAAATATTCATGATCGACCAATTTCGAACACCATATCTCACACACTCCCACAGTTACCGAATTTCGGCCAACGTTGTGATCGATGGGTGACTCTGTGTTACTACCACACAAAAACGCCGCTAATATGCTATTGATAGTTTTCACTTAAAAGTGATACAACGTGACACATGCGTCTTTGGCAGAAAAATGAAATTGCCGCAGGTCGACCATTTTATCCCCCATTTCTCCCACACCCCCATAGCTACCGACATCTAACAACCATAGTGCACTACATGAGATACGATTCTACTACGAAAAACAAACAGCAATGCTCTATGCTATGTAGTTGTGGCAGAAAAGTGACATATGAGGAGACAGTCGAAATACGAAAAATATCCTTGGTCGGCCACTTACAATCACCATATCTACCACAACACCACAGTTTCTGAAAATCGGCCGCTGTTGTGATCGAAAGGTGACGCTGTGCTACTACTACACACAAACGCCAGTTATCTGTGATCTATAGTTTTCGCTGAAAAGTGATACACCAGTGACACTTTTGTCTTTGGTAGAAGTATGAAATTGCCACAGGTCGAACACTTTCAACCCCCATATCTCCCACACCCCCATAGCTACAGACATCTAACAACCATAGTGCACTACATGAGATACGATTCTACTACCAAACACAAACACCAATGTTCTATGCTATGTAGTTGTGGCAGAAAAGTGACATATGCGGAGACAGTCGAAATTCGAAAATATCCTTGGTCGGCCACTTACAACCACCATATCTACCACAGTAACACAGTTTCTGAAATTCGGCCGCTGTTGTGATCGAAAGGTGACTCTGTGCTACTACTACACACAAACGCCAGTTATCTGTGATCTATAGTTTTCGCTGAAAAGTGATACACCATGACACTTTTGTCTTTGGCAGAAGTATGAAATTGCCACAGGTCGATCACTTTCAACCCCCATATCTCCCACACCCCCATAGCTACCGACATCTAACAACCATAGTGCACTACATGAGATACGATTCTACTACCAAACACAAACACCAATGCTCTATGCTATGTAGTTGTGGCAGAAAAGTGACATATGCGGAGACAGTCGAAATACGAAAATATCCTTGGTCGGCCACTTACAACCACCATATCTACCACTAGTAACACAGTTTCTGAAATTCGGCCGCTGTTGTGATCGAAAGGTGACTCTGTGCTACTACTACACACAAACGCCAGTTATCTGTGATCTATAGTTTTCGCTGAAAAGTGATACACCATGACACTTTTGTCTTTGGCAGAAGTATGAAATTGCCACAGGTCGATCACTTTCAACCCCCATATCTCCCACACCCCCATAGCTACCGACATCTAACAACCATAGTGCACTACATGAGATACGATTCTACTACCAAACACAAACACCAATGCTCTATGCTATGTAGTTGTGGCAGAAAAGTGACATATGCGGAGACAGTCGAAATTACGAAAATATCCTTGGTCGGCCACTTACAACCACCATATCTACCACTAGTAACACAGTTTCTGAAATTCGGCCGCTGTTGTGATCGAAAGGTGACTCTGTGCTACTACTACACACAAACGCCAGTTATCTGTGATCTATAGTTTTCGCTGAAAAGTGATACACCATGACACTTTTGTCTTTGGCAGAAGTATGAAATTGCCACAGGTCGATCACTTTCAACCCCCATATCTCCCACACCCCCATAGCTACCGACATCTAACAACCATAGTGCACTACATGAGATACGATTCTACTACCAAACACAAACACCAATGCTCTATGCTATGTAGTTGTGGCAGAAAAGTGACATATGCGGAGACAGTCGAAATACGAAAATATCCTTGGTCGGCCACTTACAACCACCATATCTACCACAGTACCACAGTTTCTGAAAATCGGCCGCTGTTGTGATCGAAAGGTGACTCTGTGCTACTACTACACACAAACACCAGTTATCTGTGATCTATAGTTTTCGCTGAAAAGTGATACACCATGACACTTTTGTCTTTGGCAGAAGTATGAAATTGCCACAGGTCGATCACTTTCAACCCCCATATCTCCCACACCCCCATAGCTACCGACATCTAACAACCATAGTGCACTACATGAGATACGATTCTACTACCAAACACAAACACCAATGCTCTATGCTATGTAGTTGTGGCAGAAAAGTGACATATGCGGAGACAGTCGAAATTACGAAAATATCCTTGGTCGGCCACTTACAACCACCATATCTACCATAGTAACACAGTTTCTGAAATTCGGCCGCTGTTGTGATCGAAAGGTGACTCTGTGCTACTACTACACACAAACGCCAGTTATCTGTGATCTATAGTTTTCGCTGAAAAGTGATACACCATGACACTTTTGTCTTTGGCAGAAGTATGAAATTGCCACAGGTCGATCACTTTCAACTCCCATATCTCCCACACCCCCATAGCTACCGACATCTAACAACCATAGTGCACTACATGAGATACGATTCTACTACCAAACACAAACACCAATGCTCTATGCTATGTAGTTGTGGCAGAAAAGTGACATATGCGGAGACAGTCGAAATACGAAAATATCCTTGGTCGGCCACTTACAACCACCATATCTACCACAGTACCACAGTTTCTGAAATTCGGCCGCTGTTGTGATCGAAAGGTGACTCTGTGCTACTACTACACACAAACGCCAGTTATCTGCTGATCTATAGTTTTCGCTGAAAAGTGATACACCATGACACTTTTGTCTTTGGCAGAAGTATGAAATTGCCACAGGTCGACCACTTTCAACCCCCATATCTCCCACACCCCCATAGCTACCGACATCTAACAACCATAGTGCACGACAGGAAAGACGATTCTACTACCACACACAACTACCAAAGGTCTATGTTATGTAGTTGTGGCAGGAATAGAGAAGTATACGGAGATACGAATTTTTGGTCGAAATATGAAAACGCCCTGCACTGACCAACTTTAATCATTATATCTCCCACATCCCCACAGCTATCGGCATTCGGCCAACGTTGTGCACTACAGGAAACTCCATGCTACTTCCACCAACAAACATCAGTGATGTGTGCAAGGTAGTGGTGGCTGAAAAGTGAAATATAGGAAAAAACACGTCTATTTTTATATATATATAGGATTAACACATGAAAAATAGTTCTCTTCACCTTCCTCCAGTATGGACAGTATCCACTGTGATAGTTTGAAAAAGTAATCAGTTTCTAATAAGCCTGCAGCTAATTTCACCAAAATTTTGCTGCTTACTTTATTAATGAAGTATAAGCTTTGAATGATAAAATAAGTGAGTGGGAAAATTTCACTCAAAGAATTAAAGATAAAAATTAATAAAGAAAGGGAAATACATGTGTGAGGAAAATGCCACCAGAACATGGTCTTCGATGCAATTAAATTAGATCATCTGCGATGTACAGTTGTGTTTTCTTATTGTTCATTGCCAGTCATGAAGCACCAAAACAACATATTAAAAACTTTTACTACCACTAAACGATTCTGGATTTAGATTGGTTGGATTTCACCACAGCTACATAGATTAGTTAAAGATATATTTTAACTACGCTTAAGTATTTACATTTTTCTTTAACATTATTATTTTAATAAGTCCTGTTTCGAATACTTATTCATTTCACTTTTAATAGAAATTTTTTAAAGAAAGTTCTTAAAGGTTGGAAGATGCACAGTAACAGTTTCAACAATCTACCATTTATCATATACTTAAAACAAAACCTATGTCTCCCTGTTGATTGAGTAAGGTTGAGTGCAAGTGGACTACAGTACCAAAAACAGGAGGGTATGTGATGGAGGCTGGCTAGATTACTCTGTAAAAAACTTTTCGGTATAAAGGAGTGGAAATCCCTCTATTTTTAAGATGCACTGACTGTAATGAATTCTTTGGGATGGTTAAAACAACATGTCTTGAACAATAATGAGATTTAAATTAAATGCACATAAAGCCTTATTAGATGCATGGGGAAATTGCCACTGGAACATAAACTTCTTCACAATAATAATATCTTTCCAAGCATTTTGAAGCCAAGCTGTCTTCAATCAGTACAATGACACAATGACCCAAAGTTATAAGGAGAACTCAAGATTATTTATGTTTAATGTAGAGTTAAATGTTTATGTCGTTATTTGGTTGGGATATTCCCAAAGGGCCACTGAGTGACAGAGTTTTTAATTTACCACACATGTACTGTTTGTCATGGCTACCCAAACCTAATCCAATTATCCTACCAGATAAACGGGACCTACAGTTTAATATGAAATATAAACCATGTAATAATTCTGGCATACTTCACATACACAAGGTAAGTTTTGCCACAGGTGAAGGTCGGGTTTAGGGTTTTTTAAAATCCAGCCAAGACCAGTATTCAAGCTTGGGACCTTTCTGTTTGCAGCCAGATGCCTTAAAGACCGAGTCTAAAAAAAAAAAAGTGACAGTTGTTCTCGAAGGAGCTTTCTAGTGTAGTTCTTAGCAATTCCACACTGACAATGATGTTTTGTTTGAATCCAGAATAATAATGAATAGATACCACCAAATAATCAAAAGTCATCATCATCATCATCATCATCATCATTATTTTTGAAAGTTTTTGCTTTCGCAGTTCATCTGGCACTTTCTAGGTGTATTGTTCTTATGGGAGAATGGATGTGTTGCCATCTGACTGCGGAACTTATAACTTGTGTTCAATGGGATAAGTGCATTTTTTTGCTTGTGAAAAGTGTAGTTCATGAGCTGTCCCTAGGTGATTGCAGAAAATTGGCTAAAAACTGCAATCAGTATAGCTGGTATGTGGGCACAGGATTTGAACACAGGCCTGTTTTACCTCCCTGAACAAGTTTAATGATACTTTAAAGAATTTAGACTTGCTGGCAGGTCATTATCAACTATGTAACCATAATTTTACATATAATTTGTTTCTGAAATGAAGAAAAAAAGAGAGATAATAAATTTGGCCAATAGATCTGATCTGAGATGATTCATGAATAATTTCTCAGAGCAAAAATTGATTTTATTTATGACTTTTTAAATTTTATTTGCCTTTCTTTGTAGACAAAATTCCTAACTTTCCTTAACACATTGGGATAATTTCTGACTTAAGACTCCTGTATTCAAGCAAATTTGTGTGTCCAGTCCAGAAGTTCCATTTAAAACTAAAAAAACGGATGAATGAATGACTATCACCACTGTAAACTGTTTTAATTTTATTATAGGTTTCTTGTGCATTGTCACTCTTTAAATGGGGAAACTTGACAACAATGTGGGCTTCTGTTTTATTTTTCATCCCAAAACATCAGAAATAACCTAATACAGTAATGAGTAACTGTATTTTATAACTTCATACATATACTGACGAGCCAAAACGTCATGACTACTACCCACCAAGAGACTGTATGCCGTTTGGCAACATTTTGAGTATGCAGAAATGCATTGGGAGTCATTCTAACAATGATATGAGTGGCAAATGGGGAAATCCACTGGCATATGTGACTTTGACAAAGGGCAGATTGTTATGGCTTGGTGCCTAGGAATTAGCATGACAGAAATGGCATTGTCAAGAGACAGCCCATACATATTCCCATGTTGACCCAATGATATCATAAATTATGACTGCAGTGGGCATGAGATCATTTATGTGGACTGTGGATTAGTGAAAACATGTCCCCTCATCAGATAAATCATATTTATTTTTACACCAGCTTGATGATCGTGTCCAGAGATGCTATCTCTCAGGCAAATAACTGCTTGAAACATGCACTGTGCTACAGATGAATGTCAGTGAGAGTTGTATTAAGTTATGGATGAAATTTACCTGGGCTTCCACATTTCTTGTGGTGCTGATTGAAGGCACCATGACATCTGTAGACTATGTGAAAATTACTGGGGACCACCTTGATGCTTCAGGTCTTCCAGTACGGTAACTATTCAGGTTTCAAGGTTAGAATCATGCTACCATTGTTTGAGGAGCATTTTAGACCGAGCATGGTGGGTGAACGGTTAACGTTTTGGCCTCGCATTTTGGAGGATGTGGGTTCAAATCCTCGTCCGGGCACCCAGATTTAAGTTTTCCATGGTTTCCCGAAATCACTCCAGACGAATGCTGGGATGCTTCCTTCAAAAAGGCCATGGCCAAATTCCTTGCCATTCCTTGTCCCGAGTCCCACCCCACCTCTAATGACCTTAGCTGTCGATGAGGCATAAAGCAGTAAAAAAAAAAAAGAAGCATTTTAGTAAAGTCACATTGATTTCTTGGCCACTCAATTTACCTGTTCTTAACCCAAAATAATAGATATGGGTTGCAAGTGGGCACCTGCTCTGTACCTAGAAACCACTACCCCTTAATTTGAGGGAATTGGATGACTTGTGCTTAGACATCTGGTGAGATACCTCGGAAACCTATCAAGGACTTGTCAAATCTGTGTCATGCCAAATCATTGTTATATTGCATTCCAATGGTGGACCAACATGCTACTGAGCAGGTGGTCATAATATTTTTGCTCATCAGCATATAAGGGCTAACAATAAGGTAGTCTAAACTTTTTGCTGATAGACCAAAGATTTCAACATGATAATAAAACTTAAAGATATAATTTGCAATACAATGAAGTAATAATTGTGACATGGGTGACATCACTTCAATAGCAAATTAGTTGAAGAATTCTGCTTAGGGTATTTTCTATTTATCATTTAAACTGTCAGTTACAATATAAAATGTCTTTTATACAAGTATTGAATCATCATGTTGAATTTACTTGTTGTGCAGTAGTTATTATTTTTTAATACTGTACTAGTCTTTCTAAAAGAGTCAAAAATTATTAATAGGTTTTATGAGCTCAAAAATATCACTTAAAATATTTATATATCCAAGAAAATATTTCAGACTAATATTTTTCTGTCTTTCCCCATTCCTTTCAATCATTCTTTACAGCGTCAAGTACGTCGATGTCTTGCAGAGGGTCTTGTATCCACTTATGATCAAGCGGAACTTGCCGTCAAGTTGATGAACTTGAAGTTTGATCGTGAAGAAGCACTTGCTGCTGCACGGGAATGCAGGAACTTAGATTCTGCATTATCTTTCTTACAGCAAGAATGTGAACTCTGCATGGGAAAATACCCAATGAAACAAGTAAGTTGTATTAACAGGATTCTTAATGTTCAAAACTCAGTTTACAAATAATAATCATAATCATTTATACAAATTTAATATCTAACACTAAACATAATTAATTTTAACTTCATTGAGAAAACACAAACAACTAATATAAGATCAGGAAGAAAATAGCCACTTACCAAATTAGTAAAGATGAAAGAAACAAAGTATAATAACAAAAAATTGAGAGTTATAGTTTCTTCTTAAGCCAAAAAGAAAAAAGAAAAATTAAAAAAATAAATAAAAGGAAACCTTTGAATGATTTATCTCCATCCAAATAACTCAGCATCTAAGCATGTTTATTCAAAATTTGTTGGAATTTAAATTGATCTCAATGGAATAGCATATACCTGAACGAGGAAAAAAACTAAAATTCCCATATGAAAAAAGAGCGAAATGTATATCGAGACGAAACATTTCAGTTAACTAGAACATAAGAGATTTATGTAAAAAAGAAGCAAATCAGTAAAACTAAGTGCACTAATGAAAAACAAATCAGTGCTTCTTTTTTTAAAAAATTCAAAGCATATATGAGAGCAGAATGATGCAAAATAAATACAAGCAGAAATAAATTTTTGGGTAGTTACTTTGTCAGCTAATGAGCAATAAGATATGAATAATATGGTTAGTAGAAACAATTTGCAATTCAACTGTCAGAAATACTTAGAATCTATCAAGAGCAGAGGATACAAGGCAGCAGTTGAGGAAGCAGATACTGAAATGAATAGCAGTCTAGTCTTCGGCACCCAGATATATTCTTTCTGTGTCACTATTTGTATGGTAATATGCAAAATAATAGCAAAACAAATTGAATTAAAATATACCATATTGGCAAAACTTACTAAAGCATTGAAGATATATTCAACGTATTTAGTGTCGAAGGACTGTTATGTAGTTAAAGGTAACTTTTAGTCAGTTTATAAAATGTTTATTGATGTTTATATGTTGACAAGATTTCTTTGGTGGCTTGTGTGTCTAAGCTAGCGACAGTCATAAGAAACAACAACCAAATTATGTAACATTAAACTGCAAAATATAGATCATCTGCTGTAAAGAGGCTGCACCCTGAAATAAGGATTGATAAAGCTGTAAAAATAAATAAAAAAATAATTAGTTGGATGGATTCAGTATTGGCATAGGAATTAGGAATAGTATGTGGAAGAGAAAAAATGACGATAACCTTAAGAAGGCACTTTCCGGTATAAGGCAGCGGAAAAATCTTGTTTTGTTTGGAAGGGATTCATGGATTGGAATAAATGATCAAGGCAAAGACTGAAAAATTGTGTTGAACTATGAAAGAGTTTAAATTAAGGTACAAATGGGTGATAAGGACTGGATGGATATCTTGCAAAGAATTATTATTAAAATATGGAAGGCAAAAGAACAACATGCCAGTAAAATTTTAATTGATTTCAGGTACAAGGGAATGGGAAACTTTACAATCATTAAGTAAAGGAGTCACGCATTTAAAGACATTATTTATCTCAGGCAAAAGAATTAAAATCTCATGTAAAACTAGACTGGTAGGAAAATTGCCTGTCCCCTGCACAATTAATAATTACCTGAGAAATCAAAATATGTTTTATTATGCTCACTAGGTAAGCAGTTCTGAAGATAAAATTTTGGTAAAAGAGATATGTCTCAAATAAGTTATGATATATAATTGATAAAATTGCGATGGAGTGCCAGCACCGGTGGCCATCTCTCTACACACACCCCTTTCTCCTTTCCTCTTCCAACATACTTTTACCCTTGACTAATTTTTAATTTAAATACCTTCGGCGTTTCTGATAAATCATTCATTACTTCTCTCGGCAATTTATTCCAGTCCCTCACACCCTTTCCTACGAAAGAAAATTTTCCCACACCCTTATGTCTGAAATCAAGTTCCAGCTTGTGGTCATGGTCAGCCTTACCCTTCCAAGCACTTCTCTTAATTTTCCAACCAATATCTTTCCATGCTTCATCACCTGAATAGGCTATGTACACTCCCATGATTCTCTTCACCCTTCTTCTATTCTCCAATGAATCCCATTCCAGCTCCTTTATCATATTAGTTACCGATTGTGCTCTGAGGTAATTTCCAAAGGCAAATCTGGCAGTCCTCCTCTGCACTCCTGTATTTAATACCCAAAGTGTGGATCCCAAACTACACCACCATATTCCAGCTGTGGTCCGACCAAAGTTTTGTACCCCAATTCCGTTACTTCTCTAGTGCATCCCCTCACCACTCTTTCCAACAGGTGAAGGATTTTGAAACCTCTCTCTACTACCTGTCCAATGTGTCCTATCCAGTTAAATTTGCTATCAAATGTTATGCCAAGGTATTTACATTTCGAGTCTTCAATAAGTAGCTGGTTCCCCACTTGATAATCATAATTAACCTTTAGCTTTTTAACTGTGTACCTAATAAGCTGGCTCTTCTTTGCATTTATCTTCATCCTAAGTTAAAATTTAAGACATTTCCTCAGAGCCAATTGTAAGGGACTTAACCGCATACCAGGGTTGTAGTATCAGTTAATCACCTCACCACTTAGTTCCATTTCTGACAAAGTTCTCCAAAATTCAAACTGTTAAACCATGAAAATAGTACCTTGGAATAAGTCAACCATAACAGCTTAAAGTCAGTCGCCACTTTCTTAATTGTACCTCAACAAAGAAAAGGTTGGGTTGTAACTACGAAATCAAAATCAACTGTTCAAGTTTAAAAATAAACCATCACTATGTTCTTGGAGTAAAATACACTATTACAGTTGAAAGGTAATCAGACGTTTCTTCACCAAAAGGATTGTAGATTGTGAAATGTTAATAGACAGACAAACCCCTTTACTAAATTTGCAAAGTCACATTTTTATAGGTAAGACTGACTCGTGCTACTCAAAATCCATGATGGCCGACCAAGCATGGTTTTTGCCCGTACTACTTTTGCCCTGAGACCTGCCCGACTAAGTTAGCGAGACACCGAGCCACACATCCACATGCCATGAGATCTTTTCCAAGACTGGCTTAGATGGTGCATCCACTCCCTATGTGGTCCTCGTACTTTTACCAATGTAGTCCTTCGCTCCGAAAAAAAGTCCTATAAAATTTGAAAAAATAGAAATGGAGGAAAGTCTGAATGAATTTTATATAGCTTCTATTAATTGTATCTTTTGTTTCATACATAATAAGGCTTATTTATTTATTAGGTTTTAAATTCCACCAAAACCACCAAGAACATGTTTGTGAATCCTTACACAGTACAAAATTGTGCAGGAATACGGTATTTTGGATTTTAAAATTAACTCCATTGGCTTCTACAGTTTCTCCACTTTCCAGAATGCTCCCGATCTTCCCTCTAGTTGCTGTAGTTGTCTCGCAATCAAATCCCCCAAAATATTAGTTTCCGGGTTTGATGACGCCATAAGTTAAAAACACAACTTCGCCTAATTATTCTTGAAGTACTGCGTAATGTTCAAAAAGGCTTATGGAATAATCTTTGGAAGTGGTCAGAATGTATCCTGAAAGTATTTTTATTTACTGACTTCAGTTAATTTGCCCATAATTTTTAAAACTGTATACGAGCCTGGTGACTTGAATGCCCCTTATTTGAAACCAATCTTCGACTTGACTGACTATATAAAACGATTTAGGATTTTAGTGTGTTGAGTAGACTTTTATTTAGTTGGTTGAATACTATTGGCTGACTTCAACAACTGCTTGAAACCTATGATTCTATGAAGTTGTAAATGTAATTTTATTTTACTACCAGTGTTTTCTTACTTTAAATGCTTCAAGCTCTTGATTATGGTTTGTTTAAAACAGAATGAACTTTCTACTGGTTGATTGTTACTATAAAGAATTTTTACAGAGTTGAAAAGTGTTGTTTAGTAGTAATATTGTGTTGTAACAAAATTTTATGTTCACCAAAGATGGATATTTTGCTGTTGCAGTTATTTAGGTAAATTAACATTTTTATTTTCACTCTTTAAGGCTGGTTTATCGTCTGTATTATCCATTTAGTTGTTTTTCTGGTTTCAACACATTGTGTATATGGCTGTGGTATCAGTTTCTGCATTAGTCCCGTTCTCCATTTCCCAAAGTGATTAGCTAGAATTTGACGAATTCTAAGGTAGATTACACAATTGTTGTATATGATTCCAAAAATGTGTAGTAACACTTCACACACAAAGGAAGGACATGAACAAGTTGTAAACATTGCCGTTGTTTGGAAATAAAATAAAGAGATTTAAAAAAAAAAAAAAAAATTTGAGCTGTAATATCCAATTTTTTATCACATACCAGGGAGCAGCCATTAGGAAATAAAAGACGTATAAAAACAAAGGAACAGTTTTGAGAATTGTCATTTCAAACAATAGTGGGTCAGAAAACAGGGTGGAAGCAAGGAAAAAAATCTCTCCTTAGACGATGATGTATACATAATTTCATTATGATAATATATAGGAAGAAATAACAAAAAGAACACTTCAGATCAAGAAATGTGGTATATAAATGACAAGGAGATGTTACAAAATATGAAGTAAGGCCTATGATGAAAAAAATATATGTATATGTATCTTCAATACAATCCTAAGACAGGTCTTTAATTGTAGAACGGTACGGGTCAATAAAATTTGGTACCTGTCATCTTAGGTGATCACTGAACAAGAAGCCTAACAGTAATGTTGTTTGGTCATGTCCATTTTAAGGAATATAAAGCAACTACATTAATATGTCCACAAGAAATCAAATAGCAATAGAGATTTATTCTCTGAAATAAATGAAGAATCATCAAATCAGATATTATAATTAATTAGGCAGTATAAGCTAATAAAGTAACTGTGTTCTTTAATTCAAGGTTCACATTTGAGAGTAGGTAATGTTTTCCAACAAATAATATTTGTGTGGCATCTGTCCATTACAAAGTAATATCTCCATTTTTTTTTATCTAAAAGGAACATGGAGACCAACTAAATGACTTTTTAAAAAACCAAAAGAAGATGTAGATGCAGAATTTTATAACATAAACGAATGTGTCACTGGAAAAGTGGCCAAAGTGTTAGGTAAAGCAAGAGTAAACAAAAATTGGAAGTTATGTAATTAAGAAATAGAAGAAATAGTAGAAGAGAAACAGAGGCCCTACTTGACATTTATACTGAATGATATGGACAAGTCAAGAATATGTTACAAACAAAAATGAAATATAGTAAATGCTTTATTATAGAAAGCTGGAATAACATTGTCAGTCAGGTAGTAAATGTTGCATATGGACACATGGACTTTTCCTTTAAGATACTAAGGAGCTCAAACAGAACACTGATCAAGATAATAGAACTACAAGAATGGACAGTGACAACTACAAAAGTCTCTGGTTTAATTAAAATTCATGTTATGAGAAGCCATACTTACATAAACAGAATGATTAGATCACGTAATGACAAAAGGATTAAATGCAACACTAAACAAAAACAAAAATTAAAAAGTGACCAGATCTGAAGGAATGATATAATAAGGAGGAATGCTACTTGAAGTATCGGCTTTTACATATAATGAAAATTTTCTGTATTAAAGGTAAAATACCAGTGGTAACAGCAACTATAAAAGCAGACAAAACAAACACAAATTGTTTCAAGGATTAATAATCTTGAACGCAGGGTACAAATTCTATGCAAGAATAAGTAATTCTAAATGGCAACAAATAGCAGAAACCAAACTATGACAAGTTCAGAATGTATTTAAAGTAGAATGTTCAAAGTCACATAAAATACATATTATAAACCAAATCATAGAGAAGAGAAGGATAAATAACCAAACCACATATACTATATTTGTGAACTCTGAACAGGCTTTTGACAGAAAGTTGTTGTGGCAAATCTTTTAAAGAACTGTGTATTGTATTACATATTATCTCTATTTTAATACAAAGATATTCTCCCCCCTCCCCCCCAAAATAGGAGAAATAAACTGCAGATAGTAACAATCAAACAAGGATGAAGTCTCCTGCCAGCATTTGTTAACATATATTTGGACGTTGCCATCCATTTATGGCAGAATGAATATCAAATCATGGTTATAGGTTTAGAACAATATAGATCCTTTAATGTGCTTTTATTTGCTGATGACATACTGGTAATAAAGAATAGTACTGAAAATAGATTACAAAAAGCTTTCCACAAATTACAATTATGGAAAGAGCACAATGAACTGAAGATATATCTTTTTTAAATGGAATTCTGTGGATGAGACTCTAAGACATTAAAAATAGTTGTAGTTGGCCAACTGGTTGAACAAGATTGGCTCTTTAATTACCTTGATAGTGACAGAGAAATTGATAACAAAGTGAAAAAATGTCTGAGATACTACCTAAACGTTTAGGAAACAAAACATTCAGAGTAAACCAAGGAAAATTTTATTAAGTGATGGCATTTCTCATAATTCTATATGGAAGTGAGTTATGGATAGTGAAGACAAAAGATAAAAGCTGCATACAAACAGTGAAGCTTTGTAACGATAAAGTGGCGTCTGCTGGCGGCGATAATGCACTAGCAGCTTGGGGTGGGGTAATTGTTGTTCGTCTAGGTATCCATGGATTGCAGGTTCTTCTACTAATAATTCACAAAGTCGCCAAGTAGATAATCATTCGATTTATTCACTGAACGTACAATTACTAAGCCACCACCACCAACGATTATAATTTGACCGTATGTAAAGGCTATTCAGGACTTCTTCTCCTACAAACTGCAAGTTCTGAGCTACACTATTATCACTTGGTTTGGATGCTTTAGTTCAACGCCCACAAGTTCACTGCTATTTACGAAACACTGCAGTTTATCTGCATGACGGCGGCGTACTTATAATGTTTCCTCAGGTCCAAACGATACTGCCAGAAGGCACCGCCAAACAATCACTGCCGTGCGCAACCAACCGTGACCGACCTCCAAGACAGCGAGTCACAGACTGCCTTCGACAATCCAACTCGCATCTCGCGTCACACTTTCAACAATCGGATCGTCCTGATTCCACCGCTCAACACGAACACACACATGGTTTTTTATACTGTCTCGCCACATCTTTTATGTTCTGAGAAATTTTGTACAAAACTGGCCCTAATAAGAACTAAGACAATAAGAGAGGATTTGAAAATATGTAGTATAAATGACAGAATAGAGGACCCAATGTTGAGACAATCTGAACAGAATGTATGAGGCACAATTCCTAAAGTCAGTAAACCATTATAGACCAAAAGGTGGAAGCAGTAACAGTAGAACACATAGGATACGAGAAATGTCATTTAAGCCAAAGCAGGTGTACAGACAGTTAGATAACATTTTTTTCTTTCAGACATTGGCGTGTTAGAAAGTAAGTTTGATTACTTGTCCAGCACAGGTTTAGATCACCCGTATTTAGATAACATGTATGCTAGTGGTACATGAATTTGTATTAGTACCACTTTGCGCATTAAGTTATATGATTATGAACATCAACATAACTTTAGTATCCCCCAGGCCAGCTTTGACATTAAAGGCAGGTCAATCAATTTAGTTGCTTACATAACATGAATGGCTTTGAAAAATTTATGCTTAAGCCTGTTATTAAAGTGTTTCTCCTATGCTGCTGAGATCTTGTTAATTTTATATTAAGTTTGCCTTAAAGAAAAGTAACTCCCTCCACAGGCAGATTCACTAACTGCTTAGCAAAGCCATGAAGATCATAATTTATGCATAAATGTGGCCACAATATTACATGCCACATCTAGCAAGTGGAATTCAACATCACCTTCTTGATTACATAAAGCTGACGTGTCACTTTCTGTGATTACTCACTGAATCTTATATCTTTAAACGAGCAATTCTTGTATATATATATTTCTGATCTCGGAAACGGCTATGACGATTTGGATGAAATTTGATAATTAGATAACTTTTTGACTTTTAAGATTACCTAAATAGTGGTCTTCCCTGCAAAAAAGCGAGTTTACAAAATACGAACAATTTTTTCACTCGGTATCTCGAAAGCGGCTCTAGCGCCATCTCGTAGACAATTCAAGTACCAGAAAGCCGACAAATAGCTTTTCTTTGATTTCAAAGAACATTTAAACGAACAGTTCTATTATACTGGCTGATCCGTGGAAATATTAGCACTGCAAGTTGCATTGTAAAACATTTAAAAAGAAAGATAATCAAAAATTTATCATTGGTTTTATCAGAGGTGATACTTTACAGAAACTTCTTTAAAAATAATATTACTGGTACCAGTAATAAAATAATCATCGTTTACTTTTCGACCGTAAAAAGTGGTTGTTAGTTTGTTATTAAATACTACCGCGCGAGGTATGAGCATAGTTTTACTGGAGTGAATGAATTTAGCACTGATGATGTTCTATTATTACCATGACGTCACAATCTGAGGATGTATTCTTCTATAACTCGCAAAACATATCGAAAATAATGAATAAATGTGCTTGATATATCACTTGGTATTTGAGATATAGCATGTTAAAAATCAGTTATAAGTATAGTTCCTTGTGCTTTTGGTGACATTTCTGCTGGTCCAGGCCACATTTCAACCTAACAACAACCATTAGGAACAAAATAAAACATTGAAAGTGCATTCCACCATGGTTCTGGTGGATTTTTTTTTCTGGTCCAGGCCGGATCTAATTATAACCTCTTCACTTGAGACATCAGAAAAATAAATTCTTTATTTGCGATTTGTCTCGATGAGTTTCATACGAATTCATCATTAAACTTGGCTATGGCGAAATTTATATTTGGGTCCAGGTCGCATTTCAATCAAACACGTCAATTTTGAGATATGATATCTCGATAACTAAGCGAGATATATAAAAAAATATTTTTTACTTTCAATTTTTCTCATGGAGTTACGTAACAATCCATCATCAAGGGTTATCGTAGAATCCCCTGAATTACCACAAATCTTGCACCATTAATTAATGCCTGACTGGCATTAAGATTTCTATTTAACATAATAATAGCATTTTTTCTTTGAAAGCAATTTATGAGGCGGTCTCGCAAATGGATCTAGCAATTTGGACGAAATTTCATATGTAGATAACGTTTTGCCTTTCAAGTTTTTATTTTTTTTTCCTTAAAAAAAAAGAAAAGAAAAGGGAAGCAATTTTTGTATTTGGTTTCTTGGAAACAGCTCTAACCTCATTACGTAGAAGGTTCAGGTACCAGTAAGGCTACTGATGTTAGTTGAGCGTCTTTTTGGTTAACTGTACCTCAAAATGTCTAGGAAATCTTCAAGCCTTTTACTTTAATCAAACTTTACACGAAATCTTGGATATTGAACAGAAATTGAAAGATGCTGAGCGAAGATCGGTCACCCAGGTACTAAATCTAAAACAAACTATGTCATGGTTGCAATCAAGACATCTTTTCATGCAAGCATTCTTTGCTCTGTCCATTATCAAGTTGTATGGGCCACCTTAAAGGCTCTTCAGCATTTCCTGCTGCCCACTATGAGCACACACAGCTGTTGATACTATCGCATGATGCCTTCTGCATTATTAAAATAATTATATGCAGTAACAAGATATCCTAAAAATATTATGCATAAACTTACATTAGAAGAAAATATTTGTCCAAAAAAGTTTGAATGATGGAATTTATGAAAAAACCGTACAAGAAAATAAGGAATAGCTGCATTACAAAAACTTTAGAGATATTAGTAAAACAAAAATAATAAAGCCACTTTATGAGATTTAACTTCAGTTGTAGAGAAATTAGGAGTTAGTGTCCCAAGGCTTCTTCAGATCTGTAAAAATACAACTGCAACCAGTAACAGAATAGGAAATAAATAACATCATGGAACAACTAAAACCTAAATTTCTCAGAGTAGTTACAAAATTTCAATAAATTACTAAAAGATGCATTTATGACAGTATTAATAAATCCATACGGCTACAATTTCCAGATAAACTGAAATATACCTATGATGATTCAGTATTAAAACATGTCACATATTATTATTATATTCCAACTACTGCAAAGTCTGGATACTAGGGAGGTTCACCCGTAGACATTGCTATCTGTTCTTTGTTATCTAACACATGCAAGGAAGTGAATTATAAAACATTCCGCAGAGGAATTTTTTGTGATCTTGGAAAAGTATCATTTTAGAACCAACCCCTTCTGTTTTTAACTAACACCAACTAAGGACATTTACATATATATGTTACAAGGTAATTTAATTTTAAAAACAAAGACTATACAGTTACTGGACACTAAAATAGATGAGAACTAGCAGGCAAGAGTTTCTCACTACTGACGAAGTTAAGCAATATCGTCTAAGCAGTAAGAACACTTTCTTTAAGAACAGATTTGTAACTTATGAAACAGGGATATTCATTTTATTTTCAATAAGTTATGCAATGTTTTATGGCATAATTTTTGGAAGAAACCATTTAAAAAAATTCACATTGCATAAAACAGCTGTTAGGATTCAAGAAATTCTGGCAGAGATCTCTTTAAAAAAGGTCAATATTCTTACAATGATTTCTCAGTATACATATTTTCTCATATTCCTTGACACAAATAACATTCATTTGTTACGTTCAGTCCCGAGAAACAATGCAAAAAAAACAAAATCATTACCATTATTATAAAGGGATGTTAATTATTCAGATACCTATTTAATAGACTAATGTTGTAAAGAGCACAAAACAGTCTGTAAATAATAAACATAGGTACATACAAAAAAACTAAAAGATTATCTTATTGTAACTTATTATAAATCTTTAACAATTTTGAACAATACTGCTAATTTTATGCAAATTTCCTTTATAATATTATACTTTCACATTTTAATATATATTTCTTTGTATTTATGACGTGTAATACACTGAAGAGTCAAAGAAACTGGTATAGGCATGCATATGCAAACACAGAGATATGTAAACACTCAGAGTACGGCGCTGCTGTTGGCAACTGCCTATATAAGACAACAGGTGTCTGACGCAGGTGTTAGATCAATTACTGCTGCTAAAATGGCAGGTTATCATGATTTAAGTGAGTTTGAACGTGGTGTTATAGTCGGCGTACAAGAGAGAGGGGACAGCATCTCCAAGGTAGCGATGAGGTAGGGATTTTCCCATACAACCATTTCACGAGTGCACCATGAATATCAGGAATCCGGTAATACATCAAATCTCCGACATCACTGCGGCCGGAAAAAGATCCTGCAAGAATGGGACCAACGACGACTGACGAGAATTGTTCAATGTGACAGAAGTGCTATCCTTCCACAAATTGCTGCAGATTTCAATGCTGGGCCATCAACAAATATCAGTGTGCGAATCTTTCAACAATTCAATGAAACATCATCGATATGGGTTTTCGGAGCCAAAGGCCGACTCATGTACCCTTGCTGATTGCACATCACAAAGCTTTACACCTCGCCTGGGTTTGCCAACACCGACACTGGACTGTTGATGATTGGAAACATGTTGCCTGGTCTGACGAGTCTCGTTTCCAACTGTATCGAGTGGATGGACATGGACGGGTATAGAGACAACCTAATGAATTCATGGACACTGCATGTCAGCAGTGGACAGGTAGAGGCTCTGTAGTGGTGCCGGGTGTGTGCAGTTAGAGTGACATGGGATCCCTGACATGTCTACATATGACTCTGACAGGTGTCACGTACGTACGCATCCTGGCTGATCACCTGCATCCATTCATGTTCATTGTGCATTCCGACAGACTTGGGAAATTCCAGCAGGACAATGCGACACCCCACACATCCAGAATTGCTACAGACTGGCTCCAGGAACACTCTTCTGAGATTAAACACCTACGCTGGCCACATTGTTAAGCATATCTGGGCTGCCTTGCAACGTGCCGTTCAGAAGAGATCTCCTACCCTCATACTCTTACGGATTTATGGACAGCCCTGCAGGATGCATGGTGTCCATTCTCTCCAGCACTACTTCAGAGATTAGTTGAGTCCATGCCACATTGTGTTGCGGCACTTCTGCGTGCTCGCAGGGGCCCTACGCGATATTAGGCTGATGTACCAGTTTCTTTGGATATTCTCACTATAGTTATTTTATGCATGTACAAATTAATACAAAATATTCATGTGGCTGGGTTGACGATTGGCACAAGTACAAATTTATGTTATTATTTACTTGTTCATCAATCTTGTTCCATGGATCCCTGCTGATGAAGCACCTTTGGGATGTAAAATATGTCATGGGCAATACACATACATACAATATGAGTCATAATCATAGTGAAAACAATTATACGTTACAAAGACAAATAAAGAGAATAAAAATAAACATTAATTTTTACGACTGAGTTTTCCAAAGGGTCATATTGAATACAATTAATTATTTTGTTCAAATTCTTAAATGGAGTAGGAGGAGTTGCCAATGCGATAATCTCTTAGTTTTTCTTTAAATATATCTTTATTATCTGTAAACTGTTTTATGATCTTGGTAAGTTTATTAGTTCCTCTTTGTATTAATGACAGAAATGTTTGTTTTTTGTGCAAGTTATTTCAGTTTCTTGTACTGAAATTGTATGGAAATGTATTTTGTCATCAAAGCACTCCTTCTTCCAACATTGTAAGTGATGATCTACTTCATGTACCCTTTCAATATTAATATCACCTCAACAATTACCTCTCAACTTCATTGTTTTTAATAGGGTAAATCCGGGACAGATGGCCATGATTTTTTTAAAAGCCAGTTTCACAACGCTATACACAAGAACAACCTGAAACTTAGCATAAACTCCATTTTTAATCCATAAAAAACAAAAGTTGACTTCATTTACAAAGATACAGCAAATTTCATACAAGCTAACAATTCTTAAAAAATATGTAACACTTGGCCATCTCACCCGAGTATCAGGGTTAGATGGCCAGATATGTAAGGGAGAGATGGCCATCAGACAAAACACTTTAAAATCAAAGTGATAAATATTTTTTTAAAATTTTTTAACACTTTAAACATGTTTTATTGACTCTCTTGATGTAAAAAATATTTTATAAAGATATTAACTGTAGTTAAATTATAACTTAAACAGAACATCATTTGTAAAAAGCATTTTACAATTCTTAAATTTTTATTATATCGTTGAAACATACTAGTTTTATATAAAAACAAACAATAAGAAATCACCTCAATTATTCTGTTATTTAAATTTAGAAACTAATACAAAATTTATAAGAAGGAATGTTTACTTTGTAAGGTTCGATTTTTTTTTTTTAAATTACATTACCACATCGATGGCACACGTCAACATATGATGTGCAGATTTCATGTAGCTAATGCTTACACTTGACACACTGAATCCAGTCACAGGTTTTATCTGTTTTTGAGTAGTCTTCCCCCCATCCAACACACTCTTCCTCCTCTTCTTCAAAAAGTCCATCAGTTGAATCTTCCTTGCACTGAACTTCATTTGACAAGTCTGAACTGTCTGTAGTTTGTTTAACCTTCTTTTTCACTAGTTTTTTTTTCATTAAGTCTCAATTTTAATTTTTTTATATTTTCTTTTGACGTCAAGTTTGTAGCTTTAATTTTTCTACGTTTGTTTGTTTGAGTTTTGGGTCTAGCTGGAAAAGGTGAAATATTGTTTAGAATTTTGGTAGGGGTGACTTGGTTGTTTTCATTTGAAATCACAGGAAAAATATTGTCTGGTCTTGTAGAAGGTCCCGGTAGTGATAACGTTGCTCTTCTTGCAGGAGATTTTTGTGCAGATTTCACTGCTGAAGTAGGCGGTGGATCTAGTAGTCGATTGCGGCAAGAGTGAATGAAAACACAGCCAAACCTGTTGCAAATATTCAATGAATTTATTGACCGGTTTCGACCCGCCTTAAGGGGGTCTTCTTCAGAAACCTGTAGATATTATACATTATTAGTGCATCTGATATTAAACTTTAAAATATATACTTGAAAATTTGTGGATACTCACTAGTTAAAATATATTACATAAATCTAAAACACTTTTCAATAAAATAGTACACTTTCGTACTAAAGTCACACATTAAAATTTATTATCTGGCTAACCATCCGGCAGCCAGCGTGCCTCACAGAGCCAGCGTCTAATCTGGGCGGCAGCTTACTGCCGACTGGCGTGTACATAGTGGCGGTAACTAGCTCAATGGCAGATGGCGCCACCTGCGACACACGTATGGACGCAACAGACGATACCAAAATTGAAACGCGTCTCGTCATACAAATGTTTGACATGCACAAAATAGAATTTTGAGGAGACCAATAGTTGTCTAACCCGTCATATTATTGAGTTATGAGTATGGGTGAGAAACTTTCAAAAAATTGCCTGTTGGCGAGGTAGATCTGATCATTAAGTAGATTATTATCTTTATGTATTAAATGTTTGCAAATTTCAAGTTCTTCTTTTAGATCTAATTTCCGGCCCTTGCTTTCTTTGTGTAAGATTATCGTATCTTCCAATTTGTTAGGGAAGTGATTCTCTGATTGTAAATGTTCGGCAAAGGTGGATTTAATTATATTATTACATTTCTTTTTAATTAGGTGTTCTTTGTACCTTACTTTAACTTGCATACCTGTTTGTCCTATGTAATATTTTTGGCAGTTACTGCATTGTATTTTGTATACGCCTGAACACGAAAATTGATCTGCACTAGTATCAATGTTGTGTATTAAATGTTTCTTTAAAGAAATGTTTGCGGTAAACGTCACTTTGCAACCGTATTTCTTTGTCAAAAGTTTTTTTATTCTATACGATACATTACCTAAAAAGGGGATCGAGATAAACTTCTCTATAATTTTATTTTTTGGAGAGTCGTAACTTTGTAGTGTAGAATGTTTTTTAAACGTTTTCTTATTAAGGATGGCGTCTACAACAGTTGGTGTATAGTTGTTGTTGATAGCTATTGATTTTATGAGTTCGATTTCTTTCTGCAAGTTTGTAGGGGAAAGTGGTATATTCAGCGCGCGATTGATGGTTGCATGAAAAAACGCTTGCTTGTGGGATGTCGGGTGAGTTGAATCGGCCGGAATAATATTATCATAGTAGGCGGGTCGAAACCGGTCAATAAATTCATTGAATATTTGCAACAGGTTTGGCTGTGTTTTCATTATACAACTGAAGAAATACCGTTGCTGTTGATGCTGCCATGTTCAAGATTTTGAAATTTATGCCCACCAAGGCAACCGCAGCTATGACTAAATATAAGGATATTAAAGTAAAAATCTTAAAAACAGGTATGGCGATTGATTTTAACAAACAGTGTTTGAAGTGCGACATAGTACCGAACTATGTGAAATTTTACATCCATACAAAACAGTGTGATAAATTTCCTTCTACCAAAAGAAAAATAGTGCGACAAATCCTTGCCGATAGGACCGTAGAATTATACAAGAAAAAAGATAATTTGAACAGTGAAGCCTACAGATTACACTTGTTCATAACTAAAACGTTTAAAGACCAATATAATTACCAAGTAGACAACATGTGGAACGGTGTTAACGAATGGGTATACAATCAAAAGGGGAAAATTTTAAATAGACATAACAAGAAATTAGCTAAATTAAAAAGTAAAACCATGTTTAACAGAAATAGTACGACAGCAGACAATAAGACGCAACACTTCTTCAATAGGATATTCAACAAAACCAAGATTGTTTTTACGCAAGAAGAAAACAAACTTTTAAGTAAAGGACTTAAATACAACTTAACAGCTAAACTTTATAGTTCGTCAGTTATCACTAGTTTTATAACCGACCTAAAAATCGGGTTAGAATCCAACATGCTTGATAAAATGAAAAAAATTAGAATAGCTCATGATTGTAACAATATAATAGAAAAAGAAATAAAAATGCAGGCCAATAATTGTAATAAAGAAAGAAAAACAGTAGTGAATATCAATAATAAATTAAAACATAACGAAGCTTTAATAACCAAAGCAGATAAAAGTAACACAATTGTTATCGCATATAAAACCGAATATGTAAAGAAAACTGTGAAGTTTTTTTGAGGAGAACAATATAGTCGAAACACCCCGTGATCCCACCACAGATGCTCAAAAAGAAATTCGGCAATGTTTGGCCAATACAAACTCGTTATTCAATAAGTTCCAAAAAAAGTGGTTAATCAATATGAATCCCAAACCGCCGGTGTTGAGGAAGCCAATTTAAAGTCCATAAACAAGACCACCCAATTCGACCTATAGTCAATAGTATGAGTAGCGCATACCACATAATAGCTAAACGCCTTCACCAAAAAATAAAAGAAGCCTTTGTCTATGAACAGAACTTTGCAGTTAAAAATTCAGTCGACCTTGTCGACAAAATGAAATACAAAAAATGTACCCCGACGACTGAGACTAGTCTCCTTTGATATCGTAAGCTTATATACTAACGTACCGGTAGATGCATCCCTGAAGATCGTTGAAGATAATTTGCTTAAATATAAGAATCTAACAGAAGCTCAAATCAAAGAACTTACCAACTTATTGCACGTAATATTAAAATACAACTACTTTCACATTTAATGATAAATTCTATATACAATCCCAAGGTCTAGCAATGGGAAATCCTCTCGCGGGAATTCTAGCAGATATTTTCGTTAACGCTTTAGAAATCTCATTCTTCAATTCTGATTTCGAGTTTATTAAAAAGATATTATTCTATGCACGGTATGTTGATGATATAATAATAGCGTTTGACGGAGATGACCAGGAATTAGAAGCATTATTTAATAAATTTAATAGCTTGTATGATACCATTCAGTTTACAAAAGAAATCCAGAACAGCAACGCTGAACTTAATTTCCTTGATTTAAAAATATCAATAGTAGACAGTAACTTCAACTTTAATATTTATCGAAAACCAACATACTCTGATAATATTATTCCGGCCGATTCAACTCACCCGACATCCCACAAGCAAGCGTTTTTTCACGCAACCATCAATCGCGCGCTGAATATACCACTTTCCCCTACAAACTTGCAGAAAGAAATCGAACTCATAAAATCAATAGCTATCAACAACAACTATACACCAACTGTTGTAGACGCCATCCTTAATAAGAAAACGTCTAAAAAACATTCTACACTACAAAGTTACGACTCTCCAAAAAATAAAATTATAGAGAAGTTTATCTCGATCCCCTTTTTAGGTAATGTATCGTATAGAATAAAAAAACTTTTAACAAAGAAATACGGTTGCAAAGTGACGTTTACCTGCAAACAATTCTTTAAAGAAACATTTAATACACAACATTGATACTAGTGCAGATCCATTTTCGTGTTCAGGCGTATACAAAATAAAATGCAGTAACTGCCAAAAATATTACATAGGACAAACAGGTAGGCAAGTTAAAGTAAGGTACAAAGAACACCTAGTTAAAAAGAAATGTAATAATATAATTAAATCCACCTTTGCCGAACATTTACAATCAGAGAATCACTTCCCTAACAAATTGGAAGATACGATAATCTTACACAGAGAAAGCAAGGGCCGGAAATTAGATCTAAAAGAAGAACTTGAAATTTGCAAACATTTAATACATAAAGATAATAATCTACTTAATGATCAGATCTACCTCGCCAACAGGCAATTTTTTGAAAGTTTCTCACCCATACTCATAACTCAATAATATGACGGGTTAGACAACTATTGGTCTCCTCAAAATTCTATTTTGTGCATGTCAAACATTTGTATAACGAGACGCGTTTCAATTTTGGTATCATCTGTTGCGTCCATACGTGCCATTGAGCTAGTTACCGCCACTATGTACACGCCAGTCGGCAGTAAGCTGCCGCCCAGATTAGACGCTGGCTCTGTGAGGCACGCTGGCTGCCGGATGGTTAGCCAGATAATAAATTTTAATGTGTGACTTTAGTACGAAAGTGTACTATTTTATTGAAAAGTGTTTTAGATTTATGTAATATATTTTAACTAGTGAGTATCCACAAATTTTCATGTATATATTTTAAAGTTTAATATCAGATGCACTAATAATGTATAATATCTACAGGTTTCTGAAGAAGACCCCCTTAAGGCGGGTCGAAACCGGTCAATAAATTCATTGAATATTTGCAACAGGTTTGGCTGTGTTTTCATTATACAACTGAAGAAATACTGTTGCTGTTGATGCTGCCATGTTCAAGATTTTGAGATATGTTAATGTTTTCATTTCCTTCAGATTTTCACACACTTAGATCTGTATGTCGAAATAAGATAATTTGTAACCAATCGTAACCTGCTTTTCATTTTTATTTATTAAATTTATGTTTTAGATCAAGTTCAACAGCAAAACCATAGGCTAGACTTCATACACAGTTCCTCGTTAAGGGAAACCCATGGGCCTGCATATTTTTTTAAAGTGTTGGACCAGTCGTAACTCATTATCTGTACCCAAACAAGGACTAGGACCAATTGGAATTTCGGAGTCACAGCCACTCTTTAATTTGCTCTCAAGAGTTTTCCTTGGAATATTAAACTCCATGGAAGCTTTTCTCACAGAATAACCATCATTGTTTACTTTATTAATAGCATTTTGAAGATCTTCTTCTTCCCAAGAACCTCTGACAGAACCGGCTTTTGGAATGTACTTATTTGACATCCATAAAAAAAAATGATACCATCTAAATTTAATACATAACACATTTATGGGATGGCCACCTATCCCGAAACTGATGTGGCCATCTCTCCTGATCGGCCAGGAGAGACGGCCATAGAGCGTCATCAAACATGGTGGACGCAAACTCAATCATAACCTACGTACCGTAATACATTTAGACCTAAACAACTCTAAAACTACAGTTTCCGTCACTACTCACAGCCTAAGTTATGTTTAAATCGAAAGGGTTTGTCATACTATATAATTTCAAGGTATGTTGAAAACTAAAATCATGAAAATTACTTGCTTCTAGTTGAAATAAAGAGTCATATGGAGCAGCAACATTCACTCACGTTACTAGCTAACTACCAACTGGCCGGCAGGTCTGTACATAAGATTGTGAAAGAATTACAGGCATTGGCCATCTCTCCCGTATGGCCGTCTAACCCGGATTTACCCTATATAATTTGCATCTTAATTTCTATCCAGGACCTTTGATCCTTGAAATCTTCATAAATCAACTTTGACACATTACAAATCCAAGATTCTTTTACTTGGCAGAGATCTGTGGATAAAGAATAATAATATGCAAATGAATTAAGTCTAAATTCCTCATCAACATTTTTTCCAACTCTCTGTATCTTCAATTTTGAATTGAATCATTTTTTTCATTTCTACTTCTTCCTATATTTTGTCAAGGCTTGTCTGGGCTTGATTGATATTCCAGTTTATTGAATTTCATGAAAATCTTAGACTTTTAAAAAAAAATTAAATTAAATTGCACTTGCTCCGGTGGCAATTTCCCTAAACACCAATCTTCCCCTTATCCTGCATCGAACTACATTTACCCTTTACAAATTTTAACTTTAAATTCTTTCAATGTTTTTGGCAAATTATTCATCATTTCTCTTGGTAACTTATTCCAATCCCTGACACCCTTATCTAGAAAAGAGAATCTTCCTACACCCTTGTGCCTGAAATCGAGTTCCAGCTTGTGTTCATAGTCATCTTTTCCCTTCCATGCATTACTTTCAATTCTTACACCAATATTTTTCCATGCCTCATCACCAATATACGTCTTGTACACTCCCATGACCCTCTTCACCCTCCTTCTGTCTTCCAATGAGTCCCATTCCAGCGCTTTTATCGTTTCTGTTACTGATTGCATTCTGTGATAATTTCCAGAAACAAATCTAGCAGCCCTTTTTTGCACCTTCTCCAACTCCTGCATTTGATACTCAAAATGTGAGTCCCATACTACACTACCATATTCAAGCAATGGTCTGACCAAAGTTTTGTAACCCAATTCCTTTACTTCTCTCATACATTCTCTCATCACCCTCTCCAACAAATGCAGGATTTTGAAACCTTTTCCTACTACCTGTCCAACGTGATCTACCCAGTTAAACTTTTTATCAAATGTAATGCCAAGATATTTACATTTTAAATCTTCAATAAGTAATTCTTTCCCCACCTTATAATCATAATAAACCTTTAGTTTTTTATTTGTGTATCTAATAAGCTGATTCTTCTTTGCATTTATCTTCATCCCATGTTTACCAACCCAACTAGATATCCTGTCCAGATCACCCTGCAACTGTTTACAATCCTCAACTGTTTTGTTCCTTTTATGTCATCTGCTTGTTCTTCATCTTGAGGATTTACTTCTTTTTTTTTTTTAACTCTTAAATCATCTGACTGATATTTTCATGTAACCCAGACTCATTTCAGTATAAATATTGTTCTTTTCACTATAAATAGTTTACAGGATTAAGTAGTTGAAAGAGAAACTAATATTTAAAAATTGAAAAATGTAATTCATCCAAATATTTGATAGCTGAATGGTGGGTAAAAGCAACATAGGAATGAATACAATGAAATAAAGGAATTTATGTGTCTGATTTAATGCAGTGCATGTGAAATTTCAAAAGATAGAATAGTTCCCAAGTAGAGAAAAATGACTAAGTAATGCCAGAATGTATTACACATTATGGCCTAACACAAAGAAGAAACATTTAATACAAAATGTAATCTTCGAAGTAATCAGGAGTCGAAATTTTGTTTTCTAATGTTTAGAGTTCTTAGAGTTCTTAATTACATTTTGTTCATCTGAGCTAAATTTTGCTTCATTTCCTTCCTACCCAAATCTTATTTATAATTCCCCTCACCATGCAATAAGATTTGTACACATCAACACCCACTTTGTATGGTAGTGAAAACAATTAACAATGATATTTTGTAGTATAAACTCTTTACAACAATTCCACTTCTCCTTTTATTTGAAGAGAATGAGTAAAAAACATGGTACCAATATCAAGATTTGTGTATGAAAATATGTTATAGTGCTGTTTTTCCCTGGGTGTAATACAACGAAATATAATTTTTCCACAGATGGTGTCAATGTTGAAGTGTATTCACCGCTGCTGCAAAGATTGTGCAAAAAATTACTTCACTATTCAGATAACAGATCGAAGCATTGCAGATGCTGTTTGTCCATTTTGTAAGGAGCCTGAATTGAATGGTGATGATGAGGAAGAAGCACTAGAATATTTCAGCAATCTTGATATTTTGCTGAAAAGCTTTCTTGATTCACCTGTGCATGAATTATTCCAGAGAAAGTTGAGAGACAGAACACTAATAAAAGATCCTAACTTCAAGTGGTGTGTAAAGGTTTGTAGAAGAATAATCTATTTTCATTTCATATATTTTTATCTCTTAAATACAGATGATATTTACTACAGAATAATATGTCTCCATTTTTAAATTTGTACCATTCTTTAAATTACCTATAATTTTTCATAGCCAAACATTCATATTTAAAAATATTTTTGTCAAAAACAACTTATTCAACTAGTGATAACTGCACAGCAATGATTGTGTCATTTCCAAGAAACATGAAACAACAATCCAAAATCCAGTAATTGATAATAAAAAACAACATTATATCAAAAAGTAAAATTACACAAAAATGTATTTAGCATATGTAAACAGTACAGATATTATTAATTTAATGGTAATGAATAATGAAAATGCTGTTAGGCAATAAAAATAAGGAAGAATAAGGAAAGTAAATCCATCACAAACAACAAATGAAGACGCAAAGTCCAAGTTGAACAAACTTCACAATACTAATCATTATTATAAACTATATGAGAGGGAGATCAGATGTGTACACACCGAGACTGTCATGAGACAATGATGACGGACGTCTGCATAATGAAGGGAATAAGGGTTAACAGTTGGAATAGCTACACTATAAAAAGTCATGAATAAAGATTTTAGTTTGTTGTTCGATTTAGTGAATTCACTAGAGAGATGTAATGGAGCTCCACATCTGCAAGTGTGGAACTTCTGCTTAAAATTCTATCCCCGCTTTCTCATTCACAACTTTTAATCTAGAATTATAGCGGTTGTTTTGTTTACATCGCAATAAATATAAATCGCTTGTAAGGAACCAGGCCGATACCATAGCCTTAGTGCCTCAACTAACTCTTGATGTTGACTCAAAGTTCTATAGAAAATTTATGAAATGATTTTAACTTGACCATGTAGCCGGATAATTCAACCTAAGTGCTTGAGGTCGCCACAATATTTGTTAAACCACAAATAGAGAAAAGGTTGCAAGATAACTACGGAATGATAAAAGTTCACTTTCTGAAATTTCCAAGTTTTATTTTTCAAAGTCACAAAATTTCAAATATGCACTTAACAGTTGAGTTGGCAAATCGAACACACTTTACCAAAAGTTTGCAGGTTGTGGAGAGAAATTTGACCAACTGACCCCTTTTGTAAATTTAAAAGTTCATATTAAAAGTTAAAGTTGCTATATAGCCCGACACCAAAGTTTCAACATGTTCGAACTAGCCGGCATGGTGAGTTACAACCGACCGAGACGAAAGACAGACCGGAACAGACGACATACTGGAACCGATGATAGGCAGGAACAGACAAACCATAATGGCGGTGGGGTCCTTTTATAGAAACCACTAGAATCAGTGACGTAAGCAACTGTATCACATCTTTTTGCTTCCGCGAGATCAAAAGTGTGTGTAATTTATTTGGCGATCTAGATTATTAAGAATGTTCAAATTTTGACAGTATCTGGACTTATCTACTAGAAGTCCAACGGCAGTTTAGTGAGAATTTTAGAGTAATTAGTTTTAAAGTTTTAGCTGTTTAAAACTCCGCGTAGTGGTACATTCTAATTTGGGGAAAATCCCTAAGTGTTCTGGAATTTTACGCGCGTCAACAACAATCCGCGACAATCTATTTTTCAAAAACTTAATTACTAGACAAATGCTAAAACTTTATATCAAAACCCATATATGTATGAAATCGTCTCAATTAGAGCTATCTACCGGTGTAATTTTTAAATTAATATCTCTTTTAATAAAAAAGCTTATTTTTTTCTCTTAATTAAAATCACTAATTAATCTTTACCAAATTACTTAATTTTACTACCAAAATATCGGGGACAGTGCTGACTACAGCTGGTGATAAAAGTTTGGATTTAAATATATTGCAAATCTTAGAATTTCTGCTTTTCCGATCGGGTGTTTCAAAACATGTACAAACCTAAATATCTCTTAAGCTAAACTTTTTTCGATATGATAAATACACTTTAAAATGATTTTTATAGCAAATTGTTACTGTGAGCAAGATTACAGGGAAATTCCTTAAAGCTGAAAACTGCATTTATCGAAATTTCTAAGTCCCACCCAAGCAAAACTAGAATTTGCCAAAATTCTAAGGTGCTTACACGCTTATTCTTTCCTCTTTGTATGAGAATCACCCTATCGTCATTTAGCTTGTAAAAATGTGGTTGTTTCCTTTTTTACAATACGGTAATAAAAGTAACTATGAACTGAATGGTGTTATTACCCAAGAATGAATTTACAACTTGAATTTAAAGTAAAGTGGCATATTCATGGTTCAACATATAGAATCTCCTCCGTGTTGAACTACCATAGGATGTGCTCACCCATTCACACTACAAGAAAGGGTCCAAGCAGTCCTTTCTACTCACACGTTCTAGTGGTACACCAATGTCCGTATCACACACTTGTACGATGTTTCCTCCAATCACGATCCAATGACATAGCTTGGTGGATGGCAGGGGCCCACGTTGGTTGTTGGGGAATCCAACCATATCCAACACGTCCTTCTTGTACTACTGCAGCCCCTTCACAACCCAACATGAGTCCTACATCTGATAATTGGATCATCATAGGTCCTACAAATTAGACTGTGAATGGGACACTAGAGAGGTGGAAAGGTGGGTGGTGGGCACGGAGATATGCGGTGGTGTAGTCTTGTGCTTGATGCTTCAATTAGTTGACATGTGCATAGCTATATAAATAATTTAATTCACTTGTTAAATCATCCAACATTTTTTGTTCTTGAAAGATTGGGCAGAAAATAATATGACTGTATTTGATGGAAATTTTGTTTATGCAAAATGTAGAAGAACAGCTAGATTTGTTTGTGGAAATTACTGCAGGAACAGTCAGTAACCAATATGATAAAGGAACTGTATTGGGTGTCATCAGAAGACAGGAAGAGGGGAATACTGGGAGTGTACAAGGCATATGTTGGTGATGGGACTTGGTCAAAGAATTAGGAGTAGTGCATGGAAAGGAAAAGATGACTATGGACACAAGCTGGCACTCAATTTCATGCATAAAGGGGTGGGAAAATTTTGTTTACAAAACTAATCTGCACAAGGGGTTTACTGAACAGAAGTAGTATAAGCTATGAAATTATGGTTATGTTGAATTGTTGTTCATCGTGTCTCTGATACCTCACTAGATGTTACATGGATTCGATACTTTTGGTCATCTAACTATTGGCTATTGGTTTAACTCCCCACAAAAGTTGATGGATTTTGATAACAAAAGAAAGTACATGAGGAACAATTATATAAACTACCATACCTTTAAATGATTCCGTAAATGAGATCAGAGATCAATTTATATGTATTGTCAGGGAAGGTACCGACATACGTATACGAAAATGGACAATCACAGAAAGGAAACATACTCCTCAATAAATGCCTGAAGTTAATAGGTTATATAAAAAGCAAGCACACTTAAGAAGGAGGGGATACTGTAGTGGTTTTGAACACTTAGTTGAGTTAAGAGGTTAAAAATTCAATGCATTATGCATGAGGTCTATAATGATTTCTAGTTTGATATCTAAAAGCCTTACAGAATATTGAAGACATTTTGGTCCCACATAAGAAAAGACAGCTGTAGGGACAACAAAATGTTGGCACTTATCCTCAACAGATTTGAGGTAAATGAAGTGGAAGGTAACTTAAAATTTTGTAACTGCATATCAAAATTTGTTCACAGAGCAGCGAGCTCAATTAAATAGCATTGCAGATCAGTTTTTAAGTAATTTGCTTACATAATTCAAGTAATATTTCAAAGAAAAGACTTATAGAAAGTCAGAAAGTAGTATTAGCATATCTGAGTTTTGGATTCCGAATATTTCATCAAAGAAAACATTATCTTCATTTTTTGAGCTAATTCAGACTAGTAGAAGGAGGGTACTGTAGTAACATTACGGGTAGGTTTCCTTGAAGAGATATGAGACCTTGAAATTTGAAACCAGCTTTAAAATGACATTAAAATGGTAAAATAGTCAAACTCAGGAGAGAATTAATTCAAATGAGACACCAAGTTTAAATTAAATAAGAATTTTTTCTAGCAATGACTTTACAATTGGTTTTTGTATTGGTGCAATATTTTGGCTGATATCAGAAAAAGAAAATTATGGACAAATTAATTAATATGGCTTCTTCTGGTAACTGTAACATGAGAATTTGAATGCAAAAGAAAATTTTCAGATCTAATGAAATAATAATAAAACTACTTGAGAGCTGTTATTGCAATTAGACAGTAATGATTTCTTATTGAAAAGTGGATGTAGAATCATTTAAAACATGTTTTAGAGCTGTAAATTAAATACTTTGAAAGATATCAATTTCGAGGTTAAAAATTTTGTATTACAATTTTGGTTCAACCTGTTAGAAAATAGTAAGCAAGTTGATTTTTATATCAAACGAAAGAGTAGAAAATTAGAAGAAAGTTAAAAGTTATTTCAGCTTCATAGCTTTAATACTGTGGAAGTTATAAACATTTTTAGACTGACACATAAAATATTTTTTTATGATGAAAATATGATAGCTACAAATTTTTTTATAAGGATTGATTTTAACATTTATAAACATGTCTAACTACTGCCAACATTTCAGGCAGACAGGAATGAATTGGGGGACTTTATGATATCAGTAGTTGCAATTGCTGTAGCGCAGAAGGCTACACTGGACCAGAAGTGCGGACTTCTTTCATGTGAACAAGGAAAAATTCGCGTTCCCACATCTCTTCTATAAATAGCAGCCCTAGGCTTCTTTGAATCAGTTGGAACGTGACCACGCTACTTTGTAGCAAGATCTAGGTGTGATACTAGGCAGATGGAGATGTCCAGGCAGGCATGTTGAACTTTGAGGTTAATGTGTGGTGAAATTAACATACCTCATGTGACTATAAATTCAGTTAGGATTCATGAGGTTAGTTTGTCTCAAATGTGTTAATCGTTCCTGCAATTAGATTTCTTTGGTGACTATTTCCGACGCCATAAGTTTGTGAGTTTGTAATTTTTCAAGAATATAGTGTTTATCAGTTTCAATACCAACAGTGACTTTTAATGATGACTTACCCCAAGTTGGAGTTAGATCAATTTAGATGATGACCGAGTTACAGGAAAGCACAAACTTTTTATCCAAAGGTTATCACATGGTTAGAGCTGACGCTTAACATTTTATTGAGACCTCAACTGAACGTTTCTTCCTTACAGAAACACATAGCAAGACTAACATACGTATGTAATACCAAGTTTAAAAATTTATTCACTGATGAAAATATTGATAAAATACATATTTTTATATGATATGTAGAGTTAGAGATTGATTCATTACAGATAGGTGCTGAACGTACTGTAGAACAATTGGAGCACCTGAATTGGGATAAGCACCGAGTCCCAATAGAATCCCAGTAAGAGTATTTTCAGTGTACATTACAGAAACCAAACCATTTCTGTCTGATACATATTTCCAAACCTTAGAAGACAAGAAAGTACTTTGAACTGGAAAACAACACAAGTTATCACAATTTTCAAGAAAGGAGATTGAAAAATCCTAAGCACTACCAGCCTATATCTCTATTTGAAGTAGAATTCTGTAGCATGTTATATGCTCAAATATTATGAAGTTTCTAGAGTAAATTGAATCGGTTGAATCAAACTAACATAGATATAACAGCACCTATTTTTGCAAGATTCGATGAAGGCTATTGATGCAGGATCAGAAGCTGATTCAATATTTTTGGATTTTCGGAAATCTTTCGTTGAACCTCACAACGGCTTTTAATGAAAATTTAAGCTTATAGTTTATCCAATCAGATTTGTGAATGGATACAAGGTTTCCTAAATGGTCAGTCATAGTATGCCATTATTGATGGAGAAACCAGTAGTCAATATGTTCCATCAGGCACCCCTCAAAGATATGTCTTCTTTCGTTAACTTTTACAAAATAATCATAAAGACAACATTAGGGTCTGATAGCAGTTTGAGATTATTCACTAATGATGCAATCAGCTACTGAGAAGTAAGGAATCTGGCCAACCATTTAAAAATTTAACATGATCTGGATGTTTTACAGCATCAGAACTTACATTAAATTTCAAGGCAATGTGTACAACTAACAAAAAGAAACAATTTGTTCAAAAGTGAAAAGTAAACAGTTCAGTTATTAACATGGATGATTTCTTGAAGTATTTGGTCATTACAGTACAAAGCAACATGAAAATGACCTATACATAATTTCAGTCCCGTGTAGAGCTAATTCTAGACAGCGCTTCACAGACTGTATACTAAAGAGATAATACAAAAAATTCTTGCAAATCCACATTAGGACCACTGTTGTGCTGTTTGTGATCCATATCACAGCAGTATAAAGAAGGTGCAGACAAAAGCAGCTCTATTGGTGACTGCCTGCTACAGTCCTTATTAGGCACACAAATAAAAAACTAAAGGTTGATTATGATTATTAGTTGGGGAAAGAATTGCTTGTTGAAGCCTTGAAATGTAAATATCTTGGCACAAAATTTGATAACAAGCTCAACTGGGCAGAAAACATTGGAAAGTTAGTAGGAAATGGTTTCAAAATCCTACATTTGTTGGAGAGAGTGATGAAGGGAATTTACCAGAGAAGTAAAGGAACTGGAATACAAAACTTTGGTAAGACCATTGCTTGAATATGGTGGTGCAGTATGGGATCCACATTTTGGGTATCAGGTACAGGAGTTGGTGGAGCTGCAAAAAAGGGCTTCTTGATTTGTCTCTGGAAATAACCACAGAATACAATCAGTAACGAGTACAATAAAAAAGTCTTTATTGGAAGGAAAAAGGAGGGTGAAGAGAGTCATAGGATTGTGCAAGACTTATATTGGTGATTGAGTGTGGAAATATATTGGTGTAAGAATTAAAGTAATGCATGGATGGGGAAAGATGACCATGACCACAAGATGGCACAAGGGTGTGGGAAGATTTTCTTTTGCAGATAAGGGGGTCAAGGATAGAAATAAGTTACCAAGAGAAATGATGAATGATTTACCAAAAACTTTTAAAGAATTTAAAGTTGAAATTTGTAGAGGGCAAAAAGAGGTGGGTAAAGAAAAGGAGGAAAAATGGGTGTGTTGGGAAATTGCCACTGGAGCATGCACTCTATCACAATTAAATTAAATCAAATTAAAATTTAATTGAAAAAGTGCCACAGAATTGATATACAGATTGGGTTGGGATTGTCTGGTAAATGGAATTTATTGGCAAACACGCTAAAACAACTTTTATTTACGATTGTGATGAATTACTTCTTACGCCAAGCTATTTGGGTCACAATGACAGTAGAGATAAGATTAGAGAAATTGGCTATTGTACGGATGCTTATATGAATTCTTTCTTCCCTCATAAAAATTGCGATTGGAATGCATGGAGTTACAATGCAAAAAATATTGTGCCACTTAAAATTTCAGAATATAGGAGTAGAGATAGAAACATGCTTCCAAACCTTGCCAATAACCTCTTTTACGAAATACTCATATTTATGAAATTGCCAAAATCCTTTAAACTGGTCAAACTAACTCTAAAAGTTTCAAACTTAAAAATTTTGATCCTTATCACCCATTTTTATCATTTTTTTCCCCACAAATAAAGGTGTATATCCACAGTTAAATGTCCCTTCAAAAGTCCACAACTATCAGGTATTGAAAAACTACATAAAATATTGAATTTGTTTAGGTGCTCAAAAATCTTCAAAAAATGTCCAAACAACCCCTAGATCTGCTTTAGAAATTCTATTCTATACTCTTTAAATGCTTGCCATGTAGCAAGAAATTGATTGGCATGAACCTGCTACAACAATATCTTCCTGTCTTCCTGCTAAATAACATTTTACAATTTGTAGGGTTTACATAAGCTTCACTAGCATTCATATCTGAACTTGTCTTTGTGTGTCAACTACACCAATCCAATAATGACTTTTATCTGAAACTACATCTCCAATATTTTAAAACTTTTTGAGTGATGCAGAATAATTCCCTTAATTCCTTATGTATACTCCTCCCTTGTCCAATGTTTCTTTATGGTACTTCATAATTAATACTGGTACTTTACTATTTCCTGCAGGACTTTATTATGATTTGACATTTCATATACATTTAATATTACAAGATTAAACAATAAAGAATTGCTTAATATTTATGCTATTAAAAATATTTCGCATTGATGAAGCCAGGAGAGCCATGATGAACACATAAACATGAACATACCTAACAATGTTTCAGAATAAACCTTAATCCCTGCCCCTTCTTCCAGTTCTCTTGTATTTCCCAAATATTCCCTCCACTCTTTAGAACTCTTCACGTATTGTTAAAATCCATGATTTCAAAACCAGAAATTATGCAAATTGACAGGATTTGTATTTAAACAGAAATCTTATATATATATATATATATGTGTGTGTGTGTGTGTGTTTCCCAATATTTCACTTATCAGCCCCCAATAGCTAGTGCAGACCACAGATGTTTGTGTGTGGTACTAGAATAGAGTTTCCTGTCATGCATAAAGTTGGCTCTGAATGCCAATAGCTGGGGGGGGGGGGGGGGTCGATGTAGGGCATCACAGCACAGACCATTGGTGTTTGTGTGTGGTAGTGACATCGAGTCTTCTATTGTGCACTATGGTGGTTGCATGTCGATAGCTATGGGGGAGTTGGATATATTGTGGTTGAAAGTGGTTAACTTAAGGCACTTTCACATTTGGACCAAAGATGTGTGTGTCCTTACGTTTCAATTTTTAGCCAAAACTATCTAGTGCAGATCACTGGTGTTAGTATGTGGCAGTAGCATACATTCACAGATCATGCAAACTCTTGGCCACATTTTGATAACTTTTGGGGTGTGGGAGATATTATGGTTGAAAGTGGTCGAGCAAGGGTATTTTCATATTACAACCAAAGACATATATGTCTGCAAAATTTAACTTAATGTCACAACTACATAATGCAGATCACTGGTGTTTGTGTGTGGTAGTAGCATTATGTCTCGCATTGTGGACTATGGTGGTTAGATGTCAGTAGCTATGGGGGTGTGGGAGATATGGTGGTAGATAGTGGTCGACCTGAAGCACTTTCATATTTTGACCAAAGACATTTGTGTACCTATGTTTCACTTTTTAGCCAAAATTATCTAGCACAGATCACTGGTGTTGTGGCTGTAGCATATATTCACCAATCGTGCACAATGTTGGCCGAATTTTGGTAACTGTTGGGGTGTGGGAGATATGGTGATTGAAAGTTGTCGATCAAGAACATTTTCGTATTTTGACCAAAGACACGTGTGTCCTTATATTTCACGTTGCTGCATCAACTGCATATCGCAGACCACTGGTATTTGTCTGTGGTAGTGGCCTTGAGTCTCCCATCTTGCATTATGGTGGTTAGGTGTTGGTAGCTATAGCGGTGTGGGAGATATGCTGGTTGTAAGTGGTTGACTTGGGTCATTTTCTTATTTCTGCCAAATAAGTATGTGTCCCCAGCCAAAACTACCAAGTGCAAACCACAGGCAATTGTGTGTGGTAGTATCCTGGAGTATTTCACTGTGCACTATGGTGATTGCATGTCAGTAGCTGTGGGAATGTGGTAGATATGGTGGTTTAAAGGGGTTGACCTGATATAAAAATAGACATGCATCCCTATATTTCACCCCACAGCCAAAACTACATAGCACAGTACACTGGTGATTGTGTGTGGCATTAACCCCAAGTCTCCAAATGTGTACGATGGTGGTGTTATGTTGGTAGATATGGGGGTGTGGGAGATATGATGATTGAAATTGGTCAATGGAGGGTGTTTTCATATTTTGACCAAAGATATGTGTGTCCCTATATTTCACTTTGCAGCCATAAATACCCTGCACAGATCACTGATATTTGGTATTAGCCTCAAGTCTCCCTTTGTGCACTATGGTAGTTACATGTCAGTCAAAATTCCTTACAAACATAAACGAAGTCATGGGCACCAGCTAGTAATTATTAATTTCCTAAAATCTCCAAAGCTGTCCAAAATTATCCCCATATACCAGTATTTGAGACTTTAAGATCATAATTATGCTAACCTTGTGCCTTCGTCTTTTCTATCAATACGATCACATTTTCTCTAGTAATGTCTCATTACAATTCACCACATGACTTAATCAGTCATATGGCGACTCTTGCTGTGTACAAATCCAATCCTCATTTAATCATGATTAAGGTTTATACTGAAACATCGTTAAGTATGTTTGTGTTTGTGTGTTCATCATGGACCTGCTGGCTTCATCAGTGGGAAATATTTTTAATAGCAGAAATATTAAACTATTGTTTAATCTTGGGAATATTAAATGTATATCACATGTCAAATCTCCAAATGCTGACTAAAAGTAGTAAATATCATTTTTCTGTTAGAGGATAATCACTAATTTATATCAGATATCTACATTAATTGTTAGTAACAGCCTACTGAATCTTAAGTATGATAAATAAGTCACCACCTGGTGCAGACTATCTACTCTGTTTAACTTGCATACCCAATAATATAATTTTTTTTTTACCTCTGCCTCGTTATAAAGTACGTTAATTTTTCTTTCAGTGTTCATCTGGTTTCATAGCAAATCCTCGTCAGAAACGTCTGGTGTGCCCAGACTGCCGATCAGTGACATGTGCATCATGCAGGCGTCCAGTAAGTGTTAAATTAATTCAGGTTATGAAGCCCGAAAAGTTTCTGGAATAAAACAAAAATATTTTTGATTAAATAGATAAAAATGTGAATGTTACCAGTTACATAGCAAGAAATACCCATTGATGTGAATCACAGTTAGTGGGGTCATGAGCAGGGGAAGACAAGTTGGTAGTACAGTGTATCAATGGATCTCTCAATTCTTTTGACAGAGAGAGACGTAGCATGGTGGGGGAAAGTTTAAAATAATTTGGATCAATCAGTATTTGACATGCTGGGTAGAGGAACTTTTAAGAAATAGGAAACAAGGGCTCAGAGTAGGAAATGAGTTGTCAAAAAAGGTGAAGATAAGGATAAAAGTGCCATAGGTTAGTATATTGAGACCATCGCTGTTCATTATTCTAAAGAACAACTGTGTTAATGATTTATATTCATTAAACTGTTTTGCAGATAACACAACCCCATTTAATAAGATTAAAATAAAACAGTATTGTTAACAACTACAGAAAAGCTAACTGCTTATATCAGTATGGCATGAAGATGAATACCAAAAAATAGCTTATTAGGTACACAGACAAGGAAAAAAGTGTTCTGAATGATTATACAGAGGGGGACTTACTTGTTGAATGCATAAAAAGTGAATATCTTGGTATACCTTTCATAAATAAACAGGACAACACATTGTGGAGGCAGTGGGAAAGGTTTTGAAATTCACAGATGGTGATGAGGAGATGCATCTGAAAAATGATGGAAAAGATCTACAGAAACATGGTCAGGTTCTTTCTAAAGTATTGTGAAAGACAATGATGGAACCAGGGCAAGGGCAAGGGTGGATCTAGGGAAGGCCTCAAGCCCCCCCCCCCCCCCAAAAGTATCTAGGTCCATCTCCAACATTGTGATTGTGGAGACTTTTTTTTTTTTTTAGCTCTGCTGAGATGGAACCATATTGTGGGAATTAAGTATGGGTTTTTGAGAGGGTGCAAAGAATAGTAGTTACAACTATTTGCAGAAGTTTTGATAACACAATCGGTAACCTATATTAAATTTAATTTAATCCTGATTTTGATGGAGTGCACACTCTCCAGTGGGGTAATGATCCTTCACCTTCAACTTCATATGAAACGATTTTTCACCTCCCACCTACTTTTGCCATTTATGAACTCCAACCTTAAACTCCTTCAGTGTTTTTGGTAAATTGTTCATCATTTTCCTCAGTGATTTACACCATTCTCTGATTCCCTTACCTACAAAAGAATCTTTTCCAACTACCTTTTGCCTCAAGCCAAGGACCAGCTTATGGTCATGATCATCTCTTCCCTTCCACTTACAAGTCCTATTCCTTCCAAGTAGTCCATTCAAGCGTTATTATGATTATAAGCCTTCTACAGTCCATTCTATTCCTCCACCTACTGTTTTCCAACGACTCCCAACTAAGCTCTTTTATCATATTAGTTACTAATTGCATTCACACAAATAAATCTAGCTGCTCCCCTTTGTACCCCCTTCAAATCCTGTTATTTGATGCACAAAATATGGAACCACACCACTTCGCAATATTAAAGCAGTAGTCTGGCTAAGGTTTTGCAACCCAACTCCTTTCCAGTAAATGAATGATTTTAAAACCTGATCATATTACCTGCCCAGTCGACTTTACTGTCAAATGTTATGTAAATACGTTTACAATTAAGATCTTGAACAAGAAATTCCTAAAATCATAGAAAACCTTTTTTTCTATCTGCGTACCCAGTAAGTTGACTTTTATTGCTATTTATTTTCATTCTATGTTTGACTACACAGCTAATTATCCAGTTCAGACCCTTCCAAAGCTGTTTATACCCACTCCAGGTTTAATTCTGTTTTATAATATTACATCAACTGCAAACAATATATTCTCCAACTTTAACCCTGAACACAATCATTCATTAGAACAATGAACAACACTGCCCTATGGCACTCCCATTTTCACTTACACCTCTTTTGATACTGCTTGCACCACTCCTGTATTTCTTTTCTACCTTCCTCCATGCTGCAAGTCACTATTCCATCCAGTCCAATAGTTTTTTCTTTGTCTATCAACATTTTCTGGCTCATTCTGTCAAATGCTTTCGAGAGATCCATTGTTATGCTACAACTTGGCCTCCCTTGTCCATATCATCTGCAACACCTTCATATAACCCACTAACAGAGATTCACATGAATGTTCTTTCCTAAATCCATGTTATTTTGCAAATCAGTTCCTCGCCTCACAGACAATCCTGAAGCAACTGCATACCAATCTTTCCATCATCTTTTCTGCCACTGATGTCAGACTATTTGGCCTGTAATTTTTAACTCTATTTGTCTAACTTACTTTATGTATCAGTACTACAATGGCATTTATCCACTATTCTGGCAAGCAATGTGTCCCCAAACTGAGTATAAATAATATTAAAAAATAATGTATGATATCATATCAACTATCGTTAATACATCTGCAGTAATATTATCTAACCAGTCCCTTTATGCTATCCTCAGAATTTTTAAAAAAAAAAAAAAAAAAAAAAATGTGGATACTTTCCTTTGCCCTCTGTTTTCTAATATAGCCATAAAAATTCCTAGACACTTCACCCATTGGTCCCCCTGTGACAATAATATTTTTCATAAACCCATCTTTGATGCTACTAATTCCTTGTTTATTTGTTTCAAGTTTTCCCTACACCCTTGCTGCCTCTTAACTCTGTTCTCTTGTTACCATCCTCTTTAGCCAATTCTGTGGTTTACTTTACGTTTTATTTTGAAATAAATATTTCTCTCACCTCTATCACTCCTCCTTATTATCTCCTTTATTTCTTCTCAAACTCTTTACACCATTCTCTGATTCCCTTACCTACAAAATACTGAATCTTTCTCTGAAATATCTTTTTAATTCTGTGGCATGTGTCTTTTCACCTTTACTTTTAACCACTGATAAACTAAAATTCTCTAATGTCCATTGAACTGCTTCATGATCAGGTATAGCTCACTGGCATTGCATTTGAGAGGACATGAGTTTGAACCCCTGTTCAGTAATTCAGATTTGGTTTTTTAATGGTTTCCCCAAATCACTCCAGGTGAATGTTAAGATGGTTCCTTCAAAAGGCAATGTAAAAATCCTTCCCATTCCTTCCCTATCTCTAATGAACCCAATGTTGATGAGGCAGAAAACAATTTCCTTCTATAACTTTAAGTCCTAAACATTTTTAACAGTTTTTATTAAGAAGATATCTAACTTGTTTGTACCCTTTAGACTCTCCTCTACTACTTGTGTAAAGCCTCCTTCCCTTGTTAACATATTAAGAAACCTCTGTTCCCTCGTATTATTTACCTTAATTCTCTGCCAGTCAACACAAATAATGATCATTCTATGCTCTCCTCTGAACTCTGAAAATGAATTTAATTTCTTCCCATGAGCCTTGTCATCATCGGTCTTCTACGAGGGTTGTTTCAAAAATAAGATTCCCACATTTTTTTTAGGCACAAGGAATTTTATTCGTAAAAAAACGATTACACCATTGGAAATGTTGATCTTTAAGCAATTTTTCCACATAGTCCCCATTTTTTTCTATGAATTTTTCTGTCGAGTAATCCACTTTTGCATTTCCACCTCAAAGAAGTCCGCCGCCAACCCATTGAGAAACTTGGAAACTTCTTCTTGCAACTCCTCGTCCGTCTGGAATCGTAGACCGCCAAGGTGCTCCTTCACTTTCTGAAACAGATGGAAATCGCTGGGTGCCAAATCAGGGCTGTAAGGAGGGTGGTCAATCACATCCCAGCCAAATTTGTCGATTAACTCCTTCGTTTGTTGCGACACATGTGGACGGGCATTGTCATGGTGCAGCCTTACGCCTTTGCTGAGTTTTCCCCTATGACGATTTTGGATTGCCCGTCTGAGCTTTATCAAGGTCTCACAATAACCTGTGGAGATTATGGTGGTCCCTCTAGCCATGAAATCAATGAGCAATACACCATGCCGCTCCCAAAACACCGATGCCATGATTTTTCCTGCTGACAGCTGCTGCTTAAACTTCTTTGGTGGTGGCGATCCGGTGTGTTTCCATTGGCGCTATTGTTGTTTTGTTTCCAGAGTAATGTAATGGCACCACGATTCATCCCCTGTAACAATGGAATCAAGGAAGTCTTCGTTATTCTCGTCGCATTCACTGCAGAACTTCCGAGCACAGGCGACCCACTGCTGTTTGTGGACTTCTGAAGGCATGTGCTGCATCCAGTGCGCGCACACCTTGTGGTAGCCTAGCTTTTCATTCAATATCCTGTCAATTGAAGCTTCAGAAGCCTCAGGAATTTGAGCAGCCAGTTGCTGGATGGTGATTCGCCGATCTTCGAAAAGGATTTGCTCAACTTTAGCCACAACGTCGTCGGAGATCGACGGCCTCCCACTTCATTGGTCATCGTGGACGTCCGTACGGCCGTTGGCAAACTCCCTACACTATTTTCGGACATGTTGAATGCTTATACACGTTTCCCCATACACTTAACTCAATTGCCGATGAATTACTACAGGTGGTAACTTTCTTGCGTGCAAAAATCGGATGACCGCACGAATTTCACACCTGGCGGTGACGGTGATGATGGGCTCCATCGCATTTGGCTGTCAGGCTGGTACTGACCATTGTAGAGCCTCGCAGGTTGTTGGAATCGGTGGTGGGGGATCCGGCGAACACGGTGGTGATGCCAGATTTCGCATTGCACCATGCACGGTAAGGGTACAAAGTTGGGAAACTTACTTTTGAAACAACCCTTGTAATATGGTATGCAGCCAAGAACATGATTTTTTTTTGTGCCACAGAATTCTACTCCTAGTAACTCATAACTATAAAAACATTATCTTTGATAACAAGTGCAAAAAACCTCTCCACCGGTTCCTCCCCTGCCTCTCACAATCTATAACATGGAGATGAGGCGTTGCTTGGGAAAGGCAATAGTTTTGTCTTTGGGGTTGAGCCTGTGGACACCACTTGTATGTGGGATTTCATTAGTCAAGGCCTACACCTAAATAGAAAGAGGACACTTTCTAAGTTGTTAGCTAAAGTTGTAAGGAAGCCCATTTCCAGTTATAATGGAATTAGGACTGCCTTTTTTAAGTCAGGGGATAAAAATAAATGATCAAAGGGATATTTATTGTAAATGCATGATGGGAAAAATCACTAAGGCTAAATAAATAGAACAAACTGTTTAAATAATAACAGATGAGGTCACGAATGGGGTGACGAAGGTTAATGTTGAAAATGTTACCAAGCCAATAACAAGAGTATTACTGGTGAGCTGAAGAAGTATAATTAACAAAGTAATAGAATTTGGAAACTTAATAGATATACAAGAACCACAACTAATTGCAAGTTTAAAGCCTTCATTAAAAGAAGGAGTACTAGAGTATGATGTTTTCCCTGATGGGTGCAGAGTATACTGCACAGATGAGCAACTGATGGAGGGGTATTCATAGTGGTTAGCAAAGATTTTACAGTTTTCTGATATTTATGGATCATGACCAGGAGATCATAATGGTATTTTAATGGAGTGATACGAAAGAAAAAATCATGGTATTGGCTGCTTACCGTAGTGGAAGAATGAGTGATGAAGATGAGACTCTTAGGGAGAAACTAAATTCATATTCACAGTTCAGAAGTGAGTGTTGGTTGGTCATAATTGGTGGAGATTTAAATTTAGCAGGTGTCAACTGGGAAGGAAGTAAGATTAATAAAACAAGGGACCATAGATTTACAAATACCTTAATAAGGCAGGAGGCTTTCACAAGTAGTAGAGCAGAATACAAAGTGAGCAAACATGTTGGATATCTTTCTAACCAAATATGATGAAAATCTGGTGGAACCTCAGGTAGCTGAAGGAATAAGTGACCAAAATGGAGTTATGTAGGATATTAGGGAATTCAATAAACTAGTTACCAAACCTGTAAGGAGAAATAGTTACAATTATAAAAAGGCACAAATTTCAGAAATGAAGAGATAATTCAGGGAAAGGTTCAGTAAATGGAAAGATGGCAAAAATACAGTGGAGGTGAAGAGGAAGAGGTTAAGAATAAAATAAAAAATGATAAGGAATTATTTATTCTGAAATAATTAGAAGTACAGATCCTACATAATACAATGTGGAAGTGAGAAGGTTAAAGAGGTTGGTGATAAGAAAAAAAAACTAAAAACTAAGAGTTAAGAGGCGAAAAGACAGTAAAGAATACTCAAAACAACTAAACAAGCAATTAGCAGTAGCAGAGATGGAAGCTAAAGAAGGATTTATGCAGAGTATTATTGGTGTAGGGGTACAACTGACAGATTTTTTTTTTTTTTTTTTTTGCCTCATTGTCGTCGAGTTCAATAGAGGCAGGAAATGACTGGGTACAAGGAACGGGAAAGAATTTGACTATTGCCTTTTGAAAGGAAGCATCCTCGTATTTACCTGGAAAACCCAAATCTGGATGCCCGGACGGGGATTCGAACCGTCATCCTCCCGAATGCAAGGTCAGAGCATTAATCGCTCACCCACCATGACAGATGCATATACAAATTTCTATGAATATTTTAGAAAACTGATGGGAAGGGAAGGTACTGAGACAAAGAATGGAGATGAAGGTACTGCAGATTTGAAAATGGCTGAGAAATTGATTGACCTTTAGTGACTATCATTCTGGGATGGAAGGGAATAAATCAGTAGAGTGTTTCCTAAGTTTAAATGAGGATTTAAAAATTTGAAATAGATCTTCAGGAAATTTGAAGGAACTAAGAAAGCTAAAAAAATTGCAAAGGGGCTGGTGCACATAATATTACTATACCTGCAGCAAAGATAGTGTGATACAATATTGTACCTTACCTTGAAATATTATTTAGAATGAGTCTGGAGTCTTGCATTTTACCAGACAACTGAAGAAGCTAAACTAGAACTGGTTCATAAAGGAGGGGCATTAAATAAGGTTGAAAATTACAGGACAATCAGTTTGACATCACTGATAGCGAAACTGATAAAGAGAATAATATGAAACTGTCAAACTGATTGCCAAACTGATAAAGAGAATAATATACTACTGTGTTAGAAATATCTGTAGGGAAATAAACTGGTTTACAAATCAACAACCTGGCTTTACGCAAGGACATTCATGTGGATCTCAGATGGTGAGCTATATCAAGACATTTCAGATGAATTGGATAAAGGAGGACAAGTTAACAGTGTGGCCACAGACCTTCCTAAGGCATTCGAGTTTTAAATTAGTTGAAAGCTAGTGGATTGGATGAAAAAGTAACTTGATGGTTAGAAGAATAATTAGAAGGAAAAAAGCAAAGCGTTAAAGTAGGAAATGCATTATTAAAACATGTGCAAGTGAATATGGGAGTGCCACAGTATAGTGTATTGGAATCTTTGCTGTTCAACATACTAAAGAATGATTGAGCTGATGGATTACAGTCAGAATTTAGTATGTTTGCAGATGATATAATAGTATAGAATGGGGCAAAAATGGGAAAAGATATTGAATGACTTCAAGGTGACCTGGATAGAATATATAATTGGTAGGTCAACATGGAATGAAGATAAGTGCCAAGAAAAATTAGCTTAATAGGTATGCCAGTAAAGAACAATGATCTCATTGTTAGTTTTTTTATGTGTATATCTCATTCTATGACAATTGTAGCTATAATTCCAAGACTTTGGCTTTATTTAAATTTTCAATGTCGCTACTGTTTGTGGTTACATTTTTTTTAAGTGACTAGTTTAGATTAAATTTAAGAAATATCATTTGCAGCATAAGGTTTTATTGAAAAAAAAGGGCAATGCATTTGTTCTTGGTTTCATTTGGCCTTAGTTAAATTTTTAAAGTTATGGCAGTGAGTAGGTTATTAGTTTTATGGATGAAGAGAAAAGCATTTTTTTTATTAATATCATTAAGTAGATCGCCAACATACACAAAAAAGGAGTGACAAAATTTCCAAGCAAAGTTTATTTATTTTCCATTCTATAATTAATGCATAATCCTTCTATTAGTGTTAAAATATTGGTGGAATATTTGTCTATTTTCTAAGCTGATCTCTCTAGATTAGCCAGACTAATTCTTTTTTTAAAAAAATAGTAAAAAAGAAAAAAAGATTTAAATGGTTGTTGTGCTCTTTAGATACAAATTGAGCATTTTTCTAGCAATTCACAAAGAATGTTTGAATAGACCACATTATAATATGAAGACATCAAACTCATCAACACGGTCAATGAAAATGAATTTGCACTATAGAACTAACTGTTTAATGACAGCACAGCATGAGACATTCAGTTCCAGGTACTGTTTGTTAATGACTTCTTGAAACAAAAAATTCAACAAAAATCTGAATTGTAGTAATTATTAATCAGACATCACATGATTATATTTCTCAAATATGATATTTTCAGATAATTTTAAGTTCACAAAATCTGGACTAATCGTCACCAGAATGACATAACACTTGCAACATGTGGAGATTGTTGTTTACTAAGTTACAGATTCCCAGATAGTTATTAAATTTTAGAGGATATTGAATCTGACTTAAACAGATATGCTCGATTACTACACAAATACCAAAAAACATCAGCTATTCTCTTAAAAACTTTATGAACTCTGTTTACAGTGGGAACAACAACATGAGGGTCTGAGCTGTAAAGAGTTTGCTCAATGGAAGGAAGCAAATGATCCTGAACAGCAAGCAGCAGGGCTGGCACGTCACTTGGCTGAGCATGGCATTGATTGTCCTAAGTGTCATTTCCGCTTTGCTATGGCTAAAGGTGGCTGTATGCACTTCACATGTACACAGTGCAAGTATGAGTTCTGCTGTGGTTGTGGGAAGCCTTTCCTCATGGGAGCCAAATGTGGTCTTAGTGACTACTGCGCCAAGCTGGGACTACACGCACACCATCCTCGTAACTGCCTCTTCTACCTCCGTGACAAAGAACCTGCAGATCTTCAGAAGTTGCTTAAGGTGTAACTTTTTTTCCTTACTTCATACTGAACTGGTTGAACATTAATTAACAAGAGTGTGGTCTGAAAAGTTCTTGCCTTGTTGATATGTTGAAACTATCAGTAAATTATGAAGTCTCATCAAAAACGTTTGCTTTGATTTAATTTGGTGGTAAGCAACAGTTCACAACAGTTCATAATTGTCACTTTATATAAATGAATCAGCCTGCCCTGTTGGCTCATTTGGTTGCAGCACAGTGATAGTGTCTAACACTGACAGGTGGTTAGCTGGTTTGAGTCCTGATGGTAGAAAAAATTTCACCATTAAAATGTAGCCAAAAGGATAGGAGCAGTGGTGTTGCACAATTCCTAAGCACCAGAATTTGCAGAAAACTCCTGGGTTAAATCCCAAACCTCTCCACAGTGGGTATGATGTAAGGGAATATAACAATCTTTGTTTACGGTGATTCATCTGAAGGAAGGGTACATTACACTTGGCAGCCCTCACAGTGTCTTTCAAAGATTAAGCCTGAATGGGCTAGCACTGGGTTTCAACCTTTTCCTTCTTTCTTCTCTCATCAACAGCACAAACAACATTCTACACTGAACACACATAGCATGAAAGTCATAGACACTTACAACAACACTTATGAACATTGTAACACTGGGGACGGCAATGGAAAACCACCCCATTTAATCATCTCACTGTGATGTTCTCATGGAGGGGTAAACACCACCCATGGTAATAATATGTAGAATAATCTGTGATTAAGGCCAAGAACTTCTCATACCGCACATGTAATTCCTGTCCTGTGATAGGTGTAATGACATTTATTGAACAATAACTTGCCAATGTGCCTGTACACGGGAAGAAACAACTTCATTGGATTGGAAAAATACACAGGCCTAGGTTCAAATCCTAGACCCCATATACTGGCAATCATGACTGTGGTTTTTCAGCAGGTTTCAACAATCACCTAAGAAAATGTCAGGATGGTTTTCAATCTCCATTTCAAAAACTACTCATTTCACAAATAAAAATAAACTTATCACATAGAATGTAAGTTTTACTTTTCACAGACAGATAGTGACAGATCCTCTCTCCCATCGAAACCATGACAGTCCCAGCTTGCCTGTATAAGATGAAACATTGCTTTCAAATTAGCATGGCCTCAGAAAGCCCCTGCCCCAATAAAAGTTTCATGATGATGAAAATAATAATATTAAACATTGATGTTTATTCATGAGGTGATAAAACAAAACATAATGGAACATTGAAAAATAACTGCTTATTTAAATCTCAACAAACAGACTTGTACATATTCTACAACTATTTCAGTATTAAGCTGTCTACAGCAGAATTTAATTATGAAAATACCATCCCACTGTATCACATTTTACATTGATAAATAAAAATGTTGTTAATCTTGTGTTATCTTTAAAATGTATCATCTGATATTTATTACCTCTAAAATCGTTTATTTTTCGGTTATCTTTGTCTAGTTTTCACTTAGAGTGTACTGATAACATTAGAAATAAAGGAAATATTGCCATTGAAGGGGGAGTTAAAAGTGATACATGATTTGAAATTTTTAATAAAATATGTACTTAACATATAACAAATTTTTTTTCTATAAACAGGAATACAATTTGGCATTTGATACAGAAGTTCCTGAAGGTATGAAAGAACAAGCAGATGCAGGTATCACTCTTAAATGTCTGGTTCAACTGCAAAAGGAGACACCAGCAGGGCTTATTGATACTGTATGCAATGGAGATGTACCAGAAGGCCATGCTGGTCTCTGCAGGTTGGTAAACAATAGTTGACTTTTAGACAGTAAATGTATAACCAGTGTTTGTTATAAACTGCACAACAGAAAAATTAAAATATAGATAGTGGGATATTACTTTGAAAGCAGTGCTACAGGTACCAGCTGCAATCATCTTAACTTACTATATGAGATACCAATAAAATTTTGCAATTTAAAATAAATTTTTTGTTTCAATATAATCGTTATACTTATTCCAGTCATGCTGTAAAGCCATTACCTACAACTTTCTATTAATTCTTCAAAAGCAATACATTTATTTTAAATAGGTCTATAAAAAATGTAAACAAATTCAGCTGTATTACTTATCCGAAATAACTTTCATGCTAAATTTCAGTCATGGAGAAAATCAGAATTAGCAACTTTAGTTGTTATTGCTGACTTAATTACAGAATATACAAAAGTTTTTTAATGTTATATAGTCACCAACAGTAGGAAAAATCCAAAATTACAAAGGAATCTAAATAAATTAAAGTTTGCAAGTTTTTGAAAGAAAAACAATTATTTCAATAGGTTTTAACAGTAAGTAACAAATCATGAAACTCATGGTTGTTACTGGAAATAAGAATATGACTATTATGTAGTGACAGTCTAGCATACACAGTATATATCAGGCAAGTTTGTATAACCAACTAGCTGACCCGGCAATGCTTCGCTATTGCTTGACTTGGTTTAGGCATACCAAATGTAGACAGTATTTTTCAGTTTATTTTAAAGTATATGTGTGCAAAGTTCCTTAAAAAGTTGGAAAAAACTGGCTTTATATAAGGTATACTGGCAAAAATTAAGAGGGTTTAAAGGGGAAAAGGGGTTGCAATTTTGGATACCATATGTTGCAAATTTTGGTGGAAATCTGATTAATTCTATGGGTTTGTTTAAATTAAGGGGTGGAGGGTTTTTTAAAAAAAAAAAATCAGGAACCTTCCCAGCCGTACTCTCTACAACTCAACAGAGTTTCATCATAATCGGATAAAAATTTGTGGGTTTTGATAAATATAATTGGAAATTCCTTCAAAATCGGGTAAAAACTGTACCTTTATATATGACACAGTGGCAAAAAATTAAGGGGATGTAAAGGGGACGAAGGGGTTGCCTTTTTGGAATCCACATGTAGATAGTATTTTCCTGTTTGTTTTAAAGTATACGTGTGCAAATTTCTATAGAAATAGGATAAAATCTGTGTATTTGTTTAAATTAGGGGGATGTGAAGGGGTATGAGGGATGGCGTTTTTGGAAACCCTACGTAAGCAATATTTTTCAATTTGTTTTAAAGAATTGGTTAAAATCTGTAGGTTTTCTTAATTTATGGGGAGTAGGAGGGAAGAGGAGGTGGTTTTTGGGTGGAAAAGGGGAGAGGGATTAGGTTTTGGTAAAAATAATGTCTATAGTGTTTTTCTGTGTGCCAATTTCCATCAAAATCAGATAAAATCTGTGGGTATTTTTTAAATTATGGGATGCAAGGGGAAGAGGGGGTGGTTTTGGGGTAGAAAGGGTGAGAGGGATTGTGTTTTTGTAAAATTAATGTCTACAGCATTTTTCTATTTTATTAATAGTATATGCGTGCAAAGTTCCATCGAAATCTGATAAAAAGTGTAGGTTTGTGTAAAAATTAAGGGGCGGGAAGGGGGAGCGTTTTTGGAATCCAAATGTAGACAGTGTTTTTCTGTTTATTTTAAAGTATATGTACGCAAATTTCCGTACAAATCGGATAAAATCCGTAGGTTTTGTTAAGTTATGGGGTGTAATGGGGAAGAGGAGGTGGTTTTTTGGAAATTTTATTTCTTAGGAACCACCCCGGATGCGCACTCGACAACTCACCAAAGTTTCACCATAATCGGACGAACGGTTTAGGAGCGCATAGAGGACAAACAGATAGACAGACAGAGGGTGTAATTAAGGTGGTGGAAAGAGAGGAGAGGAATTGGGTTTTTGTCAAATTAATGTGTACAGTATTTCTCTCTCTTTTTTAAAGTATAAGTGTACAAATTCTTATCTAAATTGGATAAAAAATGTGGTTTGCCTAAATTATGGGGTGAAAACGTAATGGGGTTGGAAAGGGGGAGAGGGGATGAATATTCGGAAACCATACGTAGGCAGTATTTTTCTGTTTGTTTTAAAGTATAAGTGTACAAATTCTTATCTAAATCGGATAAAAGATTTGGTTTGCCTAAATTATGGGGTAAAAACGTAATGGGGGTGGAAAGGGGGAGAGGAGATGAATATTCGGAAATCATATGTTGGCAGTATTTTTCTGTTTGTTTTAAAGTATAAGTGTACAAATTCCTATCTAAATCGAATAGAAAATGTGGTTTTGCCTAAATTATGGGGTAAAAACGTAATGGGGTTGGAAAGGGGGAGAGGGAATGAATATTCGGAAACCATACGTAGGCAGTATTTTTCTGTTTGTTTTAAAGTATAAGTGTACAAATTCTTATCTAAATCGGATAAAAAAATTGGTTTGCCTAAATTATGGGGTAAAAACGTAATGGTGGTGGAAAGGGGGAGAGGGGATGAATATTCGGAAACCATACGTAGGCAGTATTTTTCTGTTTGTTTTAAAGTATAAGTGTACAAATTCCTATCTAAATCGGATAAAAAAATTGGTTTGCCTAAATTATGGGGTAAAAACGTAATGGGGGTGGAAAGGGGGAGAGGGGATGAATATTCGGAAATCATATGTTGGCAGTTTTTTTCTGTTTGTTTTAAAGTATAAGTGTACAAATTCCTATCTCGTAAATCGAATAAAAAATGTGGTTTGGCTAAATTATGGGGTGTTATGGGGAATAGGGCTGACTTTTTGGAATTTTTTTTTCACAGGAACCTTTGCAGACGCACACTCGAAAACTCTCCAAAGTTTCATTGCAATCTGATAAATGGTATAGGAAATGTTTATATGGGTAAAAGAAAAGGGCTGTTTTAAGGGTTCGAAAAAGAAAAGGGCTGTTTTAAGGGATTTTCCGGCAATTATTCGAATTTTTCTCACCGTAAAAACCATCCTTGAACTCCAACGAACATTTAAAAAAAAAATTGGCCAAATTGGTCCAGGCGTTGTTGAGTTATGCGCTTACCAACACATTTTGCGATTCATTTTTATATTATAGATATACATATATTATATTAGTAAGTATAAAATAACTAACATTTATAAAACAGAGATTAATTACTACATAAAACTTCAAATAAAATATTTTTTTTTTTTTACATTTTTTCGCAGTAACTATACAGTGTACTACAAAGTTATATGAGAAGTTGCTGATAGTGTACTAGTACTGTTAACCACGATTACCACAGTTTGCTGATATTCACAGATGATACACATTAATTACAATGAACTATGAAAAAAATACAAATGAGTATACCCTAGTGCAAAAAAAGAAGCAACATAAGAAGGAACTGAAGGTGTATTCAGAGTTGAGGGTAGATAATAATATGGTTATAAATGGTGGAGATTTTAACATACCAGGTGTGGATTTGGAAGGAAACTAATACAAGGGGGTGGACATTTTTTAACACTATAGTTGGGACAGCAGGCATTACATAAGTTGCATCCCTGAGCACAAGAAATAAAAATTTATTTATTGACTATCTTTCTAATAAAGCCTCATAACAACTTTGAAAGTGGGAATGGGTGGAACTTCTAAAGTAATAATAAGTGACTGGAATGATACTGCAACGGATATTTGAGGACTGCATAAACCAATGGCTAAGAAAGAATGGGTTCCACAAGAGATAAGATATTTCAAGGAAGTGTTAAATATGATGAAGAACACCATTACAGATAGACAGTCACCATATCTATCAACAGTTTAGATTTTTGACCTGTTTATCGATGCAATACTTCTAGGAAATTAAAACAATTTGATAAGAATTTTTTTTATTGCTGTCATCAGTCTTTTGACTGGTTTGATGCAATCCTCCATCCTTTCCTATCTTGTGCTGACCTCTTCATCTCTACATATCCCCTACAACCCACATCCTCAATTATCTGCTTCATATATTCTAATCTCTGTCTTCCTCTACAGTTCTTACCTTCGACCCTTCTCTCCACCAGCAAATTAACCAATCCAGCATGTCTCAAAATATGACCTACCAGCCTGTCTCTTCTTTCTGTTTATCATCAAAGTGCTGAACTGTTCAACAAAGCTCACTATAATTTGGGGTTGCAAAATTAAAATATGTTTGCAGGAGTGAATGCTTTTATTCAGAGTTGTAACTTAAGGAATAACACGCAATCTTCAAAAAGGATTGTGATGTCCAATCTAGCCTTCAAATATCTTCTCAACTTTTGATCTGATACCAGTGTTAAATTCATGAACCTTTCAAGAATATATCAAATTTGGAACAACAGTGACTTTTTCACTTAATTATATTTAACCTTTTATCTGTAGTGGGATTATTTAAACAGATTAGTGACCTTATCCATGAATCCTAGCATCTTTAGGAAAGGTATCTGAAATATCACTCATTCAATCTGGTATCATGTAACAACTACAGGGTCAGAAGTAATGACAGTAAATGTTGTCTCTACCCCAAGGAATGATTAGTCATTACAATGGAATCCACTGATTGTAAATATCTTGGAACAACTTTTGATAGTAAACTCAGTTAGACAGGACACATTGGGAAGGTGGTAGGAAGAGGTTTCAAAATCCTTCATCTACTCTAGAGGATGATAAGGGAATGTAGCAGGGTAGCGGGGGCACTTCGTAACAAAACCTTGGTCATATCAGTGCTTGAATATGGTTTACAATTGAGTATAATTGTGATGGAGCAAACACTCTAGTGGCAATTCCCCATCACATCCATTATTCTCCTTTCCTCTTCACACATACTTTCGCTCTGTACTAATTTGAACTTTTAATTCTTTCCTATTTTTGGTAAATTATTCATCATTTCTCCTGCTAATTTATTCAAATCCCTGGCAACCTTCCCTAAGAAAGAAAATTTTTCAACACCCTTATGCCTGAAATCAATTACCATCTTTCGGTCATAGTCATATTTACCCTTCCAGGCACATCAGCTCTAATAGTTTTTACCTTATTTAGCACCGTTTTATTGCCCTCTCTCTCTCAAATGCCTTTGAAAGATCAAGTGCTACAGTATCATTTTGACCTGCCCTTTCCATTTCATCCAAAATATCTTGCATATAGCCTACTGAATGAGATTCACATGAATATTCTTGCTAATAGCCATGTTGCCAACTTGAAAACCTCTTATGTTCCTCAGACACATCTGATATGTTTGCATATCAATCTCTCCATTAATCTACCGATGTCAAACTGGTTGGCCTATAGTTTTTGATTCTATTTATCATCCTTCCTTTACATACTGGTATCAGGTAAGCATCAAGTATCCAGACTCAATTTAAATAATGTTTCAAAATTGGCACAATGTCATATCCTGCTATCTTTAAAACAGCCGTAGTAATATTATTTACACCGGCCCCTTCATGTATTTTTTTAGATTTCTTAGTTTCTTCATGATATCTTCATCAGATTTTCTAGTCTGCTCACTTCCAGCTGTGTGGATAGGCTAAATCTTTGATATATCTCTCCCCCCCCCCCTCCCCAATTCCTGAATTGAGTCCCTAATTGTCTCACTAAACCATCTACTTAATTTTTTTTTGCTGTCGTCAGTCTTTCGACTGGTTTGATGTAATCCTCCATCCCTTCCTATCCTGTGCTAACCTCTTCATTTCTACATACCCCTTACAACCCACGTCCTCAATTATCTGCTTCATATATTCTAATCTCTGTCTTCCTCTATAGTTCTTACCTTTGACCGTTCCCTCCACCAGCAAATTAACCAATCCAGCATGTCTCAAAATATGACATACCAACCTGTTTCTTCTTTCTGTAAGGTTCTTCCACAATCTTCTTTCCTCACCCATCATTTCCAAAACTTGTTCATTTCTTACTTTGTCTGTCCACTTAATTTTCAGCATTCTTCTGTAGCACCACATTTCAAAAGCTTCAATTTTCTTTATTTCCGGTATTCCTAAAGTCAATGTTTCGCTACCATAATGTGCTGTGCTCCACACAAAGAGTTTTAAAAAGTTCTTTCTAAGTCCTAAATCAATAATTGAAACCAAAAGGTTTCTCTTTTTTATGAAGGCTCTTTTTGGTAGTGCTATTCTGCTTTTAACATCACTCCTGCTATGGCCATCGGTTGTAATTTTGCTTCCTAAGTAACATAATTCACTTACTTCTCCAATTGTATTCGATCCTATTTTTATATTTAGTCTACTAGTATTGGTATCATTTCTCCTACATTTCATCACTTTAGTCTTGCTTTGATTTATATTCAGGCAAAAATCTTCCTTCAGTATTTTGTTCATGCCATTCAGAAACTTCTCAATGTCCTCAGCTCTTTCTGCTAACAAGACAATGTCATCAGGAAATCGTAGCAGGAAATGGCCATAGGTAAAGTAGATGTTGCATATATTAAGATGAAACAGAATTTTGGGGGAATGAAGAAAAGAGGGGGGAACATTAAAGATGCCGATGGGAAACCTCTTTTAAGCTCAGAACATAGAGCTAACTGATGGAAGGAATACATTGAAAAACTGTATGTTGAAGATGACTTGAACATTAGTGTAATGGAAAAGGAAGACGATGTCGACATTGATGACTTAGGAGATCCTGTTTTCAAGACAGAATTTCATAACGCTCTGAATGACTTGAGTGCAAATAAGGCAGTTGGAATTGATGCGATCCCGGCAGAACTTCTTAAATCCCTAGAAGAGGAAGGAATCAAAGGATTATTCAAGCTGATATCAAAAGTTACGAAACAGGAGAAATTCCAACCGATTTTAATAAAAATATCAACTTCACATTTCCAAAGAAAACACTAGCCGAAAATTGTGAGAATTATCGCATTAATCTAACTATCGAATTAGTCTAACATCACATGCTTCAAAATTACTGACCAGAATAATAGATAGAAGGATGGAAAGGGTAGTAGAAGAGATAGTAGGTAAAGATCAGTTTGGGTTTAGGAAAAATCGCGGTACAAGGGAAGCAATTCTGGCTTTAAGATTAATACTTGAAGGGCGGATGAAGAAAAACAAAGATATTTTTATGGCATTTGTTGATTTAGAAAAAGCTTTTGATAATGTTAGGTGGGACAAGATGTTTAAAATTTTAAAGAAGTCTGGTCTAAAGTATCAAGATAGAAGAATACTTTATAAACTATATAAAAATAAAGTGGCTGTAATAAAAGTGGAGAATCATGAGAGACATGCATCACTTAAAAAGGGTGTGAGACCAGGTTGTAGTCTATCTCCGTTAATATTCAACTTGTATGTAGAGGAAGGAATAAAGAAAGTAAAAGAAAAATTTCCATGTGGCATAAGTGTTCAGGGAGAAAAAATCAGTATGCTACGATTTGCTGATGACATTGTCTTGTTAGCAGAAAGAGCTGAGGACATTGAGAAGTTTCTGAATGGCATGAACAAAATACTGAAGGAAGATTTTTGCCTGAATATAAATCAAAGCAAGACTAAAGTGATGAAATGTAGGAGAAATGATACCAATACTAGTAGACTAAATATAAAAATAGGATCGAATGCAATTGGAGAAGTAAGTCAATTCTGTTACTTAGGAAGCAAAATTACAACCGATGGCCATAGCAGGAGTGATGTTAAAAGCAGAATAGCACTACCAAAAAGAGCCTTCATAAAAAAGAGAAACCTTTTGGTTTCAATTATTGATTTAGGACTTAGAAAGAACTTTTTAAAACTCTTTGTGTGGAGCACAGCACATTATGGTAGCGAAACATTGACTTTAGGAATACTGGAAATAAAGAAAATTGAAGCTTTTGAAATGTGGTGCTACAGAAGAATGCTGAAAATTAAGTGGACAGACAAAGTAAGAAATGAACAAGTTTTGGAAATGATGGGCGAGGAAAGAAGTTTGTGGAAGAAGCTTACAGAAAGAAGAAACAGGTTGGTATGTCATATTTTGAGACAGGCTGGATTGGTTAATTTGCTGGTGGAGGGAACGGTCAAAGGTAAGAACTATAGAGGAAGACAGAGATTAGAATATATGAAGCAGATAATTGAGGACGTGGGTTGTAAGGGGAATGTAGAAATGAAGAGGTTAGCACAGGATAGGAAGGGATGGAGGATTACATCAAACCAGTCGAAAGACTGACGACAGCAAAAAAAAAAAAAAATTAAGTAGATGGTTTAGTGAGACAATTAGGGACTCAATTCAGGAATTGGGGAGGAGGGGGGGGGAGAGATATATCAAAGATTTAGCCTATCCGCACAGCTGGAAGTGAGCAGACTAGAAAATCTGAAGAAGATATCATGAAGTAATTAAGGAATCTAAAAAAATGCATGAATTGGCCGGTGTAAATAATATTACTACAGCTGTTTTAAAGATAGCAGGATATGACATTGTGCCAATTTTGAAACATTATTTAAATTGAGTCTGGATACTTGATGCTTACCTGATACCAGTATGTAAAGGAAGGATGATAAATAGAATCAAAAACTATAGGCCAACCAGTTTGACATCGGTAGATTAATGGAGAGATTGATATGCAAACATATCAGATGTGTCTGAGGAACATAAGAGGTTTTCAAGTTGGCAACATGGCTATTAGCAAGAATATTCATGTGAATCTCATTCAGTAGGCTATATGCAAGATATTTTGGATGAAATGGAAAGGGCAGGTCAAAATGATACTGTAGCACTTGATCTTTCAAAGGCATTTGAGAGAGAGAGGGCAATAAAACGGTGCTAAATAAGGTAAAAACTATTAGAGCTGATGTGCCTGGAAGGGTAAATATGACTATGACCGAAAGATGGTAATTGATTTCAGGCATAAGGGTGTTGAAAAATTTTCTTTCTTAGGGAAGGTTGCCAGGGATTTGAATAAATTAGCAGGAGAAATGATGAATAATTTACCAAAAATAGGAAAGAATTAAAAGTTCAAATTAGTACAGAGCGAAAGTATGTGTGAAGAGGAAAGGAGAATAATGGATGTGATGGGGAATTGCCACTAGAGTGTTTGCTCCATCACAATTATACTCAATTGTAAACCATATTCAAGCACTGATATGACCAAGGTTTTGTTACGAAGTGCCCCCGCTACCCTGCTACATTCCCTTATCACCCTCTAGAGTAGATGAATGATTTTGAAACCTCTTCCTACCACCTTCCCAATGTGTCCTGTCTAACTGAGTTTACTATCAAAAGTTGTTCCAAGATATTTACAATCAGTGGATTCCATTGTAATGACTAATCATTCCTTGGGGTAGAGACAACATTTACTGTCATTACTTCTGACCCTGTAGTTGTTACATGATACCAGATTGAATGAGTGATATTTCTGATACCTTTCCTGAAGATGCTAGGATTCATGGATAAGGTCACTAATCTGTTTAAATAATCCCACTACAGATAAAAGGTTAAATATAATTAAGTGAAAAAGTCACTGTTGTTCCAAATTTGATATATTCTTGAAAGGTTCATGAATTTAACACTGGTATCAGATCAAAAGTTGAGAAGATATTTGAAGGCTAGATTGGACATCACAATCCTTTTTGAAGATTGCGTGTTATTCCTTAAGTCACAACTCTGAATAAAAGCATTCACTCCTGCAAACATATTTTAATTTTGCAACCCCTAATTAGACTGAGCTTTGTCGAACTGTTTAGCACTTTGATGATAAACTTGAGACACATTTAAGCATAAAGTTTCTTTTAGTGAATTTAGTATTGAGTTCCCTTTCCTTGAAATGAATGTTAAAGTCCACAAATATAGTTTGAAACGGAAGTGATAAACTTTTCGCGACAACTTTTTTGTAATCTACTTGTGCGGCATGACATGTATGGTATGATTGTTATTATAAGACTGCCGACAAGGAAAAGCGGGCTGTCTATTTATAATCTTGGCTAACCTTAAGAAGAAAAGTACAGGAACATCGGTGGACCCCCCGTGGGGAAGCACCTTTCTCTGTGAATTATAAAAGCCTTCTTTCTTACCATTTATCCCATTCTTCTCAAATTTTGATATGTTGTAGTTGTAACACAATTTGTTCGATGTAACGATTTAATATATGATGAAGGGCTTTTACAGGTTTGTTAATAACAATCAATCGCCATCCGGTACCCAGGAAGATAACCAGGATTGCCTACACGCAACCCTGATCCTTGGGTATCTACTTCTAAATAAAGTTTCTTTATGGGTAATCGTTAGAATTCAAAATGTTTGTTTAAAGTACACAAATCCAGTCCAGTAACAGTCTCACATTACAATAATAGAGTCAGACATCGTACAACTTCAATGAAGATTACAGGTTAGCAGTTAGAAGGAAAGCAAACTTATCAACACACACTGTTATTTATTATTCGCCTACTGTACAATCTTGGTTATTATGCCACTTTAAGGCACTGAAATACTTGACACATGTTGAATACACACTCATAATCACACTGCTAGCAAGCAACAAGTTACGCAACCATCTTCAATGGTTGCCGGCTTCCAACTTCTGACTGTCATGGCCGACTGCTAGATACTTCAACCTTGCAGCCAATCACAGTTCTTTTCGTCACCACATGATCCTGCTGACCAATTATGCGTTTTCTTGTTGCACTCTTTACACCAAAGACCATCCCTCAGTGTAAGCTGTCCACTCCTTCTTTCATTAACTAATCAACGCTCTCATTACAACCCCTCCCAAACATCACTTGTTTTTTGGAGTTGTAACTTCAAAAAACTAGGGGCATTTTTCTGTCAATTTGCAATGTCCCTCCTCACTGTCTTTTTTCTGCCTATTTTAATCTTAGTAAAATTACTTTAACATATACATAGTACATTTTTCTGTTTAGGCTGGTACTGGTTGCTGGTACAAAGATTACATACAATCACTTCCTTTAAAATAAATTAAATGTTCATAAAAATAATCACACAAATTTGTATATTGCGACATAATTACAAAAAATCCTCTTTTATTACAATAACACCATTCCTGTCACGGTCGCCATGTAACACGATTTGTTCCATGTAATGATTTATTATATGATGAAGGAGTTTTACAGATTTGTTAATAACAATCAGTCACCACCCGGTACCTGGGGTAACCAGGATTACTGAATACAACCCTTATCCCAAGCTATCTACTTCTAAATAAAGTTTGTTTATGCGTAATCATTAGATTTCAAATTTTTTATTTAAAGTACACAAATCCAGTCCAGTAACAGTCTCACATTACAATAGAGTCAGACATCGTACAACTTCAACGAAGATTACAGGTTAGCAGTTAGAAGGAAAGCAAACTTATCAACACACACTGTTATTATTCGTCTACTGTAGAATCTCGCTTATTATGCCACTTTAAGGCACTGAAAGGCGCGACACATGTTGAATACTCACTCATAATCACACTGCTAGCGAGCAACAAGTTACGCGACCGTCTTCAATGGTTGCCGGCTTCCAACTTCCGACTGTCATGGCTGACTGCTAGATACCTCGACCTTGCAGCCAATCACAGTTCTTTTCGTCACCACATGATCTTGCTGACCAATTATGTGTTTTCTTGTTGCATTCCTTACACCTAAGACCATCCCTCAGTGTAAGCTGTCCACTCCTCCTTTCACTATCAAATCAACACTCTCGTTACATAGTACAATTTAATATCAATACTTTGGGTGATGACAACTTTAATCGAATTTCAGTTCCTTTAGAAGTTATTGACATAATTCTCCTTGCTCATGTTTTCATATGAAACACATGTAAAATTGAACCTTAAATTTTTTTATCTTTTTAAATAGAATTTTGCACCTATGCAAACCATACCTGAAAATGATGGTAATTTTATGCTTTATTAGTGAACATGGAGAGAACAAAGAAATTTGAAAATTTCTACTTCTGAAATTTTACTATTCTTTACACTAGTTGAAAGTAGGTTTATTATTAAGAAAATGCTTCTAGAATTTATTTCCTATGTTAAAAGGTTATGATATATACCTACCTTTGCAGTTTAGCAAGCAAATGCCTTTATTACATCATACTACACAACCATATTCAAGCAATGGTCTGAACCAGTGTTTCCCAACGTGGGGCCCACGCCCCACAGGGGGGCAATTTGGTTTTTTTAGGGGGCCAATTTAGAAATTGACTTGATACGACTTTACCGCTTTCTCTTCGGGTTATTGAAATGCAATGCTAGATATAGGTACAAAATATAGCAAAAAAGCAAATTCTTAAAACAGTGCTGTAAATACTTATTAGATATAGTTTCGTTTGATGTTAGCAAAATATATCATCTGGATGATTTGAGTCATCAACTTGACCTTTTTGGGATTCACCGCGTAATGTTCCGCCTGTCTCGGGAACCCGGACCTTTTAAAACGCGCCAATAACACTGTTGTTCGTGATTTTTCCATCTTCATATTTAGCCGAATCTGGATTTAGTGCAGTAAATGATTTACTGATAAAAAAAAAGAAATCGACTGGATATAACACACCGTGGAGACTAGAGATTAAAACTTACTAAATTGGAGCCTAATATAAAATTTCTATGCAGCAAGCATCAAGTGCAAGGATCACACTAAATGCCATAATAAATCTTTATTAAAAATCTTTTAGTATTTTATTATATGTTTTTTAATTTTACTTACTGTGTTTTATGACAATATCCATCCTATATGAGTTTCTTTAATAACAAATAATTTTTTATTAAAAATTATGTATGGGGGGCAAAAAAAAAAAAAAAAAAAAAAAAAAAAAAAAAAAAAAAAAATGTTAAAAGTGGGACATGACCCAAAAAAGGTTGGGAAACACTGGTCTGAACAAACTTTTGCAGCTCAATTCTGTCACTTCTATTGTACATCAGCTTTTCACACATGCAGGTTTGTGAAGCCTCTTTATATCACCTGCCCATTTGAGCTTATTATCAAATTTCATAACTAGATATTTATTATACTTCTGGTCTTCAAAAAGCAATTCATTTGCCTCCCTATAGTAATAAACATCATTAATTTTTTTTTTAAATCTGTGTGTTTCTAATAAGCTGACCTTAATGGCAGTTGGGTGTGTAGGGAAATTGCCACCGGAGCATGTGCTCCATTGCAATTTAATTTAATTTAAAAAAAAATCATCTTCATTCCATTTTGACTCAGCCAGATAAAAATCTTGTCCAGATAACCCTGCAGTTGTGTTCCTTTTTGATCCTATTACATAGCATTAAGTAATCTACAAACAATCTAGCTTCTGATTGTAAACCAATAACAAAACCATTCATTAGAATAATTAATAGCAATTATTCCAATAAACTAGCCTCTGGCAATTTCATTTTCACTTCCACCTACTTTGACACTGTACTTCCTACATGATGCATTGTTTTCTACCCTTTAAATTTTACCCTACTCAGCGAGTCACCTTTTCATACACTGTAATGGATATTATTTAACACCATTTTATGGTTCACTCTGCCAGATGCCCAGGAACGATCTAGTGCCATGGGCATAGCCAGGGTGGGGCACTTGCCCCACTTTGGCTGTCCCACTCATATAGTAGAGTGAAAATACATGAAAATAAAAATTTCCACTTTTAATATTGAAAAATAAATTTTGTCAAAATTAAGTCCGAACCATCACAGACTGATGCTTTGATTAGTTAAATAAGTGTTTAATTTTTTCAAGTAAAACCATTTAAAACAAGTTTTTTTTATTAAGTTTCCTGGTTTTTTCCCAACCCTGAAGCTAATACTGGCTGTACAGTTGTCTAGTACCACACCACCAACTTAGCCCCCCTTGTCCATTTTATCTTAAACATTTTGTTTTTACCCATATAACTGAAATTCACATGAACATCCTTGTGTAAAGCCATGCTGCCTATCAAAAAATCAGTTTCTTTCATTACAGACATTTTTAATGTGCTTGGATATCAATCTCTACATCAGTTTACCTACTGGCGGTGATGAACTAATTGGCCTGTGATTTTCAACAATATTGTATTTAATTAAATTAAATGGAGCGCATGCTCCGATGGCAATTTCCCTACAAACCCATCTTCCCCCTTTCCTGCACCCACCTACATTTGCCCTCTACAAATTTCAACCTTAAATTCTTTCAATGTTTTTGGTAAATTATTCATCATTTCTCTTAAAAACTTATTCCAATCCCTTACATAAAAAAGAGAATCTTCCTACACCCTTGTGTCTGAAATCGAGTGCCAGCTTGTGGTGAAAGTCATCTTTGCCCTTCTATGCATTACTTTTAATTCTTACACCAATATCTTACCATGCCTCACCACCAATATACGCCTTATACACTCCCATGACCCTCTTCACCCTCCTCGTGTCAGCTCCTTTATCATATCTGTTACTGATTGCATTCTGCGATAATTTCCAGAAACAAATCTAGCAGCCCGTTTTTGCACCCTCTCCAACTCCTGTATTTGATACTCTACATGTGGCTTCTATACTACATTACCATATTCAAGCAATGGTCTGACCAAAATTTGTAACCCAAGTCCTTTACTTCTCTCGTACATCCCCTCGTCACTCTCTCTAACAAGTGCAGAATTTTGAAACCTTTTACTACTACCTATCCAACGTGTCCTGCCCAGTTAAGCTTGTTATCAAATGTAATGTCAAGATATTTACATTTAAAGTCTTCAACAAGCAATTATTTTCCCACTTTATGATCATAATACCGAGCGTGGTGGTGTAATGGCTAGCGTTCTGGCCTCACATTCGGGAGGGCGGCGGTTCGAATCCCCAGTCCAGGCATCCAGATTTGGGTTTTCCATGGTTTCCCAAATCACTCCAGGCAAATGCCGGGATGCTTCCTTCAAGGGGCCATGGCCGAATTCCTTCCCATTCCTTGCCCCCCATCCTTTCCCATCTCTAAAGACCTTGCTGTTAGAGAGACGTTAAGCAGATTAAAAAAAATGATCATAATCAACCTTTAGTTCTTTATTTGTGTATCTAATAATCTGACTCTTCTTTGCATTTATCTTCATCCTATGTTTACCAAACCAACTATGTATCCTGTCCCAATCACCCTGCAACTGTTTACAGTCCTCTGCCATTTTGATCCTTTTATATAGCATTAGGTCATCTGCAAACAATCTAATTTCTGATAGTAAGCAATCAACACAATCATTCATTAGAATAATGAATAGCAATGGTCCTAATATGCTAATCTGTGGCATTCCCATTTTTACTTCCACTTTTTTTTTATACTGTATTTCCTCCCCTAACTCTTTGTTTTCTACCTTGTCTCCCTTCCTTTATGGACTGGTTCTACAATGACATTTATCCAGCCCTCTTATAAGTTTCTTCATATTGTCCTCGGTACAAATTTTTTAGTCTGCCTATTTTTACTTGTGTGAACAAGCTACTCCTCTGATTTACACTCTACCATTCCTAAATCATAGTCCCTAATGGACTAATTAAATCAGTTACTTAATACTGCTGCATTTTCAAATCCTTATCGAATTCTTAACTGCCAATAAATGCTAAAATTTTGTGAATCTAACAGAGAACCCATTCTCTGCTAAGAGAGCTCATAACGATTTCCTGTAACAGCACATATTAAAAGAATAAGTAAGATTATTTACCGAGTGGGACGATAGGACTTCAAGAAGAAAAGAATGAACACAAATATATGATAGTGTTGCATATTAAGAGAAAGAGTCACATATAAAACAAATATTGTTTGGGCAGCTACAGCCATTGCCACACAATCCCTCTTTGCACTGTTTTTTGTTCAATTGTCACATATCCAACAGAATGTTTTATCATATATTAAAAAGTGAGAATCACTGAACTCATCTATTTCCATTTCACAGATTCATTCCTGTCATCAATGTAGTTACATTATCTGTCCATACTGCATTCTGTTTAAACCTTTTTTAGAGTTGTTGTAGAATGCAGTAGCTTGTTTTCAAGTAAGTGTGTAGTTAAGGGAGTCGGGAATGGATTGCCAAAATGATAAATAATTTACCAGACTCAATGAAAGAATTTAAAATAAAAATTCATAATAGTAAAGTGGATGTGCAAAGAATTTACCATAGGAGTATGTGCTCTATCAAACTTAAATTAAGTAATCAAAATTTCTCTCCTCTATTTTTAACAACTGAGATATTATTAGCTATTATTATAGGCTTATGATACAAATCTATAGCTGTCCAAACTCCTTTTACAATATTTGAAATACAAAATAAGTAATGCATAGTCTTACTGCCACAGCTTAAAAAAAGCTGAATAATCGAAATTCTGTCTTCTCATTTATAAGGATCATGTGGGAAGTTATTCTCACTGTTACTTATGAAAATAAGTTATTATCATCTGTGTGATAAATTAGGTTTTTCTTGTAATTATAAACATTCTTCATCCCCTAATGCTGTTAAAGTCTTTTAACTCCTCATCCTGTTACATCATTAATGAGTCTTAGGTGCCAGTTTTGCATGTGACTATTTTTAATAATCTTGCTCTTCTACATAAAACATTATCTACACTTCCTAATATTATTCCCTTAAAATTTTAAAATGCTTTTTTTTCCCCCCCTCCTCTTTTCACTTTTCTGCCTAAATTTCTAGCTGTAATAATTACTGTTACAATATAGCTCTGTCAAAGCATCCACTAACTATTCTTTTGCACCCAGGTTGTTGTATGTAGCAGCAAATATCATATTTGTTTCAGTTTTTGGGTTAGTAAGAATGGGTAAACGAATCATATTTTTAGACCAAGGAGTTAAGTCCTTATAATTGATATCTCTTTATAACTCAGCTAATCTTCTTTTCCTTCTTTTTTTAATCCTCTCTGTATATTGAGATAGCCATCAGTACATACGCAACACTACTAAACATCCTTATGTGGTTTATTTAAACTTTAGACAATTACTACATTCTCAATCAACTAGTTTTGTTTGGGAGCATACTGAACTTAAATGTATTGCTTAATATATATAGAATACTCTCTATTTCAGAAATAAATATTGCTGAACTAGGTACACAAACATACTGTAATGTATACATGGTAGTATAGTTCCACAGTTTTGCTTATAGCTCAAGTACAATTTTGTAATACAATTCTCTTCTCAGGGATAAAAAATTATCTCAATTTTTCATTAATTTCATATTTGTTGATAGCAGAGATTAAGAATTAAAAATGTGTGTGTAATTTGTTGAATTTAAAAACAATCTGTTTGATACAAAATACTATTATTTTTAATTAAGGATTTTAATAACAATAAGCATATAAGATTCAAGCTGGAAAGATTACGTAATAAAGATAAAAAAAATACTGGAAGGGGTGCTTACAAGGAAATTGATACTAACTCCTTTAGTCAAGTTGGAACAAGAAATATTTAAGGTTGTTTACGACACTCAGAAACATGTCGCATCACTATTTAACACCTCAGAACTTGGAAACTTGTTTCCATTGCAGGCCTCACTATGTAGAGTATTTAAGTAGAATGATCCGGAGTGCTGGTCTGGATCCTATAGACATACTGTACACTGATGATCTCGAAACGCTTGTAAGGCGGGCCAGCATACGATTGCCACCACGGCCCTACGGGACCCCGGAGGAGGTGTATCGCAGAAGGTTGCTCAAGGTGCGTCTCTCTCTGTTTGCTCCTGCAGGCTGCACTACATAGAATATCTTGTGGGACTGGTAGTACGCAACAAGCTGGACCCTGTGTCTATATTCGATGTGGTCGACGTGGTGCAGGAACTCCGGCGTAGGGGCAAGCCTCTGCCGCCACGGAATCAAGGAGAGACTGATGACCAGTACCGGCGGCTGTGTGCCAAGGTCGGTATGCTCACTGATAGGTGATGTGTTTTCAATGTATTTATCTGGAACTGCAGCAGAGGATGGCACGTATAGTGGTCAACCTACTTTGCCAGCAACTAATTAATTTGGAGGTGGTGTCACTGGAAGGTACACCATTTTTTTATGTTTATTCTAGACATCTAAATTGTTTACACCAAAACTAAATAATCTCTCAACTAACCAGTTCAATCCAATGTTTGAAGAAGAAATACAATCTAATGTAAAATAAAATGAGGTGAACATAATTCACCATTCCCCCATGGCATTTCCTTGCAAGCTCATGTAGACTGATGTTATAAGGCATATATTTGAGTATTTTAAGATTGTCCCAGGAGTACATCCTTTCCTAAAAGATTTCTCTTTATGACTGTTCAATTCTGATGCATGCTAAATTTTTAAATACTATAAAGATATTGGTATAGATTTGACATCTGTCAGCAGTGATGAGCTGACAGGAAATCACCAAACACTATCAGTGCATGCACTCTCAATTAATGGCAACAGGATGATAAAAGCACATAGAAAACAATGGCTGGTGGCAAATAATATGGAAGACTTGCTATCAACCTCAGATTCAATCACTGGTTGCTATGTGATTATGATTCATCAACTTTCAGGTTAGACCTTTTTCCAGTTGAATTTAATTTTGCTTCAGAAAAATTTATCATTGCAAATTCCTGGTTGCCAACTGTAGCTACATAAAATATATGTGCAAGCAATATTAAGAGTAGGAAACAGAGCCACTTTTTAACTGATAAACTACACAATGGATACCATGTTTGTTACCAAAATCAATTTATTCCTTGCTCCCCATTTTCGTTTTTTGTTAATTTTTTTTCTCCTCCTAAATATATATGAAAAATTACTTTTTAGTTACATAATATAAAAAGACAGTTCCTCAGAAATATTACCATATTAAGTATTTTGTAATGATATGGCATTTTTGATACAGGGCTTACTTAAATGTGATGATTTTAAATTATTTTAAATTTTTATAACAAATAATTCTCCACATGCTAAGAATAATCTGTAGACATGTCTTAATATTGTCCGTTACAATTTTAGCTCACCTTATTACTTATAAAATTTTCTAGACACTGTAGTAAAATAATTCCTCTGCTTTGATTATTTCAACAAAAAGTTATTCAAGAAATTGACATTCAACTCAATGGAAGTTTTCCATCAAAAATTGGAGAGAATGTTGCAGAACTAAGGAAGTATAATCTCTTCTATTTGATCTATTTTTACAAAAGTGAACAACATTCTGGATATGTAACATATGCTGCAGAAAAAAATTGACAAAAGGTGTAAATATAAAATTGAAAGCCTAAGGGCATTTTCACACACACCGGCAAAGCTGGTGCTGGTGCAGATTCCGGTCCCGGCAAGAGGGGATTTCCACACACGCTGGCAAAATCGGAGCAATCACTGACCTTTTCGCACGAAGTCCAGTAAGTTTTTAGTTTTGGCGGAAGAAAAATGCGTATGTCATTCAACAAACGTTACTTTAACAGATTTTACAATTGCTTTACATTACTTAAAATTCTAAATGTGGTTGTGCTATTTTTTGTAGTATCAACTCAAAGATACTTCGTCAATATCGAAAGGGCATTGCTGTGGCAAATTAACAAGATAAATTGTGTAAAGTATTCTGCATAGTTATTACTAATAATAAAAGTATAACTTATCAACTTTCAGTTGTTGTTCTTTTCTTTTCACTTCAAAATCTTATTTTTTTAAAAAAATGGATATCTCCTTCCACACCTTCAGTTTTTCTACTCCGTCTTTGAAATGGTTGGCTGTTTTATCCCACAAATTAGGTTTACTCTCCACCAGTGCAATTAAGTCACAAAAGCGTATTAAAAAACTATGAGGAAAATTGTTGTGACTGAGATTAGAGCATATAAACACGTCTCCATCAGTGGCACCAGCATGCATAAGAAACAATGAAATCAAAGGGCTGCCGATTGTGCCAGTCCAGTTGCCGAGGTCACCGCCAGCTGCATTCACCGGCGCCGGACACCGGAACGATAAATCTACTGGACCGGACTACGTGTGAAAGCTCTGATTTGATTACAATGCATCCAGCGTCAGTTTTGCCGGTGTGTGTGAAAACAGCCTACCTCATTGACATCAATCTCTTAGAGACAATGGTGGTGTCTCGCACTCGACATAAGGTAACCTGGTTTGAATTTCAGTGGTGGAAATAATTGTTTTCAGATGAGACATATGGTGCAAGATTCCTGTGTACCAAACCCCCGGTATACATTCAAAACCCATTTGCAGTAAGTTTTAATGTAGCAAGTCTTCCAAACCATGTTTTCCATGAAAGAAAGTGGTTGGTATTGTGTTTTTGAATAGTGCTAAGGTGACTAGGCTCTTAACTGCCTTTATTAGATAACGATATCAGAGATTATGGACAGAATACAAGCATTTTGACATATCAATCATTATGGAGAAAAATCTAGAAGGAAAGTTATTAAGGGTACATAGATGGTATTGTGACATCAATATCATTGATTATTGGTGATATAAAGAAAATGATGTTATTTCAATCAAATACAAAGGGTAGTGTTATCACATAATGTTTAAAAAAATATTGTACTTAAAAATTTGTAATGCTCCACTGGATCACTGCTAGGTCACCACTGGTATTCTCTCCACAATAGTTTTTTTATGACATTTCATAAGCTACATTCTGACATGCAGTCAATTTAGATTTTAGTAGCCATTTAGTAACAGTAATAATTTAGCGCAGCACAGTTTTAAGACAGGGTTAGTCCGAGAGCCTAAAACTCTTCGTATCATGTAATTACTATGTATTACAGCTCATGTTTCCTTAATTAAATTTGTGCTTTGGATATAATTTTTTAAGAGATTCAATCTGATGTACAAGGTAGAATAAATGAACGAATAGTTGTACAAATTGCTGATTCATCATTGTAGTCGAGTCGCTAACTATCACACTTGATTACAGACATCAATATTAAGATTAAAGAAGAAGAGCTCAAAACAATGTGAACAAATAAAGGTTACAGGTTGTTTGGCAAAGATGTGCATGTTAAGTTTCCAAGGAAGGTTGCTAATTTATCAAAATGATTAGTGGTTCAAAATTATTCATAATGCCAGTGATATTTAATAAAGTTCAGGACAGGGTATACTATTGCATTAGTATAGCAACGCTTCTATTTTGTTAACACAAGCTTCCCATACACTGATGAAAGACTTGATCACATATAATTCTGGATATTCAGCAACTGATTTGTAAGTTGAGAAGCAGTTTTGTAACAAGAGGACTTTACATGCCCCTTAAGAAAAGAAGAAACAACTTATTATGAGACAGACATATGCACAGAGTTAGGATATTAAGTGAAATATAGTAAGACAAGATGAACATGAGAAAAACTGTAAAAGAAGGTGTTGAATGGAGACCCATATTGTGAACTTTAAACTGACGCAGAAATGAAATATTTATTCAAGAGTGGTGAGTGATCTATTCATAATTTTTGTATAGGAATGCTCAAACTAAAGAAAAAGGAATGAATAAGACAAAGCTTGTTTATTGGACATATGAGAATTTCCTTTTTTCAGACACAAGGTTTTAAAGTACTTAGGTCACGATACAGATTTCTGATAACATAAAACTAAACATGGTCCTCAGTTGCCTTTAAGCAGTTTTAGAGGATATATATTGGCTAACAAATAATAACTAGCACAACTCAAATGGAAATTTTGGTTGCACACAATTTCCAATTACATTAAAAAATTTATTGAAGAAGACACAATCGTAAATTTTTTTGTAAATCACAAACACAGCATGTTTTCCGTCAGTTAAAGTGAATAAAGACAAGGAAAACCTTATAATCACAATAAATTAAATTATATTAATATATTAGACAGAGACTCTAAACAAATTACACTCTTCAGGGATAAATTTGTCCAAAAAGAATTTGGCCTTATGGAAAGTAATAAGAAATAATTCATCAGTTCTTATCATCCAACATGATGCTGATGTATGTTGTACAAGTGACTACAAACAATTTAATTTAATTTAATTTAATTGCAATGGAGCACAGGCTCCGGTGGCAATTTCCCTACACACCCATCTTCCCCCTATCCTGCACCCACCTACATTTGCCCTTCTACAAATTTTATCTTTAAATTCCTTCAAAGTTTTCGGTAAATTATTCATCATTTCTCTTGGTAACTCATTCCACTCCCTGACACCCTTACCTAAAAACGAGAATCTTCCCACACCCTTGTGCCTGAAATCGAGTGCCAGCTTGTGGTCATGGTCATCTTTTCGCTTCCATGCACTACTTTTCATACCTATTGCAATATCTTTCCATGCCTCATCGCCAGTATATGCCCTGTACACTCCCATGACCCTCCTCATCCTCCTCCTGTCTTGCAATGAATCTCATTCCAGCTCCTTTATCATGTCTGTCACTGATTGCATTCTGCGATAATTTCCAGAAACAAATCTAGCAGCCCTTTTTTGCACCCTCTCCAACTCCTGTATTTGATACATAAAATGAGGGTCCCATACTATACTACCATATTCGAGCAATGGTCTGACCAAAGTTTTGTAACCCAATTCCTTGACTTCTCTCGTAAATCCCCTCATCACTCTCTCCAACAAGTGCAGAACTTTGAAACCTTTTCCTACCACCTGTCCTATGTGTCCTGCCAAGTTAAGTTTGTTATCAAAAGTAATTCCAAGATATTTGCATTTCAAGTCTTCAGCAAGCAATTCTTTCCCCACCTTATATTCATAATTAACCTTTTGATTTTTATTTGTGTATCTAATAAGCTGTCTCTTCTTTGCATTTATCCTCATTCCATGTTTACCAACCCAATTAGATATCCTGTCCAGATCACCCTGCAACTGTTTACAATCCTCTATCGCTTTGATTCTTTTATACAGCATTATGTCATCTGCAAACAATCTAATTTCAGATAGTAAACAATCAACACAATTATTCATTAGAATAATGAATAGCAATGGTCCCAATACGCTACACCCATTTTTACTTCCACTTCTTTTGATACTACATTTCCTACCCTAACTTTCTGTTTTCTACCTTTTAAAAATTCTTCTACCCAGCAAATGACTTTCTTATCCACTCCAATGGTTTTTACCTTATTTACTACCATTTTATGGCTTACTCTGTCAAACGCCTTAGACAGATCTAGTGCTACACTATCAATTTGGCCTCCCTTGTCCATTTCATCTGAAATATCTTGCATATATCCCACCAACTGAGATTCGCATGAATATCCTTGCCTGAAACCATGTTGCCTGCTTGAAAACCAATTACGTTCCTCACATATATTTCTGATGTGGTTGCATATCAATCTTTCCATTAATTTACCTACCACTGATGTCAAACTGATTGGCCTGTAATTCTCAACTCTATTTCTCACCCCTCCCTTATGTACCGGTACTACTATTGCACTTTTCCAGTCCTGTGGTAAGCAGCAAGTGTCTAGACTCAATTTAAATAATATTTCAAGATAAGGTACAATGTCACATCCGGCTATCTTTAAGATATCTGTAGTAATATTATCTTCACCAGCCCCTTTATGTTTTTTCAGCTTTCTTATTTCCTTCATGATTTCCTCAGGATGGATATCAAATTTTTTACTATCGTCATTTCTAATTGTGTTGTTAAGCTCGTTCTTCGAATTAGACCCTCCTGTTTCTGATTCATTGTCCCTAATGCTTTCACTGAACCAGTTACTTAAAATCTCTGCCTTTAGCAAATCGTCAGTAACTTGTTCTCCATCCTTATCTATAAGTGTCTCTACATCCTCCCTTCCCCTCAGTTTCCTGATATAGTCATAGAAATTTCTAGATGCATCAGTCAATGGTCCCCCTGCACTGACAATACTCTTCATAAACCCATCTTTAGCCATTTTCTTTGCTGTTATTAAGTCCTTGTTTAGTTGTTTTAAATAATCCCTACTACCCTGCTGTCTCTTAACTTGGTTATGTTCTTTTCTTACCAACCTCTTTAACCTCCTCACTTCCCTATTATAGTACATAGGTTCTCTACTTATCTTTATTTTTTGCTTTGGAATAAATTTTTCTTCCCCCTTTCTTATTATCTCCTTGAACTCTTCAAACCTTGACTCTACTGTACCTGAGCCTTCCTTCCATTTGCTGAATTGTTCTCTGAAATATCTCCTCAAATTTGAACCCGTGCCTTTTTATAATTGTACCTACTTCCCCCTTCAATTTTGGCTGCTGGTTTACTGAATCCTCTAATATCCATCAGAACTGCTTCATGATCACTTATTCCTTCAATTACTTGATACCTCAAAAGGTTTTCATCGGGCTTAATTAGAAATGAAAGAATTTATTGGAAAAAATAATGAAATGCAAAAATAGGTGTGTAGAAAAACTGTTTTTTGGAGTATGTTCCTTCGCAATTAATAATAGCTTGAAGATCTACTCAATTCAAACAGGTGCGTATAAATGGCTACCATAATCAAAGCCAGTGGTTAATGCAAAGCTTATATTATCTTTTTTGCACATGAAGCTACTTAAAAAGGAATTCATAGGCCAACCTGTTACAAATGGATTTAATAACTGAAAGGGTACTTGGAGAAGTTAAGAAATTAATTATCACAAAGGTTTATTTATCAAAAGTTCTGGAATAAATACAGCCTTGCAGAAAAGGCAACAGAACAGAGCTATTCAACACATTCTCAAAATAGTGATTTCATGTAGAAAACATGGACAGCAAGGAGAGCTATTGGGTTCACATACTGGCAGAACCTAACGAAGACAAATAAAATATAAATATAAATTCACCAAAGCATGTGGAAGAAGAAATACTAAATATTCATCTTCAAAATGGTTTTAAAATGCTAGTTTATTACACTGGAATATTTAAAAATGAGATGATTTCAAAAAGCAGTAAGTGATTTCATCATATATCAAGAAAGGGCTAAGGTGACCAATCCAAAGTATTTTATGATTTAACCGACAAAACCACATGCTATTAATAATTAGCAAATTAAAACTCGGGTTCATTATGTGAAAGGTAAATTTTAGGCAGTGGGGAAACTTTCATAAGCTTGTGTTCCTGACCAAAACTAACTAAACTGCTGGTGCTAGTTTCAAAGGCCTCCAATACCACATCATCATTACATTTCTCCTCCATTTGTAAGGATATAATGTAGCTTCTACAAGTCTGAAGTACACTCTTTGGCAAAAAAAATTGACTGTAGGAGCCTGAGTCTAAGTCCCTTATTTTGCATAATGTGGCATCATTGCACGTATTCAACTTAGCGCCATCTGTTATTCATTTCCTTAAGTCAAGCCTAGAACAAAAATGACAAGCAAAATTGATCGGTTTGCTAGTAACCAAATAGGTAACATTTCAGTCTTTTTGTAGAAACGTTAAAAAAAAAAAAATGAATCCAATTCACATTCTACTTGAGCAAAAACCTCAAACCGGATGCTAAAACTACAGAAATTTGCAGTCTCAATAAAATGTGGTAAAATAAAAAATTTCAATGTAGTTATGACGTAATTCTCTATAATATTTTCGCATTTTTTTTCAAGTTTGTCTTTCAGTAAAGATTAAGAGGTAGTTGGAATGAAATTATCACGCCGAGCAATAACACAGCTAATTGTTACAAAATTTTATAAATCGGCAGTACTACTCTCCGCAGCTAGAGTGTAATTCTAAAATATCGTAGTAGATGGAAACACAGTGTTTACGAAGCGTATAATACTGGTTTCCTTGTTTCTTGCCACACTGACATTCCTGCACTGATTTTCAATTTTATGCCTCAGTTTTCCTCCTACAATGCTCTGATTGAATGCCTATAAGACTTTGCAATATTTAAACGTTCAAAAGAAATTGTTGCTTGTCATTCTGAGACAGACATTATAATGTAAATTCTTTGGGTTGGAATAAAATATACAGTAGCTACAGTTTGAATTTTGGAAAAACCGTGCCGCAAGAGAATCAATTCTTATCACCGATCAAGAAAAACAAAGTTACTTTCATGGCGTGTGTTGATTTAGAAAAAAAGCTTTTGGTAATGTTAGGCGGGACAAAGTGTTCAAAATTTAGGTCTTACATATCGAGATAGAAAAATATTTTATAATTGAGATAAGAATCAAGTGGCTATAATAAAAGTAGAGAATCATGAGAGTCACCAATCAGTTGAAAAGTGTATCAGATATGGTTGCAGTTCATCCATACTAATATTCAACTTATATGTGGAGGAAGCTAAGAGGAGTTTGACTGTGGCTTCATGAAAAAGTAGTTTCAAATATTGTCCCAGGAACCAGACAGAACTTTTTAAAACTGTATGTATGGAGCATAGCACCTTATGGTAATGAAGCATGGACTTCAGGAATGCCTGAAAGAAGGAAAATTGAAGCATTCGAAATGTGGTGCTATAGGAGGATGCTGAAAATTAAGTGGACAGTTAAACCACGAAATTAATATGTTTTGGAAATGATGGCTGACGAAAGAAGTTTGTGGAAGAATCGTAAAGAAAGAAGAAACAGATTTGTGGGTGGTTTTTTTAATACATTTGGGATTGGTTATGTATGAAGCAGATAATGGTGGACGTGTTTTATGAGAGGTATTTTGAGATGAAGGGGATAGTGCAAAATAAGAAGGGATGGTGGTTTATATCAAACCAATCGAGAGACTGACGACAGTAAAATAAGAGATAAGAGATTAAATAAGACAGAAGGTGCCGGCCGATTGAGATCTACTCCCCCGAAACACATCGATGGGGCCGACAGCTTAACGTCCAAATCCGGCAGACGAGTCACTGTCAGAAGTTCCATACACGCTACAGAGAGGTTTGGGATTTAAACTAGGACTTTCGTGCACCATCTGATAATTGGTAATAATAATGCACCGCCACCGAAACATGTCCTAGTTCTAAAAAGTTCTTTAACCACCGAAGCTCAAATCAGGTGACGCCGTATCTGACGCCGCGCATCATCACGGAGCTAGAATGACCTGAAACAAGGAAGTTGGCTATAGAAGTGTAGCATTTAAAAATCAACTTTTCACCTCCGTCACATGCTGTTTGGTGCAGACGCGTAAATTCCAATTGAGGTAGCTGACACAATCTCATACCACTGCGGCGCAAGACAGTCTTCTTATATCTATCACCTTAGTAATATATGAATTTTATGAGCGGAACAGAATATAAAGCATCCGGCATCTTTAATTCCTTTAATTTATAGCTGCTAAAAATAGAAAAAAAGGGAGAGGGGTTGAAAATGAGAAAGAGAGACAGAAAAACATAAATTTGAATTGCGTTTCTGATTTCAGAGATTGTTTTGGAAACTCACCCTCTCATCAAATTATCTCACTTCTACCGACATTTCATCATTTACGATTATTAACTTTGCTTTAAGTAAATTTTTAAATAATTTTATGGATGTAATCGTAGACCAAATACGACTAGTAATGAAAAAGTGAAGCTAATGGTGTCGCATTCGGGAGGAGACAGCTTCGAATAGCTCCATCTATCGAGATTTGGGTTTTCTTTGGTTTCCCCAAATCACTCCAGGCAAATGGTGGTATAGTTCCTTTAAAAAGCCAAGGCCGAATTTCTTCCAGTTCCTTTTCCGCAGTCCTTCCCCGCCTCTAATGACCTCGACGTTAACGAAACACAATGGCATAAGAAGGAAAAAATTGAATGGGAAGGAGTCATTGTTAGTACGGTTAATGCAAGCTGCGACCACAACAATACTACTACTACAGCTACTGTAAAACACTGAAAAAACTCAGAAGTTTAATTCAGAATCGTAAAAGACGAAATGTAAGCAAGGAAGCAAGCATTGTTCATGACAGAGCTGGTCCACACGTTGCTCATCACACCGTCGCTCTTCTGCAAAACTTTGGTTGGAAAATAATCACCCACACACCATACAGTTGCAGACTTGGCCCACAGTGACTACCACCTTTTCCTAAGCTGCGAATATATTTGACCCGCTTAGATATTAAAGATGAAGTTCAATGCTTGATCAAAGACATGAGGCGAGCATACATTCTTTTTCCTTTTTTGCTTATGGTTTTACGCGTTGTCGACATCGAGGTCATTAGAGGCGTGAAAGGAGTTGTAGCAAGGATTTCTCCAATGGCCTTTTAAAGGAACCTTTCCAGTATTCACATAGAGTGATTTGGGGAAATCATTGAAACCCAAATCTGGATGGCCGGACAAGGATTCGAACCCGCAACCTCCCGAATGAGAGGCCAGCACGTCAGCGCTTATTCCACCACGCTCCATTATTTTTATAAACTGTCACTGCATCTACAAAAATGCGTGTGCCGAATTGTGAAGATGCAGAAAAATAGATGATTGCTCAATCTTTCCAAAAGAGCCGATCGTGATAAATTATTACGTGTTATTTAGTGTTATAAAGGTATTCTTCTTGGCCAAAGGAAACAGGAAAGTTGGCACTTACTTCCTGTTAGAAGTTGCCACAACTACTTCTTCCAGTGTTGCCATGATTTCTGACTTCTGGCAGTGCTGTGGAAATTTCCTATTCAAGGAAACCAAAGTCAACTAAACTCGTCACATTATATTGGATGAACAATATTTTAAATTCCACAAACACACCTTTAACCGCCAATGTGGCCTATGAACTAATCAAAAAATATTTTCATAGGAGTTTGTTTTTAAACAATTTGATGTAAAATATAAGAATGTTCGCTTTTACATATATGATATGTATTTTTCAACAAGTGAGACGGGGATAGTCAATGTAAAAATACTCAACTTGAGGTGGGAACGAACCCAGTAACGTCACCTCCGCAGGCCAATGCTCATCCGTTCAGCTACTTTGCCTTACCCTGAAACCTACCTCGTCCATTATATAATAAAAGTAAACATACAACATTTGAAGTTGAATAGTTAATGATGATCTATATAAAGAATCAAACTGTTATAACAGAAATAATCAGTCAAATAATAATAAGATAGCTAGACGGGGAAGGAAAGTAAATTTCTATTTCGGCAATGTGTCTGTTCTCTTGATACTGCCTAGCTGTAAGATACGTTTCCTTGAATAGGAAATTACCACAGCACTGCCAGAAGTCAGAAATCATGGCAACACTGGAAGAAGTAGTTGTGGCAACGTCTAACAGAGCAACAATATTCCAAGTGAAGCCTCAATAGTGACTTGTACGCAATCGATTTAACTTCCGGAGTGCATTGTTTTAAATTACGACCTAGAAATCGAAGCATACGATTTGCTTTCCCAATTACATTCTCGATATGCTCATTCCACGACCAATTATTACGAATTGTTACCCCTATGTATTTAGCGGAATCTACCGTTCTAAGGACAGTGCCATTAATTGTATATTCAAAGCTAAAGGGTTTCACCTTTTTACTTACACGCATGACTTGGCACTTTTTAGCGTTTAACTCCAACTGCCAATCTTTACACCACGCAATTATTTTCATATCATCTTGTAACAAAGTGCAGTCGTCATGGGTTGTGATTTCACGATAAATAATAGCATCATCGGCAAATAATCTTTTCATTCCCCTTACTATATCGCACAAATCATTAATGTATATGAGAAACAACAGAGGCCCTATCACGCTTCCTTGGGGAACCCCGGACCTCACTTCGGCAAGTGATGAACGCTCACCGTCAAGAACTACACACTGTGTTCTGTCCTTCAAAAAGTCTGCAACCCAATCACATATTTGTCTAGATATACCGTAACCGCGAAGTTTCCTAAGTAACCTACTGTGAGGCACAGTGTCGAAAGCTTTTTTGAAGTCTAATAAAACTAAATCAACCTGGGATTGCTCATCTATAATACGGCTTAAGTCGTGAATTAAGAGGGCAAGTTGTGTTTCGCAGCATCGGTTTTTTCTGAATCCATGTTGATTTGGGTTTAAAAGCTCATCTTCATCCAAAAACCGCATGACATTTGAATAGATGATGTGTTCTAAAATCCTGCAAAGTATTGAGGTTAACGAGATCGGCCTATAATTTTGAGGATCATTAACATCCCACTTTTGAACACTGGACTTACGATGGCGGTCTTCCATTCGGCTGGTATTTTTCCTTGATCCAAGGAGGCGGTATATAATTTCATCAAATACGGCGCAATTTCCTTTGCGTACCTAGAGTAGAATCTTGTAGGAATACCGTCTGGTCCTGGAGCCTTATTGGGATTTACATTCATAAGCAGTTTAGTTATTCCCTCGACATCGAGAACGAGATCATTCATAATTTTGTTGGTTCGATTGTTAAATATCGGAATCTCCTCCGAGTTTTCTGTTGTGAAAGCTTTTTTAAATACATTATTCAAAATTTCTGCTTTCTCGATGCTAGTTTCTGATAATTCCCCATTTTCATTAATCAACGACGGCATGACCTTACGAGAGCCTCTTATTAATTTAACATATGACCAGAACTTTTTTGGATTAGTAATTAGATCTTCGGATAAATTTCTGGTTTGGAATTCTTTAAACGCATCACGCATTGCCTTACGCACGTCCGCTCGCAAGTGGACTAATTTAGCGCGATCAGATGAGTCCCCCGATTGCTTTACCGTCGCATGTAAACGCCTTTGCTTCCTGAGCAAACGTTTCACTTCCCTGTTGAACCACGGGAAGTTCTTACTAACCTTAATAAACTTCTTGGGAACAAATTGATTTAAGCCGGTCCATATTATTTCTTTTAAATTAAACCAAAGTTCCTCAACATTTGTATTAAGCGTGTACGTTTCAAAATTTTTCGCCAAATGATCGACCATAAACGCATCATTTGCTTTATCGAAACAATATACGAGTTTGTCTTTATCATGCTTCAAATTCAGCCTAGATTTTAAAGTTACCACAATCGCCTTGTGATCACTTATACCGTCTTCTATACAAACTTTATCTACAATATCCGGATTGTTAGTAAGAAAAAGATCCAAAATGGACGAGGAATCTTTGACGCTCCGCGTTGGCTCTTCGACCATCTGTTCACGAGAATTTTCCGCGAATGATTCCAGGAACGTTTCGGTTATTAACCTATCTCTTCCGCCTGACCTGAACGTAAATGTGTCCCAGTTAACAGAGGGTATATTAAAATCACCTCCCATGATCAATGTATGTCCTTGAAACTTCTGAGAAATACTACTAAGTGACTGTCTAAAATATTCCGCGTTATCTAATCCAGAATCCGGAGGTCGGTAAAATGATCCTATTATGAACTTTAAACTTCTGCCAATTTTTACCTTCACCCATATTAACTCGCAACAATTCTCCGTTTCATTTACTACGGAGCAATTGATGGTTTTATTAACAGCCACGAACACACCTCCACCCATTGAGGTAGTTTACTCCAACATTTGCCTGGAGTGATTTGGGGAAACCAAAGAAAACCCAAATCTCGATAGATGGAGCTATTCGAAGCTGTCTCCTCCCGAATGCGACACCATTAGCTTCACTTTTTCATTACTAGTCGTATTTGGTCTACGATTACATCCATAAAATTATTTAAAAATTTACTTAAAGCAAAGTTAATAATCGTAAATGATGAAATGTCGGTAGAAGTGAGATAATTTGATGAGAGGGTGAGTTTCCAAAACAATCTCTGAAATCAGAAACGCAATTCAAATTTATGTTTTTCTGTCTCTCTTTCTCATTTTCAACCCCTCTCCCTTTTTTTCTATTTTTAGCAGCTATAAATTAAAGGAATTAAAGATGCCGGATGCTTTATATTCTGTTCCGCTCATAAAATTCATATATTACTAAGGTGATAGATATAAGAAGACTGTCTTGCGCCGCAGTGGTATGAGATTGTGTCAGCTACCTCAATTGGAATTTACGCGTCTGCACCAAACAGCATGTGACGGAGGTGAAAAGTTGATTTTTAAATGCTACACTTCTATAGCCAACTTCCTTGTTTCAGGTCATTCTAGCTCCGTGATGATGCGCGGCGTCAGATACGGCGTCACCTGATTTGAGCTTCGGTGGTTAAAGAACTTTTTAGAACTAGGACATGTTTCGGTGGCGGTGCATTATTACCAATTATCAGATGGTGCACGAAAGTCCTAGTTTAAATCCCAAACCTCTCTGTAGCGTGTATGGAACTTCTGACAGTGACTCGTCTGCCGGATTTGGACGTTAAGCTGTCGGCCCCATCGATGTGTTTCGGGGGAGTAGATCTCAATCGGCCGGCACCTTCTGTCTTATTTAATCTCTTATCTCTTATTTTACTGTCGTCAGTCTCTCGATTGGTTTGATATAAACCACCATCCCTTCTTATTTTGCACTATCCCCTTCATCTCAAAATACCTCTCTTAAAACACGTCCACCATTATCTGCTTCATACATAACCAATCCCAAATGTATTAAAAAAACCACCCACAAATCTGTTTCTTCTTTCTTTACGATTCTTCCACAAACTTCTTTCGTCAGCCATAATTTCCAAAACATATTAATTTCGTGGTTTAACTGTCCACTAAATTTTCAGCATCCTCCTATAGCACCACATTTCGAATGCTTCAATTTTCCTTCTTTCAGGCATTCCTGAAGTCCATGCTTCGTTACCATAAGGTGCTATGCTCCATACATACAGTTTTAAAAAGTTCTGTCTGGTTCCTGGGACAATATTTGAAACTACTTTTTCATGAAGCCACAGTCAAACTCCTCTTAGCTTCCTCCACATATAAGTTGAATATTAGTATGGATGAACTGCAACCATATCTGATACACTTTTCAACTGATTGGTGACTCTCATGATTCTCTACTTTTATTATAGCCACTTGATTCTTATCTCAATTATAAAATATTTTTCTATCTCGATATGTAAGACCTGACTTTTTTAAAATTTTGAACACTTTGTCCTGCCTTACATTACCAAAAGCTTTTTTTCTAAATCAACACACACCATGAAAGTAACTTTGTTTTTCTTGATCGGTGATAAGAATTGATTCTCTTGCGGCACGGTTTTTCCAAAATTCAAACTGTAGCTACTGTATATTTTATTCCAACCCAAAGAATTTACATTATAATGTCTGTCTCAAAACGACAAGCAACAATTTCTTTTGAACGTTTAAATATTGCAAAGGCTTATAGGCATTCAATCAGAGCATTGTAGGAGGAAAACTGATGCATAAAATTGAAAATCAGTGCAGGAATGTCAGTGTGGCCAGAAACAAGGAAACCAGTATTATACGCTTCGTAAACACTGGTTTCCATCTACTACGATATTTTAGAATTACACTCTAGCTGCGGAGAGTAGTACTGCCGATTTATAAAATTTTGTAACAATTAGCTGTGTTGTTGCTCGGCGTGATAATTTCATTCCAACTACCTCTTAATCTTTACTGAAAGACAAACTTGAAAAAAAATGCGAAAATATTATAGAGAATTACATCATAACTACATTGAAATTTTTTATTTTACCACATTTTATTGAGACTGCAAATTTCTGTAGTTTTAGCATCCGGTTTGAGGTCTTTGCTCAAGTAGAATGTGAATTGGATTCATTTTTTTTTAATGTTTCTACAAAAAGACTGAAATGTTACCTATTTGGTTACTAGCAAACCGATCAATTTTGCTCGTCATTTTTGGTTTAATACTACTTCATTAAACAACGGGATTAATATGACAATATCTTCCATATAAGAGGGAGCTTATATTCACTTTGAATTTGATAGCTGCTAAAAATTAAAAAAAAAGTACCGGGTGTGGTGCGTGAACGGTTTACGTTCTGGCCTCGTATTCGGGAGGACGCGGGTTTGAATCCCCGTCCGGGCATCCAGATCTGGGTTTTCCATGGTTTCCCCAAGTCACTCCAGGCGAACGCCCGGATGCTTCCTTGAAAAGGCCATGTCCTAGTTCCTGCCCGTTTCTTGCCCCAATCCGATCCCGCCTCTAATGACCTTGCTGTCGACGAGCTGTAAAGCCCTAGCAAAATAAATTAAATAAGAGAGAGAGGGGCGAAAAGAGTAGAGAGAGAGAAAATGAAATTTGAATTGCGTTTCTGATTTCAGAGATTTTTTTGATATCCCCGCTCTCATCAGATGAACTCACTTCTGCACATATATTTTAATTTATGATTTTTAACTTTTCAATAGATTTTTTAAATAATTTTATGGACGGCATCATAGACCAAATACAAAATATATTGAAAAACTAAACGTATTGGCTGAGCGTTAACGCTATGGCTCCGCATTCGAGAGGAAGCGGGTTTGAATTCCTATCCGGCTATCCAGATTTGGATTTTCCTTTGTTTCTCCAAGTCACTTCGTGTGAATGGCGGGATTATTTCTTCGAAAACCCATTGTCCGAATTCCTTCCCATTCCTTGTCTCCATTCCCTTCCCACCTTTAATGACTTAGAAGTCGATGAATCGTAAATCCAGACGCATAATAAGAAATTGGTATAGTAATATTATTTAGTTTTTTGTCTCCTTGACGATGGTGCGAACTCGTTATAGTCCACCTAACGTAACCACACGACACTATTTCGACGATGTTGAAGCCAGAGAAGATTTCTTTCAGTGTTACCTCTGTGAAAGCTTTCATAGTTAAGTGTGCAGTTTATTAAGAAGCACTCAGTTATGAGTCTTTCCTTAAGTATGTTATGTCCTGACGCAAGCAGGTAAGAGTCGATGCTATATTTTACGCATAACGCAGTTGTAGGTTCGACTTGTTTAAAATAAATGCAAAAAAATAATTGGAAAACCTAGACTCGAACCGAGGACCACGTGTTTACAAGACTATATGGTTAGGCACAAGCAAACGGAGCTCATGTTCACAGATGGCTCGTGCAGTGGGTAAACAACCTTATCATGCCTCGGAAGTCAGTTACATTCAACTAGCATTAGACACTTATCCGAAATAATCTCTTTGTAATTGTTTCAATAGTTTTGTAGAACCAAAAACTCTGGATCTTTGAACATTTACACCCACTTCTCAGACCACACACCCCATTATGTGTTGCATTATTGCAACTGATTAGCCACATAAATATATAAATAAATATCGTTATAATTTTACGCTAATCATTTGGAATAGATGAACTACCAAGAAGAATCGTCAATGGGCGGGCGGAGTCTTACTGCTTTGTTCTCGGCTTGACTTAAAGAAATGAATAACACATGGCGCTAAGTTGAATACATGCAATGATGCCACATTGTGCGAAATAAGGGACTTTGACTCAGGCGCCGACAGTCAATTTTTTTGCCAAAGAGTGTACAATGAATTCAAAAGAATTCTACTTGAGGCATTCAAAAAGGCCTCTACAGTCATTGTTCATCAGAATGGTTTGATGCAGTAGACAAGGGATAGGATGACTAGACCTGTATGGAGTGGGCATGTTACACAGTCACCACTTAATCATGATGCTTGTTATTCAGCTGGCAGAGGACCAATATGTAGCCGCCCAGGGGTGAGAGGATGGACATATTCTGCAGAGACAGGTAATATTGGTGACATTAACAGCATTGAGTGACGAATCTGTTGTTATGGTGTTTGTTGTCTTTAAACACTTCCTGGGCAAATCAATGTGTCAAACATCAAGAGAGACTCTTCAACCTCAAAATATAATAGGAATGGCTATGAAAAAAATACAATCTTGGAGCCAGGGATTCTCTTTAGTAAGTTTCTTCTGCTACAAAAAGTTTGTATTGATTACTGAAAAAATGACATCTGAAGTCTGTTTTTTTTTCTCCTTAAGGCATAATTTTATATTAACTTAGTTAATAGACACTATTTCCACATTTGAGGCTCAGAGAACCTGCATGATGTTTTGCAAAACCAACAGAACAGTAACTAAATTGAACGTTAAATGTGGTATAATTAATAGTAAGGTTACTGGACTATTTTTTTTTTATCAAGCCTTGTATTGCAACAGTAATTAGATCAATATTGTAGTAGATTGGTTACTCATTTTGAAGTGAACCTAAACTGCTGATGGAAATGAAACCTTAAAACTATGAATATCATACAGTACATGCAACAAGTCATACTTAAGGCTACAGGTATACTGCTAACATTAGCATGTCAGTGATGTGAGCTCATAAGATTTTACCCATCCAAAAATCACCCAACACCCCTAAAGCAGTTTTCACTTCAAAAACTTAAAATCTAACATGGTCCTAAAGGTTGGTTGAATCTTCCCAAAGGATATGTAATAAGCTATTGCATCGGAGACAGGAAGGCCAATTATTCCTACCCCAAGGGCCTACAATTTAACATGGAACCACAACCACGGAATGTCCAAGTGTAGATCATATAATCAAATACAACTCCCAAAACTTACTGCTCACCATGGGATTTTAACCTGCAACCAGAGAGAGTAACTTTCAGAAGCGCCTAAACCACTGAGCTACCAGACCCCCTTGTTTTGAAGTCTACATGTGCTAAGTAGCCTGCTATTAAAATCAGATAAAAACTGTGGGTTTGTATAAAGGCCATTTGAAAACACAGAGGGGAAGAGGGGATTTTCTTTTTTGGGCCAGAAACCTTCCCAGGCATGGACACAATAACTCACCAAACTTTCATCACAATTGGATGAATGGTATAGGAACACAGAGAAGACGAACAAACACAACATTCATTTTTATATATTAGGTACAAGTATAATCTATACTTTCATTGTTGTCCAAGGGTAACACGTCATATTTACAGCTAGAGATACACTGCTATTACAGCATGTCGGTGATGTGAACTCATAAGACTTTACCCATCCAAAAAGTGTCCAACACGTGTTTCATATATGCAACGCGTCATAGTGTGTCGGTGATGCCAAATCATAGATTTACCCCATCCAAAATGGCCCACTATGCCTATAGAAGTTTTCACTTCAAAAATTCCAGCCGATACCAGGATTCGAACCAGGGACCTTCCATTCCCGTCACACACCTTAAACAACTGAGCCACCAGCACACTGTCCAAGTGCAACACATCATATTTATAGGTACAGATATACTGTTAACATTAGCATGTTGGTGACGTAAACTCATAAGATTTTACTCATACAAAAGTCACCCAATGCACCTAAAGAAGGGATGTAGTCTTCTCGGGAGACTAGCCGAGTGAGTAAGATGTTTCCACACGATATTTCGGCGATCTCAGACTCCGTCGCCATCTTCTGGTGAAGTGCCGGATCCGTCAGAGGGCTGGTTCTTATAGCCTCTGAATGCGCGCGTGGTGGCGTGCGCGTAGCTGGTTGGCTGACTCGGTCAGCGCCTAGGCGGTGGGGTGGGGGTTGGCGCCGGTAGGAGGCAAGCGTGGGCGCAGTTTGTCCGCGGCCGCCGTGCTGTGCACTTCGGCGCGCTGACGACGTATTGCGTTAATGACAGGTGCCCACGCTTCGCTCAGCTGGTATCCACAGTCCCGGTTGACGAGATTGCGCGTGGTGCGAATTTCAACTGCTTCTGTGAGAATACTGTCCCAGAAGTTCCTTGTACGCGCCAATATCCTGGTATTCTCAAAATCGAAGCCATGGCGTTGTTCCAGGCTATGTTCCGCCACCGCCGATTTTTCACTCTGCCCCAGACGCACGTGTCGGGCGTGTTCCAGACATCGCTGGTTAATGCATCGTACTGTCTGGCCTATGTATCTCTTGCCGCATTCGCATGGAATGCTGTAAACTCCCGGTGTTCGGAGTGCCAGGTCGTCCTTGGGGGAGCGCAAGATGTTCTTCAGCTTCGGTGGCGGCAGGAAGATGGTCTTAATCCCGTTTCTGGCCAGAACTCTGCCAATTCTCGACGTTGTAGGACCGGAGTATGGCAAGAAGGCAATGCGATCCTGTGGCTCGTTCTCGGTATTATTGAGCCTGCATCTCGGTTCTCGGAATGCCAGTCTGATCTGATGCTCCGAGTACCTGTTGCGCCTGAATGTCTGCCGTAGGTGGTTGACTTCGCCCGGTAGGCTGTCGACATCGCAAATCGCTCGCGCCCTATGTACCAGCGTGGTGAGCACCGTATTGCGCTGTGCCGGGTGGTGGTGACTACGCGCGTTCAGGTACAGGTCTGTGTGCGTAGGCTTCCTGTACACAGAGTGTCTGAGTGTCCCATCTGGTTTCCTTTCAATCAGAATGTCTAGGAAAGGAAGCCGGCCATTCTCTTCCACCTCCATCGTGAACTTGATGTTTTTGTTGATACTATTCAGATGCTGGAGAAAACCTTCCAGGCTGTCCCTGCCGTGGGGCCAAACGACAAAAGTGTCGTCCACATAGCGGTAAAACGCGCTTGGCTTCAAGTGAGCGCTAGCTAGCGCTTTATCTTCGAAGTGCTCCATGTAGAAGTTTGCAATCGCCGGCGACAAGGGGCTGCCCATGGCTACTCCATCAACCTGTTCATAGTACTCCCCGTTGTATAAGAAGTACGTTGATTGGAGGGTGTGCCGGAACAATTCAATCAATCCAGGCTCAAAATGCTGTTCTAATAGAGCCAGCGTCTCATTCAGAGGGACCCTGGTGAACAGAGACACCACATCGAAGCTCACCAGTAAGTCATGCTGACCAAGGCGGAGATCCTTGATGATGTCAATAAACCTTGCAGAATTTGTCACGTGGTGAGGACATCTTCCCACAAGTGGGGTCAGCAGCCCAGTTAAGTACCGGGCCAGATGGTAGGTGGCTGATCCGATGGCACTCACTATTGGCCGCAACGGGTTGCCTTCTTTATGCACCTTAGGAAGTCCGTAGAGCCTGGGTGGAACCGCCGCACGGGGCTGTAGCAGTTTTAATGTGTCCTCAGGCAGACCAGAATTCTTTAGTAGGACTGTCGTCTTCCTTGCCACAGCATTGGTTGGGTCTCGTGGGAGTTTGCGGTAGGATTCGTCCATGAGGAGATCTTCCACCTTTCGTCGATAGCAGCAGAAAGAAGAGCACTTCGAGCACTACGGAACAATAAAGACATTATTGTCTTGCCGGCTGATAAGGGAAACGCCTCTGTAGTCCTGACTATGGTGGACTATCGACGAAAGGTGGAAGATCTCCTCATGGACGAATCCTACCGCAAACTCCCACGAGACCCAACCAATGCTGTGGCAAGGAAGACGACAGTCCTACTAAAGAATTCTGGTCTGCCTGAGGACACATTAAAACTGCTACAGCCCCGTGCGGCGGTTCCACCCAGGCTCTACGGACTTCCTAAGGTGCATAAAGAAGGCAACCCGTTGCGGCCAATAGTGAGTGCCATCGGATCAGCCACCTACCATCTGGCCCGGTACTTAACTGGGCTGCTGACCCCACTTGTGGGAAGATGTCCTCACCACGTGACAAATTCTGCAAGGTTTATTGACATCATCAAGGATCTCCGCCTTGGTCAGCATGACTTACTGGTGAGCTTCGATGTGGTGTCTCTGTTCACCAGGGTCCCTCTGAATGAGACGCTGGCTCTATTAGAACAGCATTTTGAGCCTGGATTGATTGAATTGTTCCGGCACACCCTCCAATCAACGTACTTCTTATACAACGGGGAGTACTATGAACAGGTTGATGGAGTAGCCATGGGCAGCCCCTTGTCGCCGGCGATTGCAAACTTCTACATGGAGCACTTCGAAGATAAAGCGCTAGCTAGCGCTCACTTGAAGCCAAGCGCGTTTTACCGCTATGTGGACGACACTTTTGTCGTTTGGCCCCACGGCAGGGACAGCCTGGAAGGTTTTCTCCAGCATCTGAATAGTATCAACAAAAACATCAAGTTCACGATGGAGGTGGAAGAGAATGGCCGGCTTCCTTTCCTAGACATTCTGATTGAAAGGAAACCAGATGGGACACTCAGACACTCTGTGTACAGGAAGCCTACGCACACAGACCTGTACCTGAACGCGCGTAGTCACCACCACCCGGCACAGCGCAATACGGTGCTCACCACGCTGGTACATAGGGCGCGAGCGATTTGCGATGTCGACAGCCTACCGGGCGAAGTCAACCACCTACGGCAGACATTCAGGCGCAACGGGTACTCGGAGCATCAGATCAGACTGGCATTCCGAGAACCGAGACGCAGGCTCAATAATACCGAGAACGAGCCACAGGATCGCATTGCCTTCTTGCCATACTCCGGTCCTACAACGTCGAGAATTGGCAGAGTTCTGGCCAGAAACGGGATTAAGACCATCTTCCTGCCGCCACCGAAGCTGAAGAACATCTTGCGCTCCCCCAAGGACGACCTGGCACTCCGAACACCGGGAGTTTACAGCATTCCATGCGAATGCGGCAAGAGATACATAGGCCAGACGGTACGATGCATTAACCAGCGATGTCTGGAACACGCCCGACACGTGCGTCTGGGGCAGAGTGAAAAATCGGCGGTGGCGGAACATAGCCTGGAACAACGCCATGGCTTCGATTTTGAGAATACCAGGATATTGGCGCGTACAAGGAACTTCTGGGACAGTATTCTCACAGAAGCAGTTGAAATTCGCACCACGCGCAATCTCGTCAACCGGGACTGTGGATACCAGCTGAGCGAAGCGTGGGCACCTGTCATTAATGCAATACGTCGTCAGCGCGCCGAAGTGCACAGCACGGCGGCCGCGGACAAACTGTGCCCACGCTTGCCTCCTACCGGCGCCAACCCCCACCCCACCGCCTAGGCGCCGACCGAGTCAGCCAACCAGCTACGCGCACGCCACCACGCGCGCATTCAGAGGCTATAAGAACCAGCCCTCTGACGGATCCGGCACTTCACCAGAAGATGGCGACGGAGTCTGAGATCGCCGAAATATCGTGTGGAAACATCTTACTCACTCGGCTAGTCTCCCGAGAAGACTACATCCATTCTCAACGCCGAGAAAGACTTTGTTCCTATATAACACCTAAAGAAGGTTGGTCAAATCTTCCAAAAGGAGATGTTCCAACCTATTTTGTCAGAAGCATAAAGGCCAATTCCTTTCCTACGGGCCTACAGTTTAAGCTGAAATTAGAACCACGGAACATATAATCAAAAAAAAAAAAATAATCCTAAAAATACCTTAACTGCTGAGCTATTAGACTGTCTTGTTTTGAAGTATATGTGTGATAAAGTACTATCAAAATTGGATAAAATTGTGTGTTTGTATAAAGATTTGAAAAATTACTTTCACTTCTATCCAAACACAATATGTCATACTTACAGCTACAAGTATAATGCTATTACCGCATGCTGGTGATGCAAACTCATAAGATTTTACCCATCCAAATGCAAATTCATAGATTTACCCCCATGCAACAGCCCACCTATAGAAGTTTTCACTTAAAAACTAAGACCACAACCCGAAGGTTGGTTGGACCTCCCCAAAGGAGGCATACTAAGCCATTGTGTCATAGGTAGGATGGTCAATTCCTTTCCTCTGGGACCTACAGTTTTATGTGAAATCCGAACAACGGAATGACCTGCTAGCTCGTTTGATCAAACACAACTCTTGAAAATTCCTGTACCCACCGGGATTTGAAACTGGGATTGGTGCAGCAAACTTTTGAAAACAAACTCCTTAACCACCTTTTTCCATACGTTAATCTACATTTGAGAAAAAAAAATCACATTTACATGAATATTGATTAAATTATTAACTTCAAACATTTGTGTCTAAGCTGAAGCTCAAGTTCACAGACTCCTATAACCATTCAACTTCTTGGCGCAGTTCTTTTCTTGGCTACTAGATGAAGCGCGCATCTACTGAACATTGCCTGCTGTATTCACCAATCACCGGACCCCATCATCGCCAACAAATTATAGTGCCATCAACTTTGTCAGAGAATCTAATCCAGGTCACTCATGCAGCAGGCATGCATTCCAACACTTTCTTTTAGTTTTTTACAAGAACATTTTGCGTAATAAGTTTGCTGTCAATATGGCATTATTACCTCCAGTAATCTAGCAAAATTGTCCTTTACTTGTTTTGTCTCAGTATATGTGATGTTGCACTATTAGGTGAGGCCAGTAGTCTTCCAGTTTTGCTCTTCCTTAATTTGATATGATGTGATAATTATAAGTGGCTATGAGCCAAACATGGGCTTTACTTAGTGGATATTGCCACTGATATGGTACCAAGATGCTGCCTGGTGTATACATATTTGGTGCTGACCTGTTTATTAAAGCTAGCTTTTTTTTCATCCAACTCGAGATTTTTGGTTCTTCAGAGCACAAAAGTCAATGTTCTATAGTATCCTGTAAGCTACAGTTTATGCACAGTGATGAGGCGCAGAAGTGAATATTATATAGCTTGCTGTTCGTGGTTATTGCTGAGTTAACTACTCTGTGCCATACTGCCCAAACACTTGAGTGCAGCAATTTGTTGTGTACATTTTCCCATATGTTCTTCCAGTCGATTGTAGTATACAATTTTTATGTGCTGTCGGTGTATTTGTTGACTGGCCATTAGGTTGTTGTTCTTGATCTCTGTGTATGTAGCTGCAGTCTACGTAGAATTGTCAAATATGATTTAGATGTAAGTTTAAGTGACCAATGACAATGGGAAGCTTCAATGCTGCAAGGTTCTGTTGCTGCCATAATCTGTCTGGAGAACCCAAGAGTATCACTTCTCCACTTTTTATATGTACTTTTTCATGAGTATGGTGGAACATTTTGAGTGTACCTCAATCAGATGTAATCCTTCTTTTCCAATGGGTAGCTTCAGTGTGTCATATTTTATTTCGAATATATCTCCATGCTGTATGAACCATCCTATTGCAGATTCCAATCTCTTTGCTATCTCGCATGAGCTGAGGAGGAAATGGGTGATGTAGCATAATTTGGAATAATGTTACACAGTTTATGTAACATACTTTTTGGATCGAGTCTAGGTCCCTAAGGCAATGTTCTTGCATTTTAAGTCTTAGAAGGTTCAATTGATTCCGCCAGCTAAGCACTATTGTTCTTTTGAATTCTTTTGCAAATAGTATACCTAATATCTTTAATGTCTACGAGTTTTGGACCAAGCCTCCATGGTCTATTCCTTGTTCATGCCCCAAGACCATGATTTTTTTATTTTCATTTATTTAGCTTTCACTAGACGCTTTAGAGTAAATTGCCATTAGCATTTTTATCTCTTCAATATCTCTAGTTTCTGTGATAATAAGGTTTACATCATCTACATAAGTATACACTACTGTTCTTTGGCTTTGGAAGGTCACACCAGTTATTTTATTAGACAATGCTAGTAGAAATAGTTCAATAGCTATTGATAAGGGGCAACACTTGCAATGGTAACACTATAATTGCATCCTCTACAAGGTCTCGCCGATGATTTGGAAGACACCAAACTCCTTCCTGTGGTTCCTCAGCACAAACAAGCCTCTACTTGTACAACACAGATGGCAGCTGACAGTCTCAACTAAGCCTTTTACTTCTTGCATCCACCAGTTCAGATTTAAGGCAGTGAAATGACCACAGAGTAATGACAGTTAACATTCTTTTATTTCAGTAATAAGAGTACAGCTAAATACACTCTACACTTGGTCAAAGCCTGCCAACATCTCGCTGAGTCCAGCACCTCTCACCCTCTCCCCCGCGCCAGTCATTCCAACCCAAAGCTTACTTAATGGTATCGCCCCTCCAAGGGGCATTCATGCACACAATTTTCGGCCAAAAATTTCACTTTTAACTTATCGCTACAATTGCGTAATCCATCAAAACCAGATTGCTGTCTCTGAAGAAATATCTTTCCACCTGTCTCTATACTCTGATACACAAGAGTTATTCCTTGATTTTTTTTTGTGGTTTTACAACAAATCCTCCAAATGGCATCAGAACTGTTCGGTAGTCGCTGCCGCTACCCATCCATCTCTCAATCACTGCCTTCCGGTCTGTCAGTATACTGGAAGTCATTCCCTTACACAACAGCTGATTAACACTACCAGATCGCTCAAATACGTCACTGTGTATATTTTTTTATCACTTCCCTTCCCTCTTCAGTGCACAGTGTCTGCATTTCAATGCTTGCAAATTCCAAAACTGTTCTTACTGATAAATCCCACTCTGCCACTTTCTTTTTTCTTACATCTAGCATTATGTCTCCTTCCCCATTCTCTTCCCCTCTATAATCCATATTTAATTTTTTCCCAACAGTATTAACTTCAATTATTTTTTCAGTGTCTAACCACACCTCTTGTTTTTGATTTTGTTGCTCATTTATGTTCGCAGTCAAACTATCATTTTTAAAATCCATTAAAGATTTTTTTTGTCTCGTGTAACATGTTATCTAACCTTGTTTCAGACTCCTGCATGCAAGACATTAACCTCTCTTTACTGTCTTTGTGAATTTTTTCCATTAATTCCCTAAATGTTTCCATATCTTTATACTGGCGTCCCTCCTTGCTCTTTCGCTCTTTCCTCATTACTTTTACACTCCTATCAACAATTTCCACCAATCTTTCTGACGCGTCCTCAGTCCTCTTTACAACTTCTTTTATTTCATTCACGCAGTCTAGTTTCTCCCTCCTGCTCTCCTCATAATTCCATTCCGACTCACCATGCTTCCGTTCAAACTCATCGTACTTCCATTAAGACTCATCATATCTCCTATTCGACCTCTGAAGAACTGCCAAAATACCATTAATTGTAGAACTTATAGTTGCTTCTTGGGAATCACTAAGATTACTTCCTCTCTCTTCCCTATCCCCATACTCCCCTTGATTCACACTAAAAATTCCGTTGTCCATTTCTACACAACCCAAAAACCCTCAAATGCTGACATAAAGAATACTAAACCTCCAGACAGAACTCGGAGACAGAGATCAGAGAAGAAAGAGAGCACCTAACACTACTATCGAACACATCTGAATATTTTCGTTTGAAGTACAACCTTTAATTATTTCACGTACAGCAACAAAACAAGACATTAGAAAGGATAGAGAACCACTTCAATTATTAACACAATAAGTGGGAGGAAAAACAAGAAAAAATCCTGGAATTGCAACTAGAACATAATCAAAAACAATTAAATTGAATACAAACACACACCATTATCAAAATTTATGCCCCCTCTCCCTTGGAAGCTTTAAACAACAAACGAACAAGAACTCCTGTTTACATAAAAAAAATCCATGCTTGAAACTGTGAAAAAACAGTGACAGCCCTTATGAAATAAAACAAAAGAAAAATCTATATGATTAATGCCAGGCAAGATGTACAAAATCTACAAGCTACGCAGTCAAGTGCACTGTCAGCAAACCAAGCCATTCTCTCCGCCGAGAGGAAAAAATTATACAGATAACCATCACCAAAGTTAATTCGATCAGCCACATGCTAAGGCTCACCTCAATAAAAACTGTGTTCCAGATTGTTGATCACCCGTCTTCAAAGGTGAAATTTTTGGCCAGGGTCACCAGATGCAACGGTAACGCTATAACTGCATCCTCTACAAGGTCTCGCTGATGATTTTGAAGAAACCAAAATCCTTCCTGTGGTTCCTCAACACAAACAAGCCTCTGCTTGTAGAACTCAGATGGCAGCTGACAGTCTCAACTAAGCCTGTTACTTCTTGCATCCACCAGTTCAGATTCAAGGCAGTGAAATGACCACAGAGTAATGACAGTTAACATTCTTTTATTTCAGTAATAAGAGCACAGCTAAATATACTCTACACTTGGTTAAAGCCTGCCAACATCTCGCTGAGTCCAGCGCCTCTCCCCCACGCCAGTCATTCCAACCCAAAGCTTACTTAACGGTATCGCCCCTCCAAGGTCAGGCATTCTGTGAACACCTGTAGACCAGCCGGGAGGCTATATGGTCACTCACACCCTGTCTCAGCAATTTGCATATTTTTATGGTTTTACTTATTTGACCATTTATTAGCATCTTTGTTGAATTACCTTACATATTTGCTTGGAGCATCTCATTTTATTCTTTACTTGTAGCAAGTAGTTATGATTTATGTGGTCAAAGGCTTTGTGAAAGTCTAAGGACATAATTGCTACTTTTGTTTTAGCTAAATTTGATACCAAGATAATATCTCTTAAGTCTATTGCAGTTTGAATTATGGATCTTCCATTACCTATATATGTTTGATGTTTCCCTGTCACCTTGGTCATAGTATCACGAAATATGTATGTAATTATGCGACTGAATATTTTATAATCAGAGAGTAGCAATGTTAGTGGTTGGAAGGTCTCCATATTTTTATTATTTCCATTTTTAGGAATAAGTACCACGAGACCATCTAGGAACTCTGGACGGATGATTTGTCTCTGTAATATGTCACTGTATATTTCCATTAAAGGTTCTTTCAAATAATTACAGAAGATGAGGTAAATTTCCATAGGGAGTCCATCTGACTGGGAGATTTGTTTTGTGGGCTTCATCTAATAGCATCGAGTATTTTATGTTCAATGATTGGTTCCAATAACTGTTCATTTTCTGATACTGTGATATTGATTTAGAGTTGATTCTTTTCCTATTCATGAATAGGTTTTCCTGTATAAATGAACCTATAAGTGATTATGGAGCATCTTTATTATTTCCTGTTGCTTCATAACTATATGTCCCGCAGCGTGTATTTCTGTTATGAGTTTGCACCTGATATTGCACTTTTCATTTGCAAGGTGATATATGGATGTTTCTTCAACTTGACAATGGTCCTCCTTAGCTAGTATTTGGGTTCCAAACATCTGTTCCTTGGTTATTTTGGTAATTGTAGCTTTAATTTGTATTTTCTTATCCCAATACAATTCTCTTAGGGCCATATACAGAAATTCTTTCATGTGGCATTTCCAGGCCGACTTCTATCTGCTAGGAATTTCCTTATTTTTGTTTCATATAAAACAGCCACCAATCGATCTTACTGGTTTGTCTATTTTCTACAATGAGTCAACATCTCTGAAAAGTATGTGTGTAACTCGTCTTTTAGGACTGGAGTATTGAGCTTCCATATTTGCTTCATTCTGTACATCTTTGTTTTTTGCAATGGTATGCACAATGATCTGAAAAATTAACTGGCCAGATTATGCTAACACCATAGAAGTCAGGACTGAAGAAATACATACAATCAAGTCAGCTAGCTGAAGTGTTCGAGACAAAGATGTAGCCACATTCCTTTCCATGTTTCAGGTGCCATGCATCCACAAGGTTTAAGCATTTTATGGGGTATTCAATTACCATGTTTTGTTAGTTGGGGGTTTGATCTCTGGGCAAATGAATTCTGCTGCTATTAAGAGCTTCGAGTGATTTTTCCTTATTAAAGGCACTATGTCGGTTGTGAAAAAGGTTTTTGTTTTTTCCTCATTCTGGTGTCCAGAAGGTCCATATAAGTTAGCGATGTGCATTTCAGCTAATGTGGATGCTATGCCATGGCAAATTTTTTAAATGCGGATAAATTTCGTTGATGCAGCATTGAATCTCCTCCTTCAATGCACTGGTGGATGTGGGCTTGTTGACATAGACCTTTGACTTCAAATAACCTCTTGGAAAGAAATCCAAGGGTATTAAATCAAATGATCTGGGGGACCAATTCTGATCACCGAAATGAGATATTACACAACCAGGACATGCACCGTCTTGTTGAAATCACATCTCGTCTATATCAATAACACCCAACTGAGACAGAAAAAAATCAGTTATGTTGCAATATCGAGCACCAATAACAGTCACTGCTTGACCAGCCTCATTTTCAAAAAAGTATGATCCAGTGACACCTCCAATTCAAAATATGCACCAATGACATACTGTGGATGCATTTGGTTTTTTGACAATCACATGTGTGTTCTCTGAACCCAAAATGAGGCATTTATGATGATTAAAAAAGTTATGAAGGTGAAAATGAACTTCATCGCTTAGAACGATTTTGCTAAAAAATGCAGCATTTGCTTTTTGATGTTCAATAATCCATTCAACGAAAACTCTTCACTGTGCGTGGTCATTAGGATGCAGTTTTTGTGTCAATTGAATTTTGTAAGTATGGAGACACAGATTTTTAGTGAGTATACGCTGTAAAGAGCCTCTTGAAATTTGTGATTCTTGTCCATGATGCTGAATCAATGTTCTTGGACTTTCACTAACACACTCACACACTGCTTTGATGTCGAAAACTTACAGAACTACTTAACAACATGTTGAGCAATAGATACTTTCAGATATACTCTGATAACGACAGAAGCAGAATATTTATACTAAATGATGGTTTACCCCAAGGAACTGTTTTAGCACCCCTTCTATTCAATTTGTATACTCATGATTTACCGGAAACATCTTCAAGAAAATTTACTTACGCTGATGACATTTGTTTGGTGAACCAGAACTCCAACTTTTCTGATGCGGAAACAACTTTATCAGCTGATCTGGAAAAGTTAGATGACTACTTCAAGAAATGGTGCCTTCATCTAAATCCTCAGAAAACAGTTATTTCAACATTTCATTTGCGCAACAGACAAGCACACTATAAACCAGAAGTTAAATTCAGAGGCCAACTATTGCCTTTTTGCGGCACACCAAAATATCTGGGTATAACACTGGACAGAACTCTAACTTTCAAACAGCATCTCTCAAATGTGGCTGCCAAAGTCAAAACTAGAAACAATATTCTCCATAAGCTTGCTGGTACTTCATGGGGAGCCAGTGCTCACATTCTAAGATCCACAGCCTTAGCTCTGTCATACTCTGTTGCTGAATACTGCTGCCCATCCTGGATCAATAGTGTCCATACAAAGAAGGTAGATGTGCAACTTAATCAGGCAATGAGGATAATTACGGGATGTATTCATAGTACGAACACCATATGGCTTCCAGTGCTATGCAACATCTCACCCCCAGCACTAAGAAGATCAGAAGCTCTTTTAAAAATCTGGAAAAATATCCTGAAGAACCCTCGGCTGCCTATACATCAAGACATAATTCAAGCGAAACACCAACGCTTGAAATCAAGAAAACCACCATGGCGCACAGCAATCAACCTCACAGAGTCCTCTTTCAACACCAATAAGCTGTGGAAAACTCAGTGGGAGCAGTCATCAGTAGCCAATAAAAATCTAGTTGAGGACCCCTCAGTAAGGTTACAAGGTTTCGAACTCCCTAGGCGGCAGTGGAGAATCATCAACCGAATTCGAACAGGACAAGGCAGATGCGCCTACTTATTATACAAATGGGGCTGGGTAGATTCTGCAAATTGTGACTGTGGAGCCGCTTTACAGACAATAAATCACATCGTTTCTGACTGTCCTCTTCGGGCCTACAAGGGAACAATGGCGGAAATCCATGATGCGTCGATCAGTGCAGTTGACTGGACTAAAACATTAGATCTCGAGATATGAAATTGTACAAGCTTGTCATATGTATATTTCCTATTGTGTATCTCATAAATAATCATACGATAAATAAATAAATAACTGCTTTGATACGGTATTATCACTTGACTGGATTTTTATTGGATGGCCAGTGTGTTTAACATCTCCAATCGATCCAGTCTCCCTGAATTTTTTAATTACTCTCTTCACAGTCGACGAAGATAAATAAAGATTCCGACCATATTTTGTACAAAATTTGCGAACTGTAGCAGCCACACTTTCAGTTTTTTAAAAAATATTGTTCAACAATCAAAATGCATTGTTCTTTTGTGTAGTGCTCCATTATTACTTTATTTTTATTTGGTTGCCAACACTGACTGCACAAACAGGCATCAAATTCAAATTTTGCAGGATTTTTGGGTGCACCCTTTGTTACACCTTCTTTGGTCAGAGTGGTGGTACCACGATTCGTACCATCGTCCAGGTTTTTAATTATAGTATATACGATAATGTTTTCTGTCATCTCTGCTGAAACCTCTTGTAATAGGGCAATATCTACAGAAGCCAAATACAAGTACTCTTTCAAACATTGATTTTTAATGTTACCACATCCCACATACGTTTAAAGTTCTGATACAGTATGTTTGATGTGTTGACAAGGAATGAGTCAGAATTTAGCTGTTGTTACCATTTGAAGATTGGGTTGGTGGTTCTTTTCGCTTTTATGCCAATTTCCTGTTGTCAGCGTGTTGTTTATTGAAGAAGACTTTTTTATTTTGTATTATTTACCATTTTTATTTCTGGTTTCATTATCTATGTCCATATCATCAGCCCAATGACTGTGGCTTCTATTTGCATAGGTCGCATCTTCTCTATCACTGTTTTTGTCTGTTCTGCTGCAATCAATATAAGTCCATCTTTTTTTCTCTCTATGTTCTTCCTTTCCAAGTTCCATGTGCGCTTTTGCTTATCTGCTGTAGCTTCAATTTCATTTATCTGATGATAACTTCTGTGGATTTTACGCCTCCTCTCATTTTTTATTTAAATTTTTTTCCTCTTTAGATCCGTCTGCTTGAGGTTTTTCTTCTGTGGTGGTCTGATTTTCTAGAAGTTTGAATTTTAATAGTTTTTTTCCTGTTTCTTTTGTTGTTACGGGCTGTTGTAGGCTCAACTGGCCGATACCTATTTCACGATGTCTACTGGTGTTGTTTGTGTTAAGAGTTTCTAGGCATCATGCAAGCAGTGTCTGTGGCTTCCGATTGTTTTCTATATCCGATTGATTCGCTAGCTCTATTACGGTGTTATCATCAGTATCTTTTCCGAGTACAGGAAATGGGAAAATGTTTATCTGCACTGCAATGTCATTAAATTCTGAGTTATGTTTATCCTCAGCATTCGTTTTATTCTCAGCATCTTCTCTTTGAGGATTTTTGCTGTTTGGTACGTTGGTATTCGGTAAACTAGTTTCCCATAAGGTCTCCATGTGATTTTGCAGTAGCGCTGTATTCCCAGAGCTAATACCTCCATATGTAATGTGATTTCCCTTTGTTGCTGATCTGTTTCTAGGGCATTCAGCTCTCAAATGGTCCACAGAGTTGCATACAGAGCAAGTTCTAGGCAGTCCTTCATATATAACCAGTGTCTTAAATCTGTGAACTGTTAAGTATGATGGGTTATGGTTTTTAAGATCGATTCTAATGATGTTGACACCATTGTCTACCTTGAATTGCATTGTGACACCCCACTTTTCCCCATTTAAGGTGAATACTTTCCCATAAGGTGTTGGTGACTGTTGTATTTCATCAGTTGAGACTTGAAATATTTACATTTATATATACATTTTAATGGTTCTCATTCCGAGTCCAGTAAAGTTGACTGTGACATTACTTACTTCCCTGGAGGAGTGAAGAAAATCAACATGCCCTTCTATCTGCTCCATGATCTGGTTGCACACCTCATCTTCTTTTAGCTTTAGGTAAATGACGTTCGTGGTGAAGTCATACTGCAACACTCAAACATCATCATCTTACAAACCTATCTTCTCGAACAACCACTCATCGATTTCATAAATCTTGGGCCTGGTATAACTGTACGGAAAACTGAAGCTCAACGTTGACTTTCTAATCAATCCATCCATTTTAATCGACTGAGTTAAACACAAGCACAATCTAGGAAAACCAAGGAGCACCACAGAAACGATTTCACTGCATTCTAACAGCCATACATGGAATAGCGTCCTCATCGCTCAGCGGCTAAAACGTGATCCAGCAGATTGCACAACAACTCTTGCTTCACAACACGTTAAGCTAATATAGAAAGTTCTTCATGCATTAAAACACACATTGTGCAACTAACATAAATAACATTATAATAATATTTTTATATGGAGCATGCTACGGTAATAACCAGTAATGAAGACCACTCGTACTGAACTTATTATACAAAATTATGACAGAGCAGGAATTAATCACTCACTACACCAGAAAGAAGGCTGGCACAACACAGGAAGTGATAAACAATTATGCAAAACACTGTAGTTATTGCGCATATAAACTTCATCAACAGAACATGGCATGTACACCACAGCAAACTGCAGTTATTTATGACAGTTGAGATTTGTCAAGGTATATGGACTACAGCTGCTATACCAGGGCGAAGTATAGGCCTAGATACCTTAAATGAATGTTTACTTGAGGTGAAATGTTCTCTAAATCTGTATCAATAATTTTAAGTTCACCATGTGCCTGCCTGGAATATTTAAATGTAATGCTTATCGGCAGCCACTAAGTTTATTTGACCCAAAAGCTTATAAAAGGTTAACTGTTCAAGGTTAACACATTTGAAAAGTCCACTTGTTGAAAAATTTAAAGTTTATTCAAATCACATTTGGAAAAACAGCAATTATAGTCAAATAGGCTGTCGAATCAAACGTTTCCACAAAAATTGCAGGTTATGGAGAGGAAGAGAACTGAACGAACCCCTTCTTAGAAAAATTAATAGTTCAAAGTCATTACTAGTCACTCGTCAGAAAATCTAGCATGGTGGTACATCAGCCATGCGGTCACTCAAAGTTCAACGATTTCTGGTTATTGCTAGGACTAACCTACACACATGCAACATACCGAGCGCAGATTACTTTCACACACGTTCCCGGAGTAAAGACAACCCCCTCTCCTAGGCAACCCTCATCCGCGTGACATGGGTATTCTACTGCTCACCAAAAATAGTATGAAAAAATGTAATTATAGAATGTGTTTTAAAATTAACCATGGGTCGCTTGGTCTTCAAGGTTTGTAAAAAGTGTTTAGCAAAAATTCTCAAATGTTTAGCTTTCTTGCAATTGAATTTAGTTTATAACCGCATTGTTAACAAATGTCCGAAAATTAACTTGTGATTCCCCGATTTCTGTCTTAATTTAAGCACTTTTTAGGTGACCCTGCTCAATTACAAATTATCGTGATTCCTGATTCCAGTGGTGTAAATTTTATTATGATCAGTGGTGAAATAGGAAATCTGTTTAACAAGATCGGGTTTTAAAACTGTTTAGCAAACACCTAGATTCTGGTTCATAATTCTCCTTCTGCTGCTTATATCGAAAAAGTGAAGTTATCGGAATTTTCTTTGAATTTAACTACATGTTTTAACAGTTGTTTTATTTATGGAAGTGGCTTGGTTTAATCGCAAATAATTCTCGAGTGAAATCACGTAATTGATGACTAAATAACTTTAAAATGTATATAAAATCTGTTCTACTGCATGGAATGTTCTGAAATTTTAATATGTTATACTGGATTTTTAGTTCTTTCAGGAAATTTACTTTTTAGTTTCAAAAATTACTGAAAACATATAATAAAAAAATGTTAAAAGTGAAAGTGTTCTCCACGAGGTGTTTAAAGTTTTATTTAAGCTATTTCCACGACCTAAAACTACGGAATTTTAATGAATTTAGCTTTCTTTTGAATTATTATTATTTTGAAATTGCTTTACTGCATCAAAAAATGTTGATAATTAGTGGAATAGTCTTCGTAACAAAGTCTATTGTTTACAAGTTGGATAATAATGGATTACCCTATTCCAGGTTAGTTTAAAGGTTCTTGACTATTAAAACTGTTTATTTAGCACTTGTATTATATGTTGAGTGACTTTAAAATGGTCGATTTATTGAATTGTCTTGTGGTTTCAGCTTCTGCATGAAACGTTTCTTACTTCCTATACTTGCAATGAAAATTATATGTTTACTAGAAAACTTACTCCCTCCCTTATGTTTTAAGCTAAGAAAACTAGAATTTACCAAAAGGATTGGGGTGGATTTAAAAATCAACAATAAATTATAGGAAATGGGACTTGGACTTGAATAGAATAAACCTGAACTATGATAAAAGAAAAAAAAAGTTAAATGAATACAGTATATATAAACAAGGAAGGATAGGGAAAGAAAAAACTGAGATTCACCACATGACTCTACTATCTCCTGTTTCCTGTTTCATCCCACTGCCCACACGTTAGAGAGCAAAAAATCCATATTTTATCAGTTTCCATGTTTCTAGAAGCATAAAAATTAATTTAGTGATTTGGGCTAAAAAATGAGATATTTCTAAAACAAATGATGCTTTTTAAGTTTTGCCCAACAAAAACAATGAAACCTAGTGTGATGAGGCAGTAAATTGGGTATATATGCTTTTATTTGAGTAAAAGTTGATCAAAGTGAATTTAAATCATTAAAATCTAAGTTTAAGACATTTTGGAGTAATTTCTGTAAAGTTTAGGAATTTATTAATTTTAAAGGCATTTCAGGAATATATAAATTTAATTTTATTGCCAGTTGTAAGAAGGTTCCATTTTGGTAAAATAAGTTTGAATGGACAACTGGCCATGAAATGTGCTGATTAGCATATTGCTGAAGTTACATCACAAATACTTTATGTAGGTACGTACGAACAAACGCCATAGGGGATAACACTTTTAAGAGAATTGTCCAGATTTGATAAGTAGTTAATTGTCACTTAAGTCACCAACAAGAAATTGCTAGGGTCTTGAGGATAGGCTCACAGAGGATAAATGGTCACTGTTTAACTTGGTAAATCAAAGGGAATTATTCTACATCTTTTGTGTAATTTGTGGTGGACAGTAAACTGGTTTTAATGCAATCAGTACAGGAAGAAGTCTTTTTGTAATTATTTCATCATCAAAACTTGAACAAACAAATTCCAATTATGGTTTTGGGGAAAATCTAAACAGCGATTTCATTAAATGAACTGTAGACTTAAATGATCACTCTCACTATCTGGAAGTATTGGATAGCTAAAGTGAACATTATCCTATTGTTTCTTCCTATGTGGAAGTGGCAGCTGTTATTTAATCAGAAAGATTGTTTAGTTGCAATTTAGAGTTTAAATAACAGTTTAACTTATTTAGAACATTGTTTAATAACACATAAGCCCCAAGTAAGATTTTATTACTTCATCATGCGACCCAAACTATTTTTCAGCAGTAGTTATGCATTTCTCCTAGTCTTTATCAAAATGGCATTCTTTTCCATTAAATGAATTGGGGATTAAGGAACTGTTAGTTGATGAACTCCATTATTTAAGAAATCAACCCCCCCCCCCTTTCCCCTACACCAATCCAATCCTGTATTTTGTGATGATGTGTCACAACTAAACAAAACTCAACATCTGAACATCTGATTTATATTTGCTAATAACTTAAGAATATGCAAGTCAGCATAAAATATAAGATTTTCAAAATCGTTTGAAACAATTTTTGGTAAATTAAGTAAGATCAAATTGCAAATGATCCTCTTAAATGTAAACCTAATGAAAACAGAAAGAAGTGGTAAGATCTATTTAAAAGAATAATAATATCAGACAATCTTTAAATTGTGAGAAAATATGTAACACTGCAGCAAAGATTATGTTAAACACATTTGTTCTTTATTGTTTGCAGATCATTCAAGAAGAGATTCCATTAGACTGAAGAACAATGCTGCTGGTAAAAGGAAAATAAGTGTTATCATTTTAACTTAGGTGGAATGTATACTTCATAGATATGGGTTTAATAATTTTCTCTCATTATATGATAATTTTTTTAATTTAGAAGAGTGTTTCTGGCTCTAATGTTAATTTTTTCACAAATTGTAATGTAGCAGAAAATTAAAAGAGGTATGTTACTGTTTTATCACAATTTTGTTTATAATACCCAAAATATAATGGAATAAATGTTTATTGAACTGGCTTAATGTTGCAGCCAAAAGATGAAATAAAACAAATTTTGTACACTAGCTGTTATTTATACCAAAAACAATTTAATTAAACCTTCTATATATGTGCACAGAACAAATAGAATCATAAGCAAAAAATAATAACAATAATAATAATAATCAACAAATAAATAACTATAGTTTTCATTTATGTGCCACACAAAAAAGAACCATTGTTTCCAATACAGCAAAAATGTTACATCTGCTTTTCACTAATAAAAGACCTCTAGGATCTATGGATAGGAATTTTCTTCTGCTTTATCATATTGTAACAAATTAAATTAATTACAGTAACAAACAAAAATTGTGATAAGAATGTTATGATGGTTACATTACCAACAAAAACCAGTTGCCATAAACATTTTTACATGTTCAAAGGATACAACATAAAAAAACAAAATCCTTTAAGAAGTTATTAGTTTAGTATTTCTCAAACCGTGGTCCACAGACCCTCAGGGTTTACTATTATTAAGGAATCCATGTCTAGTCTCTAAGGGGTCTGCCATTGAAAAAGTATGGGAATGGCTGGTTTAGATGAATGGAAGTTTCTAGTTTCGTTACTGAGTTTAAGGACACGGAACAAACCAGTTCATTAGTATGAATATAAGTGATCGTATCCAACCGAATGGTTTGACTGAACATTTTTAAAAGGGTTTGAATTGCTCAAAGAGTAGGAAAAAAACCTTATAAAGACTGTGAAAACAACAACCACTTATTGTAAGTGATGGCAAAAGAGTTTAAATTTGTATTTGAAAAAATATATAAGTTTATTTTAATTAAACAAAGGAAAAAGGAAATGGCTTTAAGCAATATAAATTACGAGGAAAGGGAAAATGACTCATCACTCACCAAGTTGAAGGCAGCGACGGGAGAACAACATATATCACGAACACACAAATATACACAATATTTCGGTCTTACATGTAACAAACTTCGGCGTGTGCACACCTCCCAAACCACATGACTCATTCTCTTTAACATGAAGAAGGTTTAAGACCGAAATATTGTGTACATTTGTGTGTTCGTGATATATGTTCTTCTCCTGTTGCTGCCTTCAACTTTGGTGAATGATGAGTCATTTTCCCTTTCCTTTTAATTTATAAGTTTATTTTATAATGGGATATGTAAACATATACACAATATGAAAAAAGAAAGAAATGGGGTAGTATTATTTGACTCAGGAAAGTGAAAGTGCAATTTTAGAGGAAAATTTACTACCATTACAATTACTGAAGAAGTAAGAGTGTTAAATCTATCTGTCAACATTTAATGGACTGCAGGGAAAAATTGTAGGAACAAGAATTGTGTATTGAAATGAAAGCCAATACACAAAAATTCTCTCTTGCAAATGTATATTCTTCATATGCAACACGATAAAAGTGTAGTGAACCTGGCACTCCTGTCGGGTTGAGAGTTGAGAGACTAATAAGATCGGTTATCAAAATAGCAAGTTTGTAGGGGTCAAGCTGGGCTGTCAATGTGAGTTCTGTTTTAAGCAATCACCCATTGGAACATTTTTTAAATAAATCAGGCTAAGAGTGTTTTGTATATATAGGTATATTTCCGTATCACAGCATGAACAAATTGAAGTAAAACTCTACAAGTATTTTCAAGGATAAACATATGAACAGTACCTGATATTAGTCACTTGGTGCCTATGTTCACTATCTTCATGATACTTGACAGGACATTTTTTAACTTTTGAATGAGAATGATGGCACAAAGAATTGGTTAACCACTACTGTTTCGGACTGATGAGGTAGGATCATGTCAGATGAGTGCTCGCTAGCCCCATTAGTTACAGTGGCAAGATGCCTCTTAAGATCTTCTTAAGTGATAACCAATGCTTCCCATTTACAAACTCCGGTCTTCATTTAACTCCCATCTCAATCAATTTTTAGCAATCCACCTGAAGGAGGTAGCTACGCCTGGTGATGGCACCTGGATGCTGCGTCTGCCAACTGCATCAATGTGATGATTAAAAGATAAAGTGCCTCTGCTTTACATTGGTTTTTAAACAGATCCCCCATTCCTATATGGGCATGTGTGGATAGTCAAATTCCATCAGTATGTATGTTTGCAGTATTTTGACATGTAGTAGTATAGCATAACGAGTTCCAAAGAGAACATAAAACAGACTGTCAGCTGTGCAGAGAAAAGTTCATTGTCATGGAAAAAGAAGTAACAGACAGGGAGAGAGTGCAATGAATAACACTAGTGTGTGTATGGATCGCAACTGTTCAATCAGTCACTGCTAAAATCGGACCTTGTATACTTCGAGATCTGAATTTTTGATGTAGTTTGAATTAATAAGATAAGGAATGATATTTAGGTTTGTTATTATTCAAATATAAAAGATTAAATTCATAAATTTGGTGATTCAAGTTCTAGATGAATTAAACTGGACTTGTATCACCTGGTGACCAAAAACAATATAAATAAATATGTCTGACATTAGAAATGCGACAGTAACTACTGCTCACTGGCTAAGGGTTTACTTCAGCAATAATGCAAAGCCTGTTGTAACAGCCCTCAAACCAAAAATTAAATGGAATTGGATTTTATGTAGCACTTATAGTAAGCTAGAGTTTGGTTGAATATAATCTTGTATGTTTGTTTTGGAATTTCATGTAAATCAATGTATATAGACTTTGTTTCATGAAAAGATATTATTTAAATGCCATTTAATACATTTAAGAACAGAATTGTACAAGATAATTGCTTAAATGTTTGTAATTCCAAGTATTAAGGCAAGTTACGATGTCTAAAGGGCAATTTACGACAGTTTAAAATGATTTTTGTGAATAATTTTGTGTTTAAGTATCTTTAATTTCCATTTCTGACCATTTTGTAATGATGTTAAATGATTATGTATTAAGTATTATTAATGTTCGAGAAGTATCTGGCGGAAGCTTTTGAAGTGTTCTAGAAAGTTCGATAGAGCCTATATAAAGAAATCAGCAGGACAGTAGTAGTTTATACAGATCAATTTGTGACTGCCAAGGACTGCGTTAGTAGTATTGTCTGTGAAAGAAGCATTCTATGCAATCTCTGGACTGTATGAATGCATGTAACCTGTATCGTTGACATCATGTTTGAGAATAAAAAACACGTCTAAACTGAAATACATAGTGAACTACTTAATTCCGTATTAATTAAACCACGAAGAATCTTATACTGTGGTCTTTACCAAACTTCATCTGACCCAGGATCAAATTAAGAAACAAGTACTTTACAATATCCTAATGCCTATCAACTCTTTTTCTTTAAATAAAAGTGCATTTTAACAGTATTAAAAATAAAGTTGGTGTATTACACAGATGGTTACAACTAATATGCATGGTTTGATGTTCTGCGTACTGATTATAGAATGGTGACAGTCATATCATATTTCTCTCTCTCTCTCTCTCTGTTGTATGAAGCAATTTGATTTGCCAATATCTAGATGAAATATGGTTGTGACCAATGAGTCATCATACAACATGCAAATTGGCAGTTCAAGATCACATTCCAATTGCTCTGCACCTCACCTTATCACCCTTCCCACAATTTTTAATAAAAAGGATTGTCACTTGCAATAACGTGTTGTTTACAGTTTATTTTTATGTTCCAGACACTAAAAATAATAACAACAATAATTATAAACCTTACTGTGACCATTTGTATCCATTAAACATACATTATTAACAAATCAATCCAAAATGGTTATTAAATACAGATTTAAAAAAAAGTTTTGAAGTAAATTGATCTAAATGGAGGATATGAGTATAGCAGCATGATCAACACAATGTAATCAGGTTGATAAAGCAATTGCACTTGTAAATGCAAATCTTAATTTTATGGTCAAGAAACTGAGTGTCCAAAAATGGCACAACTCAACACTGATATAATATAAAATAAAATACCTTCATCAGTTTTGAATTATTAAAAGAAATACATTCACAACACACATGGAAGAAGTAATTATTATGCATAAACCATATCCAGCATCAGTCACTGTGAAAAAAAAAAGTATCAAATGTCTACATCATAGAATCCAAGAACGCTTTTAGAGCAGAAGTTTTAGGTTTTTTAGTGCTACCAACCAGAAGTTTCTGCAACTTCTTTGTTTTGCATAGTTTTACACTAGTGCTAGTATTTAATGGCACGTTCTTTGGTGTCTGAGTAATTGTGTCAATGTTCTTTCTTTGATTTGGTTTCTGTGCAGATGTTTTGGTAATGTCACTTTGTGTGTTAATTTTTACTTTAGACACTAATGGTGAACACACAGAAGCTTTTAATCCAGCAAATGGGTCTCGTTTCTTCTTCTTTTTCCTTCTGTTTGAAGTTTGCAACTTATCACCCTCATTTAGAGGTGTTTCATCCAAAATTTTGTAACAACTTTCAGTTGGCTTATTGATCAAAATTATGGTCTTCTTATGACACTGAAGGCACAGCAAACTCTGAGGATTTAATTAAAAGCCCAATCAATACATACAGGATAAGAAAACAAAAAGTTATAAATTAGCTTTTCAACAATATATTGTTACAATAATCAAAATAATTCTGTTTCAAAAGATATTTCAACATGATTATCAATGTGACAAAAGCTTTTCTGATGCAAGATTTAAACTTGAATAATGTTCTAAATAGATAATATATGTCCATTTTGATCCTCTGTGTGTGTCTTTAAATGTTGATATGTACAGAATGTTACTTTCAAAATTAATAGTTAGTAACCATACATGAGCAGTCACATAAAAATTAAACTGAGACCCTATGAAATTAATTAATGGAGTGCAAGCTCCAGTGGAAATTTCCATACACACCCAAGTTTCAACTTTAAATTGTTTCAACGTCTTTGGTAAAGTATTCATCAATTCTATTGGTAACTTATTCTAATCCCCGACTCCCTTACCTATGAAAGAAAATTTTCCCAAACCCTTGTACCTGAAATTAAGTGCCACCTTGTGGTCAATCACTATAAATGACTATTGGGAAACATACTTTTCATCTATTTTATCTAACTGTAAATTCTTGTCTCTTTTTCTGTGTCTAAATGATTTTATTTCATACTGCAACATTAAAGACTATTTTATGAAGTAAAATTATTTATGAATTAGAGGTTATGTTCGGTATGGATTTGAAAATGGCTAGAGCTTTTCTGATGCTTATTACTTCATTTTTTATTTTTTTGTGGGGAAAAATTAAATACTAAGCTAGACAAATTTCAATCTTTCCCATTGTGAATATTGGATTTTCTCTTCATTTATGGCTGTGTGGGTCAGCAAGGATACTGAAGTTGTCAAGTACACAAATAACTGAGAAACATGTTACGTCATGTACTGTGTTAGTTTTTTATTTTTTAAATAAATTTCAGAAACTAATTTTTGTATCTAACTAATTGATTGAGATTCTACAGCTAATCTTTACAAGATGATTGCATTAGAGTAGAAAATTAAAATACTGAAGATCTTTTTGTTTTTAGAAGTGGTTATTCTATATATTATTTTTTACAAAAATTTCAGTAAATTACAACTGTGAAGAAATTGAATGTTTAGGTTACAGTCTGTTGTTGTCTACAACTACTCTTTGTAAATAACCTAAAATTTTCTAATGTCATATCAAAATTTGTTCATAGAGCAGCAAATTCATTCAAATAACATTGCAAATCAAGTTTAGAGATAGTTTCTTAAGTAATTCAAGTGATATATCAAAGTAAAGAGTCTAATAAAATCAGAACATAGTATCTATATTTCCATATATAGGATTTATACTATTCCAGGAAAGAAAATGTTACATTCATTTTCAGAGCTACTTTAGAACCTAACTAGTAAAATGAGATTAGTAACCTTGCAGGTAGGAATTTTCCCGGAAGAGATACAAGACTCTAAAATTTGGAACTAGCATGAAAATTTTACGTCGCAACAACATATTTAAAATTCTTGAGGCCATAATTTTCAAGATAGGGGAACAGTTTATAGCTTAAAAGAAGCATGATATTTCGTTACGCATCATATTAAATTTTGAGGGAAGTAACTAGAGATTAAAGGTCGCTTTTGAAGAAATTTGGGAAATTAATAACACACATAACAAAGGTAAACACGACACGTTTGAAGAATATAAAAAGATTTAGGAAAAAAAACCCTATTCAATCCGAACAGTTTGCAACAAGTCCCATCAAAATCCATAAGGTATTTTGGTCATAATAAGAAAAAGTAAAATTTATCATAGTTTCAAAAAAAAAATTTCAACGCAATTTGGTATTTCCGGTGTCATCAACTTGAGGAAGCTTTTCTTTTGGAAATTAATAATAATTTGGGGAAGTTAGATAGCAACTACACAATAACACACCTTATAGATAAAATTACGTAGAACTTAAAGCTTTTCCCTCACATGGCGACCGTGACAAGACGTAGCAATTCCATCCATTTAAGGAATTTTTGTGTTTCTCTTTTGCAAAGACTTGGGAAACAAGCCCAAGTATGGCAATTTGGTGATTTATTTTGGTAAAAAGTTGAGAATGCACATGTTGAGGGTGTAGAAAGTAAATTTTTATGTTTTCTTTTCAGTATTTTTAGAAGCATAATAATTGAACATTTAAAGGTTAAGTGATAATCTTATATCTTTATACGAGCAATTCTATGACAATTTGGATGAAATTTGATATCTAGATAACATTTTGACTTTTAAGATTACCTAAATAGTTGTCTTCCCTACAACAATGCAAGTTTACAAAATACGAACAATTTTTTCACTCGGTATCTCGAAACCGGCACTAACGCCATCACGTAGACAATTCAGGTAGCAGAAAGCCTACAAATAGTTTCTTTGATTTCAAAGAATATTTAAACGAACAGTTCTTGTATACTGGCTGACCCGTGGAAATATTAGCACTTCAAGTTTAATGGTAAAACATTTAAAAAGGAAGATAATTAAAAATTTATCATTGGTTTTGTCAGAGGTGATACTTTACAGAAACTTCTTTGAAAATAATATTACTGGTGCCAGTTATAATGTAATCATCGTTTACTTTTTTACCGTAAAAAGTAGCTGTTAGTTCGTCATTAAATACTGCCACCTTAATTATAAAACATTTAAAAAGTACCTGGGTAACCGATCTTCACTTGGCATCTTTCGATTTCTGTTCAATATACAAGATTTCGAGTAAGATTTAAATATGAATACATCTACAAATTCCTGAAAAAGTTGCGTATGAGTGAATATACGAAAAAAACAGGTTCTGATAAATAGAGTCTTGCCTTTTGAAGCGTCTGACCTTTAGCACAGATGTTCATGTCTAAGTGAATTATGGCAGTTCAATCATTATCGTGACATCACAATCTGATGATGAATTCTTATAGAATTTGACAAAATATATCGAAAGTAAAGAATAAATGTTCTTGATATCTCGCTTGGTTTTCGAGATATAGCATGTCAAAAATCAGTTATAGGTATAGTTCCTTACATGCTTTTGGTGACATTTCTTTTTGTCCAGGCTGTATTTCTACCTAACAACAACCACTAGAAAGAAAATAAAACATTGAAAGTACATTTCCACCGTACAGACATAGTGGTTATGGTGGATTTGTTTTTTCTGGTCCAGGGAGGATCTTATCCTAACCTCTTCACTTTTGAGATATATCATCTCGAGAAGTAAGCGAGATATCAGAAAAATAAATTATTTATTTTTGATTTGTCTCAACGAGTTTCACACGAATTCATTATCAAACTTGACTATGGAGAAATTTATCTTCTGGTCCAGGTCGCATTTCAACCAACCACTTCAATTTTGAGATACGATATCTTGAGAACTAAGTGAGATATAAAAAAAAAAAATATTTTTTACTGTCAATTTTTCTCGTCGAGTTACATAAGAAACCATCAACAAGGGTTATGGTAGAATTCAGAATTCTATTTAACATAATAATAGCATTTTTCTTTGAAAGCAATTTATGAGGTTGTTTCGCAAATGGATCTAAAAAAAAAGGGAGCAATTTGTTGTTTATCGAAAACGACTCTAACATCATTACATAGAAGGTTCAGGTACCAGTAAGCCTACTGATAAGCCTCCCTTTGGTTAACTGTGCACCACAAAATGCCTAGGAAGCCATCAAGCCTTTTACTTTAATCAAACTTTACTCGTGGATATTGAACAGAAATCAAAAGATGCCGTGCGAAGATCGGTCACCCAGGTACTGAACGATTATGAAGGACACTAGAAAAGTGAATTTGTCAATTAACACTCTGTTCATGTGCACCAATTTGAAATCATAACATATGTTTAAAAAATTGTCGAATAATTAAGGACAACATAAAATGATTGAAATTTGAGAATTTTGAAAATAATTTGTAATATTGATTGAAATTTCATTTAATGTTTTGTAAATTGTTGATGAAAACTGAATGAGTGGGAAAGAGCAAAAGGAAGTATGAATGAACAGGCCAACGTTTTCACTTTTCAGGGGGGAATGTAAGGTAACCTAAAAATTTTTAACTTCATATCAAAATTTATTCACAGAGCAATGAATTCATTCAAATAACATTGCAAATCACGTTCAGAGATAGTTACTTAAGTAATTCAAGTGATATATCAAAGTAAAGAGTCACATAATATCAGAACATAGAATTTATATTTCCATATACAGTGGTACCTCAACATACGAGTGCCTTGATATACGAGTGTTTTGAGATATGAGTCGCCGAGCGAGCGATATTTTGCTTTGAGATGCGAGCAAGAGATTTGAGATTCGAGGAATAAGAGCGGAAATTTAAGTCTCAGCGACCTTTTTTTTAGCTCTACTACTACACTTGGCGGCGGCAACAATGCGGTTTGACCAACAATCAGGCCGGTGACACTTGCAGTCAGGTGGGCAACAATGGGGGTGCCAAATAATGTTCCAAGGGGCGACATTCTCTCAGTTTTTGCCCCGGCTCAACTAGACCTCAGTCTGTGCACTTGTTTCGCTCGTTTTCGAAGCATTTTTGATAAGTTGGGTTCGCGTTTTTTGCTTTTGGACATTTACAAAACATTATCACATTTATTTTTATAACCATGTGTCCGAAGAAGGTGATATCTATTGAATTAAAGTGGGAAGTCATAGAAAAACATGTGCACGGTGTGCGAGTAATTGACTTGGCGAGGATGTACGGGCGTAGCATATCAATGATATTTACTGTGCTTAAACAGAAGGAGTTCAAAAAGGGTATAACACCAGCTAAGGGCGTTACAATAATTTCTAAGCTCCGAACCTGTCTCCATGAAAAGATGGAGAAACTACTGATGGTGTGGGTGACAGAGAAGCAGCTTCAAGGAGGAACCTTAACACAAAGCATCATAGGTGAGAAGGCACGAGCGATTTACGGTGATTTGCTGAAGAAGACTTGTTTAATGCCAGTCGTGGCTGGTTTGACAACTTTAGGAAAAGGACCGGCATTCACTCTGTCGTCAGGCATGGTGAGGCAGCAAGTTCGGATGTGAAGGCAGCCGAGGTTTACATCAAAACGTTTTCCAAACTGATAGAAGCCAAAGGATAAATCCCCCAGCAAGTGTTTCTGGAAAAGGATGCCGAATAGGACTCACATAATGGCAAAGGAGAAGACGATGCCAGGTCACAAACCCATGAAGGATAGATTAACTCTAGCACTTTGCGCCAATGCGAGTGGCGACTGCAAAATCAAGCCTCTGCTAGTATACCATTCGGAAAATCCCAGAGCCTTTAAGTCACATAAGATTTTAAAAGAAAAACTGCAAGTTATGAGGAGGGCAAATCCGAAGGCATGGGTCACCAGGAAATTCTTTGTGGAGTGGATAAACCTGGTGTTTGGCCCTTCTGTTAAAAAATATCTACTGGAAAACAACCTACCCATGCAAGCCCTCCTCGTCCTCGACAATGCCCCTGCTCACCCACCAAATCTCGAAGATGATTTACTCAAAGAGTTCAAGTTTATAAAGGTTCTCTACCTACCACCCAACACCACTCATATCCTGCAGCCCATGGATCAGCAGGTGATTTCTAATTTTAAGAAGTTGTACACCAAACACATTTTTCGGCACTGCTTTGAGGTGATGGGGGTGATGGAGAAAACAAACCTTACCCTTCGAGAGTTCTGGAAGGACCACTTTAACATCGTGATATGCCAAAGATGTATTGATCAGGCCTGGCTGGGTGTTACAACGAGGACCTTAACATCTGCTTGGAAGAAGCTGTGGCCTGAGGCTGTAGCTGAAAGGGCCTTCGAAAGATTGGAACCCGAAGTGTCAGTGGTAGAGGAGATTGTTTCTCTGGGAAAATCCATGGGTCTGGAGGTGGATGAGAGAGATGTGAACGAACTCGTTGAGGAACAATCTCAGGAGCTGACAACGGAGGAGTTACACGATCTACATTTGCAGCAACATACGGTGGTTCAACAAAAAATTATTTTTGAAGAGGAGCCAGAGATGGAGGAGGTTATCTCTACAAGAGATATAAAGGAGATCTTGGGAATGTGGGAAAAAGTTGTAGAGTTTGTGGATAAAAATCACCCGGAAAAAGTTGCAACTGGTCGTGCATCGGAGTTGTTCAACGAAACTTGCCTAACTCATTTCCGCAATATCCTGAAAGGGAGGAAGAAACACACCTCCTTGGAAAGTTTTTTTTAAACGATCTGCAGGTGAAAATGAGCAAAGCGTGGTAAAAAAAGCGAAGACCAGTAACAAAAAATAAGCGCACCCGTAAGCACTTCACTTTATCTTTTATTATGTTTTTACAGAATATGTTTTTGTTATTTATAAATAAATGTTTCTTCTTGTAAATATGTACAGTTTTCTTATTCAAAAACACTTAACAAAAACAACTGAGGTGGATTCTTGGGAGCTGGAACGGATTAATGGCGTTTCAATTATTTTCAATGGGGAAAATTGCTTTGAGATACGAGCAAGGTTACGGAACGAATTAAACTTGTATGTCAAGGTACCACTGTATAGGATTTAGACTATTTCGGGAAAGAAAATGTTACATTTATTTTCAGAGCTACTAGTAAAATGAGATTAATAACCTTGCAGATAGAAACTTTCCCTGAAGGGATACAAGACTTTAAAATTTGGAACTAGCATGAAAATTTTATGTTGCATTAACACATTTAATATTCTTGAGGCCATAATTTTCAAGATAAGGAAACAGTTTATGGATTCAAAGAAGGGTTATTTTTCATTACACATCATATTAAATTTTTCGAAAAGTAACTAAAGATTAAAGGTTGGTTTTGAAGCAATTTGGGAAATTAATAACACACGTAACAAAGGTAAAGATGACACATTTGAAGAATATAAAAAGATTTAGCAAATAAAACCCTATATATATACATATTTAAAAAAAAAAAAAAATAAGTGTAATTTGGTATTTTTGGTTTCATTACCTTGAGGAAGCATTTCTTTTGTAAATTAATAATAAATTGGGGATGTTAGATCGCAATTACATAATAACACACCTTATAGATAAAGTTACGTTAAAACAAGTTTCAGACCGATAGATGCAATAGCTTAGAACATATAGATTTAAGAAAAAATACCCCGTTTAAACTTTTGAAATTTAACACAGTTAGAAAATTGTGACAGGGCTAGTATATACATTAAATGAAAGCGAAGATCATATAGAACAGTTTGGAAGTTATTTCAGGTGGATAACTTAAACACAGTATGAGTAAGAGAAAATCGTTTGGAAATTTTGGAAAATGATTTTCATGGCAAAATTATGACAGCTAAAAATGTTTTATCAGGATTAGTTTTGACATTTAGCTCCTTGGCCATCTAATGTAAAAATAGAAATTTGTCTAGTGATTGAAGATTTTCAATTCTGCAATGGGAACAGGGAAGAGTTTACTTTCTCACATTCATGGAAGCCACATCTATAAATACAAGGGCCTGAAACTAGCTTGGGGCAGTTCGTGAAAATCAATTGGATAGGCACCACACCTCTCTGTTGCGTGTCTAGACACACAAGCTAGGCCAGCAGCAATAAGCGATACCATGATGCAGTGATTTCCGGTGGCCATCATTAAAAATTTCCAGCTCACGTGTGAAATAGTTGCTAAGCCTCAAGTCACTGTAAGCAGTTTTGGAGTTAATGAAGCATGACTCGATTCGGTTAGTAGTACTTGCAATCAATTTATGTTGGGAAAGGAGTTTGATGTCTATGTTTGTCACTTTGTAAAATTTTCTGAAGAATATAATGATGGTTTAGTTTTTCAATAGCAGCAGTGGCTTTGATTTTCACATACCTTTCCTGATTGAGGTAATCCAATACGGTGGTGACCAATCTTCAAGCATAAACTAATTATCCAAAGGCAACACATCATGGTTATAGTTGAGATTTAAGCTATTGAGTATGAACCCCCACTTCTAGCTTTTCCCTCACATCTTGTATGATAGGAAAAAAAAAAAAAAAAAAACTCGTTTCCAGTGTAGCGAGCCAAGATTGGTCCCTACAAGGTTACGGAATGCTGAAAGAGTGAATGGTAGACATATTGTGAGATGGCTCAAAATTGGAAAAGAAATCCAGTTATTGGCAGGGCCAAATCATGTGATTCATAGGATAGAGTGGATAGGCAGATTCAGGAGGTCTTGGGAGTTGGGCGCGAGATGCTAAAGTGTCAAGTTCGGTTATCAAATCGACCAGGAACAGTTTATCATAAAGAGTAGTATGATTCAATTAATTGTAAGTTTTTAAGTCTTTGAAGGAATATAATAACTTTAAAGGGTTTCAAGAGCATCGTACCCAAGTTGGTGAAATATTAAGATAGGTAATAACCCAAACGATGAACGGTCCCATTGTGTGATTGATTAACAGTCTAAGGAGTGATGACTTTGAATATATATACTAGCATAATGTAAGACTATTTTTTGTACGAGAATCGTAATTGCTTACTGCATCTAAAAACATTGTGGACAATGAATAATAAGTAATTTGTAAGTCAATATCAATAATAGTTGCCTAAAGTACACAAAAGCAATGTACATAAGTTGTTATGAGTGAAAGTGGATTATACCAGTGTTTTCCGATTAGAACCTGTAGTCGGAGGTTGAGACAAAGTTGTGATGTGATTTTACAAGGCTGTGTTGGTGAAGACTTTGGATATCATTTATGTTGGACATGTCATTCAACATTGGTGTTTGATTTATTATTATACAACCATTTAGTAATTGTTTTACACGAGCAGAGGTTTCAGGGTGCAATTCCCTGATTGGCGACCAAGATATGAATACTGCAAATCCAGTGAATACGCCAACAGGTAAGCGTCACACAGCCTTAGTTGGCAGGATTTGTATTTTTAATAATGGGCAAGAACCTTAGATGAACCAACAGCACCCCTAAATCTGTTCTGTCACACCAGGCATGTTTCAGATCAGATGCTGAAATGTTCACAGATTCTGCAGTGTTGCCATTTTTCAAAATAATTATATAAACAAAATGATTAAAAATCTTAGAAATAAAGTTTGATTAAAAATGCAGAATTTTCAGTCTCTCTCTCCAACCCCCCGCCCAAAAAAATATTTTTTAGTCATCAATATAAATTATGAAAACTTATCAGCAATTCACCCTATTTAGTACAGTTGTGTCATAACATATTTTTTTTTAATACCCAAACCATTTTCAGAATATATTTTTTGGTGTGGCTTTTAGCTGCTTCAGTGATTCTGTTTTTATCTCCTCAATACTGGCAAAATGTCATCATTTCATGCCTCTCCCCACCTCCCCCCCTTATTCAGGGAATAGGGAAAAGAAGTCATAAGACTGGCCAATATGGAGAATCATAATGATGTTTTTTTGTCCAAAAATTCAGGCATTTTCCACAGATTATTTTATGCTAATGGAACAGATAGTTCTCTTATGCCGCTGTAATTAATGAAAATAGTAAGCAGAACATCACATTTAACCAAAATTGATGTGCTTTCAGTTCTGGATCTTCTGGTAGCTTCTATCGGAACAACTGGGTCCTAATTTCAACATCATATCTATCTGTGTCAATGCTTCTGAATCACCATGGATTTCATTCCTAAGCTATGTCCATTTAGCACTGCCTTTTATCAAAATTAAAAAAAAAAAATGTAAAAAATTTGATTATACATGTTCTCATGGCAAAAACAACCAGAAAAATAATTTAGGATGAATCAAGAGCCAAATGATATGCCAACATCATTAGTCTCTGAAAGTGATTATCAACATATATAAACATGCAAGTACATATGATTGTTCTTCATACAAATCCACAGTTTTCATATGATATCGATTAAAGTTTGCACACTTATCCTTTGAAACAAGGAGAAAAGTATCGTCTAGATTTGGTTGACAAATTTTCGTTATAAATGATACATGGTGTCATATAATTTCGAAAAATTATTGAACGATGATAGACAGACGCGTAGGATGTGTAGGTCTCTGTACTGCCTGTCCATATAGCGGTCTGATAGCTCAGTGGTTAAAGTTCTAGCTTACTGATGTTTGGATCGTGGTCTCCGGTTCAAATCTTCATGGAGGCAATGATTTTTAAAAATTGTTTTTGATCGTACAAGTCACGCCTGGACCATCAGTTATTCGGATTGAATGTTAAACTGTAGATGTCACAAATTTAGGGGTTCAATGCAAGGGAAATCGTAGGTAGTCTTGTAATGTTGTAGGTGTGCACTTTTTTACGTTATAATGATCACTTAAGGGTTGTTCACAGTCAGTGTGTGTGTGATCTGCAGTGATAATACTATATATGCAGAAGTAAGTCTCTGTCTTTTTTACGTTTTGACGACTAAATAGCTATACCGATATTGATGGAATTTGACAAGTAAATCTGTAGGAAGGCCACAGGACATTTTTTCCATTATGATTAACAGTTGCAGTCACGAAATTTTGAGAACTTATCGAATGGTGACAGAAATATGTTGGAAATTGATTTTCTTCAAGAAACAGGTTCGTTGGTAGAATGATATAGTGATAGCTTTCCTGTCATATTATGCCGACTCAGTGTTGTCTGGGACCAATCCTTCGTTACCATTAACTTTCTATATTCAATTCTGGCAAAGAAATTCTTATTCCACACGTACGAAGTGTCATCTCATTTTAACTTATTTGATTTTATCATTTGTTTTTGATACTGGGATATCCAGGTGCTCCTCCTCTTCAATGTTTTCATGGCTCAATTAGAAATGTTTGTAACATTTGTAAAAGCTTTTTCGTTGATACAAGATACGCCAAAATCAACATACAACATTTTAAATATTTACCATTTTTAAAGGAAAATTCTTTGAAGCATTTTACACACAAAAAAAGGAACTTTCTCAACAGTTAACAAGAATGTACGCATCCAATATGATTACCAACATCAAGATACCTGAGTGTTAAGTAAACCAATGTTAAGATAGAAAATTGTGAAAATTAAACTTATGAAGTCTGAGAAATTAATTATTTTTTTTTTTATAGAAACAGATTTAGTGAAACCTATCTTCAGATCTGTAGTAAACAACTTCAGCAAGAGCTCACAGCTTATCAACTTGTTCGAAGAGTGGATGCATGATTCATCTCACAAATCAAAAGATGTACTGCCCTCACCCAATTTGAAAATTGTGTGGTTGTCTCAAATAAAAGTTCTCATACACTCTTCAGTACCAGAAAACTTTGGATAAGGCATCGAACAATCGGATCCAAATTAAGACTACAGATTAAGTACACTCACTGCAGGCTAAACTACCTTCATAAGCACCCTAATAACATGTAAAAATGTATGTATGTTTGAGTCGCTCGTGGCAACCAAAAAAACACAGGAAAACTTCCCCAAATGTAGGTGCAGCCTTATAAGTTAATATTGCAGAGAAACTTTGGCTGACACTGATACCTCACAAATACTCAAGATGTTACTTCGACCTACATCATGCCATTGACTAGGCTTATAGAAAACTAGTGAAAGACTGGACAAAATTACAAGATGGATGATCCTTAAATAAGAACTTTGGGGCACAAGACGTCAGCTTGAAACTTCAATTTTTTTTATTATTATTTATGGCTTTACGCCTCATTGTAATGTTTTATCACTTATATCTTGATTTGGTTATAGCTTTCAGTAATAGTTGTGTGCTAATTTAATGTTTTATTCAATACTCCTTTCTCATAAATAAGTATAGTTCATGACATTTGTAATTCTTCCAAGATGATCTTTTCAAGTTTAATATTGTTCTTTTCTTTGGTTCATCAAAGTGGACACAGTAGAGTTTTGTTAATAAAGTAATAATATTTTGTGTTATCAAGTCAATTAGCTTCACTGGAAATTATCCTGTACAAATAATTTAACTATTAATTTTCAGTTGTAAAATATTAATCAAATTAGAAAACACACATATTTCATTACAAAGTACATACTTGAAGTAAAGTAGTGAATCAATAATCCAAATGTCAATTATCTGAACAACTTTTAATTTATTTTTTAACTAATTGTGCACTATTTTACAGAAGAGACAACTTTGTTTCTATTTACAGATTTACGGTACAGAACATCTTTGAACGTGTTTTGTTCAGAAATTCCACAAAGAACTAGATACACACTTTGACAATAAATTTGGCCACCGCTGAAAAATTCTATCACTCTTATTTAGCACAATCTGACATCAATTTCATCTCAGGAAACAGTAATGCAATACTGGCAAGCTAGTATTGCGTTACTGTTTCTGAGGATGACATTGATGTCAAATTGTGCAAAATAAGAGTGATAGAATTTTTCAGTGGTGGCCAAATTTATTGTCAAAGTGTGTATAATTAATTTTCAACTTGTATTTGTTATTGTATTATCGCCACAATATCCTCCTGACCAATCAGACACTGGCTTTGATGATGAATGTTTGTTGTAACCATGATGTGACAACAATACTTTCAATGTGCCAGTAGTTTTGAGTTTCTTTTAGAAATCTGTAACTTGCCATATTCATCCTATGCCTTTGTTATTGATTTTCTGTGTTGGTGAGTTCTGCTGAATTTAGTATCTTGTACAAACATTATATGCCTATAATAACACCGTGTTCATCATATAAAATGAAGTATAAGTGTCTCAAAATAAAATAGAAGAAGATAAGAGACTTCTTTGTTTGGGATGCGTAAAATGTACCTAGTGTAATTTTAATCACAAAAGAAAACTATTTAAACTGAAACTACACAAATTGAAAATCTGAACAAATCAATAATCCAAATTACCTTCAGTTCCAATCAGTTTGGATTATTGACACCCTATTGTATTGTCAAAAAATATAGTAAATCCGAAATGAATGTGCCAAAGGGGAGTTCATTAACTCGCAAAGGAATGAATAGTAATGAAGTCAACCTGTCGTAGTCAATAAACAGTATCACAGTGCTTACCAATTTATTCATAACATCTTTCTGGTGCCTCTCCAGTAGTTTTGCTTCAAGTTTATTCAGTTTTTTCTGGGGATTTAAGCTCTTTAGTATAATTTTCTTCATTCTCTTACCAGGTATCTTTTTTGGAAGTACTCGAATTGTGAAATGACCAAATTTCCAAGGATTTGAACAAAACTTGCACATGACTTGATTGCCAAATAGTTTATTTGGCAGATCTAATTTCTCATTTTCACATATATCTCTGCATAATGACCTTAAAGAGAATAATAATAAAACAAGTCAACAACAATATTAATCCACATTCATTTACAAACATTTGAATAAAACTACTATTGGCAATTTAGTGCACACAATAACACACACAAAGAGAGAAAATGAGTTTCGAAATATGCCTTATGGTAAGATAAAGTGTCTGAACAGTAAGCTGCTGATGATAACTAGAATCATGTGACATGAGAAATAGTGAAGAATTTTTAACTTGTTATTACACTGAGAGCGACAATGCTGGAAAAGAAGAGAACACCAATGGAACTAATAACCGAATAAAATAAAAAAGAATTTATTAAATATTTCGATATCTGATATAGAATCATCAAATTAAATATATGCTGAAATCTGACTTATTAGCTTGTAATAAATATGGTGCCGATTAATTGGTGTGACTGTATTAACGTAAATGATATTGTCCACCTAAAGGTAAAGAATGAACTTGAGAAATGTGCTAACTTTTATTCCCCGAGAGATCTTGCCACAATTTAAACATTTATTTGTTGTAAAACTAAATCCTAAACAAAAACTTTGAACACCTTCCAACTGCTCTCATTATTGTATAGTTTATTGTCGATATAAAAGTTGATAAACTATTGTTACAACCCTTTCCAGAAAAGAAAAACATTCAGAGACCATTATGTATTCACAGTTACTAATTGCATAGACATATTACATAAGTAGCTTGCCAATCTTGAAGAAGGGGGATAAAAGCAAATGTCAGAATCACAGAGGAATCATTCTTGTGGCCATTCTTCAAAAACATTTGATAAGATAGTGATATTTGTTTGGTTAGGGTGAAGAGCAAAATTAGGTGGGTACAAGAAAGAGGGAAAATTGCCACCAGAGTGTGTGTTCAATCACAATTAAATAAATTAAGCAAAGCATGCAGGGAGAGGTGGAAAGTGGACTACAAGAGGAGCAATATGGCTTCAGGCAGGAAAGCATTTAATAGCATTTGCAGAGAGAAAGTTTGAGTGACACTGAAAGTGAGAGGAGTTAGCAAAGTATTGATTAAGAGAGTTATGAGTATGTATGATGATGTGAGTGTTTATGAAACTGGGTTTGGAAAGGACATCCTGGTTCAGATTAGAAAACAGGCTCAGGCAGGAAAGTTTTCTTTGTTATCATATAATAAATAAAAAAGAAGCTGGACAGGAAGATCAGTGAGGAAAAAAGTGAAAGGCATTGTGTTTGCAGATGTGATGGTTTGGGGAAACTAAGTCAAGAGTGCAAGAACAGTTTAATTTGCCCTCTACAAATTATAACTTTAAATTCTTTAATCGTTTTTGGTAAATTATTCATCATTTCCCTTGGTAACTTATTCCAATCCCTGACACCCTTACCTAAAAAAGAAAATCTTCCCACACCCTTGTGCCTGAAATCGAGTGCCAGCTTGTGGTCATGGTCATCTTTTCCCTTTCATGCACTACTTTTCATACCTACACCAATATCTTTCCATGCCTCATCACCAGTATACGCCTTGTACACTCCCATGACCCTCTTCTTGTCTTGCAATGAATCCCATTCCAGCTCTTTTATCATATCTGTTACTGATTCCATTCTGCGATAATTTCCATGGAAACAATCTAGCAGGCCTTTATTGCACCCTCTCCAACTCCTGTATTTGATACTCAAAACGTGGCTTCCATATTACACTACAGATGTATGGCTGGAAGTAGTGACACCAAAAACAGAAGAACTTACAAACTAAAAGGAGGATTGGGGTAATCAGGAAGTCATAAGTGGAGGTGAGAAACTGAACATTGTTGAAGAGTTCAAGTATTTTGGAATGTGACAGAAATAGAAGGAAGACATAGAAAGGAAACAAATAAAAGATGTAGAGCAGCATAAGAATTCTACAAGAATGTCAGAGCCCTGATTTGGAACAGGGAGTCCCAAATAAATGCAAGATGATTATTTACAAAACTTATTTTGTGCCAGTACTAACTTCTGGTTTGAAGCTTGGAAAATGAAAGAAAGAAATATAACTAGAATTCAAGTCACATAGATGAAGTTACAAAGAAGGGATGGATTGGTGAGACTAGACTAGTTGAGGAAGCTGCGTGGGAGGAAGACAGTTGAAAAGAACCTAAGCAAGACAGAATTAAAAGATCAAGACTCAACTGGTTTGGACACTTGAAGGGGATAAGTAATGAAAGAATATCAATAAGAATGCATAGGCTAATTTGAAATTGGAAAGAAAGAGGCCTTGAGGAATGGAATAGAAAAAGAGTTTGCAAGATAGAGGAGCAAACTGGAATGTAGTGAAAGAGGAGGAATGGTGAAAGGACAGAAGATACTGGAGATGATTATGTTCTTGGCACTCTCCCGCTGATATTGGAAACTAAATGATGATGCTGATGATCTAGGTATTAAGCACTTTTAATGGACAATATGATATTGGTGTAGACATTTTCACCAGTTCTTAACTTTGCAAATAAAAAAACAAGTAACTTGGGAAAGAAAAAAGGGGGGGGGGGGCAAATCAAGTAAATACAGTGGAGGTGGTAATAATTTGAACTTTAATTCCGTATTTTTGACCCAAAAAATTGCATAGGTATGCACCCGTACATTGTCCTGACAGCAGATGATATATTTCAAATGAGGACATTTTTAATCAATTTCTTCACATAACCAGTGTATTATTGTTTGTGCTTTTCCCAAGTAATCGATAAAGATGATTCTGCATGCATCCCAAAAAATCCTGGTCATCACCTTGCCAGCCAAATACACTTCCTTCAAAGCCCGTTCCATCCACCATCATGCAGCAATGTAGAAATTCATTAGGATTGCAACAGAGAAGCACCAAAACAGTCTCAGGGTCAGCTACATGATTGTAATTATTCTCCACTGAGAGTAAACAGGCACCCACTAGCCGAATTTTTTTTCACATTAATTTTTTCATGCAGAATTGAATACATCATACCTTGCAATACATCTGTGGCTCTATTATTTCATGCACTTTAGAATAATAATTGACAAAATTGCGATGGAGCCCCCACTCCGGTGGCAATCTCCCTACACACCCCCTTTCTCCTTTCCTCTTCCAACCTACTTTTGCCCTTTACTAATTTTTACTTTGAATTCCTTCAGTGTTTATGGTAAATTATTCATTACTTCTCTTGGCAATTTATTCCAGTCTCTCACACCCTTTCCTATGCCTACGAAAGAAAATTTTCCCACACCCTTATACCTGAAATCAAGTGCCAGCTTGTGGTCATGGTCAGCCTCACTCTTCCAAGCACCTCTCTTAATTTTCCCACCAATATCTTTCCATGCTTCATCACCAGTATAAGCTTTGTACACTCCCATGATTCTCTTCACCCTCCTTCTATTCTCGAATGAATCCCACTCCAGTTCCTTCATCATATTAGTTACCAGTTGTGTTCTGCAGTAATTTTCAAAGACAAATCTGGCAGCCCTCCTCAGCACCCCCTCCAACTCCTGTATTTGATACCCAAAATGTGGATCCCAAACTACACCACCATATTCCAGCAGTGGTCTGACCAAAGTTTTGTGCCCCAATTCCCTTACTTCTCTAGTGCATCCCCTCATCACTTTTTCCAACAGGTGAAGGATTTTGAACCCTTTACCTACTACCTATTCAATGTGTCCTGCCTAGTGTTGCAAACTGAAAAAAAAGTTTTTTTTTTTCCGCAGATTTGTGAAAAAAAACTAAGCACCCTTGTTTTTTTTCTAATTTTTTTTTTTTTCAGAAAAAATATATTTGATCAATTATAGTTTTATTTATGGAACTTACATTTTACATGTGTGTTTTAAACCTTACTAAATCATATAATATCTTACATAATGATTCATAAATGTATCTACGAGGGGCAAGTAAAAAATAAGGTTCCCAACGCTGTACACTGGCCGCGCGAGATACTAGGAGAAATCCGGCAACACCGCCTTCATTGATGATTCCCCCCACTCCATTCCAACTACCTGGAGAAAAACCGGCGAAGCTTAGTGCCAGTCTAACAGCCATCCGCGATGGAGCCCGCAATCGCCGTCACCGCCAGGTGTGAAATCCGTTCAGTGATTCGATTTTTAAACGCGAAGAAGCTTACACCTATTGAAATTCATAGACAGTTGGAAGAAGTTTATGGCAAAGCTTGCATCAGCATCCGCAAAGGGTGCAGGGAGTTCTCCGAAGGACGCACAGACGTTCACGACAAGCAAAGGAGCGGGAGGCCATCGGTGTCCGACGAAGTCGTTACGAAGATTGAGCGCATTCTCCTCGAGGATCGAAGAGTAACACTTCGGGAGCTGGCTGATCAGATTCCTGAGGTTTGTGAAAAAACCATCAACAACATTTTGACCGAAAAACTTGGTTATCGCAAGGTGTGTGCGCGGTGGGTCCCGCATATGCTTTCAGAAACCCACAAAGACAATCGCGTCAAGTGTGCCGAGGGGTTTCTTCGAGAATGCGCCGAGAATACTGAAGAATTCTTGGACTCCATTATTACGGGAGATGAAACGTGGTGTCACTACGTCACTCCGGAAACAAAAGAAGACTCGAAACAATGGCGCCATCCCGGGTCGCCGAGGCCGAAGAAGTTTAAGCAGACGCTGTCCGCAGGAAAAGTGATGGCTACGGTGTTTTGGGACCGAAAAGGCGTCTTGCTTACCGAGTTTATGCCTAAAGGGACCACAATAAATTCGGACAGGTACTGCGAGACGCTAACGAAACTCAAAAGAGCCATCCAAAATCGCCGGAGAGGAAGACTGAGCAAGGGCGTTAGGTTGCACCACGACAACGCACGACCGCATGTCTCTCGACAGACCACCGCCCTACTGGACAAATTCGGCTGGAAATTGCTTGATCATGCCCCCTACAGCCCTGATCTTGCTCCCAGCGATTTCCACTTGTTCCCGAAATTGAAGCAACACTTGGCTGGACAACGCTTCAGTACAGATGAAGAGGTGAAGGAAGCGGTCACCAAGTACATCGGCGGCCTGGCGGCGGAGTTCTTCGAAGCGGGTTTTCAAAAGTGGATAACTCGTCAGAAAAAATGTGTTGAAAGATCTGGCGACTATGTAGAAAAATAGTTTGAAATACAAGCTTTCAGATGGTGTACTTATTTATTGCAATAAAAAATGTCTTAACCCTGAAAAAAATGTGGGAACCTAATTTTTTACTTGCCCCTCGTATATAGGTACCATAATTTTTTATTCATCCTCTATGTTGGTACCACATTCACTAGTATCAGCACTACCAACACTAGTTCGGTCGGAGTCAGAATTTTCTGTTTCTTCTTCTGTCCCCTCTAGATCCATAACTTCAGAAATAGTTACATTTTCTTTTACTGGTTGTATTGCATGCAAAAGCTTTTGAGATTGCAATTTTAAATTGTGAGCAAAGTACACACTGTATTACGGTCTTTTAAGTTTGAATTTAAATCTATTATCATACAAAATAGGAGCTTTATTTGTTTTCAATCGTTGGTTTACGCCCCTGTCCATTTCATCAGAAATATCTTGCATCAATCATTTAAAACCATATTGTTGCTTTTGCCAATGATTTTGGTGTTAGTCACTTCCACTAGACATTATGACATTGTTCATATTATGAAGGTGTGGTCACATTTAAATTGATTTACCCAATTGCAAACAATTGTGGAAACAAATGTACCATGAACTTCATCCAGCTCAGCTTTGGTCTCTCTCAGTTTCAAGACATTTGAATAAACATGTTTCAACACAATTTGAAACTCAGATTTTTCCATGTTTCTAAATAAATAACATGTGAGTGGTAAGCTTGTGGTGGGGGTTAGCACCTAACAGCTTAGATCTCAACTATAACCATGTTGTGTTGCCTTTGGATAGTTTGTTTGTGCTTGTAAATCGGTCACATCGGACTGGATAATTTCAATCAGGAAAGGTATGTTGAAATTAAAGTCACTGTTGCCATAGAAAAACTAAACCATCACTGTATTCTTCAAAAATTTCACAAAGTCACAAATGTAGGCATCAAACTCCTTTTACAAAATAAATGATTGCAACAACTAACTGAATCGAGACAGGCCAACCTCATTAAGCCCCTAACTGTTCACAGTCACATGAGGCTTTGCAGCTATTTCATAAGTGCACTGAAAATTTTCAAAGATGGCCACCGGAAACTACTGTATCATGGTATCACTTATAACTGCCATCCTAGCCAAGTGAACCCAGACACGCCACAGTGGTGCGTGGTGACTGCCCAAACTGCCACGACGAAGTCCTGTGGCTTCTATTTATAAGAGTGGCCTCCCGGAGCATGAGAAAGTAGAATCTTAACCCTTTGACTGCTGTTGACGTGTATATACGTCATGCTGCCTGCTGGCCCCGAGTGCTAATGACGAGTTTAGACGCAGCCGCCCGTTTTCCCCTGAGTACTGTTGGCGAGTTAAGCCGCACCCGCCTGCCGCTACCTGTGTGCTGATGACGAATATAGACGCGCCGCTACCTGAGTCTTACAGCGGAATTCACGACCCATTTCTCAATAGCCTTTTGCAGTTCTGGTCGCTAGCTTATCGTCCAAATGTTTGTCTGTAGGGAGCCTAGGCGTTGCTCTACAGTTCACTATTCAACAGAAATTACATCAGTCTTCTTTGTGTCCTGTATTTCATGAAGAAAATGGCAAGACGTCATGGGTGCATTGAGGAAGAAATCATGGAGATTCTTATGGGGAGTGACACCGAGGATGAACTACTTGATTTTGATGGAAGTGATTGCTTTTCCACAGAATCGGAAGGCTGTAGTCATAAACCATACTCGTCAGCAGGGGTGACAATGCAGTCTCATGTTTCAACAAGAGATGTTAGTTGTTCTGAATCTGAAGAATCAGAAAGTGATAGTGAAAAGCTTACGAAGAAATTATGTCATAGTGATAAATCTGAGTGGAAAAAAAAAAATGATTTTCATCCAGTTAGTCACGCATTTGATGATACGCTGTCGGGACATGTGTGTCAAATAGGGAATGTGCCAAATATTCTGTGAGTTTTCATGTTATTTTTTTACAGAAGAACTGATGAAATATATAGCTGATGAAAATAATCGGTTTTATGTTACCACTATGGAGAATATTCCAGAATCAGTGCATTCTTGAATATCAAAGTGGAAAGATACTGAATATGATGAAATTTTTTGTTTCATAGCTATTTGTCTTCTGATGCAACGCGTGAAAAAAAAAAGAAAATTAGCTAATATTGGACCAGAGATGTTCTTCTAAATACTGCAATTCTTGGTGAACTTATGTCCAGATACCGCTTTTTGTTACTTTGGTGAGGTTTTGAGGGATTTTTCCGAATCCCCCCCGCCCTATTTCAACTCGCGTAATAATGGACAGACACTTCACAGCTTTGAAATGTTGAAAAATCTGTTGAGTACTTATGTGGAACAAATTTCAGCAAAGAAACAAAATTATGTATAATCGGGTAATTACAAAGCACAGCAAAAATTCAGTCAACATCGAGATATTTTGGGAATCTACATCTACAAAGATATTCCGCAAGCTAAATTTCGGTGTGTGGGGGAGGATGCTTGTGCGATTATCAATTTCAGGTGTCTTTTTATATTCGTGAATAGCACGAGGAAAAATCGGATGCCTTTAATTCTCTGTATAAGTTCGAATATCTCTAATTTAACAGTCGTGGTCTGAACGCGGTATGTAAGTGTGGAAGTAAAATATTTCTAGCATCTTCTTCGAATCTACGCTCTTTAAAATTCAACAAAAACACTCTGATACAGTAAGGAACATATAGAAAATTAAAGTTGTTATAAACGGGTATGCAGGAATGAACAGTAAACTATTAAGGTAAATTTAAGAATCACGATGCTTTCGACATAAGCTGCGAAAATCTAGTAAAAACTAAAAGCAGGATGTAATTATTAGTGATGAAAAATAGGGTTAATCATTGTTTGATTCTGCCGTAATTTACTTGCAGAGAAACTATGTAGTGAGAGTATTTATTGTGTATCAGCCGTGAGAGGTAACGCCAGGAACATCCAGCACTGGGCGTGTGAGACAGCGCGGGCCGCTCCATCCCCAGGAATAATCACTTAGCACAGGTAGCGGGCATCAGCGCGGCAGGTAGACGATCCGCCGTCAGCAGTCAAAGGGTTAGGGTTCTCATTGCAACATCGAAAATCTTCAGTCATTAAATAAATTCATATCAATCTGAAATTTTTACAGTAGGTAGCCAAGGTTTTAAATATCAAAACTCATCCCAATGAAAATTTCTGTAACTGTAATAGTTTAGCTGCAAAAAATTATTTTCTTCGAAATTTCAAAAATGTTTATAATGTCTAAAGTTTATAAGCTACGAAGATGAAATAACCTTTGAACCTTTTGCTACTCTTTTATTTGATGCCTAAATCAACTTTGTAACTATTTTCTGACTGAAAAAGATGAAGGATGTGGGAGCTGAAAAATCACCAAAAAATTGTTATTTCCTAAAATATTTAGGTTACTGGTATAAAAGTTACTATAAATGATTCTTTACCCAAATTCCCATCAAATATGTCGTCGTGTAGTTGCTACCCGACTTCCGTGATATATTTTCAATTTTTCAAAATCTTTTAGTTTCACATGGTTTAACGGCTCAAAACTGGAAACGCTTAGTTTTTGTCAACACTTAATGAAACTATGAAAAAATTCTTGTTTTTCTTATTATGATCAAAATACTCTATGGATTTTAGTGAAACTTATTAAAAAATGTTCGGGTTGAATTTCACTTTTTTTAATCAGATTTATCTTGCTGAATTTGTTTATATTGTTCAAACTGGCCATGTTTCCATCCGTCATGTGTGTTATTAATTTCTCAAAATGCTTCAAACTTTAGATACCTTTCTCAAAATTTAATATGATATGTAATGAAAAATCAGGCTTCTTTGAAGCTACAAAGTTACCTTTTCTTCAAAAACTAAGGCTTCTAGAATTTTAAATGTGTCATTGTGACTTTAATTTTCATGCCAGTTCCAAATTTTAAAGTCTCGTATCTCTTCAGGGGAAATTTCTACCAGCAAGGTTACTAATCTCATCCTACTAATTAGGTTCTAAAGTAGCTCGGAAAATGAATGTGGCATCTTCCTTTCCGAAATAATTTGAATCCCATTATATGAAAATGTTAATACTACATTCTGATTTTTAATGACTCTTTACCCTAATATTTCACTTGAAATGCTTAAGAAACTGCCTCTAAACTTGATCTTCAATGTTATCCGAATGAATTTTCTGCTCTATGAACAAATTTTGATATGAAGAAACAAAATTTTAGGCTACCTTACAAACACTTGTCTGTTTTCATAGACAATAACAATGAAACCATATGGTGGAGGTAGCTGAGAGTTTATCTGCAATCTAGTGAGTAATGATGCTTATGAAAAAGAAATAGTTTTTGACACCATGTGCACAGTTTCTTGGATTTACTGAGGACTTTTTGAACAACCCTCAAATAATCAGTGATCAAAATTTGAGTTTTACACTGATATTATAAAGTTGGAAGCAAAATTGTGTTAGAACATAAATTTAAAATACAGATTTTCAACACCAATGCTGCTTCAATGAGAGATGAAACAAGACTGAAAATAAAAATAACTTTTACAACAGTGTGGTGTTTTAAGGAGAATGTGTTCAAAATGAAATAAACAAGAGAACATGAAAAATTGAAAAGCAAGAACTAAAAAACAGAAAGTAAAGATTCCTGTAACACTAGAGGGAACAATGGTTGAAGGTTCGCTGTAATGGAGAGGAGTGGTAAATGAGATGGAACCAGCAGTTGAACATAGATTATTTTATGCTGATATGCATGGAATGTCTGCAACACAGAATGCAATCATGGGATCATTCTCACATTCAGAATGCAGCTGTCACATTTGACCAATGAAGCAAAATTCAAAATTAGTGGTGTTATTACAAAAGGCCATAAAACTACATTCATGTTTCCATCAAAATACTGATACAATCAAAATATGAAGCATGTCAATCATATTACTGTTGTGACATATCAACCACGTGGCAAAAGTGGTTCAAGCAATTAGCACTGCAAACAATAATTCATACATTAGCAATGAATGTAATTAAATGAAAAACACATGGAAAAAAACAGAATAGGTATTTGTAAATAGAAAAGACTGATCTAATATTTATTGAACTGTAAAAAATTAGCATTTGTAGTAGATAAGGTTAATTCTAAAACTTGACAAAAACTAACCTGGAAAATGGGGAAGGGAGGGTGGGGAGATGAGAACAGTAAGTAAATATTATGCCTCATTTCAAATAAATGTATGCTTGTAATGGTTTCATATTCTATCTTGTTTAACCTATAACGGCAGTTTGTAAAATAGACCTGTTCCACAAAAAAAAATTTCTTGAGATATATGGCGTACTTGCATTTGGTAAAAGTTGAACTTCACTTTGTTGTATGTTCCAAGTGAGGTGTATTAGGTACATCTGTAAATGAGGAGATGGCTACTTTCTTTCCACCAGGACCAAGAGTTTAACATGGAATCTGAATCAAGGAAAGATCAAAGCATACTTTACATGGCAATGCATTCTCATATATTTCCTTTGCAATACATCTTCACTACAATATAATTTTCAACAGCAAACGCTTCCCCACGCTTAACACATCATGTTGTTGTATCTTCTACTTTGCATCGAAAAAACATATTGCTCAACAATTTATATCCTTCTCTTCTAACAATATCTTGGGGCTAGCTTGATTATTCTCAACCAATTCCTGCCCTCCCGTTTTATCAGATAGTTTGATACTATATTCCAAGCTGTCTGGTATAGAGATCACATCCATCATCATTCAAACCAACTTTTACAACAGCATACGATAGGTTTTTTTCGTAAATCCAGACATCCCCCCTCCCCCCTTCTGGAGAGATCTGGTGGGACATCCTCCTCTCCCCTCCCCCCCCCCATTTCACTAGCATGAGATCACCCTCGTAAATAGGGAGACCTATTTCTTAATTCCACTGTTGTTTGAAGGACAGCAATCTAAAATAAAAGTTAACATGAGATTTCTGTTCCCTTTCATCAATATCATAATAATGTTCTACTAAGTCGATTAGTGCTTGTTCACTGTCAAGATTTGATCTGGAATGCTTTTTAAGAAACGGTACAGTAAGTCCAAGTTTTAAAGATAAACTAGAATGATCACATATAAGCTACAGCTGATGCTTTGATGAAATGTTTTGTTTCTTGAAGCACCAAACTTTCTAACCAAACGATTAACTTGTTTCCCATATCCTAATTGCACCATCCAAAGTGCACTGTTGCTGGATGGACTAAGGGTTTCAAGGGACAAATTTCAGATCCTTCTACAGTAATATGCTTATATGACTGTATTAGAAAATAAGGCTGATAGATCAAAAAAAAAAAATTGCAACAAAAAAAATATCCACCATTATTCTAAAAACTGTCTCTACAATTGCACAATTTTAGTGGTGTAGAGTTGATTAATAGGAATAATGTATCTACTTTCTTTACAATCAGAGTTAATTTCTTTTTGGAATATAATTGGGCAACCGGTGCCTTTTTTTTTTAGAATTTTTGCTTTTATTTCTATTTTCATGCAAAGTTCATTTTTCCGTGATTAATTTGTTCCAGTTCTTTCAAACTTTAGTTTTTCCTTTATTACCATACATTAAAATATGTTTCATATCTACCATAGCTTGCTTTTTCATCAGCAAGACAAGTCACACTGTGGCAGATAAATTTCAAGAAAATATGCACCACTGCAAGTAAAACAACAGAGACAGATCCACCATTGCTAACGCTGGATACGTCATTAAATTTGATAACACAATGCTGCAAATGAAGAGAAGATCGATGATAGCCTAGACAGGTGAGAAGGTATTGGGAATTTCAAATAATAGTTATAATTTATTTGAGGACAGTGGATTACCACTCCATGACACTGGGCTCTCTTTGCAAAGAAACATGTAAACAACAAAGCAGTAACTCTAAAGAAGGATGCAGCATAACAACCAAATTCTTCATGAAAGAAGAAAAAAAAAAAAAAAAAAACAACGAACCATTATTTGTTGAGGAGACTTGTACAGGAAAATAACTAACCTCAGTAAGCCATACTGGTGACATTTTAAAATGTGTGTGGGGGGGGGGGGAGAGGTAAGCACGGTCAAAGTACCCCAGGCCCAAGCTTCCAAAGAGGGTCATTCTGGCCAGAATGACTAACTTAAATAGAACTCAAACAGAAAAAAATCTGTTTGATTTTTTGCATTAAAATTTTCTGACTTATCAACAAACAAACAAAAAAAAAAACAATGTTTAAAGTAAACAATTTTGTCACGGGGAGGGGGAACCTCAGAAAGCCTACCTGGGGTTCGAGATTCCTGCTGCTGGCACTGGATAAAGTAAATGCTTTACATTATTATATGCTTTTCTTATGTAAAGGAATCCAAAGGCAGCTGAGTGGTAGGTCATCAAAGTATGAAATCAGAAATCTGCAGGATTGGAAGGAGATATTAAACCAAGTTTTGCTGAGTGACAGTCTCGGTTTTACTATTTTCATTATAAGCCAAGAACAAATGGTTTTTGAAAAATACAGAAAAAATGTTCAAATCTGCTACATTGCTTTATGCCTTGTTAACACTGAAGTCATAAGAGGAGGAAAAGGAATGGGAGCAAAGGACAGGAAGGAATTTGGCCCTGGCCTTTTCAAAGGAACCATCCGGGCATTTGCATATCTACAAACCACCTCTGCACCCTCCCTGCCTTCCAGCCTATTTTTTTTATACAAGAATAGCATCAAATGTTGAAAATCTCTGCTTACAATAATTAAAAATATGAACAATTCTTCTACTGATAACACTTTATTTTTATTAAGGAATACAGTCATTTAAGGAAAATCAACATACTATGTATTTCAAACCCAATGAACTATCAACATACACTTCTCAAAAACATAAGTACTTTTAAAAAAAGGCTCCCACCTTTAGTAATCTTGACGGTGATGACGTGTGAAGCAATAACAAAAAATTATCCACAGGGATTCTGAATGTAGATGCATGATAGGAGAAATTTTAACTACTACAAAAACCATTTATCTGTGGATTACAATTAGGTAAAGAGTAATAATAAGAGATTACCAAAGGCAGTTATAAATTTGTTATTAGTGAATTGTAGATAATAGTCCTTTGTAACATTGTAGACAATAAAATTATAGCTTAAAAAACTAAAATATACGCTTTTGTACCAATGTGAACTAAAAGGTTAAAAATAATCTTTAATTATAAAAATTTTGTTCAACAGTGCTCAGATGTCACACAATTCAGTATAACTTTTTTGAATATACTTAAAATATGAATAAAGACACTGATTAAAAAGAAAGTGTGGGGTGCTAGATATAAGTAATCTTAAATTTTTTTACCGCCAGCTTGTTAAGGTTCTTTCGGTGGTTTTATTACTGCATTAATTAATTAATAAAGTCCACCAAAAACAAGGTTATGTTGATGCTCGTTTATTTTCAATCAAAACAAGTCTGCGACATTCACAAGCATAGTTGTTACAATCCAAAGATGCAATACTGACTTACTGAATACTTGAATTGAATCGAAAACTGAATGAAAACTTGCATGAATGTCTCTGTAACACTGAATGAATACTCTGTCCAGGCGATCTGTTTATATAGAGTCTATCGAAATTACGAGAATTCTTCAAAGGCGTCCGCCCGATATTTCTCGATCATTAACAATCACTCAAACAATCAAACATATTAAAAACAATCGGAATTGATACAAAATTAATTAATAACATTAAAAAATGATCAGAAATGGTAATTAGAAATACTTAAATACAAAATTATTTACAGAAATCCTTTCAAATGGTGGAAAATTGTCCTGTAGACATCGTAACTTACATTAATATATGGAATTACAAACTTTTAATAAATTCTCTTGCACCATTCGGTTCTTAACCATATTAAATGGTCTTTAAATAATTTTCTTACCTAAAACAAAGTCTATATACACTTATTTACAAGAATTTACAAAATAAACATATCAAATCACTTTCAAGCAAACTTTGGCTCACTACAAATATTTCACACAGTACAATATTATTCAAAATTCAGGTATAAGGGCTGTTACAAGCTGTTCAAAAAGGTGGTCATTATGTACAAGCAGAGAACACCCCATGCTTTTTTTTACATTAAAGTCAACTTCATAAACAGTGACTCTATTCTTATTTTAAGTACCGGTATATTCATAGAAGTTATAATGAATTATGGGACATCCTAGTGCTGCTGAACACAACTTTTAAATTTTAAGATTATTTTTAACCTTTTAGTTCACATTGCTACAAAAGCGTGTATTTTAGTTTTTTTAAGCTATAATTTTTTTGTTTGTTTGTTTTTGTTTCACAATTGGAATTTCAGGACATAGGTATGAAATTAGTATATTGTCACTAATCTACATCTACATATATACTCTGCAATTCACAAAATTGTGGGTGGCAGAGGGTGCTCAGCACCAAAGCTAATCTCTTTGCTGTGCTTTCCAATCCCTAATGGTACGAGGGAAAAAAGAATTCATATAAGAATCAGTCCGGCACCTTATTTCTCTAATTTTATCTTTCCTGTCCTTCCGACTCAAATAGGTTGGTGGAAGAAGTATTTCACTACACTCATGAGTGAAAGTTGGAGTACGCATATTTTCCAATAAGTTTAAACGAAACGTGTGTCGTCTATCTACCAGAGACTCCCAACCTAATCTACTAATCAGTTCTGTGACGCTTTCATAAGGACTGTAGCAAGCGGTCACGAATCGAGCGGCTCTTCTCTGTACTTTCTCTATACTTTCGATCAATCCCTTATGAAACGGGTCCCAAATGGCACAACAATAATCCAAATGTGGACGCACAAGAGATTTGTACGCTATACGTGTGCAAAATTTCGAACAATTCGGATGTCAGGAGGTGGGTTGTAAGGGCTAAAGCTGCTATACCTTAACTGAATGTCTACTTGAAATAAAATTTTCTCTGAATCTGCTTCTATACTTTTAAATTGCCTGCCTGGAATATTTAACTGTAAAGCTTATTGGTCACCACCAAGCTTATTTGAACCATAAGCTTAGGAAAGGTTACTGTTCAAAGCTAAGACATTTGAAAAATCCACTTGCTGAAAATTTTTAAAGTTTATTAAAAATCACATTTGAAAAAACAGCATTTACAGTCAAATAGGCTATCGGACTAAACTTTTCCAAACAAATTGCAGATTATGAAGAGATAGAATTTCACCAACCAAGGCCCACTGAAAATTTTACAAGTTCATAGTCTTTAGTATTAACTTCAAGTCAATATGGCGGTGCAAACCAATCAGAACTTGTCCCACCTAACTAGCAATCACTTCAACACACACTCGACACATCCTCGCGCAGGTCCAATATACGCCATGTTCCCCTCTCCTAGGCCACTACCTTTATACCCCCCTCCGCATGATTGATGTATACCGACGCTTTCCAAAAATACAGTGGACCTCCGGTAATCCGACAAACATTATGCAGGGCAGTGTCGGACTATCGAGTTTGTCGGATTATAGAGCAACTGCCTAAGACCGCTATAGTCCGGAATTTTTTTACAAAAGAGTACCTTGTAATCCGACAAATTACATATCCAATGATAAGAATCTATATGTTATACTGTATGTACATATGTACTTTGAAGTACAAATCATACTTAATTTATGTAAGTCGAATTTAGTAAATTAAATAACAATTGAGAGCTTAAGTTTTATTATAAAATTAAGCATAAATGCACATACATATCTACCAAAATAATCAAGAATTATTAATCAAAATCATGTAGTGAATATATCAAATTATGAAGCTTTGAAATATTCATCAATTTTTTTTTTGTTTAAGGTTGTTATAACGCGAGATCAGAGCTTTGTCCCTCAGTCTTCTCAAAAGTAAAAGTTCGTTGTAGGATGTACCATTCTCTTCAGCCCATTGTAAACCTAGCTCAAAAGCGTTAACTGCGTCTTGTTCTGTGACTTGTGGAGCAGTTGCAATCACGTCGTCGTTATCTTCCTGATTGTTTGTTGTATAATTAGAAACCTCTTTTATAATATCTTCGTCAGACATTTCATGAAAAACATTTTCTTCTTTATCCATTCCACGGCACCAGATTTCCAAATCTTCCGGACTTATCTGTGTTTCAGTAGCGACTTGTTCTATAACTTCCGAAGTTACACTGATTTGTGGGTCGTTGCTAGGAGTGGTGACTATATCTGGCCATAACTTTTTCCAAGACGATTTAATAGTTGATCCAGGTACGGATTTTTCGTTACAAGAAACGAAAGTTTTGTTAGGCATCACACGCCAAAAAAGCCCTGATTCGTCTGCATTGTACAGTGACGGGTCAAGATTTAAATCGTTCACCTTTTGCAAAAATCTTAATTTAAAGGGCTCTATGCAGGTGGCATCGTTAGAAAGTTTCTCTCCTGTAATAGTCATTAAACGTATGCCATGACGACTTTTAAAACGTTCCAGCCATCCTTTGCTGGCCACAAAATCACCTTTTTTTTTGTTATTTCCTAATAAAAAAACTTAGCTTTCATGGCCAACATGGGTCCCGAAATTGGTGCATGCCTATTTCTTTCCTGAAGAAACCACATGTACAAAGCTTCTTCCACTTCTGGATGTTCAGCTTTCTTGAGTGTCTGTCTCTTGCCTGGCCCGCAGTCAGTAGTTGACACGAACTTCTTAATCTTCTCATGGTTTTTTTTAATGTCATAAATTGTAGATCGGCCTAGACGCCGTATTCACTTGCTAAACTACTGAAAGTTTCATTGCGATTTAAGCGATCTAAAACATTTTTCTTTAATTTTCAACATTTTGTGCTTTCGCTTCTGGGTTTGTGACGACATTACTAGGTACTATACCTAATACACAATGAATAAATAGTAAACAATGAACGCACGCTAGGCCGTACCGCTATCACTAGTAGTCAAATTCAAACTAAGTAAAACAATGCATACGCGTCGAGCACAATAGCGGTGGCGCGTACGAGTTGTGACCTGTTCAAACCTGCGTGATCTACATTAGCGAAGATTGTCAAACATTGTAATTCAAAGTCATGTCGGATTACAGGGGGCACCGGATTAGACAGGGGCCGGATTATCGGGGGTCCACTGTAATGTAAAAAGGTGTAATTATAGACTGTGTTCTAACTTTGATCGTGTGTAGCCTTCAAGGATTATGAAAAGTGTTTAGTGAAAATTCTTAATTAATTATCTTGCTAGTAAATGAATTTAGTTTTCAGGCGCATTGGTAAAAAGTTTCCAAAAGTTAATTAGTGATTCCCCAAGATGTGTGTTAATTCTGGCAATTTTTAGGTGACCCTGCTGAATTGCAAATTATCGTGATAAAATTGGTTTCATTGTGTTCTACTTTGATTCCTGATTAAAATGGTGTAGATATTATTATTATTATTATTGGTGGTGTAATGGCAAAGTTATGAGTCTGTTTAGCAGATACTTGGATTCTAGTTCATAATTATTAAAGTGTTGTTTATATCGACAAATTGAAGTTATCTGAATTTTCTTTGAATTTAGTTACGTGTTTTAACAGTTGTTTTATTTACAGAAGTGGCTTGGTTCACTTGCAAATATATCTCGAAAACTACCACGTGTGGATTCTGATGAAATAATTTTAAAAATCGGTTTCATATCTGTTCTACTGCATGGAATGTTTTGAAATTTTAATATGTTATACTAGATTTTTAGTTCTTTTTAGAAAATCTACTTTTTAGTCCGAGAAATTACTGAAAACATATGGTAAAAAATGTTGAAAGTAAAAGTGTATCTATCGAAGTGTTTAAAAATTTATTTACATGGTCTGAAACTACTGAATTTTACTGAAATTATCTTTCTTTTGAATTATTATTATTATAAAATTACTTTACTGCATCGAAAAGTGCTAACAATTAGTGACATTGTCACGTAACCAAAATCTATTGTTTACAAGTTGGATAATAATGGATTACCCTATTCCAAGTTAGTTTAATGGTTCTTTACTATTGAAAAATGTTTATTATGTTGAGTGACTTTATTGCTCTTAAATCGGTTTATTTATTGAGTTAGGTTGCAGTATCAGCTTCCGCATGAAACAGTTTTCTCATATCCTATAGTTGCAAACTGAAAAAATTTAATGTTAACTGGAAAGTTTACTCCCTCCCTTATGCTCTATAACTGTGAAAACTAGAATTTATCCATATTCTAAGGTGCTTACAGGGTGAAAATTGAAATGAAATATTTCGTTTTTACTGTAACTGTCTAAGAATATCAGGACATAGTTACGAAAGTATTTAATGTCACCAGTTCCCAATACAAGTGCAAAATGTCAAAAAATTTGGACATCTAGAATTTGGTTAGAATTCAATTACAACATTCCATTACAGTCAGCCACTTTTCTATAGTTACTGCCAAAGTAGTGAGAATATCAGGAGACGCCTATGAAATTATTGTAATGTCACCGCTTCTAAATAGGTCTGAAAAAATATCAAACAATTCAGACATCAGGAAGTGCATGAACATTGAAATGAAATATTCCATTGCATTCAAATACAATTTCTATTGTTACTGTCAAAATAATGAGAATATCAGGACATAGCTATGAAATTGTTATATTGGCACCGGTTCTTAACATATGTGCATAATTTCAAACAATTTGGATATCTTAAAGTAGCTGAAATTGAATTGAAAGGTTCTGTTGCTTTGCTATTTTTTTTTAATTTAATTGCAATGGAGCACAAGTTCTGGTGGCAATTTCCCTACAGACCCATCTTCCCCCTTTCCTGCACCCATCTACATTTACCCTCTGGAAATTTTAATGTTAAATTCTTTCAACATTTATTCGTCATTTCCTTTGGTAATTTATTCCAATCCCCGACACCCTTACTAGGGTTGCCACCTTTTTTTAATGCGATTAAAGTACATTGCTTGTTAAAGGTAAGAAAAAAAGTACACAGTGTCAAAATAAAGTACAATTTATTTTTTGTTATTATTATGTTTAAAAACATATTTTTTATTGATTTTCGCAAGTTTTATCAAATTATTATCACTGTTAAATGATTGCGCAGCATATTTACAGTCTATATTTAAGTTATAGTAAATAAGTAATTCTTTTTTTATCAGATTCAGTGACGCTTTGCTTCTTTCGTCTCACCATTTTCTATTCATTACAGAAACAACTCTCTCTCTCTGTGAATGATGAGGTGGTGTGAGTAGACAGTAAAAATAAAATTTCTTTATATAAGTTTGAAAAATTATCATCAGTCTTATTAAATAGTTATCATCATTTTTGAGATAATTCGGCAAAAATATTTAGAACTATAAATCTGATCAAAAAGTTTGGTTAATAAAGCAATTTCTCCACAAACATCATCCATATCAATATTAAGTTTTTGTAGTTTTAAATTTTCTACTATGTTAACAATATTATCAAATTCAACACTGCTCTTTAAATTTTAATTGCCAAGTGTAAATAATCAGTTTGTGTCATTAAAATCAAACCATTCATTTAGGTACTCTAAGGCTTTGTCAATAAATAATAAAAGATTTGTGCGAGTTTCCCTAATCAGTTCTGGTGAAGATGACAATTTTTTTTTTTTTTTTTTTTTTTCCTGTTTCATAGCCAAAGAAGAGATCTTGTTTTCTTTGTGCTCATCCATCTCTAAGATTAACCACATTCCCATAAATATCTAAAATTGTAATGCAATTGCCTTCTAGACATTTTACGGCTTTATTATATAAAATTAACATGTGGCTACAAAAATGGAAATAATTTTTATCATACCATTTTTAGTGAGCTTCAATAAATTTTGTAAAAACATTGGACAGTTGTCTAAACTTACAAAATAGCTTCTAATAGGTGACCAATTTAATAATAATGTATCAATGCATGGCAAAAGAGAGAGCCATCTTGTTCCCACATGGTGTTTTACTTCATGAAAGTTTCCATCTACTGATGTTACAAATCTTTTCAGCTCCTCTCTTCTTACAGCAAAATGTGAAAAATGAGAATAAATTTTCAAAATCACATTTTCTATGTCATAATTATGATAAAAAGTTCATGGCATGTTTTACGCAATTATGCACTGTATGCAAGAAAAATTCCTTTAATCCAATCTGGCACCAAATCTCTCATATTTGTAAATAATGAATGGCTGACACCAAAATTAGCATTTTTGTTGTCAGCACTTAGCCAAGACACATTATGAAAACATAATTTCTATTCAGAAATGTACAAAATAGTTTTTAAAAAGAATTTAATTACAAAATACAAATACCTTCTTGTTTTTTGTATTTCAAATACAAAATGCAAAATAGTTTAAGATGTAGGTATTTAAATACAAAGTAGGTATTTTCAAAATACTTTCATTAAAGTAAAATACTTTTATTCATTTATTCTGTATGTTATTTATTTCATGGATTTTAATACAATTATTTATTCAAAAACCTCCCTAATATATATATAAGAATTCCACTGATTTTTGAGTGGAAATTAATCAGATGTGGAGTACCTCAGGGTTCTATATTGGGGCCACTATTGTTTTTAATATATATAAATGATCTACCCTGTGTTTCATCTAAAAACTCAAAATTTGTCCAATTTGCAGATGACACAAATATAGGAATTAAAAACACTACAGATTTATCTACAGAATACATTTCAAATTATGTCTTTGAACTGATTAATAAATGGTTTACAGCTAATGGCTTGTCTTTAAACTTTGATAAAGCTCAGTATATGCAATTCAGTACATCACACATACTAACACCAGATATAGACATAAAATTTGCAGGCCAGTCCATTTGAGAGGTAGAGAGTGTGAAATTTCTAGGTTTGTATATTGATCATAATTTAAATTGGAAAGTACATGTTTCTGACCTACTAAAGCGATTGGGTGCAGCCATATTTGCAATTCGTATAATTTCAGCTATAGGTGATCTCCGTATGAGGCAGCTAGTTTATTTTGCTTATTTTCACTCCTTATTGACATATGGAATAATATTCTGAGGCAATTCCACCCATAGAGACAAAGTGTTCAGGGCCCAAAAGCGTGTAATAAGAATTATGTGTGGGGTTAGCAATAGAACTTCATGTAGAGAGCTGTTCAAGAAGTTAGGGATTTTAACATTAGCATCTGAGTATATACACACATTAATGTCCTTTGAAGTCACAAATTATACTTTGTTTGAAACAAATAGTAAAATACACAATTATGGCACTAGAAGTAAAAATGATCTTCACAAGGATTACAAGTCATTGTCATTTGTTCAAAAAGGGGTCCGATATTCAGGGATACATATCTTCAATAAGCTCCTAACACATATTAAATGTCTAGCAGATGATAAGAATAAATTCAGGAAAAAATTGAAAGAATTTTTAATTGACAACTCCTTCTACTCTGTCGAAGAATTTATTTCTAAGGTATCTAGAAAATAACTGCCAGTAGCTTGTGTAAATGTAGTTTACATAATTAATTTACCATGTATGCTATGATTGTACATCTCCTGGTGTACTTATTATTTTGTTATGCAACTGTTTATCTGTAAATTGACAACTTTCCACATCCCACAGAGCCAGTCTCTTATATTGGGATCAATGGAAAATGAATGTATTGTATTGTGTGCTGAATTTCAAACAATTCGGATATCTGAAAGTAGGTGAAATTACACTGTCAGATTCCGTTACTTTCCTATGTTACTGTCAAAGTAATGAGAATAGCAGGACATTGCCATAAAATTATTATACTGTCACTGGTTCTTAATATTAGGTGAGCATAATTTCAAACAATTCGGATATCTGATAGTAGGTGAAATTTAACTGACAGATTCCGTTACTTTGCTATTGTTACTGTCAAAGTAATAATTACAGCAGGAGACAGCTATGAAATTGTTGTACTTTCACCAGTTCTTTATATGTGTACACATTTTCAAACAATTCGAACTCAGGAAATGGTTTAACATTGAATTGAAATATTCCATTGTATTCACAAAGGTTTTCTATTGTTACTGTCATAATAATAAGAATATCATGACATAGCCATGAAATTATTGTATTGCCACCAGTTCATAATATGCGTGCAAAATTTCAGACAATTCAGAAACTGGAAGTGGATAAAAATTAAACTGAAAGATTCTGTTATTTTCTATTGTTACTGTCAAACCAATGAGAGTAGCAAGACATTGCTATGACAAGATTGTAACGTTGACGGTTTTTAATATGTGTGCAAACTTTCATATTTCTCGGACATCTGGAAGTAAGTGAAAATTGAATTGAAAGATTCATACTTATAGGTCAAGCTAATATAAAGCTTGTAAAAAAAGACCTGTTTAGTCACAATGAACTGGTGACCACACCAGTTGGATGCACAATCTTCCTCTGTCACTGCCTCCTTAATCTAACCCACTTTATATTAAGTATAGCAGATCACCAGTTTAAGGGGACCTGGACATTAACAGACTGCATCTTAACACTTCCTTTAAATACACATTACCCATGAGCTATATTGCAGAGGAAGTTGCGATTTTCTACCAACACTGAATGACATTAACTAAACGTGTATATAGAAATTTAGGGATTAGTGTAGAACGCGATAACACTAGACCTACTTTCCGCCATGCTAAACAATGACATCATAACATGGCACCTATGACGTAAACACCAGCCCACTCAGCAACAAATGTAACTAACAGGACCGAACGGGAACTAGGAGGTTATCTGGGCAGGGAACAAAAACGGTAACTACTCAAAACACATTTTACCAGTAACTGACAAATACTGGTATCATCATCTCCAATAAACCCCATCCATCCAACTGTACAACATGATACCACCATATCGAAAACAAGAATAGCTAGTCAAAACACATTTTAAAACTGATACCATGATAAAAAAATCTCCAAATAAACCCATCAGTCCAACTATACAACACGATATCACCATCTTCCCAAAACACCGACTATTATAAGCCAATTACATCACATACAACGAACCGATAAAACATTAATCAAAATCAGAATATCCAATACAACAACAAAATGAAAAAAATAATAACAATCAACGAACTATTATAAAAAGACTTCCCAATACCTTCAACACAAAAAATACATACAACCACTACAAATTATACACCAACACACTTATAAACTGTCTTCCACTGGAAAAATTATGTAGGCTACCAACACAAACTCACAAAATAAAACGCCTCCCCAAACATTGACAAAGAAAAAGAAATACACTTAACAACGAACAACATAACTTTTTAAACCAAATTGAACTATAGCGAAAACAGTAGCCAAGTAACTATAAATCAATAAAACAACCATACAAAACTACAACTACCACACCACTTATAGACATGACGTAATTGTACCGGAATCGCGATCTCCAGTAGACCCGAAATTTATTTAATCGTCTGTTATAGTTTAAAAATTACAACACCTTGTCTAGTAGATTGTTTTATAACACAAATTCCCATTCTGGTACCATTTACTAGTGCATCATCAGTCTATTAACATTGAAACTGTGGCAGGCCGCAGTCAACATTCCTAGGAACTCATTATGCCTCTCCTTTTTTAGTTTGGAACATGTCTGGGGAAACAGAAAAACCTTATTAAATGCCACCTAATTACTTTGTTTCAAAATTACCACTAAAATTATATGCATGATGACAAAAACAAAAAAATTTCTGCGATGTATTAGGCATAACACAAACAGACTGTCTCATTCTTCACATGGGAGATTTTTGGTAAACATAGCTCAAACCATTGTGAAGATATATGAACCTAATATTCCGAAAATGTCAGAACTACATTTTCTGACCATATTGTCTGAGGCCTGTCAGAGTTTGAATGCTAATAGTGTATTACGGATAGCCAAGATTAGATTTATAAATTACAATGGGCAATACAATCTGAGGTACGAGTATTTCAAAATTATGTTAATTTAAACAATTTAAATAACGCCTGCAGTATTGCAGGAAATTCATATTATTAATGGTAATGCAAAACAACTATACTTATTTCACAGTGTAGTCAAACTCACAAGTATAAACTACGCAGTTTGGAATGCTCTTCTGAGGTGTCTGAAAGAGTTTCAGAGGAATGCCAAACGTGTTCGATGAAATTCTCCATTTCCAAGTTTGAAAATTTGTTTACAAACTTAACAAAGACGAAAAACTTGAAGATATAACAAGTGATGCATTCCAATTAGAATGTTTTCCATAGATCCAATTATATGAGACCGACTCTGTGAGGAAAGGAATCAATTTATGTCAAAATTATAACATGACAAAAGGATGTAAACGCCAAAAGATGCAATGCTACAGAATGATGTGTATATTATTAATTAATTGCTATGGCGCTCATATCCTTGTGGCAATACCAGGACACATCCACATGCAATTCATACATATTTTTACCTCAAATTCCTTCATAGTCTGAAGTATATTCTTCATAACTTCTTTTTCTCAGTCTCCAACTCCACTTTTCAAAAGAAAACTTCCTTACTTCCTTAAACTTGAAAGCAATTGCTAATTTATTATCAATGTCCGTATTCGTAATCTCTGGAATACAGTGGAAGCACTTACCGCTGGAACGTGTGAATTTAAATAATAAATAAATATAGTTGATAGTTAGTTTTTGTTGTAATAATAATTTAAAACTCGAAATTCTAATACATTTTATGGCTACACCGCAATGCGAATCACCTCAGAAGGAATGAAAATTTGTACACAAGTCCCTTAGGCGATTTTATTTAAGAATAATTGTACATTATATCCACCGTATACTTATTTAACGAGTAAAATCGTAAGAAATAAGGGCAGTTATAATCCATGAAATACATGTTATTACCTATTAAAGTTTACCGCAGATATTTCTGAGGCTTCATTCTTGGATAAAAGAATTAATTTCGTATCTGTATGGCATGTAGAGTGGCGTTAGCGGAACACGACATGTTTTACAACAAACACAACAGAACGGCGTCATGTTGATACCATGGAGGAAGGAATATATGGAGAGGAAATAAAGCTAAATCCATGAAACCTCATGATAAAACTGCTTTCCTATTGCGCATGAATTGGGCTGTTTGCACAGTGTCAGCTGCTGAGAATATTTCATTTTCAAATATTCTAAAGTTTTCTATAAAGCCAAGTTGTGTTGCATATGGTTGCACAAACAGACAAGATAGGAAACAACCTGGAATAGCGTTTCATAAGTAAGTCACGTTGTAATTATCGTTCTTGAAGTATCTGATAGCTAAAACAGGCCATATACGTTACGACGGTCGCACGGACCGTCCCACGGTCTTCGGTCGTATGCAACAAATCCGATCGTGAATGGGTTGATCGTAAAGCGAACTGTACGACCAAGGTCATGCCGCAGGTCCGTTGAAATTGTCATCGAACCTTGCGACACGACACGCTCCGGTCTTATACCGTTCGTAACGTGAGTTTTGATGTTTGAGACGATCCGTGCGACCAAGCTATCAGAACCGCGTGGTGTAAAATCAAAAATGTCAAAAATTGGCATTTTATTTTTTGAGTTAAAGATAATCTGCAAACTTTCCTGATTACAATGATATACAGTTTATTGGGTACAATATATTTCTTCGGGGTGTTATTGATGGTTTTCATCAACCCTACATTCAGACGCCACACCTTGATTTTTCTCAAAAACTCGAAAATTTCTATGTTATGTACCTTTTTCTCAGGAATGGAATGTTAAATTAACTTAAAATTTTGCAAAATTACAGAAACTTATAAATAACCATCTGTAAAGCAAATTCAAAATAATAGAGGCAATAGCTAGTGAGTTGAATTATAATAAGTGTGAAATATTTGCTAAAAATTAGTTACATAATATCAAATTTATAAAATCTAAGTCAGTTTCTTATCAACAATAAGTTTGTTTCACAAGTTGTATCATTAGCATTAGATTAAACCATACAAATTTTATTCAATTATTTATAATAACATCAGAGAAAAGATTCATAATTAGGAGTCTGTTTTTTTAAATATTATTATTATTATTTACTTGTTGACATGTGAATATTAATGAAAATATACTATATATTTTAATAATATTAAACAGACACTAAAAGAGACAATACGATGACTGGTGAAATTTTGTAGAACCGTCTTTGCGACGAGTCGCAGCGTATGTGTGATAAGAAGACTGTCGTTGCGAAGGTTCGACTGATAATCTTTGCGACCGTCGTAGCGTGTATGGCCTGCTTAATTGCAACCATAGGACCTATCGCTGTAAATTTATTCATTGCTCTCAATAGGATCACATCGTTCTCAAATTTTGTTGGTGTAGTGTAGACAATTGGCATCTGTTACTACTTTGCACCTGAAAAGCTAGCCTTATTGTAGACAAGTGTTGTAAATTTAATTTAAGCGGGTCAAGTTTACATCGCGATTCAGTGAATATGGTATTCTGCATGCTTTACTCAAGTTTCAGTTTGCACTGAAAGTGTGCTGTGAAATTAATTGTGATAATTTGTGCTGTGCGAACTACTAAACGTGATTAAATAAACAATGTTGTCCGAAATGTAGTTCACAATGCATTTCATGTGTTTTGATGTGTCTACATAGTTGGATTTTGTAGCGACGATATTAATGGAAATGTTGAAATGCGGTGTGTACCAGAAGAGAACAAACAATTTATTTATTATTAGTTGTTAGCTTCTGATTTATGAATGCACTGATTTTGCTAGCAAAATTATATGGGCCACTAACAGCATAATATCTCTTAAGTAAGCTCAGAAACTATGAGGTCTTTTGAAGTGATCATTTTTTTAAAAGCTCTAAACATTGACTTAGGTTATTTTTAAAATTTCAGATTTTGGTGACATTTTTATTCTGGTCCAGGCCGCGTTTCAACCTAACCACAAGGATTAGTAAGAAAATAAACACACAGTATGCATGTGCAGCAAAATTATCTTTTGGTCCCGTCTGCATCATAACCGGCAGTTCTATCATTACCGTGGCACCACAATCTGATGATAAATTCTTATAGAACATGACGAAACAAATCGAAAATAAAAAATAAATTTTTTGATATCCCACTTGGTTTTCGGGATACAGCATGTTAAAAATCAGTTATAGGTATAGTTCATTGTAATTTTGGTGACTTTTTTTTGTTTCAGGCCTTATTTCAACCTAACAACAATCACTAGGAAGAAAATAAAACACCTATATTGCATTTACACAGTGTATATATGGTGGTTTCGGTGATTTTTTTTGTGGTCCAGGCCAGATCTCATACTAACCTCCTAAAATTTGAGGTACAATATCTCGAGTAAGCGAAATATCAAAATAATTTATTCTTTATTTTCGATTTATCTCGTAAAGTTGCGTACGAATTTATCATCAAATTTGGATATGGCGGAAGTTTTCTTCTGGTCCAGGCCACATTTCAACCTAAGCACGTCAATTTTAAGGTACAATATCTCGAGAACTAAGCGAGATATCAAAAAATGTTATTGCTTACTTTCAGTTTGTCTCATCGAGTTACATAAGAATTCGTCACCAAATTGTGGCGCCACGGGTATTGTTGAATCTCCTCATAACCTAACAACTTCACTTTTGAGACAGTATATCTCGCGAACTAAGGGAGATATCGAAAAATTTTATTATTTATTTTCGATTTGTATCATCGTGTTACATAAGAATGTATCATCAAATTGCGGTGCCACAGTTGTCTTATGATTTTGAGCCTATTCCCCGTGTTTCTACGGGCAAGCACTTCTCTCCACCCGGTTTCACTCCAGTACGTGGTGAAGGTCCCTTGCGTCGTCTCCATATATTCCTTTCTCCATGGTTGATACAGACCATGGAGGAAGGAATATATGGAGAAGAAATAAGGCTAAATCCGTGAAACCTCATGAAAAAACTGCTCTCCTACTGCGCATGCGCGGCGGACATCGTAGGTGTACCAAAACATTAGGCTGTTTGCACTGTGTCAGCTGCTGAGAATATTTTCATTTTCTAATATTCTAAAGTTTTCTATAATGCCAAGTTGTGCTGTATATGGTTGCACAAACAGACGAGATAGGAAAAAACCTGGAATAGCGTTTTATAAGTAAGTCACATTGTAATATCGTTCTTGAAGTATCTGACAGGTAACTGCAACATTAGGGCTATTCGCTATAAATTTATTCATTGCTCATATCGTTCTCAAATTTTTGCTGGTGTAGTGAAGACAATTAGCATATATTACCATTTTGCACATGAAAAGCTGGCCTTATTATAGACAAGTGTTGAAAATTTAATTTAAGCGGGTCATGTTTGCGTCGCGACACAGTGCATATGGTATTCTGCATGCTTTACTCACGTTTAAGTTTACACTGAAATTGTACGATGATATTAATTGTGATAATTTGTGCTGTGCCAACTACTAAACGTGATTAAATAAACTTTGTTGACCGAAATGTAGTTCGCAATGCATTTCTTGTGTTTAGATATGTCTACATAGTTTGATTTTGTAGCGGCAATATTAATGGAAATGTTGGCAGGTAGAAATACGGTGTGTACTAGAAGAGAAGAGACAATTTATTTATTATTAGCTGATAGCTTCTGATTTATGAATGCACTGATTTTTCTAGCAAAATTATATAGGCCACTATACAATATTTTCTAAGTAATCTCAGAAACTATGAGGTTTTTTTAAGTGTTAATTTTTTTAAAAAGTTCTAAACATTGACTTATGCTATTTTTTAAAATTTCAGATATGACTTGTTTCTGTTTGTAAATATGTCTACAACTATATTTCTGGATTTTTAAATCTTTCTTATCAATTACTGAAATAGAATGTGAAAATATAACCTATTTGAACATCAACTAAAATTTAAGGACTGTAGAAATAAACAGTTTGTTATCAAGTTAAAAAGAATTACCTGCTCATTAAGTTACGTCCGAATTCATCATCAAATATGGAGGTCCACTGTTTTCTGAGTGGAAATTAATCAGATGTGGAATACCTCAGGGTTCTATATTGGGGCCACTATTGTTTTTAATATATATAAATGATCTACCCAGTGTTTCATCTAAAAACTCAAAATTTGTCCAATTTGCAGATGACACAAACATAGGAATTAAAAACACTCCAGATTTATCTACAGAATATATTTCAAATTATGTCTTTGAACTGATTAATAAATGGTTTACAGCTAATGGCTTGTCTTTAAACTTTGATAAAACTCAGTATATGCAATTCAGTACATCACACAGAGTAACACCTGACATAGACATAAAATTTGCAGGCCAGTCCATTCAAGAGGTAGATAGTGTGAAATTTCTAGGTTTGTGTATTGATCATAATTTAAATTGGAAAGTACATGTTTCTGACTTACTAAAGCGATTGGGTGCAGCCACGTTTGCAATTCGTATAATTTCAGCTTTAGGTGATCTCCGTATGAGACAGCTAGTTTATTTTGCTTATTTTCACTCCTTATTGTCATATGGAATAATATTCTGGGGCAATTCTACCCATAGAGATAAAGTGTTCAGAGCCCAAAAGCGTGTAATAAGAGTAATGTGTGGGGTTAGCAATAGAACTTCATGTAGAGAGCTGTTCAAGAAGTTAGGTATTTTAACATTAGCATCTGAATATATACACACATTAATGTCCTTTGAAGTCACAAATTATACTTTGTTTGAAACAAATAGTAAAATACACAATTATGGCACTAGAAGTAAAAATGATCTTCACAAGACTTACAAGTCATTGTCATTTGTTCAAAAAGGGGTCCGATATTCAGGGATACATATTTCAATATGCTCCCAACACATATTAAATGTCTAGTAGATGATAAGAATAAATTCAGGAAAAAACTGAAAGAATTTTTAATTGACAACTCCTTCTACTCTGTCGAAGAATTTATTTCTAAGGTCTCTTAAAAATAACTGCCAGTATCTTGTGTAAATATAGTTCAAATAATTAATTTACCATGTATGCTATGACTGTACATCTCCTGGTGTATGTATTTAGTTTGTTATGTAATTGTTTATAGTACCATATATGTTACGACTGTACATCTTGTGGTGTATGTATTGTTTTGTTAATTTTTTTTTTTAATGTACCATATATCTTATGACTGTACATCTTCTGGTGTATGTATTATTTTGTAATGGAAGTGCTTAATGTACCATGTATACTATGACTGTACATCTAGTGGTGTACTTATTATTTTGTTATGCAACTGTTTATCTGTAAATTTACAACTTTCCACATCCCACAGAGCCAGTCTCTTATATTGGGATCAATGGAAAATGAATGTATTGTATTGTATATTGTATATGGTGAAAGTTTTCTTCCGGCCCAGGCCACATTTCAACCTAACTACGTCGATTTTAAGGCACAATATCTAGAACTAAGCGATATATCAAAAAAAATTATTCTTTACTTTCAGTTTCTCTCATCGAGTTACATAAGAATTCGTCATCAATTTGCAGCGCCACGGTTATCGTTGAATCCCCTCATAACCCAACAACCTCACTTTCGAGACAATATATCTAGCGAACTAAGTGAGATATCGAAAAAATTTATTCTTTATTTTCTATTTGTATCATCATGTTACATAAGAATCTATCACCAAATTTGACTTTGGGGATACGTTTAATCTGAATTTCAACCAGAAACTCCACTTTTTTGAGACAGTATATCTCGAGAACTAAGCAAGAATCAAAAAATTTATTCCTCTTTTTTGATGTGTCTCGTCGAATTACATAATAATCCATCATCAAATTGCGGTGACACGGTTGTCTTATGATTCCCTTGAGGTTTTTGTGCCTATTTCCCGTGTTTCTCCTGCCAAGCAATATGGCGGCCTACCCTCTCCACTTCTCTCCACCCGGTTTAACTCCAGTATGTGGTGTAGGTCCCTTGCGTCGTCTCCATATATTCCTTCCTCCATGATACAGACATACGACGTCATGTTGAACCAGAGACCTCCATCCCAAATGCGAGGCAAACGAAGATTATCCTGAGGTGCAAATTAAATATAATTTTTGCGATTTCGTTGCCGCATGATGATGGAAGACGAGCTTGTAACTGTGCGCGCGTGTATGAATGAAGGCTTCCTTGCCGCATGATGATGGAAGAACGAGAGAACGAGATTTTAACTGCGAGGCGGGATGGGGCAGGGCGACAAGGAACTGTAAGGAATTCGGCCATGGCCCTTTTGAAGGAATCGTCCCGGCATTCACATTGAGTGATTTGGGGAAACCATGGATACCCAAATCTGGATGCCGGACGGGGATTCTAACAGGCGAACTCCGGAATGCGAGTCCAGAGCGTTAACCGCTCACCGACCACGCTCTGTGTGAAATAAGGATTTCTTACGTATTGATGATATATGACCTTGGTAGGATCGCTGCCAGGTGATGTTGATAAAAGACGAGCTTTCGGCTTCAAGATAAGATCTCAGGTAGGGCTAATATTAATTTCTTTGAGGAAAGTCTAATGAGAAAATGCGGAAGCACGTTGCGTTGTCAGTCGTCATTTTTCATTGCTTAAGTAGCAGCCTCAAGATACAGTTTGAGATATTGGAGGACATGTATTCTTTCTTCGTTAGATCGAATGAAGAAATGTTGCAGGATCTGCAGAGTAATGGAATCATCCGGAAAACCATTGCCTGCAGAATTAGAAGCTGTCGTGGTAAACTTTGCACTTTGGTTAAGAGTACACGACGACTCCTGCGACACTTTTTCAGGTGTGGCAAGTGCAGAAAAGAACGAAGTTTGCAGGAGGGATCTTTCTTTGACGGGATTTCTACGTCAGTTAAAGATGTTTTTGTGCTAATGTGGCTCTGGGCGTGTTCGATTAATGTAGGGAAGTATATACATTTTACCAGGGTGTCAGACGACCGCAATTCAAATGTATCGGTACTTTAGTGACATTTGCTCGTGGAAAATTTTACGTGTGCCTGAAAAATTCATTTTCGGAGGCCCTGTTCAGGTGGATAAAGTGTCGTCTACAAAAGGAAAAATAATGTAGGGAGGATGGTTGCTGAACGCTGGGTCATCGGCATATATGGTGTAACCGTGAGGCGCGGTGTACTTATATATATTGAGGAAAAGTATTCAGCAACATTGCATCATCTTAGAATAAAACACGTCAGACCTGGTACTCAAGTGTGGTCAGACTGTTGGAAGGGCTATGCAGGGTTAAAAAATCTCGGACATATTTCCCCGTACGAATACCGGACAGTGAACCATTCCAAAAAATTTGTCGATCCGGAGACAGGCACGTGTACGAACTGAAGTGAACTACACTTAACGATTCCTGGAGGTTTATTACTCTGTACAAAAAAAAACTGGTAAACCATAAGCAAAGGTGGGTACAGTTATCAAATGACCGTCGAGAATTTTAGCCTGGTCCTGATCCAGGGTAGAGTGACGGCTTCTACTTCTCGCGAACTTCCGGTAGTCTTCTGTAGTTGACGCTGGTTCAGCGGTCAGGCTGGAACTGTCGGTGGAGCTGCCGGCTACGCTTATATAGGCGGCCTGGCGCAGGAATTCCGTTGTGTGGTAGTACAGCGACCTCTGTAAGAAAAGGTCCCACTTAGCCTCTAGATGATTCTATTTATTTTCCTGGTTTGTTTTGATGCCTCTGCGCCTGTTTGGAGTCGTATATGTATCCCGGCGTGCAGGAGCGTTGTGTGTGAGGTCTGCCTGGCAGGGGCCTTTACTGGCAGACTGAACATACCTCCCTCCGGGGGGGGGGGGGAAGCGATGTCTGCGACGTCTGCGAGGTCGTCTGCCGCGGCGCCCTGGAGCAGACTATGAAGGCTACCTCCGGGGGAGTACGGAGCTGTTCCCCAGGCGATGCGTGCCGACCTGCGTCGTGGTACAGGTTGTGATGGAGGTACCTGTGGAGCTAACGGCATCGGTTCATCGGCGTCGATGGCCGGGGGCTGTACGGGGGGCGCTGACGATGGTCCCCGCAGGTGGTCGAGAGGCTGCGGCTGAAGGGTGTCGGAGCGACCGACAGGTTGTGGCGTCGGTGGTGGCGCTGTAACTGTCCCTGAGCAACGGTTAGACGGCAGGAGTGGTGGAGGGGGCGGGGAAGGAGAGGAAGAAGTGGATGGCCGTGCCGTGGTGGAAGAGGACGGTGCCGTGGGGTAGCGGGGTCGTAGTTGGTTTCGATGGCGTCGCACTACCCGGCCATCCAGGCTGACGTCGAACAGTTGGCGGCCCCGGGGCCGCTGGATGACCCCCGGAAGCCAACCGGCCTGGGAGCCCGGGGTGAAACGGAATGGGCCCGAAGGTACCTGTATTTTGGGAGGGGGTAAGAGGAGATGGAGGAGAGTGCGAGGTTGGTGGCCATGCAGCAATTCCGCCGGGCTTTTAGCCCCCACTTGAGTGGTTCGATAGGAACTGAGGAAGAGTGTCAATGCCTCTTCGAGTTTGTGACTTGTGGTGTATTTGGTTATTTGGGTTTTGAATGTTCTGACTAACCGTTCCGCCTCCCCGTTAGATTGGGGGTGGAAGGGCGGGGTGAGGAGGTGTTGGATATTGTTGGCGGTACAGAAGGATAGGAATTCCCGACTTCGAAATTGCGGTCCGTTATCTGTGATGATGGCGTATGGTAATCCTTCGATGGAAAAGATTTTCGTGAGGGCTGAAATGGTGACCTCTGTGGTGATTGTGGAGCAACGGACGACATATGGGAAGTGGGAAAAGGCATCCGTCACTAAGAGCCACTGGTGGCCTAGGAATGGGCCAGCGAAGTCGAGGTGAATGCGTTCCCAGGGTCCGGACGGTGCCGGCCAGGAAAGGAACTTTTGAGGGGGGCGGGGCAGTTGTCGGGCACAGATGGTACAGCGCCGCACCATCTCCGTGACATCCGTGGTAAGGCCGATCCAGAATACGTGGCGTCTGGCAAGAGATTTGGTGCGGGCAATTCCCCAGTGTCCTTGGTGGAGAGTTTGGAGGATTGTCGGCTGTAGGGATCTCGGAACGACGACCCTCGGGGTGGAATTTGGTTCTGTGCGGAGAAGCACTCCCTCTACTACTGAGAGCTGGTGGCGGATGGAGTAGTAGAAATGGAGGTCTTGATGATGGCGTGGAGGGGAACGTGTTTGCCAACCGTGTGGATGTGGTGTCGGATGAAACGGAGGAGGGGGTCCTCCACTGTGGCTGCAGCGACTTTTGAGGCCGTAACTGGAAATGTCTTCAGTGCTTCTTGTATGTCATCGTCGATCTGGAACACAAGAAGTTCCGAATTGTCGAAGGCAAGGTCTGGTCCCTGCGGTAGTCTGGATAAGGCGTCTGCATTGGCATGCCTGGAGGTGGTACGGAAATGCATGGTATATCTGAACTGGGACAGGAATAGTGCCCAACGCTGGATGCGGTGGGATGTTTTGGTAGGCAGACGTGTGGACGGATCAAATAGTGATAGGAGTGGCTTGTGGTCGGTAATGAGATGAAAAGAAATCCCATATAAAAGGGAATAGAATTTGGAGCAGGCAAAAACAATAGCTAGCGCCTCTTTCTCGATTTGAGAATATTTAAGCTGGGCAGCCGATAGGGCTTTGGAGATGTAAGCTACGGGGGCGTTCCGTGCCATCTGGTAATTTATGAGACAGAACTGCCCCCACACCGTAATCGGATGCATCTGTGGCAAGTATCAAGGGGAGGTTTGGAGTATATGGCATGAGGCATGCTGCGGACTTGAGCTGCTGTTTAAGGGTGTGGAATGCGGTCTCGCAAGCTGGGGTCCAACGGAACGGAACATTCTTGCGACAATGGTGGTACAGGGGTGCTGCCACTAGTGCTGCCGAGGGTATAAATTTTCTGTAGTATGAAATCTTGCCTAAAAAAGATTTCAACTGATGTAGATCCTGAGGCCGAGGTAAGTTGGAAATAGCGTCCACATAGGAAAATGCTGGGGAAATGCCTTCCTGAGCGATGATGTGACCCAGGTAGGAAATGGATTGTTGAAAAAATTGACACTTGGAAAGGTTGCATTTCAAACCTGCTGCACGGAGGCGGAGGAAGAGTAGGCGGAGGTTGGTCATGTGTTCGGCAGCGGAGGGTCCTGTGACGACTATATCGTCGAGATAATTGATGCATCCCGGAATATCATGGAGAAGTTGTTCGAGATACCGTTGAAAAATCGCTGGAGCACTGGCCAAGCCGAACATGAGCCGGTTGAGTTGGAAGAGGCCAGAGGGAGTGTTGATGACTGTGTATTGTCGGGACTGGATATCCAAAGGGATTTGAAGGTATGCTTCTGCCAGGTCAATTTTTGTAAAGTAGGTACCTCCTGCTAGTTTACGGAAGAGGTCGTCCGGTCTCGGAAGTGGATAGTCGTCTACCAGCAGATGCGGGTGCACGGTGGTTTTAAAGTCACCACAGAGACGTAAGCGGCGTCCTGGCTTCTGAACTATGACCAACGGCGTGGCCCAGGGGCTGAACCGCACCGGCTGGAGGATCCCTTCGTCTTGGAGGCGTTGAAGTTCTTCCTGAAGTGGTTGTTGAAGCGCTACGGGTACCTGGCGTGCCCGGAAGTATCGAGGCCGTACGTCCGGCCGGAGTTGGAGTGATGCTTCGAAGTCCTTTGCACAGCCGACGACTGGTGAGAACAGGTCCTGAAACTCGGTGCAAAGGGCGTCCACTTCAGGAAAAGGAACATGCTGAGATACGAGGTGTATGTTATCCTCAATTGAAAATCCGAATAAGCGGAAAGCGTCCAGTCCAAATAAGTCTGCTGTGATAGAACTGTTAACTACTAAAAAGGGGACTGAACGATGTACAGACTTATACATGACGTTTGCTGTGATTTGTCCCAGGAGTGCTATTTCCTGTTTGTTGTATGTCAGGAGGCGCTTGGGGGCCGGCGAGAGGGGGGGCGAGCCTATTTGCACATAAGTAGTATAATTAAGCAATGAGACTGCTGCTCCTGTGTCGACTTGTAGGCACAGAGGCTTGCCATTGACCGTAACGTCGATAAAAAGTTTGGATGCTGTGGAAGTGTCTACCTGATTGATATCCATAGGTGCGCCGCTCAACCCGTCTTGGTAAGACCTTGGGCGGCGAGAGCCGGGATTGGCATTGGTGGTGTTGGTGCGGCAGACGGACGCCAGGTGTCCCTCCTTGCCACAACGTGAGCATTCAGCCCAACGATCCGGACAATTTTCCCTCTTATGTGCTGAATAACAGGCGGGGCAGGAGGGCAGGCGGAGCGGGCTGCGGCGTCGGCGCTGCGGGATCCGCTGCTGCTGCCGAGACTTGGTACCCCGGCCGGAACGGGACGGTTCGATGTCCTTCTGAGGAAGCGGTCCCCGGTTGTGGTGTCGGGAAGAGCGCGACTGGGAGCTCTGGATGGCGGCGACGTTCTCCGTGTCCTCTACGTCGGTTCGGATTGCGGCCACATCCGCCCAGGACTCCAGGCGGCGATCTGCGGCCGTAGATATTTCGAATTTGTAGGCAAGTTCGATGACCTGCTCCAGGGATGGGTCCTCTAACTTGAGGGCGTCATGCCGGAATGCGACATCTGGTGCAGCCTGTATGATGTGATCACGCACCATGTCGTCGGCGTAGGATTCGTGGGAACGACGAGTTTGAAACTTACATTTTCTGCTAAGGCCTTGGAGTTCGGCCGCCCACTGGCGATACGTCTGATCGGGCTTCTTCCGGCATTGATAGAATTCGACGCGGGCCGCGACGACATGGTACCGGCGTCTGTAGTATGCATTCAGTGTCGTACAGATGGTCGTGAAGGTGAGGGTGTCGGGGTCTTGTGGCTGAAGTTTGGTGAGCAAGACATACATCTTCGATTGGTTCCAGGAAAGGAAATATGCACGCTGGTCTTCTTCTCTGGATATGTGATGAATTGCGAAGTGTTGTCTTATGCGCTTCTCGTATGAATCCCATTCCTCGACGTCGTCGTTGAATGCTGGGAACGGAGGCGGGGCCGTGGGGTGGCGGAGATTCTTGACTTCCGCAATCAGTTGTCTCTGAGATTCTGCGAATTGCTGCTGCATTGCTGTGAACTGATGTAGAAGTCCTTGGAGGAACTGTTGCCATTCCGTAGGTGCTGCTGGCGTAGCCATGATGGTCGAGAGTTCTTATCCCAACCTTGTCGCCACTGAAGTGAACTACACTTAACGATTCCTTGAGGTTTATTACTCTGTACACAAAACAACTGGTAAACCATAAACAAAGGTTGGTACAGTTATCAAATGACCGTCGAGAATTTTAGCCTGGTCCTGATCCAGGGTAGAGTGACGGCTTCTACTTCTCGCGAACTTCCGGTAGTCTTCTGTAGTTGACGCTGGTTCAGCGGTCAGGCTGGAACTGTCGGTGGAGCTGCCGGCTACGCTTATATAGGCGGCCTGGCGCAGGAATTCCGTTGTGTGGTAGTACAGCGACCTCTGTAAGAAAAGGTCCCACTTAGCCTCTAGATGATTCTATTTATTTTCCTGGTTTGTTTTGATGCCTCTGCGCCTGTTTGGAGTCGTATATGTATCCCGGCGTGCAGGCGCGTTGTGTGTGAGGTCTGCCTGGCAGGGGCCTTTACTGGCAGACTGAACATGAACCTTGTAGAGAATCTGTGGAGTTGTTTCCTGCGTGCACGTAACGTTCGCCATTCCAAATTGCTTCCAGAGCACATCGACAATTTTTTTGTGGCTGCAAATATACGGACCCACAGGTCAATTAGCCTTCCAACGGCACATTGAGCACATAGCAGAGAAATATAGCAAGTGTTTAAAAATCAGATTTATATACGCCATGTCCAGTTTTCCGTATATATTAAATCCACAAATTGATTCGATAATGTTCCAATAACTAAATATTTATTTGGTTTCAGCCTTTCTTTAGAGCACGCTAATGGTATTTACTGCAGTGGTGAAACTCAAAATTCCACTATAAATTCTTCCCGAAGTACATTTAACGGTTTCATGCTGGTCCAGGCTGTATTAAAACCTAACTTGTGTTTGAAAATAATGATTCAGGCTGTATTACAACGGAATTACTGCTTGAGAATAATACGTCTTGCGACTGACTACAGCAGTATTCCAACGATATTACTGTATGTTGTTGTAGGGGAATCGCGATCTCCATTAGACCCGTATTTCATTTTCATAATGTAAAACGAGAGAGGATCTACATAATTTTACAGGCAAGTCAAAAAGAGTGTACTTCTATTAGATCTCGTGAAATATTTTTTTTTCTTTAGAGGTTTGCTGTCATATTAGATTTTTACGATCCAACTGCAAGAATATCTCTGGTTACATGTCGCCGTTTAGTTGTGTTTGTTGATGAATTTATCGTGTGCCTACTGTTGTAAAAAAAAATGTTTTTTCTTCAGACTTGAAACAAAACACGAAATTTTTTTTTAAAAAACATGTTTTTTTTGGGACCTGTTTTTTTCATAACTTTCAAATTTCAAATTTCAAATTTTTAAGGCATTTATCGTTTAATATGACTGTTAGTAGTGGGATAAGGGGCGTCGGCGCCATCAAAGGGATTCTAGGGGTCAGGGCGCGTGACCTTTTGATCCCGGAAGCCATAAATCATCAACACCTGTCATCAAGCTGTCAACAAGGCCATTAATCACCGGGACCACCTGGAGGGGGAGTGAGCCCACTTGTTGCCAGTTTTTCCCCCTCCCCTCTCCCCGCCGGGCAAGTGGCCAGGACCCCCCACGTCGCAGCGGAACCCGACCCCGCGCACGTGCCACGCAGGTGTTCACCTGGCCACGTGCAGTTTCTTATGGAGGGGCGCAGGCGCCAAATTGTGGTCAGTTTGTGGTCATTCCCGCCCCCGCCCCCCGTCGCAGCGGACGCAGGTGTGCGCCTCGGCCACGTGCAGTTTCTTATGGAGGGGCGCAGGCGCCAACTTGTGGTCAGTTTGTGGTCATTCCCGCCCCCCGCCCCAGTCGCAGCGGACGCAGGTGCGCGCCTCTGCCACGTGCCACGTTGTTACGGGTTATAAATCGTATTCTAATGAGTGTCGTGTGAGCAAATCGTCTAAATGGCTTTATTATTTAATTTTTTCATGGTACTAAACCTCAATTACGCTCGAAATACACTTTTTCTTTTTATTCTGGGGTCCTGGCTTCAGAATTTTAGGGCAAGTATTACATTCTTAATTTGTACTAGTGGTGTGACGTATCGTTTAATATCTAAATTTTCTGAGTATTAAAATGCCGTTTATTTCAATTAAATCAGAGTACTGGTTCAGAAGATACGTATTTTAACTGGGACAGCGCAAGCGAATTAATCTTCAGCTGTCGCGGCGAGCGTGAGCCGGCCGACCCCGCGCAGCCGCAACCCCTCGCATCTGCCCCGCAGACGGATAGCAGAGAGAGGGGGGGAAAAAAAACATCCTCTTAGAAACACGATTCCTTACGCCAGACGTTTTAAAAATCGCTTTGTCTAATTCATTTGTATACCATCTGGAGTGTACTGTCCGCTGCCTCCGATCACATTTTTTCGAACTGTTATAAACTTTACGTTACTAATAATCATTTTTTTTTTGTACATGTGTTTATAATTAGCTGTTTACAATTATAGTACTCTACCGATAGAAATTCTATGAAAATCAGATTTTTCGCCGATTCCACTTACAGAAGAGAATAGCACGGTTAGTTTTTCATACTTATAGAATATTCGATTGCAGAGATTTCAAGAGTCAGAAGACTTGATGAAACCGAATGATAGCAAAGTAAACCACTACATCGTTTTTTTTTTTTTTTGGTTTGGAAAAGTTTTTTCTTTACTGATATTACTTATCCTCTTCGTCCGAAAACATCCACAATAGAAGGGTTTCCCAAGAATTATGCAGGCTACGAGAATTAAATCTTCAAATAAATTATAAAAGAGTGTACTAAAGGCAAAGACTCGTAATTTCGTAACGACCTGGTGCAGAGTTTTTACCGACTGCGCATTCAGCCCCCTGTCATAGCCTACCTTAAACTAACCCGGTAATACTACCTGTTGTAGGAGACCTACACTTTAACCTGGAATTCTAGCGCGTGTAGGAGAGTTACAGTCTAACGGGAAATTCGAACCATGGAAGCGTTCTGATGTACTTCACATTACACAGCAAGCTGTGCCAGAGGTGAAGGTTGGGTTAAGGGCCAATGAAAATCAGCGCCGAGACAGGGATTCGAACCGGAGACCGGGTTTCTCAAGAATTACGCAGCCTATGAGAGGGAACGCGAATGAATTCGACCACGGCCTTTTGAAGGAATCATCCCGGCATTCTCCTGGAGTAATTTCGGGAAACCATGGAAAACCGAAATCTGTATAGCCAGACGGGGGATTTGAACCATGAGTCCTCACGAATGCAGACCAGAGTTCAGATATAGTAACTAACAAGTGTAGTAATTTATCTGTAGTTAATTCCACACTTATTTCAATTAGCCATATTTTCAAAAACAAAGTATAAATTTTTTAGCTGGTCGTAGTTTTGAACAGTAACAAAATCTTTCATATTTTTACACACTTCCAAGTGGATGAGGTCACATATAAAACATTCTCGGCCCATAAATGCTTTAGGAACAGGCGTTACATCAGTTAGATTAAAATAAAGTCGGTCGTTTCACAACACCTTAATTACAATTTAACAGTGATCAAATTCCTAACAGAAAATCAGTTATGAGGACGAAGTGATACAGAATGATGTTCGATGTGCAATGTCATGCTCTGCAGATTTTTTTTTCTTTCTTCTGTCTACTGAAACAGAAAATGTATATAGATGTGTGTTATTTCGTTTTTATCACAGCGTGCCAGTAAAACTTAGTAAAATTTTCGTCATTGTTTACTGCATAATGTTAAGTATGCCAAAACGTTTCAGTCTTTCGGATTCCACGTTAAACCCAGGAACCTCGGTGCCCTGTAGTGTTACCAGATCATGTTAGATAAGCATTAAAAGAGCTGGTCGTCCCACATCTCATAAAAATTTCCGAAATGTTATGAAAACTATAAAACATAGTAAACACAGATAAAAAAATCACAAAAATGATGTAATATTCACTCCACGAAAGAAGTCATCGATTGACATGGTTAGAAGGTGTATCAGTTTCATTAAGAATTCGCCATTCCTCAGTGGTGCGGTAAAGCGTGGACGATTCGTTGAATATGTCTCAAGGGAGTTCAGAGGACGACGAGGGTTCGACTGATGCCGCGGGAACTGGAGCAGGGCATTCTGCCTTTTTAAGGTGCCTTATTATCAGAGAGTCAGTGCACGCGGTTTGTTGAATATGGCAGCAAAAAGTTGGAGGGTAGATGAAGCTTCCTTTTAACAGTTAAATAGGAGCCATATAATGTTTTAGGTACATGTTAAAGACACTCAAAGTGGTTATTCTTTTGCTATTTCGCAATCATTTTTGGATAAATTCGAATCTACAAACACAAATAAATGGAAAACTAATCTTGCTGTCTCATTGTCGAGGTGAGTGGTGGCTTTTAGTTCAACTGCTGTTGTAAGGTGAAGAAAAAGAGGACGTTTCGAGGACCCTTGCAAAGAATTAGGTTTCGTGCAAGCATCTATGCGAGAAAATGGATATTGGGAGCCGTAAAGAGGGCATTAGCGAATATCATTATCTGAAATTTGTGGTTTTCGCCCGACAAACATGTTACCCAGGGAGCAAAAACTTTTCAACATCTTAATTTACCATCATTTCCTGCACTGTAGTGTGTCCTCTTGCAAGTTTCAGTGTAGTTTAACTCACTGTGTCTTTTTCAATGATGTCACCGACCGTGGTGAGTGAGTGGTAACGTTCTGCCCTTGCATTCCAGAGGACGCAGGTTCCAGTCCCCATCCTGCATTAGCATAGGGTATTACGTTTTCTACCGGTAAATACTATATTACTAAGAGAATATGATTACACGATCAGATACAGGAGTTAAATGAATTCGGTTTTGGGGGGAGGGAATCCTGCACCGCCCCTCCATCACACATCACGTTATCGCCAGGGAGTGCAAAGGATGAACACTACGGATGTTATCGATAAAAGCGGTAGGCATTACATATACTAACACAAAAGCGAACATTAACTCTATGAGGTATAGCTAAAACTACTACTATCAGTATGCGAACGACCCATTGTATCTTATAGTAAACTCTGGCTGTCACAAGAGGTTTGGAAAACTATGTGCTGAGTATTCACCACACATACAACCTTCCCATCATGACAGGGTAATCGAAGTATGGAAACAGCATAACTTACATTAAAAACAGGTTACTGTTATTTCGTTCTTATCACAGTGTGCCAGTAGAACTTAGTAAAATTTTCGTCATTGTTTACTGTATAATGTTAAGTATGCCAAAACGTTTCAGTCTTTCGGATTCCACGTTAAACCCAGGAACCTCTGTGCCCTGTACTGTTACCAGATCATATTAGATAAGCATTAAAAGAGCTGGTCGTCCCACATCTCATAAAAATTTCCGAAATTTTATGAAAACTATAAAAGATAGTAAACACAGGTAAAAATATCACAAAAATGATGTAATATTCACTCCACGAAAGAAGTCATCGATTGACATGGTTAGAAGGTGACTGAGGATGTATCAGTTTCATTAAGAATTCGCCATTCCTCAGTGGTGCGGTAAAGCGTGTACGATTCGTTGAATATGTCTCAAGGGAGTTCAGAGGACGACGAGGGGTTCGACTGATGCCGCGGGAACTGGAGCAGGGCATTCTGCCTTTTGAGGTGCCTTTGACGATTAACTGAATGTGGATACATTTTTTATACATATTTTTTTTAACTATGTGAGGAACACTATGATGGACAGCGATTCCGATTTCCACGTTGGGAGAGAAGCAAAATTTTGTGAAAAATACACAATTTCAGTGAGAAGCATGAAAATCCTATATATTTCATAAATTTCATGAAAATCGATAAAAAATGATTAAAATACGTAAAATAATGCCAAAATTACCTAATTTACTCCAAAAAAGACGTAGTCGATTGACATGAGAATTACACCTTCGTGCATCACAGAGTACTGTGCCCAACTATATGATGTGTTTTCATTACCACAACGGGCTACAGAAAAGTGTCATATGCTTACAAAAAAGTATTTTTTGGCTGTCATTACAGTTTCCAGAGAAACCTGCACCACCCCTCTATAACACAAATCACGTTATCGTCAGCGAGTGCAAAGGATGAACACTAAACAAAACGCCTTGTACATTATTCTCTTTTAAATCAAAATATTAAAACGCACACCAAATGTACAACGGAGATACTGACTGCACCATCACATAAGTTTTCATCAACTACAGAAAAATGTTAGAATGAATCGTAATGGATCCCACATAGACATCACGCAAGTGAGCATTTTCGTACACAAAACACTCGCTAGCATACATTGTAAACATGTATTATATGTCACTTCCCCCACGTATTTCCTTAAAAAGGTGTGAAAAAATGAATAAAATACCTTAAGCCACCAATTGCATAAATATAGAAGTTGGAAAAAATTATTTCAATTCACTTCACGAAAAAGTCACAATTTACATCTTCCTGCATTACACAGCAAAGTGGCATCTTTTATGAAGTGTATTCAACACTGAAATGGACTGAAGAAAAAGCGTGATATTTGTGTAAATTGCGTGTTCGGCTGATAAAGCAGTCTCCAGGAAGACGAAAAAGGATGGTAACTGGACAGATGTGTGCATCACAGATCTCAATGTTATCGAATGCCTAGCCATCAGTAGACACACGAGCCGTCATAACTTGCGTTATATTAGGGTACGTTCAGGTCAGCTGCGCTGGATAAATTGTTGCATTGTGTTAACAAGCGAGCTTGGTGTTACAGTCAATTGCACTATTTGACCAAAGTCGCAAGTGCTGTGGATATGATGTTTGTGATGTTCTGATGACATCGTTGAGACATGGAATTCCTAAGGTTCTTCACCTTTCCGAAGTGGCTTGGACCCTTAAAAACACGATCCCTTGGGCCAAGCGTTTTAAAATCGCATTTATTCATTCATACTGAAAATACGCTTATAATAAAAAGTGCTGTACCAATTCTATCATGTTAGGAAATCTAAGTGGCGGTTTTTTGGCGCGAGTCAAAAGCGCGACTACATTGTTTACAGCAGAGGTAGTCTACCTTTTTACCTAACATGTGAACCAGACGTAAAGCCCATAATAATAATTTGCCAAATACTTTGTATGACTTTCACTACGTTTGACAGAATAAGTCTTTATATAACCACTCACTCAAGTTAAATCTGTATTTTTATTTATACTTTGGGTATATAAAAGCACGAAGTTTGGTGAAATTAGATTTTATTAATGAGATTCCTAAGGCAAATGATGCTAAAATAAAAACTGAATATCTTGGACAATTTTGCAAGGAACAAACGAAGGTCTCCTCTTTCGGTTTCTTTCTTTGGCTATAATATGCTTAACAGCACAAATGCCTGATTACATGAGATATGAAGGAAAAGGTTTCATTAAACTGAATATCAGTTGTCATACATTTTGTAGGATAGATGGTTTTTTTTTATTATTTTGCCACAGGTTTTCATATCCATCACTATCGAATTTATGTTTACTTTGTGCGTAATATACGATTTCTAAACTCTCTTCCTATCAAGTTGTAACAGCTTCTTCAATATTTGCGGTAGAAGGAGTTTTCATCCAGTTTTACACCTCAAATTTCAAAATATCTTCTTATCGTTTTTCCATGTCTAAAGTTTGTTGAGATGGGCACTGAATCTGTCAATATCCACTGGAGTTGTTATCGTTTATAGATAATAATTCAGGAAACTGTTGCGCTCCATGAAAGTGCAAATCAACATCATTAAATCTATAAAAAAACTTAAAAAGTAAATTTGTTCCAAAACGAAAGAGTTTCACTACTGGACCAAACCCCCACAGCCCACAACGAAAGCTGGAACGCCCAGTAGTCATCCATGAATGAATTCTTGCGAGAGTGTAAACGGCAGTTCGTGTCAGTGCTCGTGCACAAGGCGAGAGTGTCAATGCGGTTCAGGGTAGTCCGTGCGAGGCCACCGAAGAATACAGTCATGGTTTAGGACGATAGGATGCGGAGGTAACAGCCTCGATATGTATGTATGCGAAGAATGTGAGAGTTGTGAAAGATTTTAATATAGGAACTTAATAGTGATGAACATTATGAAGAATTGTAATTTGATTTGTTCTGTAACGATGACGTAATAAATGAAGTTGTTTGGCATATTGTATTATTATTTCTAAAATAATAATACCTCTCATTGAAGTGTTGATAAAAGTGAAAAGAAGTATAGTTAAAGTGTGTTTTGTTTTGAGAGAAGTGGGAGGAGAAGATAACCTGCTCCAGACAGAGGGCCGACTGTGTGTAGTGAGAATAGAATGATGTTACAAACTGAAAATAAATAAATAGAGAAATGAAGTTGGAGCCAAATACGAAAAGAAGAAGAGTATGCAGTTAAAAATGAATAAACAGGAAAGCAATACTCAACTAAAGACTGAAGGAGTACATAGAATACATGTTAAAAGTAACTGCGTGACAATTTTCTCTAAAACAAAAATGAAATCCGGAGATTGATAACAGATATTTGCATTGCTTCAGACGAATCCCCGTAAGCAGCATTAAATTTAGTAAGATGAGATTCAAAGAACGACACCGAATTAATCACTCATTTTCACCATGTAAACAAGAAGGGTTGACAGCTTAATAATCATCTTCTTCTTTGAGTATACCCAATTTATTTGGCAGATTCTTTCTCCTTTTCCCAAAAAACTTTTCATCCTGTTGCTGAGGTCCTTCCTATGGTCCTCCATCCAGGCGTTTTTTTCTTCTAATTGCAAGTTGATGTTTTCTCTGTTGCTTCTCGATATACGCTTCTTTGAGCTCTAGGTCATTAGATGGGGAAAGGATTGGGACAAGGAAGGGGAAGCAATTCGAACATGTCCTTTTGAAGGAGCCTTCCCGGCATTTATCTGGAGTGATTTCGGGAAACATGGAAAACCGAACTCGGGATGGCCGGACGGGGATTCGAACCCGCGTCCTCCTGAATGCGAGGCCAGAGCGTTACCACTCACCCACCTCGCTCGGTTTGATGGTGTTTGGCAAGAGTTCTGAATCTGCACCTGAGCTACAAGATATCATTTGCGATTCCAATCTCCCGGAGGTCCTTTTCGGTTTCAATTAGCCAATTGTTCTTGAGATGGCAAGGTCGAGAATTATCTTAGTCGGTCTGTTGTCATTCATTCTGATAATATATTCGCAGAATTTCATTCGTCTTTTTCTGGACGTGTCAGAACTTTTCTCTGAATGTTGATGTGGCTCATGAAATTTTCTTTGAATCCAGATTCCTCTAGTACAAACTGGGCCAAAGATTTTCCTGGAAATTTTCCTTTCTTACTTTTGAATAGCTTTAATTAGTGATTTTTCCCAATAATTGAAGTTTCCGATGCGTAAGTTTTTTTTTTTTTTTTGCTCAACAGCTGTTTTGGGCGGCCGGCGGCACTCGGTATGCCAACAATGGGGGCGGTAAATAATGTTCGAAGGGGCGGCAATCTCACAGTTTTTTTACTCGGTTCGGATATTTCCTAGATCCACCACTGGCTGTAGTTAGACAGGGGGCGGCATAATCGGTATTGCACGCGGGCGCTCTAACAGCTAGCGGCGGGCCTGTTGTTACCGGTTTGATTTCTGTAATTTATTGTCTTAACTTCGTATTTCAGGATAATAACTTTTTGTTACATCTGTTCTAGGTGATTCTACATGGTTTTTATTTTTTGGATATTCTCTAGTTGTTTTCTTCGCAATTTACTCCAGCAGGTTGTATGATTTCTGCTAGGTAACTGAATATAGTAACTTGAGAAATATTGCCAAACGAGTGTTGGTAGATAGCCGATCTTGGTACCGAGAGACCCTTCGGTAAGAGATTTATAGACCGGTTATATCTTAAATTTAATTGAGTTTTTAAAGAGAGTAGATGCCTCTTGATTGTTGTTTGAGAGACCATCTGCAAAGACCAAACAAAACAGGTGAAATTTATTTTGTAATCGTTTACCTTATTCTCCATGGTTTTGAGTACTTTGTTAAGAACAATATTGAACAAAAGTGGTGATAGTCGATTTCCTTGTCAGACTTATGTTTTCAGTGGCAGATCTAGGAATTCCGCAACGACATAAATTTGCCGTCCTTCAAACGCGATTTTTCTGCCCCCTCTGAAGTTTGCTTCCCCTATATCTGGCACTGCCTGTTTTGATTTTAGGTTCAGAAATTTCATCTAAGAACCTAACTTTTGAGGTAGTATCCGTTAACGCCTGTTTGATTAGTTCTACTTTGGATTCTTTTAGTATATTAAAAAGTGTTTGTCCGTCCATAATGGATTTCTAAGATGGTTTTAAGAATTTGTTCCACACATAACGTGTCTTTTCCAAAAATTACGTGATATTGGTCAATAAGATGTATTTGTGTTTCAAGTCTAGTGAGAAAGGCTTTGAAAAAAATGTATAATGTAAGTAATTGGTAACCAAGATATCCGTCTGTAATTATTAATGTCGATTTTATCTCTTATGTAAAGTGGGTGGATTATTGCACATTTCCAGTCCTTTTTTATTGTACAGATATCTTCAACCATTGATTTAATTTTATGTGCAAGACCCTCACCACCAATTTTCAACATCCCAGTGATTATACTATCTTATCGCGGAGCTTTATTTTTGAGTATCATTAAGTACAGTGTAATTATTTAAATACATGGAAGCTTGCGGAAGCATAAGAAGAGATATTTATTGAAGATCATATTTACGCGTACAATGTTAGTTGCGGAAAGATAAGTTTGGTTTCTCAAGGAATGGAGGAATATGTGATGCTATACTGACAATTTTTAGATTTAAGCTCAGAATAAGAATGCTTTGTTGCATTTGTAGAAATATAAAAAACCTTTTTTTTAAATCGATTCTAACAACATGTTTAGACTCTGAACATAAGAACAATATATACGGGATATAAAATTTTTAAGAAAGTCAGAATGCAACAATAAGTATTAAAGATCGCCGATAGGGGGAGTTTTTAAGAAAGGAGTGAGGCAAGACAGTAGTCTTTGAAATATTCGTTCTGTATATCGAATAAACAGTGGAGTAGGTGGGGAAATTTTGTACTGATGTTATTTAAAAAATTACTTCCCTATTGGCTTTCCGCCATTACGGTAAAATGTAATCCATTTGGAGGAAATGGATGCCCGTCTCTGTTTCATATGAGCGTGCCATGACCATACAGCGAATTAATCTCTCTTAACGTCTTTTTTTGAAGGTGAATGTCGTAACTTGTGCGTATTCGCTCGCTCGACCAGCCGTGGGTATCTACTCTTGACCTCTCCCACAGCTTTTTATTGCCCGTACAGCTGCAAATGATTCGAGAGCGATCCCAGGTGTCTTATGGATCCACAGACATCACTTTCAGTGAGGGAACTTACAACCTTATGTCGTACGATATAACCAAACTTAAAAGAACTAACTTATCGTAAAATTTTTGTAGGCTGTTTGTATCTGTCCAGAACCAACAAGAATTTGCGCAGACCTGTTAAGGAATAAGCTCTCCAATTGCAACATTTATAACAGTACTTTGCAATTGCATTAATCAAGTAACCCAAAATTAATATGTCGTCCGAGAGTTCGTTAGTGTCGCAAAAATCGAAACTGAAGTAAAAACAAATTGCTCATGGAACTTCTGGCCGGAAGACCCGTAACAATAGATCGGCCGCCACGTGAAGGAGTTTAAGATATGCTGCGCCTCTGTCATGGCTGGAACTACAGTCCAACGAAGAATCTGATCCAAGGAGAGTTCTACATTTACATCTACATCCATACTCTGCAAATCACAAACATTGTGGGTGGCAGAGGGTGCTAAGCACAAATCCTAAACCCGCCCATTCCAATCCCGAATAGTGCGAGGAAAGAAGGAATACATATAAGTATCAGTACGGCATCTTATTTCTCTAATCTTATCCCTCCGGTCATTGCGACCTAAATAGGTTGGCGGAAGAAGTATTTCATTGCACTCGAAATTTAATTTTTTTCGCATATTCTCCAATAAATTCGAACGCAAGCTACGTCGTCTGTCTTCCAAACTATCCCAGCCCAATCTATGTATCAATTCTGTGACGCTTTCATAAGGGCTGTAACAACAAGTCACGAATCTAGCGGCTCTCCTCTGCACCCTCTCAACTGAGTCAATCAGAACCTTGCGATACGGATCCCAAACCCCACAACAGTAATCCAGATGCGGACGCACTAGTGTTTTATACGCTATCTCCTTTGTTTGAGCATTACAATTCCTCAAAATACGACCTATGAATCGTAATTTAGAATTAGCCTTGCCTACGACGGAAGTTATGTGCATGTCCCATTTCATGTTGCTTTGTACTATCACCCCCAGATACTTCACGGAATCAACCGTGTCAACAGCTGAATTGTTTATTTTGTACTCGTGAACAAACTGATTCTTCTTGTTACTTATCCGCATTGCCTTGCACTTTTTGCAATTAAGTGTAAGCTGCCATTTACGGCACCAATCGAAAATAGCATCCAAATCACGCTGAATTTCTAAGCAATCGTCGGAGCACCTTATTTCCCTATAGATAACCGCATCGTCGGCAAACAATCGCAACCAGCATTTGACGTTGTCACCTAGATCGTTTATAAATATTAAGAAAAGAAGTGGACCTATTACACTTCCTTGAGGAACGCCCGAAGTAACATTTATCTTAGAAGAGGCTTCCCCGTCAACAACGACATACTGTGATCGACCAGTTAGAAAATCACGTATCCACTCGCAAATCTGAGCCGAAATACCGTAAGCTCGAATCTTCGCTAAAAGTCGGTTGTGTGGCACAGAATCAAAAGCTTTCTGAAAATCCAAAAAAACTGCATCAACTTGCGAACCTGCATCGATAACTTTCATTATGTCGTGGGAAAATAGGGCCAATTGTGTTTCACACGATCTCTTCTTCCGAAATCCGTGTTGACATGGTGTAAGTAACTCGTTCTCATCTAGAAACTTCATTATGTTCGAGCATATGACATGTTCCAGAATTCTGCTGCAGACCGATGTTAGAGATATGGGTCGATAATTCCTAGGATCACTCCGATCTCCTTTCTTAAAAACGGGAATTACCTGGGCTATTTTCCAGCTAGAAGGTACTTTTCTCTCTTCTAGTGATTTACGGAATATATCTGACAGAAATGGTTCAATATCCTCCGCGTATTCAGAAAATACTCTTACCGGTATACCATCGGGACCCGGCGCTTTACCCCACTTCAGGAGTTTTAATTGCTTTACAATTCCTACGCTATCAATTTCTATCGGATCCATCTCTAATTCCACACGATGTGGTAAAGTGGGGATGTTTTCCATGTTTTCTTGCGTGAATGAATTTTTGAATTCGGTGTTAAATACGGTAGCCTTGTCGCGGCTGTCTTCAACCTCCCGTCCGTCTTTTATTAGAACTGGCTTATTGTTCCCACTACAACTAACTTTTTTTACATACGACCAAAATTTCTTAGGGTTTTCAGTGAGGCTCTTAGAGAGAGAATTTTCACGAAAGTTATTAAATGCCTCACGCATCGCATTCTTAACACGTCCCCTTATCTCCTCTAACTTATCTAAATCAGTCCGATGCATCGTCCTTTTTGATCGTGCATGTATCTTCCTTTGCTTCTTGAGTAACCTTTTAACCTCCCGTGTGTACCATGGGGGATCGTTCTCTTCCCTGATTGTCCGTTTCGGTATATGCAAGTTCATACCTTCCCCGAGTATATGTAGGAATCGATGCCACCTCTCTTCAACGGTGCCTCCTGCTACTAAGAAGGTGTGGTAATTATGCCTCAAATACGCTCTAAAACACTCTTTTGAAGCCTTTTCGAATCTGTAAACGATCCTCTCTTTTCTCTTTCTGCGCGTGGTTGTTAGTTTTACTGTAGCAATTACAGCTTTGTGATCACTTATTCCTGCGGTGGTAGAAATATCCGTGAATAGTTCAGGGCCTATTTGTAACAACTATATCTAAAATATTTTCGTTACCGTTGAGGCATCGCGTTGGTTCAGTTACGAGCTGTTCAAGATTGTGATCTGAGAAGAGGTCTAGAATGATTTCGCAAGCTGCTTTATCCCTGCCCCCAGTAACGTGAACGTAATTAGTCCAGTCGATATCTGGCAAGTTAAAGTCACCTCCTAGCATTATTGTATGGTCCGGAAATTGCCGTGCTATATTATTTACATTATTTCTCAAGGCCTCGGCAATATTTACGCTTGCATCGGGTGGACGATAGAACGAGCCTATCACAAGTTTTGTCCTAGCTACGTTGAGCTTGATCCATATGATTTCGCAGACAGTATGGACATCTATTTCGCTACATGGGAGGTACTTACTAACAGCTATAAATACACCACCTCCTTGGGAATGCAACCTATCCTTACGGAAAATGTTCATGTTACTATTAAAAATTTCGGCGGAACTTATATCCGGTTTTAACCAACTTTCTGTGCCTATTACGATATCAGCATCTGTACTACGAATAACGTTTTCGAGTTCAGGCTGTTTATTACAAACACTTCTGCAGTTAACTACTAGAACTTTTAATGTTCGGGATTCTTTTAAGCTACCCCTAACACGCGGTGCTGAATTTATCTTGGCTGTCCGCAACTGAATTTCCTCCTCAGGGTCATCCTCCCTCAGCCTAAAAAAACCCCCAATGCACTCCACACGGCCCCTGCCACCCGTGTAGCCGATTCCCGTGTGTAGTGCACCCCTGATCTATCCAAGGGATTCCTACAAGACTCAACCCCAGGGCGAAGATCAAGGAATCTGCAGCCATGACTATCACAGAAGCGCCGTAATCTCTGGTTCAGCCCCTCAACACGGCTCTGAACCAGAGGTCCACAGTCAGTCCTATCGACAATGCTGCAGATGGATAGCTCAGCAGAAATCTTGCGGCCAATGGCCACAGAGTTCACCCTTTCTGCAAGTCGCCCAAAGGACGAGAGGATAACCTCCGACCCTAGGCGGCAAGCATCATTGGTGCCGACATGAGCCACAATCCGCAGCTGGCTGCACCCCGTCCGTTCAATGGCATCCGGGATGGCCTGTTCCACATCTCGGATCAGACCCCCCGGAATACACAATGAATGGATACCGGAATTCATCCCCGACCTCTTCGCCATTTCCCTAAGGGGTTCGATAAAGCGCCTAACGTTGGAGCTACCGACCACTAAAACCCCCTTCTGCAGTTGTCCAGACTTAGCGGGCTGTGGGGCTGCCAACTCACAGGCCGACGATTGCAGGACTGAATCAGTTCCAGACAATGCGTCAAACCGATTGGACAGAGGTACAAGCTCGCCTTCTTGGGAATCAAGCTTGCACGACTGCCCCCGCATGCGCCGTCGACGTCCAGACACCACACGCCAGCCACCACTAGGCGACGGCCGCATAGATTCCGACATCTCGGCCTGGACTGCAGGTACGATGACTGGTATGGGAGAACCTGCGAGCCGATCAGCGTCTACAGGGTCACCAATACCGCATCTACTGCACTCACTTGCGGCAGCTTCCAGCTGTGTAACTCTTGTTACCAAAGCTGCAAGCTGGGTGCGCAGGTCAGTCACCTCAGCCTGCGTCTGCACACAACAACCACAGTCCCTACACATACTACCTTACAGAAAGAAAAACTAAGGAGTACACGAGAAAAACGGACTCACTATGCGTTCTCAGTAGGAGGCCTTTTGTCAATAACCAAATATACAAAGACGAAGCTTACGCTAACTACGCACTTTAAATTAAATTTGCACTGGAGGTACTACTTCACGTAACGATTCCGACCAACGACTGCAGCTGCTGCTACTGACAAACTAATATGCAAAGACGAAGCTACAACTAACTACACACTTTTAATTAAATTATCACGTAACGGTTCCGACGATGGCTGCTGCTACTGACTAACAAATATACAGAGACGAAGCTAACCACACACTTTGAATTAAAACTATCACAGAAGGCACTATTCCCCGTAACGGCTGCCGAAGAACGTCTGACTACTGGGGCTGCTAAACAAATACACAAAGATGAAACAAAAGAAAACTAAACACTTTAAATTATATCACCACAGAAAGCACTGCCTCACGTAACGGCTGCCGAAGAACGACTGACTGCTGGGGCTACTAAGCAAATATTCAAAGATGAAACAAAAGAAAACTAAACACTTTAAATTATATCAACACAGAAAGCACTGCCTCACGTAACGGCTGCCGAAGAACGACTGACTGCTGGGGCTACTAAGCAAATATTCAAAGATGAAACAAAAGAAAACTAAACACTTTAAATTATATCAACACAGAAAGCACTTCCTCACGTAACGGCTGCCGAAGAACGACTGATGTATCTCATACGAGCAAAAATTCCTCGCATTTAGGAGCGCGGTGCTCTGATTTTCCAAAGCAAGCTCCTTAATTACTGAACTAACATACCAATTGAAGTAACTGATTCGTGAACTTGAGACTGAGAGCGCGGTATTCCTGCAGCTTTACAGGGCTGATACTTGTTCGTCGTAATACGTCGTATTTCTGCTGTACAGAAACTTCGACAGAGAAAGGCGATGATGCATCATACTTGCTTATGTTGAAATCAGCGATTCTCTACCAATGCATTGCTCGCTCAAGACAGCAGCGATTTCGTGACGTCAGAGAGATTGCAGTGTCCTAAGTGCATTACGAGAGTATTTGCCGGATCTCACGCGCGATTCGAGAGTGACTTGACGATGCCTACGAGACATGTATCCCAAGTTCCCGGCTGCCCAAGTACCTCTGGTTCATCCTCTTCCGATTATTTCCAGGACCAAACAATATGGTAGAATAGTCACCGCCTAAATGTTTGTGCCTCTAGAAAATTTATAAGAATATCCACCTTCTACCTTCCTTGTTAGAAAATTCCCTGCCTGTTGAGCAATATTTTTTTCTTTTTTTTTAAGCAAAACAACCGTGAAATTTATATGCCAAGTCTGTTTAGCAAACGTTGCTTCCATCGACAAAAAAGTTGTCAATCGCTTCTTCTGTTGCTTCTTTATTGTCTGGGAATTCAATCTTCATTCCATAGTTACCAAATTGTGACCAGAATTAGTATGTTACCGATGTATTTTGCATTCCAGACTTTGGTTTCAGAATATATGGTTAGTCATAAAGTGATCTGTATCACTTGGATGTTTCCACATATATAGACATCTTATGTGATTCTTAAATACAATGCTTGCTACCACCATTTTGAGTTTTTCAACAAAATTGTATTGAAAAACTTCCTCATTCATTTCTTTCTTCTAGACTAGCATTCCCTACGGTATTGCCTTCACTATCTTTTTCAACTAAACCTTTCCAGACGCGCATTGGCATTATATTTTCCTCACCCTTCACATACTTCAGCTAATATTTTGTAGTGATTGTAGTTCGAAATTGCAACATATACTAATGTTGTTTTGCATGTTTATTTCCAACAGCTTTCATGTATTTTCGCTACTGATCTCTCCCAGTAGCAGGCCAGACTGTAGGTATTGTAAATGCCACACCAATAATCCCACCGAGCCTAATGAATAAGCGGTGACGCGGGTTCAAGTCTGGCCATGTTGATTCCCGAAATCACTTCAGGAGAATGTCGCGATGGTTCCTTACTTAACCATCAGTCGTTTTCTTTCTCAAAGCCATAGGATTTTCCACAGTTCAGAAGAGCTGCAATTTTTTTTCTCAACATAAATTATTTACAAGGAAAAAACTAAAAATGTAGTGCATAATAATATAAATCCCTAATGCTAAAATAAGAATGGTTGTACTTGAATTTCAGTCTGTTGAGACCCTCGTGAAACAAGTCCAATTTACCTTTGGACCAGAATGAGATTATTTCTTTTTTCTTAACATTGTAATAAGACAATAAAGCTGAAAAAGGGGAGGGGGGATTTACTAATATAAATATGAAAAATGAAAATACATTAAAATATTAAAGGGGAGCTAAAAGGAACCAGAACCATGAATATTAGACACAAAATAATATCCCATTTATTGATTCTTATGGCTTTTACAAGGCCGGGTAATAATTAACTTTACGTTAAACATAGTTCGATCAACAAAAACAAGCAATACCCGACGTTTACAATCCGCCGATGAAAGCAAACAAAAATTGAATGAAATATTTCAACAAATAAAAAACAGCAAAGTTAACATTGAAAAACATGGCAACACAGGCCATCAAATTGAAGCTAACATTTTACTGTAACAAAGGATTATCCCAGGGGCGCCGTATAAAGTTAAAGAAAAGCATCAAAATGAATTTACAAATAGCAAGATGCTTGAAATTTACAGTGAAACCTAAAATCAGCTAGCTCAGTGATTTAGTGGCGGGAGCAGAGTCTTATCCCAGTGCCGCTTAAGGGTTCACAAGTCCGTTAAAACCCAATGAATAGTAACCGTCTGTATCCGGTACATTACCATAAAAGCATCGCCGTGAAGTAACGTGACATGCTCAATGTCACTGCAGCTGTGGAAGCCAGTTAAGCGGGTACGACCGCGTTATTAGAACGACTTCCAGATAATGGCAGGCATGCCATATAACCTCTCGCTTCCCAAAGCAAGAGAGTGATCACAACCAGACAATGATCACCAGACGAGAGCGTGTCGGCTGACACGTCTGTTCATCAAATCGTCCCGGCAGCAAGTGTTGCTTAAGATGGCTTCTTCCTTCTTCCTCGGAAAGTCGCCACTCCACATGTAACAAACTCCCTAGAATTAGTACTGTGTACCCCAATAAATGTTCATGATTGGCTATCTACACATGTACGTCGTCACGTGTATTATATCGCGCCTCGCATTCGCTGCATCCCTCCGCGCGTTTTCTGCCTGGCCTTCAGCGCAGTAGCGGAGTGGGGTGAGGTCAGCGCCCCGGTTAACGGAAGATAGCCGTTGTGAAGCTGTGGCGCCGCCAGGTCGGAGGGGTCCCCCATTGTCCCACTCTCGAGCGTCCGAAAATGGCAGTTTCCAGCCTCCAATATTCACCACCTTACTGAGCCACGAGTTTTACAGAAAATAAATTTACAACAACTATACCTTTGGCTGCCCTGGTTTAACATATGTTTAATCTATCCAGACAACCCCCATTATTTACGCTATTTACACGTCACAAGATTGAATATAATTAATAAAATTGAATATAATTAGTAAAATTATGAATATAATTAATAACAATTTAATTATATTCATTGTGGGTGACGCTGTCACACCACAACATACACTCCCGGTTCTTCCGTCCTAACCTTCCTTTTCTTTCTACGTTTCCTTTTTTCCATTGTAGCATTACACTTTCCAAAAGGCTCAAGTGGATGTTGAAGAATAAAATCTTTCATTAAAACATTCGAAAGCACAGTAGTATGACCATCTGTGTTAGCACTAAAGAACTGTTCAACATGTACAAATCGCTTGCCACCAATGGTAATTTCATTTTCCACATGCTTTAGTAATGTGGTGTGAAGAGAAAATGAGGTCTGTCCCGCAAGGAAACATCAAATTATGTATGTGGTTTGCCAACTTAGTGACAAAAGTGAGTTTACGATGTTTAAAGTTAGCTTTGGCCATAGGCAGTTTGCTCCTCGCAATAGAAATTGTAGTAATATTACCTACATGAACACCTGTGTCGGGACAATGATCTTCTGAAGTTAATTGAACACTATCGGGCTTAACTTGAACACCAGGATAGGAGTTAACAGGCAAGATATCATGCGAAACAGGAATTGTTTCCTGGGCCAAAACAATGTTCTTATCGGTTACTGGTACTAAAAGTTCCATTTGTGAATCATCAGAGGATTGCAAATTATTCTGAAGATCAAGGTTACCTAATTTCAAGTTATTCTGAGACTCAAGCTTAAAACTCGATTGCAAGTTATTATTAAACGCATGTAACTCCCTTCGTAATGCAGTAGTATTTGAATCCATCTTTGCTCCCAAATCAGACCGCAGGCTATTAAAACTTGAATCCATATTTGATTTCAAAGAATTAATACTTGAATGCAAAGAATTAAAACTTGACTCCATACTTGAATTCAAAGAATCAATACTTGAATGCAAAGAATTATAACTTGATTTCAAAGAATCAATATCTGCTGCCAAGGACTTTAAGTATTCAAATATAGTGGACAGTGACACCTCTGGTTCCACAGAAGCGGATGTCAACTGATCGGTGTGCCCATCACAAGTATCGTCCAGAGGCTCGCGGTTTGGCACCACCAGCCCCCCATCACCCACATCACCTTCAGACGCCATGGCACAACTCAACATTAACTAAAATTTACCAAGTTATTCTTGAAAGAAACTAGGACCACAAAATACTTCAGCCACTAATACTTCCCTCTTAGCTTTAGCATCAAAGTTCCAGAAATTACTTTGCTCAAAAAAATTAAAAAACACTCGGAACTAGTTGACACTTTATAACCAAAGCATTACCAAAATAATTAGTTGATTCCAGTCTCATTAAAATTAAATTTTCCACTCATGTGGTTCCTTGAAATTTAGGAGAAGTCGAAAGAAACAAAAAAATTACTCCAGTGAGTCCACAGGAAAATTATAAAAAAAATCCCGTTAACACGAAAACTAACTACTGGCTCAAACTGACAAGTTTCTATTTTTAACAAATTGCTTGGGGATTTTCCCACTCATTTAACTATTTAAAAATTGAATAAAGGTCGAAAGAAATTTATTCGACCGGTTCACATGAAATTAACAAATTCTGTTTGAAAACGAAAAACTACTCCTGTCAGTTTGTGAACCTTACATAACAAATTGAAATTTGCACTTCCCTTTCGTCGAATCACAGCTGCCGTCTGCTATTCTGCCGACCGCGTCGTACCGCGCCGCCGTGTTGTCCGCGACGTTCCACTACCGCCGCGCTAAGAAGTACCGCGCCGCCGTGTTGTCGAGTTGTCGTAGTTGATCGTTCAGCGTCTGTCGAAGTACTGCACAGCTCGGCTATCGTCGTGTATGCTCGGGTTCCGTCGTTACTACAATGCCGTGCTCACGTCTCGTTGAAATCAGTCCATTATCGCCGATTGTTGTTATTCAAACTACTCACATTTTCCTACTCGGTTTTTACAGCATAAAATCCACTTCGGTGTTGACTAATGTCATTTACTACCTCCGTTTTCACTTATACTGTCCTGTCACGGGAAAGCCATGTAAGACACTTACTGGTTTAGTGATAAATTAATGTCCTGGTGGTACTACTCAACACGACGTGTATTCCAGTTCTTAATTAAATGTTCGTAAGATTACAGGTTTGATACTGTCAGGTCGCCAGTGGAGATTCCACAACTAATACTAATAATTTATAGTCACTCACAAAATCAATCACGTAGAACAGCCAGCAGTGGCAGTTACCAACAAAATAAGTAGGAATTGCCAACACATAAATCACACAAAAGTTTACATTCAGAACACACATTTATTGTCTGAATAAGCAAAAGAAATACGTCGCCGAAGTAACCACCAGTTACAATGACTCGTGTTATCGAAACTTCTTTTCCAAAGCGTGCAGGATTCGAGCCGAGTAGGTACACATAATACGCGGTGCCACTATCACAATAATTTATCCGGAACACTGTTCTAATCCACTGACACTCCAAATACTTCTTCAAAACACAGTACCAGATAGTTGCACAGTTATGAGCACTTTTTAAGTAATCGTCCTCGCGGCATCGTTCTTAACAGTCGACCACTTTCGACATTCGCTTCACGCGCTCCCCGCCGCCTACTCTAGACTTCTGCCATCTTGCTCTCACTGTCCAAAGATAATCTCTCGCAGACACAACTCTCGAATCGCGTCGGTTCGATTGCATCGTTACAACCTGTCCATGCCTACTGCGAGTTCAGCACAACTACCAGCACCAAACGGCTTTGCATACAGCGAGTTGGACAGAACTAACACATGTCCATGCCTAATGCGAGTTCAGCACAACTACAGGCACCAATCATGGAAACGAAACAGTTTGGCAGTACTATCTTGCCTCATGACTGGCTGAAAAACAGAACTCTCCTTACATATCATCAGGCAGACGAGTTAGAGGATATGCAACAAATGGCATCATACAGCTCAGTGTTTACTAGTCTTGTGTAGTTCGCGAACGAACTAGATCGGAAGAGCGCTCCCACAGGCGAACTACGCGAACTAGTTCCCAGATCTCTCGCTCCTTAGTTCGTTAGTTCGTTCGATCCTTTCCCGAAGACCAACTTTTGTTTTAGTTTATTATCTAAAATGAAACACAGTTCCTTGTGGACACATTTCACTGAAAACACAGATATAAAAATAAAAGAAAAATAAATTGTTCAACATTAATAATTATTGCAGAAGTCACAAACGGAAATTTAACGTGGAATGTGAAAATAAAATACACTTTGATCCCATTAACAATCAAAAGACAACCATCGATAACCACAACTACCATAACAAACAAGAGAGCGCGTGCAGTAGCGCTAGCAAAGCGAGCGAGCGAGCTGTCTTGGAGGACCTAGTTCGCGAACTAAACAGAGCGCTCCCGGTCGCGAACTAAAGAGAGCGGTACAGTTCGCGAACTAACAGAGCGCTCCCGGTCGCGAACTATAGAGAGCGGTACCGTTCGCGAACTAAACAGAGCGCTCCCGGTCGCGAACTAAAGAGAGCGGTACAGTTCGCGAACTAACAGAGCGCTCCCGGTCGCGAACTATAGAGAGCGGTACCGTTCGCGAACTAGCACCATTCGCCGCTAGGGTTTCAAATATTTTTTCGGTTGATGGTAGGAATTTTTTAAAAAGAATAACCTATAAAAATATGCTACACTTCAAAAATATAATATTTTACGAAAGAGTAGAAAATGATAAAAGGTATGTTTTTACTATTTCATTTTTTAAGCTATATTTTTTGCACTTCTTTCATCTTTAATTCTTTTTTGTCTACAGTTAAATTGTCATATGTTTTATCGCTTTCAGTTGTCAAATTAATTTCGAGAAAAAGCTTTTTATTCATGAAATACTTCTCTTACTTTTACCTGGATTTCGTATAATATTGTTATTTCAGAGTAAAGTTTGTTCTCTTTGATATTCATTTTTTCTCGCAAATTTATAACCTCTAATATAGTCTCACAGTCATCAAATGAAACCCTGTGATTTGAATTTAATTTTTGGATTTTGTATAGCCAATTGCTTTCATTAAAATCTAACTATTTACTAAGATACTCCAGACATTTATCAACGAATACTAGATCATAATTTTTTTATATTATCACTTTCTGTGGAGAATTTGGTTTCTAAAGGCTTTTTCTTGTTTTCTTAACCAAAGAAACAGTATCATTTAGATTTTTCTAGTGCTGATTTTAAAGCTGACGTAATATAATACTTATCTCAGTCTGTTAGTTAACAGCTTTGTGAAAGTGATGAAAGAAATGACTTGCGAAATTCAAATAGATTTTAACTTTTGTGTCTTCATCAGTTTCATTCGTCGCCAAAAAATTGTGAATGTGTGTTGGATTACTCTCCCCTTCACTAATAAAATAATAGCTCAATGACTTCCAGACTTCCAATTCACTGGAAATTTACGCACTTTCGTTATTGCTACCACTTTCTCATTCAAGGGTCACTGTTATTTTTATATGTCTAATTATTAGATATCACATTGGAAGTATTAATGTTATTTTTCTTAATAATATAGGTAATACTATTTCTGTCATATAGTACTTAAGTTGTAGCCAATAGTAGAATTATATTTTGTCCATGATTTCCAAAACTTTATTTATATAAAAAAGCCGATTACTTATAAACGAGTATTTTAATTCATCAAAATAAACGCGTTTATAATATTTTATAATTAATGTTGTGTTGTTGTTGGGGTTTAAGGGCGCGTCGACGGCAGGATCATTAGCGCCTTTTATAAGTAATGTTTCTTCCATGAACTAATAAACAAATCCATTTAAAAAATTAATATTCTACGAATGCATGTAAAGTAAATAGTAAAAACAGCACAATTATTCAATTTACCCATTTGTGTAAAGGAAAATGAGCACTTTGGTTTATCGGCGCCAACTGTTCATGCTAATGTAATTTGAAAGGGCTATTATTAAGCAATAACTTTTGTTAAGAAGGTCATATTAAATTCCATTTAGAAACGACAAAAAAATGATTATGTCCTAATAAAACTGACTTACGAAACAAAATAGCGCGTGCAGTAGCGGTAGCAAGGCGAGCGAACGCTCTGTTTCTCTGAATTCGAGACGCGAACTAACGAACTAAAAGAGCGAACTAGTTCGCAAGGGAGCTGCGAACTAAACTGAGCGCTCCCCTTCGCGAACTATTATGCGCAAGTCTACTAGAGTCTTTAATGCAGAGGTTTCTCGTTGCCTCACCTGCAGTTAACACTCCTGATTCAATCGCTATTAGATGCTCTATTTTGTCCCAAGGCCAATAGAATGCCCGGTCCTCCGTCCAGCACTCCCCCTTTTTATAACACGCCGTACGAAAAAAGAAGGCAACTATTATTACGAGAATCGTTCAGTCGCCATTACCTCGCGTGGGAAAACAGGAAGCATCGCTAGATGAAAGGAACTGACATTTGATTGGAAGAGGCAAATACATTCTAATTTCCAGTTTCAGTCCAGGCGGATGCCATGACCAAATTCCTTTCCACCTCGTACCCCAGTCCCTAATGCTCTCGATATAGACAAGCCGACAAACCCCAATTAAAAATAAATAAATGCCAGAATGTACTTAACGGAGATTGAAGTGTGGAGGGCAGGATATTACAGTTTTTTGGTTGCTGCCCTTTGGTATATACCTCAATTATTCATTCGGTCTTGCTTCTGACAGGAGTAGTTAACTCAAAGCAATATACTTCATGCTGGTATAGTTATGCCTACTGTATGAGGAAGCGGTGTCTGGAGGAAACGTTAACATCATTTAACGTATGTTATTATCACTACAACAAAATGGAAACGCTCCTGTGTTCCATAAATCCCAGTGCAGTTCACTGTGCCGCATCACTTGTGCAGAATGCGAAATGCATTTCTGCACACCTGAAGTTTATATTTCATACTACGCGACGTTATAAATGACATTAAGCGGTTTATTGAGCTAGTTGATTGTATGTCAATAGAGCAGTTAACTTTGGGAAATGACGGTTGTTCTGTTTGTGAAGTGTCCGGTAGTCTCTGCTAAGGCGTTTGTTTCTGCAACTGATGCTACCAGTATCTGTCCTTCATCTCTCGAAAACCTAACTTCGTGCATGTGAAGTTCGTTGTGGTCTCTTCTTGGTTCTGATTCAGCATAAAAAGGAACTGGCCGTCATATCTATGACACACTGACTTACTGTGCCTCCTGCGAAAGGGTGAAACCAATCCCTTCGATGTAGACTCCGTTGAATTTAGTAATAGTTACAGCGTGATTAAAGAAAACGTTTTATGGTAAATTAATGTCAGTTGTCACTACCCTTTTAATAATTTTTTTAACCAATAAGATAATTTTTTTAAAAAAGTATTTAACTATATAGGTAACTGGAAGACAGGTTTCTGTGAAACTATTAGACTGCAAAATCACAGCGAAAGAAAGCTTACGTTAAAGTCGAACTGAAAAAAATTCTAAAAAATATGACATCTTTAGTTACTTATTTGACATATAATGCAACATGCTACTTCATAATTTTTTTAAAAAAATCATGCTCTCTTGTTTTTGTATAAATTGAGAACATGTACTGATATGCACAGGGTATTAAAATAAATTTTTCATCTTTTAATGACGCCATCATACACAGAAACATCCTGCTCACTTGCGGTTTGCGTGGAGCTCTTCGTGGTTCACAGACGTGGTTGGCTGACGACGTATTTTTCTGTCGAACAATGCCCCGAGTCGTGTTCTATAACTCTCTTAGAAGAGGCCCGGCTCGATTCGCGAGGCCGTTTCCTTGCGGATATTTGTCGTATTGGCTTCTGGATAGCCCCTGTAAAAGTGAACGATGAGACGGAAAACAGAAAAACAGCCAATAGCTGGCTGGAGACTCCTGCTCTGCTGCTCGTTCCGCTAACGACAACTGTTGTTTGATTGGCCGTTGCGGAGTTTGTCGCTCACTTATTAATCGTCTGGAGCCGTGCCAGACGGCTAGCACGCTCACTAAACACGGGGATTAACGTCCACTCCCCTCGGCTTATGCAGGATTACGAGGCATGTGTTGATATCAGTTCAGGCTAGTAGTCCTTTTCATTTTCTGAAAGGTAAGCCGCTGGAATGTCATGAACGGGAGGAAATACTTCACCAACATAATCTTACATCCTCTGATCATTCGACATGTTTAATTTAAGTGTATTTTACACTGTTGTATGTCCCAGGCTATACATATAGGTTTTTTTAAAGTGTAAAATATTTTAGTAGTACACATCAAAATAAGACAATGTCTATTAAACATTGGGCTATAGTTTCGGAGTTAACAACAGGTCTGCAATGTAACGCCCGCCTATAGCATTGCATGCCTCAGCCCTTAGACGTAAGGAATTGTGCACTCTTTGAAACTATCTTTGTTGGTCCTGTACGTGATGACATGCCCTGAAGACATTCAGGATGAACCAAGACAGTTTCAAAGATTGCGCGATTCCTTTCGCCGAAGGTCTGAGGCATGCAATGCCGTTGGAGGGCGTTACATTGCGGACCTGTTATTAACTCAGAAATTATACGTTTGCGACCCAATGTTTATTAGACATTTTTGTCTTATTGTAATGCGTACTATCACCTCATAAAATATTTTACACTTTTTGTTTTTAACAACCTGTATAAAATGTCCCTCAGGTTTGGCTGATGGCATGAATCGTACAGGATACGGGGATTACAACGGGTCATGCCTTCCGGCGTAACAGACATCTTGTGACATTACATTGGGCTTGCAATCTTTGTTTAATGATTATCGGTATAAATATCGATTATCGATATGCTGCGAGAGACTAACCTCTGTGGCAGATCAGTAGTAAGTCAAGTGTTAACGGTGGCGGGAACAGGGTGGCGGCGTGTACATGTTTTTAGTACATTCGGGAAAACATTCTCGGGCACTTGGATACGGAAATCGTGCGTCCGCGTCGGTAAATATAATTTGGCAGGACGTCGATCCCGTAAAACCCGCCATACAGTGAAAAGTACACTTACAAGGATTTAGAGAACTGTGAAAGTGTTATAGTGAACTAGCAACTGTTTTGTGAACATTCAATATGCTGCTTATTGATGAGGAGTAATTCGTTAATCAACTTTTCACTCAATAAGAATCTGTAGTCTTCGGATAAGTATTATTTGATGATTTCCAGTTGGTGGTCAGAGTACTAGTGTATGGTACAAACTATTGGAATAAAACGAGTGTTGTTATTGGTATTCCCGATGTGTGTGTGTATCATTTTATATTTCTAGTACTTTAGACTAACCTCTGGTGGCGACTGTGATTAAAGAATAAACTGCGAAGTACCGATACCTACATTAGACAGGTCAATTGATAAAACTGTGAGCAGAACTTTCAGTATAAATGTAAAACTGACTATTAAATTAACCCAGTGTAAAACTCAGTAGTTTTACAATCTTCTTTGTGGTTTATACGCGGCTTCCCGTAATCATGCCAACGCTGTCATAACTTCTAATTTCAGCCTAAAAAAAATCGCGCAAACAAAATTAACACCTAACGCATAAACCAAATTTGAGCGATTCACAGACAGATAGTGACATTTAAGCTTTCTCTTCCTCTCAATGGTAAAGGATCACCAACGTGCCAATGGTGAAGACGTGGTATTCAGGCTTCATGTCGGTTTACACAAGAGTCTGATTTCGGCTTACGACTTTAAGAGGTTTAATTATTGAACTGTCTAATACAGTCTCCGACCCTGTACCGCTGATGGAAAAATCGATTCACTGGACAAGAGATCCGCGGTGGCGCGGTCACTTCCAATGCTACATTTGTATGCCCTCAACAAGACTGGTCAGTTTAAATGTTCCTGGTACCAACCTTAGGAGCCGAGTCTTCCTTACAAACGACCTCTATAATTTTTCGTGCAATCTCACTTTCTCGTGCGGGGATGTTATTAAGTTCTTAAAATGGCCGTTTTTGAGATGGTTATCGAACTGTGATGCCCTTAAAACTTTTGTGGAGCTGCGGTCTCTTAAAAGTATTCCAGACGAACGAAGTGCAGAGTAAGAACATCGCCAGAAGCAATCTCATTTTTAAGACTACTATTACATCGCTTAATACTCGCAATCTCTTATGTACTAAATGTTTTATTCTTCTTTCAGAGAGAGTCCACAACGGAATCCAACAAAAAATTCTCTGTTTAAATCTATTGATACATTCTAGATAAGTTATTTTCAACGTAATTGTTTCCTTGAATAGAGTAAAAATGTCCTAAATTAAATATATAAGCAAATAAAAGGGAATATAATTATCTTACTGTAGTAATTGAAAGCAAAAAACATTATACTTCGCACAAAGGGGGAGAAGTCTTGTTACAATACACGGAAAAACAATTGTAATGAGATAAATTTTTTTATTTAGATTTTCCACCGGATATTCGTTTTTGAGCATCCTGAAACAAAAGTGAATGTTATTTATTTGTTTCTGACTGTAACGGATTCGTTTTACACGCTTACATATATTTAAGCAATGGACTAGTAAGGAATTTCAGAACAGGTAAGATAATCTTTACTTCTGGAATTGTTCTTCAATTACCAGTCTTACAACCTTGCGGATACACATGCTTAACAGACAAGAGTAACAATGAGAACTATTTTAACAAACGGGAACATGCGATTACAGTTTATTACTTTGCACGTGATTTTCCTAATCAATTATGAAGTGAAATTTAAAAGCCCATCTGAAATCTAATTTCAGAAACAAGATTTTAAGAATATTCACACCGAATTCCGTGATAACCAAAACTAGATGTAGATAATGCACCAATAGCGTTCATTCTAATCAGAGGATTAGAAGTGTAATATTATTTGATAACTTGTTGTATAAAGAAGTTACATGTGAAGTTCGAGTATTGTATTACGTCCTTTACAAGTATATGTTTACCATTTAATGTCAGGTGTTGCAGCGACTGATTTATTGACATCATCTCCCTCTATTGTGGTATCGAAACTTAGAGATTTTATAAGCCTGTATAGAAAAGAGTTTTAGGTTACGATGAGTATTTTTAGTGAGTTATAGAAAAATAAATGTTTTTTATTTGCTAAGGCTCGTTCACGCTTGAAACAATTCTATTGGCGTTAATGTACTGTTATTTGTGTAACGTTATGTCATTGTTTTCTCTGATTACGATTTATTTTAGAGTAATACTTGGAATAGCGAATGCAAAAATATGTGCGTGGATCAAATGAAATGTGTAGTTAAATTGTCTGGAGACTCTTCTCAGATTCATAGAGCGAAGGGCATGCTGTGAGCGTAGGTGCAGAAACCCATGAACATCACCTCAAATAATACACATACATACATATATAGATATTCCATTTAACAAATGGCTATATGCTTTGCTAGATTACTTCAGCTCAGAGAACCATACTCTTAAAGACAACTATGATGATCTGCAACAGCAGCTAGCCAAATGGGGAACCTCAATGCACATTATGGAAGTACGCAGAAGGGCTATGAAGAGTTTCTAGAAACATAAGGAAAGTTGTTGGAGTTTTGCAATAGCAAGGGTTTGATTGTGAGTAATTCATAATGTAAGGAGAGAGAAAGCCACAACGTCATGGGTGTAGTTCAGACTGGTTTCGGAAGGCGATTGTTGATTGCTTTTTAATCGAAGCAGAGATGAGAAAGAGTATTGTGGATATAAAGGTCATCCCATGAGAAACCTTAGATAGTGACCACTGTCTCCTGATAGCCAGCCTGAAAGAGAAAGAGCGAGCAAGAACATCAGACAACCAGAAAAAAAGAATAAGAGTGTGGAAACTGAAGGAGAATGAGTGCAGGAGAGTACCAAGAGCAACTAGAACAGAAAATACCTAGGGACGAGGAGTGGGAACGCTTAAAATCCACCCTGGTAAAAACAGCCGAGGCAGTAAGTGGTAGGACAGATGCTAGGAAAAGAGGAATGATGATTAAGAGACACAATATTTGATTGCAAATTTTTGAGTAATTGTAATAGTTATACCGAAAATGTTGAAGCGACCATGTGGGACCTATGTGTAAGCTGCTAATCTGATCAAGGATACATATTAACATGATCATGTTCTCACTCATCAGAATGTTACGCAATGTTTCATCAGGTTACCTCTTTACCGTCGCATAAAAGAAAACTTCAAATAAACTGTTTATCTGTGAGATAAATTCTTATTGTGATAAATGGAATATAATAAGACACTTATTATTATAGCCCCTCTAACACTTGATGCCTTGGACATACTTCTGTGAAATCCTGAAATGATAAACGGAAACTTGTCTGTGATGCGATCTCCGTGTCGCCTTTAAGTGAAGTGCAACAACAATAAGTTATTAGTTGGTCTCACATACTCTCTGAAGTCGAAATTCAGTATCAAGCTAATTTCTCGCATTAGGTAGCGTGTAATACATATTCCATAAAAAATGTAGAATAATGTGTGTATACATGAAATTTATTTCAGAAAAGTAATTCCAATGTACAGTATCGATGACAGAGTTGCCAAAACCGTAAGTTTTTGATCTTTTATTTGACTGCTGCACGCGCATCACGCAAATATAAGGGACGGATTTAAACGAAACCGTATGTAGTGATAACTTATACATACAGTAGGGTAACATACAACACTTTCTACCCGACTTGGGAATTTATTTCGCAATAACATGGTGTCCACGTAAAATTAGTAAATTTTGTCTGCCTGTCCGTTCTTCACCAAGAAACTAATGAGCAGTTTTCAACGAAACTAAAGATAGCAATAGAATATGACGCCAGTTAACATACGGGATACAACTTAGAAACTTCTCCATGATACGGGGCGAAGAGCGTAAATTCCTTTCCGTCTGTATACAGATTAATCAAAACTAACAAACGGATTTCAACAAAACGCATAGTGATAGCTTGTGTAATGTAGGACAAATTCTGTACTAATAACTCACAGAGTAGTCTAAGAAAACGTCAATAATCCCATGCACAACGTAACGGTGTGTGCGTTTTTATGAAATGAAGAATATAACAGGTTCACTCTGTGATTCAGTTACGAATTTTATATCGTAATTTATATACATACAAATAAAGAAATCCGTTATCACAGGCGCCATTCCCGACACTTTAAATATTGCTTACAGCGAAGCTTGAGAATAATACTGAAATGTGCTTACGGGTTATAAACAATCATGAAATATTCCGAATCACTGGCAATTTCAAGGGATGAAATCATGAGTACAAACATTCTTATTACATTAACATACAACCTACTTTCAGAAGAGAAGGACGAGGTCGTACAAGAAATAGGATAAAAACAAGATTCCTCCTCTGCTTTTACATACTAATCCAATATTTTGTTAACTGTCAATTAAAAAGCACAAATCTTAAATTAAATATTGGCGAAGCAGTGGTCATAGCTAGTCAATAACGATGATGTTGTAGAATATATGGTATTAGAAGAGTAAAAATAAAATATGTAAACAGTTATTATGTGCCCAACAATATTATCTAAGAACATATTAAATGTTCTCGAATAAAATCGAAGACACTCCCATAGTAAAGAGTTCCTCTACATTAAATATTCGTTTAAATATGAATTTTGGACGTATTCCGATAAACTACAATGAACTCGAAGGGATCAGGGTTCAAATAAACGTCAGAGGAACAATGAACATTTATAAAGCTTCCAACGGCAGCCACGTAGTACAATTTGAACATCGCTTTCGACCCAAAGCAAGCGCCTGCAAGTAGTCAGCCAAGTACGCTTGTCGACACGCCTGGTTTCAGACTAGTCATGTCGCGGCGAAAGCTGCAGCGGATGCAAACAAACCATGATGACTGCATTCGTTATATATCACATCTTTCGACGTACCTATTACTTTCAATCGATGATAATCGTCATATACTGTAACGATGACATAATAACATCTAGAACCATATGAACATCTGTTATTAGTAATAACAGTCTGTACTTTTGTTTACGTGTATTACTGGTTGATCCTGTATGCTGTAAGCATAATCCCACAAAAACAATTCTTGTAAAAATAGGCCAAGTCTCGTGTTCGTGCAGTGACAAAAAGTTATGAGATCTTCCTCTGAGCCAAGTCTACACTTTTCAGTGTATATTCACTTCACTTTAAGAAACAGAATGGTTTCTCTTGGTATCATAGATCGTTTATTTAGGATAAAAAATCTGATGACTTGGCCATTATGCATGCCATGTTTTAGTTAATGTACACAAACTTATAAATACGTAAAGGCCAAGATTTCCTTCGCTCTTTTTCGAATCTGACAAGTATATACCGGGTGCTTCAAAAAAATGTATACACACTTTAAACTATTGTTGTTTTCCCGCTCTACAAGGCTAGTGTTATATTTCTTCGCCAGGTGCCAGCATAATCGTCCCTCTATGTTATATTATCAGTTGGAATTTGTAATATCAACATGGGGGACGTACGTTTGAGTTTTGAAGAACGTAAGCAGGTTATTAAGTGGTACTGGAAGTTTGAGAATGTAAATGAAGTTCAAAGACAGTGGAGAAGGGAGTATGATACAGAACCACCTTCAAGATTAACAATTACACGCATACGAGACAAGTTCGAAGTTCATGGAACAGTGTGTGATGTGCATAAAGGTCATTCAGGTCGGCCTCGAACAGCTACAAGTGATGAGTCATCAATGGCAGTCTTGGAACTGTTTCAACGCTCTCCTAACAAATCTTCAAGGCAAGGGGCATATGAAAGTGATGTAAGTGCTAGCAGCGTGCTACGCATTCTGAAGAGAGGCAAGTATCGTGTTTACATTCCAAGGCTGGTGCAATAGCTAAGTGACGACGATCCAGATAGAAGGTTGCAATTTTGTGAATGGATTCAGGAGATGGTGATACGTGAACCGGGATTTATGGGTAGCATCATTTGGTCGGATGAAGCCCAATTCAAACTTAATGGAACTGTCAATAGGCACAATTGTGTTTACTGGGGTGAAGAAAATCCTCACATTACAATTGAAAAAGCTGTAAATTTGCCAGGTGTAAATGTGTGGTGCGGTTTGTCTTCAAGGGGACTCATTGGACCTTTTCGATTTGAAGGCACTGTAACTGGTATTAATTACCTAACAATGCTTGCTGATTCCATATTTCCTGCCATTCGTGCATTATACGGTAATGATGATTTTTATTTTCAACAAGATGGTGCTCCGCCGCACTATCACAGGGACGTACGAGCTTACCTGGATCAAAATTTGTCGGGCCGGTGGATAGGACGCAGGGGGCCAATCGAGTTTCCAGCACGCTCTCCAGACCTTACACCACTGGATTTCTTCTTGTGGGGCACAGTAAAAGATGAGGTGTACAAACGTAAACCACGTAACCTAGACATTCTTTGGAATGAGATTCAAGCAGTGTGTAGAGAAATCTCATTGGACGTTTTGATACGATGTACAGAATCTGTGGTGACTCGTACTCAGAATTGTATTGATGCTGCAGGTCACCAATTTGAACAGTATTAACATTTGTTGTTTATGTTTGATTTACATTGGACTTTTAGCTTTCTATTTTCCTGAAATTTAACTTTGTAGAACGGTAAATAAATTTTCTATGGAAGTTCAAAGTGTGTATACATTTTTTTGAAGCACCCTGTATATTATGACCTCAATTTAAGGTCACATTATGACATGCATAATGGCCAAGTCATCAGATTTTTTATCCTAAATAAACGATCTATGATACCAAGAGAAACCATTCTGTTTCTTAAAGTGAAGTGAATATACACTGAAAAGTGTAGACTTGTCTCAGAGGAAGATCTCATAACTTTTTGTCACTGCGCGAACACGAGACTTGGTCTATTTTTACAAGAATTGTTTTTGTGGGATCTCATTTCTTTTTGTAAGTTTATCGCTTATCCCTAATCGCCGCTCAAATGTAATGATTCCACTTGAAAATCGGTTAATAAAAACATTTCAGATCTTAAGACATAAATATACGTTTACCAACAATGCCCCAATTGATGTGACCAGTAGCCGAGCAATGCAGATTGACGCTGGCTTAACTACCACCATAAATAAATTACTAGTAACTTCCTAACTAAGCATTAGACCATAGTAAAATTTAAGATGTCACTTAAAATTGCTTATCTCTTTGCATTAAAAAATTCTCAGCCATGTAGCTTCATCGGAAGAAAAGCAATTAAGCCGCAAATATGTGCCAGAATTTTTCATATTGTAATTAAATAAATACGGGAGAAAACTCCAATATTAGACTTTTCTCATGATATTGGGGTGAAATCATATATGTGTACCAAATTACTTGTTTCTGAGATTGCTGGAGGTACAGTGGGATTTTGATATCTGGGTGTCGTGGTCAAAATAAAATTTTGAATTTCAATAACTTCCAGAATAAGAAAGGCAAATAAGTAACATTTAACACATTAGTTGAACTTAGTAAGCTCACTCTACAATTGAAATCTGAAGTGTATAAAGTGTAGGAAGCGATTTCACGTTAGGGGTAGGTAAGGGGTAGATATATGGAAATTTACTAGTTTGTTGGTATGTGAGTAAAATTTTATCTGTGTAGCAAATTTCAGCTTTCCACGGCTGCGGGAAGAACTTTAGAGTTTTGATGATCATCAGCCAGTCAGTGAGTAAGTGAGTGAAAAAATCGCTGTAGTTTGCATCCTAACAACAACCGAACTAAGACTAGTATCGAAATAAAATGTAGTACGGTTGCTAAGATTGCTGATATCTATGCATAACAGAAATTTGAGATATGTAGCATAAATACGACCGAAGAAATTGAGGTTCAAAAATGGCCCGAATCGCTTCGAGAAAAGGGTAGGCAGTGCCGCCGTTGACTCGACTTGTCGGGTGCACTGCCGTGCACTCAAATTATAAATGCGGAAGTAGGTCTCTGTTTTTTTTGTTACGTTTTGACGACTTAGTGGCTATACCAATAATGATGGAATTTGACAAGGAAATACTATGTATCTGTAGGAAGGACACCGGAAATATTTTTTTCGGTATGAATAACAGTTATATTCACGAAATTTTTGGAACTTATCGAATGGTGACGTGTGTTAGTTTATAATGTTACATCGGTTGCTCAAGCTGTGCTTCTCGCGCGATTTGTTAGTGTATGATTTTTATTAAATTACGTTTAGAGACAAATCGTATTATTCTATATAGAGTTCGATTTGCTCAGCACTGTACTATTATTTTGTGTCTGCTTGAAAGTTAAGGCACCAGTTTATTTTGTCTTCTTTTTGACATGCCTTGCGGGTGTAAACCTAGCCTAAAGTGTAGCTCTAGCAGAGTACGATCAGTTAAAGTTATTAGAACCCAAGAATTGGATGCTCATGCTAAAGAAAGGAGAAAAGACCAAGCTGAATTAAAGCTGCCATTAGTTAAACACTCCCCCCCCCCCCCACCACACACACACACACACACATCCCCGAACCCCCACACCTTCGTTTGTTTTTCTGTTTTTAAATATGTTGGAAATTAATTATCTTCATGAGACAGGTTCGACGGTTTGAGCATACTGATTCATCCAGAACAAAGCAATTAACCTGCAAATATGTACCGGAACGTTTCACGTTTGGGTTTCCATTGAATAAATACAAGGAAAATCAGCAATATCATTACCAAAAATTCCCCAATCTCTGCAAACAATTAATGTGCGTCGTAGCCTAGCAATGAGAATTGTCGCTGCTTTAACTACCACCTCAAATAAATGAAAAGTAACTTCCAAACTAACCATAGGAACAAAGTAAAATTTAATGATTTTGTTAAACTTGTTTGCCTCTATATAGTATAGAAATGTCAGGTTTATATCTTAATCCGGAGCAAAGTAATTAAGCCGCAAATATGTGCCAGAATTTTTCATGTTAGGGATTATAATTAAACTAGCTGATATAGTCGACTTCGTACGCGTGAATTAAGAATTTCTTTGCCAGAATTGAATATAGAAAGTTTTTGGTAATGAAGGATTGGTCCCAAACAACACCGAGTTGGCATAATATGACAGGAAAGCCATCACTATATCATTCTACCGTGGAACCTGTCTCTTGAAGAGAATAAATTCCCAACATATTTAAAAACAAAAAAACAAACGAAGGTGTTGGGATGAGGGGGGGGGGGTGTTAACTAAGGGTAGCTTTATTTCAGATTGGTCTTTTCTTCCTTCTTACCGAGCGTGGTGGTGTAACGGATAGCGTTCTGGCCTCGCATTCGGGACGACGGTGGTTCGAATCCCCGTCCGGGCATCCAGATTTGGGTTTTCCATGGTTTCCCAAATCACTCCAAGGAAATGCCGGGATGCTTCCTTAAAAAGGCCATGGCCGAATTCCTTCCCATTCCTTGCCCCCATCCTTTCCCGTCTCTAAAGACCTCGCTGTTGAGAGACTTAAAGCAGTTAAAAAAAAAAAAAAAAAAAAACTTCCTTCTTCTGCATGAGCATTCGATTCTTGGGTTCTAATAACTTTAGCTGCTCGTGCTCTGCTAGAGCTACAACTTAGGCCAGTTTACGCCCGCAAGGCATGTCAAAAAGAAAAGAAGACAAAATAAACTGGTGTCAGAAACATTTAAGCAGACGCAAAGTAATAGGACAGAGAAAATCTACATCAATACTAAATAATACGTTTTTTTCTCTAAACGAAATTTATTAACAAATTATTCACTAAGATAATGCGTGAGAAGCACACCTTGAGCAACCGACCTAACATTACAGACTAACACACACATCCGTCTCTCCGTCACCATTCCATAAGTTCTCAAAATTTCGTGACTACAACTGTTAATCATACCTGAAAAAAATGTCCTGTACCCTCCCTACAGATTTTCTTGTCAAATTCCGTCAATACCGGTATAGGCATTTAGTCGTCATGACATAACAAAAATATAGAGACTTACTTCCGCATTTATAGTATTGCTACTGCAGATCACACACACACTGACTGCGAATCACCCCTGAGCGGTCAATATACGTAAAAAAGTGCACACCTACAGCATTGCAAGACTACTTACGATTTTCCTCGCATTGCACCCCTAAATTTGTGATATCTACAGTTTAACATTCAATCCGAATAACCGACGGTCCAGGCGTGACTCTTGCGATCAAAAAAATTTTTTAAAAATCTTTGCCTCCATTGGGATTTGATCCGGCGGTACAAACATTAGTAAGCAAGCGCGTAAACCAACGGGCCACCAGCCCACAATAGTGTATGGAACTACAGAGTCTTGCACATCCTAAACGTCGGTCTATGTTCGTTTCGGTAATTTTTCAAATTTACGTGACATCATGACGATAAATTGTTCAACCAAATATAGACAGTATTTTTCTCCATGTTTCAAAGGAAAAGTGTGCAAAGTTTCATCGAGATCGGATGAAAACTGTGGATTTGTATGAAGAATAAACAAACAAATATTCATCTTTTTATATATAGATAAATACGGGGAAAAACTCCAATATCAGATTTTTCTTATGATTTTGGGATGAAACCATATATGTGTACCAAATTACTTGTTTCTAGGATTACTGGAAGTACAGTGGAATTTTGATGTCGTGATGTTGTGCCGAAATAAAATTTTGAATTTCAATAACTTCAAAAGTAAGAAAAGGAAAGAAGTATAATTAAACACTTTAGTTAAACATATTAAGCTCACTCTACAGTGAAAATCTGAGCTTTGTAAAGTAATTAGGGTAGAAAGCGATTTTACGTTAGGGGTAGGTAAGGGGTTTTGTATATGAAAATTTACGAGTTTCAGACTTTTCTTATAATATGTGGGTAAAATTTTATCTGTGTACCAAATTTCAGCTTTCTACGGCTACGAGAAGTGCCTTAGAATTTTGATGATCATCAGTCAGTCAGTGAGTGAGTGAGTGACAAAATCTCTGAAGTTTGCATCCGAATAACATACGAACTAAGAACAGTAACATAATTAAATTAAGTACGTTTGCTAAGATTGCTGATATCTATGCATAACAGAAATTTGAGACATGTAGCATAAATACGACCGTAGAAATTGAGGTTCAAAAATGGCCCGAATCGCTTCGAGAAAAGTGTAGGCAGTGCCGCCGTCGACTCGACTTGGCGGGTGCACTGCCGTGCAACCAAATTAGATGAACTTTGCAAACTTATAGCTAAAATTTTCCCTTGCTGCAATCCAGACCCGCTATGAGACCGCATTGCGTACTCGAGTGGAAAGCACAATGTATCGGCTGCTTTTCTTCCATAGGTGCCAAACAATTAGAATCATCAGATAAGGCATAACTATTTACTTGCAATAAAGTTGCTTATGGGTAAGGCTATGTAGATTCCACACTGTATTCCCAGTGAGGAAGTGTATGCTACTGATAATCAAGATTCCTTCTTTTTCAGCTGAAAAACTAAGATTTATTTCTAAATAAATCACGTTTCCCGCCAATACAAGAATATTAGCGCAATATATGACGTTTAAATGAACCAGAAGGAAGAGTTAGCTAATGATTGAGAAGTTCAACGTAAAATCATAAATATTACAGTTAAAATAAATTAACAGAAATTTTTTAAACACTGTGAACTTCATGGTATGAAGAGTTCGAAAATTGGAGCAAATAGGTAAATAAATTTTTCATAAATTAATAATCATGTTAGCAATACATTACAATTAAATATTGTAAGATTGTACCAATTTTATCAAAGAAATGATAACCATCATTGCTTATTTTTGCCACATTGACGGCGAAGCTATTAGAGGTGAGAGAAGATTGGGGGAGGGGGACAAAAAACTGGAAGGAATTCAACCATGGCCTTTTTTAAAAACCATCTAGGTATTCACCTAGAGTGATTTAGGGAAACCATGGATAACCGAAATGTATGGTTGGACAGCGATTTCGTCACGCATCATTCTGAATATTAGGACCGAACGTTAGCTTCTCTCCTACCACGCACGGTTGTATTTTTTTTTAATTGGTATGTTGTACATCAGTCAAGTTCAAGATGATCTGGGAAAGTCAATTTATCTATTCGCTCCTGTTATACGTTTTCTGATTTCCTCGACTGATGTGATCTCAGAAATTATTTTCGGGAGACATTTTTCAATAATCAATTGTGGTACTTGTTACAACAAGGTGTTATTGTCATCCACTCTATTGTAACGGAGCAGAATTAAGTCCAGTCTTCTCTATAAATTGTATTGTAAATAATATACAGCTGAAGATAATGCATTCAACAGTAACTGATTGCATAAGATTGTCTGTTTTAAATACACCTAGTGATTTTTATGTTGTTTTTACATCGTCTTGAGCTAATAATTAATTATCTTAATTATAAATTTATTTACAACATTAATTCGCAAATAAAATACATCTGAACTTAATAAACCGTTGAAATGATTGGATCTTAGTACAAAACTAGATCCCTTGCGGTACTGCGCTAGAAGAGTTGGGGGAGTGTTATGGAGTGTGGTGATCATAACTTCTTCGCCACGCATGTCTTGATGCATTGTGATCCCTGACGTAAGAAGTGGGCGTAGATTCGAGAACCGTGAAAACTGAACCTATCAACCTCACCCGCACCTCGGTGTGTGTCCGTTTCAAATAAGTTATTATGTTAACGTGTGTAAACTCTCTTCCTGTTGTAATCGCGTCGGTGATTACTTTTTCGTTTCCTTAAGTACGTCATTACTCGTGAGCCTATAGTCCTTGTTCTATAGTTATCGTTATCTTGGCATGACTGTTGCAAGACATCGTATAGTATTTTTTGTGCTGCTATTCTGTTTCACACAAATCTTTTGAGATCTTTAGAAACATTTTCGACTATTGCATTGGTATACAATCGGCGTCTTGCTGTCGCAGTGTCAATTTCGACCTTTTCGCCTGATGAACACAACAGAGGCTCTTGTCGAAACATCCCACTTGGAGAAACTGATCGGGCAGCACACGACAAGATTTTTTTTTTTTTTTTTTTTTTATTTTATTGGTAGGAATTGGGGTAAGTATATCTACTCTCTGAATTGACTACAAAGTCTCTGAACCCTTTATTTAAAAACTGAATTCTACACCGATTCACCCACTTTCCTTAGCACTTACGCAACGGAAATAATTTTCCACTTGAGTCTATTGAATATTTGTAAACTATTAATGGTACTTACCTGATAGAGTTACAGCTTCCAAGGCTCGTTGTTAAATGTAAAGCAAAATCCGATTCGTAACACGTGGTTGGTGCATCGCACGCAGCGCCTCCCACTTTAGTGAATCGCACAGTAATAATGACAATAACAAAGGGGTTCTTGACTAATTTTGGCAAAGTAGTCAATTTTGTATCTGTGCGTCTACTATAGCCAAATATATATATATATATATCTTTCTTGAAAAAACAAACGGGAATATGTAAAATTTTGCAGTTTTATATGTTGATTTGAATATTGGCGCTAAGACACTCGCAGCTGTCATGTCGTCTCTTGTGACGTCACATCTCTGCTCGTGCCGGTGTAAACAAATGCGCAGTTTGCTTATTTAGTGGATAAAATGATCTTTACAATTGACAGATGGCATGGGGAGCATCAGCGTGTAAACGCAACATTTAAAACACCGAACAAATCGTTTTTTTTTATTCCACACGGAAAAAGTACCAACTTGCACAATGCAAGCCGGTATGTTTGTCTACAAAATCTTCAATATGTTTTTGAGAAGACTATTTTGTTGTAAGTTTGGACTTAATGTTTTATTATGTTTAATAAGATATGCATCTGAATATTTTGTTCTGTGAAAGACTTGAATTTTTCATCGCAAAATAAATTACGACTTTGTAGGTTAATACACCGTTTGTTTTAAATGTGTGGATTTTTTTTTTTTTTTTTGGCACCGTTGCCAAACGATATGGAAAATACATTGAGTATTGTTTAATGGGGTCATTGTCACAAGTACCCACGATATCAGGTTGTATTCCAACAACTCATATTTTGAATTTGGTGATAAATTATTTCTCTTTACTAACTTTTTGCACATAACTTTCTGTGGTGTTTTTGAAATTCCTTTATCAACATTACGTTGAAAACCTGCGTCCCATTAACAATGTGTTTGCACCACTTTATGTACAGCACAGCGAAGTCTAAGCCCCAATTCACACAGAAGGGACGTGGCGTGGACGTCGGGCGGAGACGGGGCGGAGACGGGGCGCAGACGCGGTGCGGATGTGACCTGTTCAGTCCAAACAGAAGAGAGGCAGAAGGGACTCGCGCGCGACATGGCTGCTACCTTGACTTCGTCTGACGATGAAGATGTTTTAACCTTACTACATTTAAATCATATTCAATAGAAGAGTAGTTTCTGGGTTCATCCTTTATGGCTGAAGAAGGGGAGGAAGTATTGAATTTTTGACGTGATGAAAGTGTTGGAAATGTATCCTGAACCTTTTCAAAATTTTTACAAAATGTCTCAACCATCTTTCTTTTATCTACCGAACAAAATTAAGGATGGCATACAGAAAAAAATCTACCAACTGGAGATCGCCAGTTTGTCCAGAAGAGAGGATGTTAATTACATTAAGGTAAGTAATCAAAACAGAAACCTTTATTTGAAAAAAAAGTTACTAAAACGAAAGAAGTCTTTCAATGTATAACTATCTGTTTTCACATCAGTCTCTGCAGTCTCTGTGCTTGATGCGTAATATGTCTCTCCTCTATTTGATGATAATGTAATATAGAGTGGAGATGTCGATGTGCCGATACCAGCATCAGTTGTTGACGTTATCAGGATGGTCGTCACTGGTTGTAGACGATAAGTCCGAAGCATTCTGTTCAAAATTCATATTTTGATTTTACGTTTTTGTTGTGCTTTCATAGATTTCATATCTGCCAAATTCTTTGCAAAAAAACCATATCTGTTCAAGTTTTAGAGCTTCTGGTTCATTTTTATTTTTTTAACAATTTATATTTTTGTTGAAAGTATTTCAACGTTTCTATAAACTGTATTGGCAGTGTTGATAGAAAACACATCAGAATCTGTCACTGCTAACAAGCAGTGACAGATGCGGATGGCTTATTTGTTACTATAGACATAGGCGAATACGGCCGAAACAATGATGGTCGAGCGTTTAATCGCAGCAATTTTGGAAGATCTCTACAACAACAGAGCCTTAAATTACCCGATCCTGCCCCTGTTCCTGGAGAAACAAAGAACATCCCTTTCTATTTTATAGCGGTTGAAGCATTCCTACTGCAAGCAAATATTATGAAACCTTTATCTCGCAATCAATTATCAAACGATCGCAGAATATTCAACACCAGGTTATGTAGAGGTAGGAAATGTGTGGAATGTGCTTTTGGCGTATTAAGTTCGAAATTCAGGGTCTTGAATACATTAATATGTTGCTCTCCTTCTAAAACTGATTTACTGATTCAAGCCATGTGCGTTTTGCACAACGCAATACGGAAATACGATGTTAATTTTCAATACCTCACATTGAAAATATTGTAATAGGAAATCCAATGACCGAAGGAAATCCAAGAAGACAAAATGCAAAATATGTAAGAGAGTATTTGTACAAGTACTTCGTAAAACGTGCACCCATTCCGTATCAGTATGGATATTGTGTATATTAATAACAGTTGCTATAATCTGCTTTTTTAGAAGCTATTGGCCACCCTTGTGTGTACCTAGCAGTAATAAATTTTAAAACTTTCCTGTTTCATTTAATTTCTTAGCGATCTTTTGCCAGGACTGTCCTGTACATTACGATTACAATAATCTGAACGATTAAAATCGTACAGTTCGGGAAACTTCTCAATGATTTCACAAAATTGTATATTAAACTCAAAATTATCATGCATTTTTATAACTGCGAGAATGCGTCGCTTGGAGGTCCGTGCCACGCGCCCGTTCACTGCGCCCCTCGAGACTTCGAAGAGACGCGGCGCGGACCTAAAAGGGGCGCGTCCGCGCCCCGCCGCCTCTGTGTGAATTGCGCCATTTGTTAACATAGGAGCGACCTCAAAATGCGCCGCGTCCGCGCCGCGTCTCCGCCCGACGTCCGCGCCGCGTCTCTTCTGTGTGAATTGGGCCCAAGAGGTTTATTTTACCTTTTCGCACTGAAGCTTTTAAGCTTCAACTAACACCGAAAAGCGATTTTTTGTGTAAAATATGAACAAAATAAATTTATAGCTATAGAACAAACCACTAATTTAAAAAGGAAAGAGTTTATATCTTTATATTCACAACGTTATTGTAGGAAATGTTCGCTGGGAAACGCTTCTCACATAATTCGGCCGCCAACCGCTGAACTACTAGGCAGTAATTACGCACCATAGACACGTATAAGTATGTGTAAAGCATATTAATATTATGTAATTTATTGGCTTACCTTATAATAGATGCTGGAAGTCTCGACCCTCTTGCGTAATAAACATTTTTTAAACATGTTTCAAGACACACGCTGGATTTCATCTCTTAATGGACGTTATAACTTTATATATATATTTTTTTCAAGTTCTTCAAATGTGTGTGGGTTTCCTTCATAAACCTTTCCCTTAAGCTTTCCCCAAAGACAGAAGTCACAAGGGTTTAAGTCAGCTGATCTGGCCCCACAACCCACGGCTAACACGTTTCTCTTACTTTTCTAACCAAACGCAGAATCGTAGTTTAAGCTGGCACTAAAGCGCCAGGATATTTGCGACGAAATTTACTGCGACAACTTTTAAAGGACTTTTTCTACACATACGTATCATACAGGAATATTCTTTGTTCCAAACTATAACGTTCAATAATTCAACTCACGGTCACACACGATACTGATTAGTAAGAGACTGAAGTCACAAAACAGCCAATCGGCAAAGAAACGTTCACATACAATACTGATTAGTAAGAGACTAATGTCACAAACCTGCCAATCCGCAAATAAATTGGTCTAAACAATAGAAAAGTTAGTTTTATACTGCGCCATTTGACTGTTGGTCTAAGGCTATTGTTTAATCTCGCAGGTCATTCACGCTGCCGTTTGGCGGAAGCTGGCCTTTCCCAGTGAGATGAGGTCGGCGAACACCCTGTATAACGTGGAACGAATTTAAACATACTTTTAACCCTTTTCCCACCGCGCCAGTAAAAACTTAAGAAATCACTCCAGGATTTTTTAAGAAGTAATTACATTAACACTTAGCAACTACACAAGCTTCTGCACAGCAACATTCAAATTAAAAACTTTAAAAAATATATTAAAATTATATATTCGGAATTATCATTCAAAATTTAGACCCGCTGGCTAAAATCACAAATTACAGATTTGTATTAAGTAAAACGCTTCACTAAAACACACGCTTTTAAAAATACCTTATATTCTAACGTTTTGTCGTAATATGACTAATGGAATAGAAATAATTACTTTGATGTTTTGATGTTCCGGAAGTACACTAAAAAGAACTCTCTGTTGGATGCAAAAAACAAACATTCCCACCAGCACGCTTCGGCGAGTGAAGAACTGGCGCAGGAGCGCTTTGTGAGATGAAAGATTATGCCTGATGAGTGTGCATCGAAATTTCCTGAAAGAACATCGTGAGATATTGACAAAGTTATTGGAAAATGTTCTGACAATCCCAGATTATTAATGTTTACATAAAAAACTATAAATGAGTTACGATCTTAATTATCTACATAATAGGTCCTTAAGTTAATTGGTTGGATTACTATATTAATCAATAATAAAAATAGTTTCCTCAGTGGGTTTGAGTTTTATTCTGTAAGAAATCATCATTTTTCAGTCCCCCACCCTACTTCCTCGAAACCAATATGAGTTGCCCACCCCCTTGTTCAAATCTTGCTCCCATCCAGTTCTGATCCTCGAAACGCCCTTGCATCACCACATCAATTTTGAGCAAAAATTCGAGTTATTTGACTGGGTAATCCAACTTCCATTTCAAACATAAGAACTTTAATTGATTTATAACCGGCACTTAAACCATGAAACCCTTAAATACACTGAGCACAGATTGCCAATAGGACGTAACACACGGGAGCTAACTAGCGCGAGCTGATATATGACGTCATGCATTATGATTGGTGTTTCGTATCACATGACTCACAGCTGTCTTTTTGCGTTTTAATTTTATTAAAATAATATATTTTTAACTCTTATACAACAAATAAAGTAGATTTTCGGTATCCTTACAACTTACTCTATATTTGTAAATTTAGGTTTTATAGTTTCCTTTTTAGTCTGAAGTATAACTATCTGTAGCATTGTCGATAGAACCAGCTGTGGACCTCTTCTTCAGAGCCGAGTCGAGGGTCTAAACGCGAGACTGCGGCGTTTCTACGATAATCATGGCTGCAGATTCCTAGATCTTCGTTCTGGGATCGATCAGGTGCGCACTACACACGTGAATCGGCTACACGAGTGGCAGGGGCCGTGTGGAGTGCATTGGGGGATTTTTTAGGCTGAGGGAGCAAGACCCGAAACTGGGATTACAGTTACTGGCAACCAAATTAAATTTGACACCATGTTATGTTAGGAGTAGCGTAAATCAATCTCGACAGTTAAAAGTACTCGTTATTAATCGTAGAAGTGTTTGTAAATAGCAGCCTGAGCTTGAATGCGTTATTAGTAGCACAGAAGCAGATATTGTATTAGGTACTAAAAGCTAGTTAAAAGCGGATATAAGTTCATCAGAAATTCTTAGCAATAGCATGAACGTTTTTCGAAAGGATTGGTTGCATCCTAATGGAGGTGGTGTATTTGTAGCTGTTAGTGAACACCTGTCGTGTAACGAAATAGATATCGATACGGTTTGTGAAATCCTATGGATTAGACTAAACGTAGCTAGGACAAAACTTGTAATATGGTGTTTCTATCGTCCACCAAATGCAGATGTAACAATTGCTGAGACCTTAAGGAATAATGTAAGTAATATAGCTCGTCAATTCCGGACCATGCACTAATACTAGGAGGTGACTTCAATTTTCGGTATATCGGCTGGACTAATTACATCCACGTTACTGGTGGCAGGGATAAAACATTCTGTGCAATTATTCTTGACCCTTTATCAGATCTTCATAGTGACCAGCTCGTCAACAACGCGGTGCCACAACGATAACGAAAACATTTTAGATATTCACGTTAAAAATAGGCCTGAATTATTCACGGACATTTCTACCACCGCGGGAATAATTGATCCTAAAGCTGTAATTACTACAGTAAAATTAACAGCCACACGCAAAAAGAAAAAAGAGAGGATCGTTTACGGATTGTAAGTAGTAAGTAAATGGGTGTTTCGCTCCCCCTAATTAGGTCACGCGCCCCGCCCCCTGCGGCCGCTGCCCTATAATTAGGCGCCCGGCCGACTGTGCTGCCTCTGGCCTATAACTACACGCCACCGCCCTGTCATTATCTACCTGACTGCCGGAGCTCTTTCTAGATCACGCGCCTCGCCCCCTGCAGACACGACGGCGCCGCTTACCGTCATTATCTTGGAGGTCGCCTCTACCTGCCGGGGCTCTTTGTAGGTCACGCGCCGCGCCCCCTGCAGCCACGCCGGCGCCGCTCTCACCGTCATTATCTTGGTGTGCAGGCCTCTATAAAAGAAGCGCCACAACAGGAATTAAGCCAGTTGTATCTGAACTTACACAGAGACAATGTCTTCGCAAAGCATTGAAGATTTGCCTTCTCTCGATGACGTGAATCTGCAAGGTAATTATTTTTTCATACATTGCCAGTTTAATTATTCATATTTTATTTATTTAACAAAATTTATGTAGTATTTTAAACTATGCTATCTTTTTTGGTTTTAGATTTACCGTCTCAAGGAGCCACTAGTGATGGAAGTCTGTTGGTTTTCGGTTCCAACGAATGGAATTGGGAATTATTTGATAAATATCTCAGTAAGTTTTTTTTTAATTTAATTTTATTTAATTAACATATCGTTTTATCCTATGTTACCTTTAAACTTTTTTTTTTTTACGGATATGCCATCTGAAGGACTAGAGTTCGAGGGTATACATACCACTAGTACTTACGATGTACCCATACAAATGAATGGTAAGTTATTTATTCATACATTCCTTGTAATTAGATATCAGCTTTATAATTTTTCATTTAACAAAAAATCAATGTACTGTTTTAACTTGAGAAATATTTGATATTGTTGATAAAAATTTCATTTAATTAACATAGCGTTTTATCCTAACTTTTTGTTTTTACAGATATGCCATCTGAAGGACTAGAGTTCAAGGGTATCCATACCACTAGTACTTGCGATGTACCCATACAAATGAATGGTAAGTTATTTATTTCATACATTCCTTGTAATTAGATATCAGCTTTATTCTGATAGCTTTCTATCGTTTCATGAGTATAATTTTTCATTTAACATAAATCCATGTACTGTTTTAACTTGAGAAATATTTGATATTGAATACTTTTTTTTCATAGATTTACTGGAGTGTGATAAAATTAATGTGCCCAGTAAACGGAGGAGGATTCAATCCATACAGCCAAATGGTAAGTCTAACTTCGCTTTTTTTATTACATTACATCTAGCTAGGATGCCAGCTTTATTCTCATTGGTTTCAGGTACTTCTGAAGGCATGGACGATACTGATCCACCCAGGGTTTTGCAATTTGCAGAACCAGCGAGTCATGAGACTTTATCTGGATCAGGCTTGGAACAGGAATTAACTGATTGTGGGTATATTATACTTTATATTTTTGTAATTACCTTTTTTATGTCATGTTTTTAACCTAAGCTTTTTATATATAGATATGGCACAGTATGATGGTTTACCTACCACAAGTGTCTATGACTGGGAACAAGAATTAATCAATAGTGAGTACAATAGACATAAAAATTAATTTAACAAAAATGTGTTTAATGTTTTGACCTAAATTATCTTTATTTTTAATAGATTTTCCATGGTATGAGGAACCTAGCATCTGTAGCATCGTATACAGAGTTGATTGTGGACCTCTGGTTCACAGCCGTATTGAGGGGCTGAACCAGAGACTACGACGTTTCTGTGATGACATTGGCTGCAGATTTCTCGATCTTCGCCATAGGGTCGAGTCTTGTAGGGTTCCCCTTAATAGGTCAGGTGTGCACTACACACGTGAATCGGCTACACGGGTGGCAGGGGCCGTGTGGAATGCATTGGGTGGTTTTTTAGGCTGAGGGAGGAAGACCCGAAACACAAAATTCAGTTACGGGTAACCCAATCAGATACAACACCGGAATGTAGGAGCAACGTAAAAGAATCTCGTCAGTTAAAAGTTCTCGTAATTAACTGTAGAAGCGTTTTGTAACAAACAACCGGAACTTGAAAGCGTTATTTGTAGTACAGAAGCGGATATCGTTATCGGTACAGAAAGTTGGTTGAAACCGGAAATAAGTTCCGCCGAAACTTTTAAAGATAGCATGAACGTTTTTCGTAGAGACAGATTACATTCTCATGGAGGTGGGGTATTTATAGCTGTGAGTAAATTTCTCCCATGTAATGAAATAGACGTCGATTCGAACTGTGAAATCATATGGATTAATCTCAACGTTGCTGGGTCAAAACTCATCATAGGTGCCATCTACCGTCCACCTGATTCGGATATAGCTATCGTCGAGGAGTTAAGAAATAATGTAAATAGTATAGCTAGCCGTTTTAAAGATCATGCTATGATTCTAGGAGGCGACTTCAATCTGCTTTATATTGACTGGCGTAATTAAGTTCACATCACAGGTAGCAGGGATAAGGCAGCTTCTGAAGTAATTCTCGATTTGTTGTCAGATAATCATCTCGAGCAGCTAGTTAATGAACCTACGCGGTGTCATAACGGTAGCGAAAACATTTTAGACTTGCTGGTTACCAACAGGCCAGAATTATTCACCGACATTTCAACGACCACAGGAATAAGCGATCACAAAGCGGTAATTGCGACTATCAAATTAATGACCGAGCGGATTGTATACAGATTCAGTAAGGCCTCAAAGGAGTGTTTTAGAACCTACCTGAGGAATAAATACCATAACTTCAAGTCAACAAAGGACACCGTTGAAGAGATGTGGCATCGTTTTATACATATAGTCAGGGAAGGCATGGAAATACATATACCAAAGCGGACAATAAAAGGAGAGGATGATCCACCGTGGTACACATGCGAAGTCAAAAGATTACTCAAAAAACAAAGGAAAATACACGCACGCTCAAGAAGGAAGGGGTGTCGCAGCGATTTAGAAACCTTAGCTGATTTAAGAGGACGTATTAAGAATGTAATGCGCGAGGCCTTTAACGATTTTCACTCCAACTCTCTCTCTAAGAGTCTCACAGAAAACCCAAAGAAATTTTGGTCGTATGTACGAAAAGTTAATTGTACCAACAGCAATATTCCAGCACTAATTCGTGAAGGTTCCGAGGTTAATGAAAGCCGCGATAAAGCTAACGTACTAAATACTGTATTCAAAAATTCATTTACAAATGAACATAAGGATGGTATTCCCGTTTTCCCACGCCGTGGCGAGTCGGTGATGGAATCATTACGAATAGATACTGCAGGTATCGTTAAGCAATTAGAGCTCCTGAAGTGGGGGAAAGCACCGGGCCAGGATGGAATTCCAGTAAGAGTATTTTCAGAGTATGCTGCAGAAATCGGGCCATTTCTGTCTGATATATTCAGTAAATCATTAGAAGAGACTGGAAAATCGCGCAAGTAACTCCGATTTTCAAAAAAGGTGATCGAAGTGATCCTGGAAACTATCGTCCCATATCTATAACATCTGTTTGCAGTAGAGTTATGGAGCATATTATATGCTCGAACATTATGAATTTTCTAGATTATAATAATTTGCTTACAACAAATCAACATGGATTTCGGAAGAAAAGATAATGTGAAACACAGCTGGCCCTATTTACACACGACGTAATGAAAGTTATCGATACAGGTTCACAAGTAGATGCAATTTTTTTAGATTTCCAGTAAGCCTTTGACTCTGTGCCACACAACCGCCTGTTAGCGAAGCTTCGAGCGTACGGTATATCGGATCAGCTTTGTGAATGGATAAAGGATTTTCTAACTGGTCGGTCACAGTATGTTGTCGTCGAAGGAGAAAGTTCTTCTAATCTAGATGTTACATCGGGTGTACCTCAAGGAAGTGTAATAGGACCACTTCTTTTCTTAATTTTTATAAACGATCTCGGAGACAAAGTGAAAAGCCTTTTTAGATTGTTTGCTGATGATGCGGTTATTTATAGGGAAGTAAGAACTTTGGCCGATTGCTTAGAAATTCAGCGCGATCTGGACGTTATTTTGGCTTGGTGCGCTGAGTGGCAACTTACTCTAAATAGTAAAAAGTGCAAGACCATGAGCATAACTAACAAAAAGAATCCGATTGTTCAGAAATACGAGTTAAACAATACAGTTATTGATATGGTCGATTCTATTAAATATTTGGGAGTAACAGTACAAAGGAACATGAAATGGGACATACACATTAATTCTTTAGTAGGTAGAGCAAATTCTAGGCTGCGATTCATAGGTAGAATCTTGAAAAATTGTAATGAACAAACAAAGGAGATAGCGTACAAATCTCTTGTGTGTCCACATTTGGATTATTGTTGTGGCATTTGGGACCCGTTTCGTAAGGGATTGATCGAAAGTATAGAGAAAGTACAGAGAAGAGCCGCTCGATTCGTGACCGCTTGCTACAGTCCTTATGAAAGCGTCACAGAACTGATTAGTAGATTAGGTTGGGAGGCTCTGGTAGATAGACGACACACGTTTCGTTTTGAACTTATTGGAAAACATGCGTACTCCAACTTTCACTCATGAGTGTAGTGAAATACTTCTTCCACCAACCTATTTGAGTCGGAAGGACAGGAAAGATAAAATTAGAGAAATAAGGTGCCGGACTGATTCTTTTATGAATTCTTTTTTCCTTCGTACCATTAGGGATTGGAATGCACAGCAAAGAGATTAGCTTTGGTGCTGAGCACCCTCTGCCACCCACAATTTTGTGAATTGCAGAGTATATATGTAGATGTAGATGTAGACCTAGGAGGACTCAATCCATACAACCAAATGGTAAGTCTCACTTCGTTATTTATTCATACATTCTATGTAATTAGATGTCAGCTTTATTCTCATTGATTGCTATCGTTGCACAGCCGCCCGCAGGCAAGAATGCCGCCATCGTGTCCGGACCTGCTCCGCTCATGTGGAGACCTTGGGAAATGCAGGTCTCAACCGATAGGCGAAACGCAACACCCGGACCTAGCAGGCAGGGTTCAGGAGTGGCAGGTCCTTGCAGACAGCAGCAGCCAAATATATCATTTGCAGCAACGAGGGGTGAATGTCCAGACGCAACGCGCTTAGTCCTTGAAGATAGGCAGAGTGCTTTTAAAAATAGAATCTATACCGGGACCATTCAAAATTCTGAAAATTTTATTGGACCACTCAAATTCATTGATGCATGTTATGATCTTTTGGCAAATGAAGTCCGCGAAATTGTTAGTTGCCGGTCCACCCCGGCTGTAAAGGTTCAGGTTGGGCTGGCAACATCTTTTGCAGTTCAGAAGGAGTTAAATATCGTTTCCGGAAATTTGTATTTTCTTACCAAAATGTGTGAAGTCACAACCAGCACTCACCTGCCTGATTGGTATAAGATCTGTGTGAAATCGGAGATCACGACTAAATTGGAAGAGTTTCAGGAGAGAGATTCTGGAAAAACCCTAGAGAGATTAATTTCCCTCGACATAAACATTGCTCATTTTCAACCGTTCTATCGAGGGGTCTTCCCATGTTGCTCTGCCAGTTGATATCCAAAGAAGGAAAGCTATAGTCAACGTGAAAAACGATGACGAGTTATGTTTTCTTTGGACTCTCCTTGCAGTTCAAGTACAGGCGCCGCATAAACACGCATATATAGTTAAATATTACAGAGAGGCATTCGCAAGCCATGAATTCGATTTCTCAGGTATTGAGTTTCCGGTAAAACGCGCAGATATTTCCAAATTCGAGAGGCAAAATCCAGGCATTTCAGTAAATGTTTTCGGTCTCGATCTTATTAAAGGTAGGAATGAAGTTGTCGGGCCCTTACACTTAACTGCAGACAATCGCGATAACCACATTAACATGTTGCTGCATACTGACAGCAGTGGGAATTCCCATTACTGTTGGATTCGCAACTTGTCGCGGCTAGTTAGTTCTTCATTAACTAATCATAAAGGTGCCATACACATATGCGACAGATGTCTGCAGCATTCTGGTAGCAAAGATCTTCTGTACCGTCACGAGATCGATTGTGCAAGGGCAGATCCAGTAAGAGTAGATTTGCCCGGCGATGACGATAAAACCTTAAAGTTTAAGGATTTTGCACACAAGCAGCGAGTGCCCGTCGTTGTTTACGCGGATTTTGAAAGTTTATTAGAACCTTATGATTCATGCAGTCCCCCACCCAACGCCTTAACTTTATATGCGTGTTTATGCGGCGCCTGTACTTGAACTGCAAGGAGAGTCCAAAGAAAACATAACTCGTCATCGTTTTTCACGTTGACTATAGCTTTCCTTCTTTGGATATCAACTGGCAGAGCAACAAGGGAAGACCCTCGATAGAACGGTTGAAAATGAGCAATGTTTATGTCGAGGGAAATTAATCTCTCGAGGGTTTTTCCAGAATCTCTCTCCAGAAACTCTTCCAATTTAGTCGTGATCTCCGATTTCACACAGATCTTATACCAATCAGGCAGGTGAGGGCTGGTTGTGACTTCACACATTTTGGTAAGAAAATACAAATTTCCGGAAACGATAATTAACTCCTTCTGAACTGCAAAAGATGTTGCCAGCCCAACCTGAACCTTTACAGCCGGGGTGGACCGGCAACTAACAATTTCGCGGACTTCATTGCCAAAAGATCATAACATGCATCAATTTGAGTGGTCCAATAAAATTTTCAGAATTTTGAATGGTCCCGGTATAGATTCTATTTTTAAAAGCACTCTGCCTATCTTCAAGGACTAAGCGCGTTGCGTCTGGACACTCACCCCTCGTTGCTGCAAATGATATATTTGGCTGCTGCTGTCTGCAAGGACCTGCCACTCCTGAACCCTGCCTGCTAGGTCCGGGTGTTGGGTTTCGCCTATCGGTTGAGACCTGCATTTCCCAAGGTCTCCACATGAGCGGAGCATTTCCGGACACGATGGCGGCATTCATGCCTGCGGACGGCTCTGCAATGATAGCAATCAATGAGAATAAAGCTGACATCTAATTACATATAATGTATGAATAAATAACGAAGTGAGACTTACCATTTGGTTGTATGGATTGAATCCTCCTAGGTTCCTCATACCATGGAAAATCTATTAAAAAAGAAAGATAATTTAGGTCAAAACATTTAAAACATTTTTGTTAAATTAATTTTTATGTCTATTGTACTCACTATTGATTAATTCTTGTTCCCAATCATAGACACTCGTGGTAGGTAAACCATCATACTGTGCCGTATCTATATAAAAAAAGCATAGGTTAAAAACATGACATGAAAAAGGTAATTACAAAAATATAAAGTATAATATACCCACAGTCAGTTAATTCCTGTTCCAAGCCTGAACCAGATAAAGTCTCATGACTCGCTGGTTCTGCAAATTGCAAAACCCTGGGTGGATCAGT